>CM072518.1:40577251-40937251 GCA_036898135.1 Oncomelania hupensis
GGTTGTATCACACCCTCGGGCAAATGTGAGGAAGTTTACTTTTATTAGGCGTAAGACGCATAAGGCTCACTTATTATTACATTGCTTGACTTGTGGCTATACTTGCACTAGCAAAGCAGATGCTTATGATTTTGAATATAGCCGTGTGTGTTTTTGAGTTTTGTTAAATATCAGCGGAATCGAATTTATCTGATCTACATTGATTGAAGAAGGTAATCCTGTTTAGTCTATTTTTGCGGTATTGTGACGTGAGACATAGACATAAGAGTATTTATTCACCGAGTTAATCTTTGCAAATATGTTGGTGTGTCCTGCATTGTGGTATGACAGAAAAATGTGGTGTTATAGGGTGTAGTGTGGTGTAGTGTAATGTACTCTGGTGTTGTGTTGTTGAATGGTGTGTAGTTGTGTTGTATTGCTGGTGATAATTTGTGAGATAAATAAAAATTCGGGATAGTTACATTCAAGAAATAGAATTTAACGGAGAAACATACCTTACAACGTTTATTCTTTCTTATTTTGGGCAAAATAGTTCTAAATTCTACTGTATATGTATGTTACGTAATTACACACCAAACGAACAGCTTTCAAAACGATATTTGAATGCAATCAGCTTTTGAGATTATCTGGTCCTGATGTATTAGAATCGAGAATGAGAAGCTTGTGAAGAACGAACATTGAAGTTAACGTCCACACCTACCATTGGCGATACGGCAGACAGATAGCCTACTTTATGTTAAGGCTCTCAAACCTTAAACGCAATATGCATGATTTTCAGCGTAATGTTATTGAGGCGTTGGTTTCTGCAGGCCTACACAACGTATTATGTAAAAGGAGAATTAGAAGTAAAGAAACATACCTTGGTTAACTTTTAGCCGAGTCTTTTACTTACACGAACGGTTACTTTTTCTAACTTCAATTTTCAAGAGAATTTATAAAGGAGAAGTTCAGAAGAATCAGACCTTTAGAGATCCAGGGTATATCAAGGCTGCATCACACAGATCTGTAAAAATCCAGGTTATTAAGACTGTATCCTATCCTATCCTATCCCCTAACTCGGGGTTTGTTGGGGCACCACAGATGATCGTTAACCAGCGTAGTCCATCTTTCTCTATCCTCAGCAACCCTCATGGTTTCGCTCAGTGTCAAGCCAGTCCATTCTCGAATGTTGTCCTCCCACCTCTTTTTTTGTCTCCCTCTTCTTCTGCCTCCTTGCACTGTGCCTTGCAGGATACAGCGCATAACTTCAAATATTTAGGAGCTATTGTATCAGACAATGGGTCCCGACAGAAAGTCCTCTCCAGGATCGCACAAACAACTGCTGCCCTGGCAAGGTTGAAGGCAATTGAAGCCCATTTGGAAAGACAGGACCATCAGTCTGCATTCCAAGGTAAGACTGCTGCGCTCCCTTGTCATCTCCATCTTCTTATACGCTTGCGAAACATGGACCCTTACAGCAGATCTACAACGAAGAATACAAAGCATGGAGATGAGGTGGTACAGAAAACTTCTGGGCATTTCCTATACCCAGCACATCACCAACGACGAAGTCCGACTGACCATCACACAAAACCATTGGACAACACGATGACGTGCTCACAGTGGTGAAGAAACGGAAACTCCGATGGTATATATATATAATTGTGGCATTGAGTTTACCTGAGAAATTGCATTGTTGGCGCATTAAAAGATGACACAACGGGTACTCGTCGCTCAAAAGTGACCACTATGCTTTAAATGTCACTCTACAATTGCGTCGCTTCCTACAGAACTATTTTACGAGAGAGTGTGCGCAGGCTCGCCAATCCAGTGCTAAGGCTTCAGCCATTAGATTAAGTCACCATGGACCAAAGCTCCAAAGTTCCCTTACAATTCTATGTATATAATTATGCTGTTATACATAGAGCATATTTTGTGACTTCAATATCTGCACTTTATTTTTCAATTGTAAGCGTCTCTTCTTTGTTATGTAAACAAACAACTGTGTCTACTATACACGCTTTGGCGACGGTGCTAATTTTAGAAATAACCATGGTGCTATTATTAGGCACATAAACTAATGAATGGATCGATTTATTAACACCTTACTTCCGAAAAAGGTTATTGCATCATCGTAGTATTCACTTTTCCGGTGGGGAAACACTCAATGTGAATCTGAAATGTGTGATCCTGGGTCTCTTTAAACTCTGAGCTTTTTCTCTTTCTATTGCAAACACCTGCTTTCTAACGTTAGCATTCTAAAGACATTTAACGGAGAAATTGTGAAGAAATAATTATATTTAATTATTTTAATACCTTAATTGTCCTTATATCGCGTTTTTTAGCTCAAGAGCTGCTCACCACACACTTTAAAACTATTAGCATTTCTTTTCTTCTTTGCCATGCAAACTTCTGATTTCTAACTTCAATTTAGTATTCAAAAGAAGAAGCTTCAATGGAGCAGTTGGACAGAAACATACTGTTATTGGCGTCTTACTCTTTATCACGTCAAACTTTCTCATTTTCTACTGGCATGTTGAAATAAAACTGAAATAAAAAGAAGGAAATGACTCAGTGTACCAAATGATTATTTGATTTTATCCAATGTTAGGCTAAGAAACCCACCTCCCTCACCCCCCTCTCCTCCCCCCTTTCCTAGTCCTATTTATAACAATCATACTGTTTGCAGGTTTTATCTCTAATCTTTTGCCTATGTGGAATTGAATTTAACACCTTTTTTGGGTTGCCACCTCTGTCGAAGCTTTTTTCGTATCGAAATACAGGCATAAATAATCTTTTAATCCTGCTTGTTGTATCTTCAACCTGATTACTCGTCTGCCTATTGCTGTTGTCGTATTATTTACGACGTCCTATTGCGATGGATGTATGGCGTACATGGCGTAGGCCTACTTTGGGATTTAGTCTCTGTCAGCATTGGGGAGGAGGGGGGGGGGAGGTGTTTTTGTGTTGATCCATTGCTTAAGGGACCTCGACAGCCAACAAAACTACGGTACAGCACTTTAAGAATAGCTATAGGACAGCATGCATAACTGTAAAAGTTTACCTTTGTGAAGAATCGCACGAACTTGAAAGACCCTCACTCTCCTAGATGGGTGACTGCCAACTACACCAATACATCGAGCAAGCACTAGCTCCCACCTCCCTTCATACCTGGTCTCCAAAAGGATTGTGCTCAATAGTCTGGGCGTCAGACGATGCGCGTAGCAAGGCAGCAAGTGGATGCCTGGGGCTAGCTTGAGTTAGCGCATGTGTCGGCCAGCGCCTTGAGAAGCTGTTGAGCTGGAAAGCGCTATTTAAGAACGATTACATTAAAGGGGAAACAAAATCAAACGTTGCCTGTTACTGTACAAGGAAAACATGCAGGGTGTTGGTTTTCCTTCAAAGAACCTCGCGAATGCCGTCAGTCCGCTATATACGTTCTAAGAATAACTAAGACACAGTACGTAAACTTTTCAAAAAATGTGTTTCGCCATTTTAATGGCTTGAACTTTGGTTCTCTTTGTCTGGTAATGTAACAAGGCTAGTGACAGTGCTGTTCTTTCTTTCAATGGCAATTTCAGCCAACGCAACCTCCAATGTTTACATTTTCTCTGTGTGTGTGTTACTCTTGTTTATTGTCCATTTTCACCTACATTATTTAGAGATTAAAAATAAACATATTAATTAAATAACTATAAATTTCAAGAACATTGAACTAATTAACTAGATGAACAAATGACATCAATAAAGGGATAAATAAATAAGTAAATATGTTCAGATGTGACTTTCTGTGTTTCAAGAAGAAGAAGAAGAAGAAGAAGAAGAAGAAGAAGAAGAAGAAGAAGAAGAAGAAGAAGAAGAAGAAGAAGAAGAAGAAGATCTTTTAATAAATAAATATGTTCAGATGTGACTTTCTGTGTTTTAAGAAGAAGAAGAAGAAGAAGAAGAAGAAGAAGAAGAAGAAGAAGAAGAAGAAGAAGAAGAAGAAGAAGAAGAAGAAGAAAAAGAAGAAGAACAACAAGAAGAAGAACAACAAGAAGAAGAACAACAAGAAGAAGAAGAGAATCTTTTAATAAATAAATAAATATGTTAAGATGTGACTTCCTGTGTTTCAAGAAGAAGAAGAAGAAGAAGAAGAAGAAGAAGAAGAAGAAGAAGAAGAAGAAGAAGAAGAAGAAGAAGAAGAAGAAGAAGAAGAAGAAGAAGAAGAAGAAGAAGAAGAAAACATGCAATTAATACTGAAAAAGGATTTACATAATACATGTTGTTGTTGTTGTTGCGTGTTTTTTTGTTTTTTTTTTAATGGCTTTAAACTATTGTAATTTCTGTGCTTCCATTTTACTGTAGTAGGCCTAACAAAGCAAAGGGACGTTCTGATTCTTTGTATCAAAACTACAAACATCACCCGTATCTTTAGTTAATGAAAGAAAAAACTGAAGCTCCAACAGTTAGCCCAAGTGTCTACAGAAGAAGAATAAAAAGGTTACTTTAATTTGAGAAAGACTAGAGTTCCTTATGGTAAGTAAACACTGTGTAAGCTTGATACTCAAGGTGTCTATAGCTTTATAAAGCTGACTTGTAATCCCTTTTTGTGTGTGACGTGAACAAATCTGTGATTATCAAACATAGATAATTTAACACTGGCTGTTCGATGTGTATTTATTTTCGTGATGACAAAACATTGCAATTTTTGCGACGTTATTATTATTTTTTTTAATTAAAAATACAAAATCGACACATCACGCATATTATACTGCGTAGACATTAGTATCACGCATACTATACTGCGTAGACATTAGTATCACGCATATTATACTGCGTAGACATTAGTATCACGCATACTATACTGCGTAGACATTAGTATCACGCATATTATACTGCGTAGACATTAGTATCACGCATATTATACTGCGTAGACATTAGTATCAAGCATACTATACGGCGTAGACATTAGTATCACGCATACTATACTGCGTAGACATTAGTATCACGCATACTATACTGCGTAGGCATGAGAACCACGCATATTGCGTAGCTGAGACCTGCCGAGGCTTGCTCCATTAATAGTCCATTAGTTTAGAGGCCAACGAAAGTCTAGGTTAGTCTTAGCTACGCGGGGTGTAGCGCCTTGGTGGTGACCTTTGTCTGTTTGTGTTCTAATGACTTACCTGTCTGAATCTCACTTTGATATGCAAAATCCACTCTTACGGTTTCGTGTCATCGTGATCTCTATTATGAGGAAGTTTAAATCTCAGTTTTGACAAACAAAGAAGAATTAATTTACCGTTCGTCGTTACACGGAGAAACTTCTAAAGCATTTTGACATGTTAACAAAATCTTTTTTTCCAGCGCAAAGAATCCAATTTAGCAACCCCTCCTTTTTTTCTTTTTTCTTTCTCATTTTTTATTTTCCCATTCACTTGGAAATCTTTTTTGTTGTTGTTGTTGTTTAAAATTTTCTCTTCCTGTTATAAAAATGTATTTTTTCTATTTCTTGTATTTTTATCAATGTTTTGTTGTTGTTTCCTGTCGTCTGCCAGTGATATTTTGATACATTATTATTATTCGGGTAGACTCATTTAAGCCTTGTGCTTTTGTGCGCTTTGATGTTTTTGCCTTGTATTAATATCTGGTTTGTTTGTTGAATAAATTTATGTTAAAACACATTGGTGTGTTCTTTTTAAAAATAGGTAGAAGTTACAGGCAAAATGCGAATTCAGGCAATCCACGAATCTATCTATCTATCTATCTATCTATCTATCTATCTATCTATCTATCTATCTATCTATCTATCTATCTATCTATCTATCTATCTATCTATCTATCTATCTATCTATCTATCTATCTATCTATCTATCTATCTATCTATCTATCTATCTATCTATCTATCTATCTATCTATCTATCTATCTATCTATCTATCTATCTATCTATCTATCTATCTATCTATCTATCTATCTATCTATCTATCTATCTATCTATCTATCTATCTATCTATCTATCTATCTATCTATCTATCTATCTATCTATCTATCTATCTATCTATCTATCTATCTATCTATCTATCTATCTATCTATCTATCTATCTATCTATCTATCTATCTATCTATCTATCTATCTATCTATCTATCTATCTATCTATCTATCTATCTATCTATCTATCTATCTATCTATCTATCTATCTATCTATCTATCTATCTATCTATCTATCTATCTATCTATCTATCTATCTATCTATCTATCTATCTATCTATCTATCTATCTATCTATCTATCTATCTATCTATCTATCTATCTATCTATCTATCTATCTATCTATCTAATCTATCTATCTATCTATCTAATCTATCTATCTATCTATCTTTATATATATTGTGTTCGTTTTGTTTGGCAAAATTGTCGTTTCATATGCTATGCCGCCATTTGTAATGTATGTAGGCCTATGCTGTACGCTATCATTAATCGATCTGGTTTACGTCTAAGCGGGCGACATCAATGGCCGTGTTGTGAGCAGGTAGGTAAGGTAATAATAACATTATGCTTGCTGTGCTTGTGTTAAGGTTTCTGTGGGTCGCCATTGCGGAGTTAGCCTACATACATGTACATTATATAATTATATGTCGTTAGTGGATATAATGACGACGATGATGATAATGATGATGATGATGTTGATGATGAGGAGGATGAGGATTATGATGATGGTGATTATGATGATGATGATGATGATGATGATGATGATATATTTTTAAAACATATTTGTTATATAGCACGTGTCCAGCTCAAGAGCTGCTCAAGGCTATGGCCGATACAGGATCTAACTCAAGCCGGCCAAGACGCCCACTTGCAGCCTTTGGGCGCATCGTCTGATTCCTGGGTAAGCGGGTATGGGGGAGAATAATAATAATAATAATAATAATAATAATAATAATAATAATAATTATTATTATTATTATTATTATTATTATTATTATTATTATTATTATTATTATTATTATCATCATCATCATCATAATAATCATAATCATAATAATATTGATACTACTACTACTACTACTACTATTTCTACTACTACTACAACAACTACTACTACTACTACTACTACTACTACTACTACTACTACTACTACTACTACTACTACTATTACTACAATAAAGTAAAATAATTAGCCTGATAATAACTAATCTTAGCTGCTTTTTCCTTTAATTAATCTTCTACCTTGTTATTTTAATGCCTGTGTCTGTGGCGAGTGCTGCTGGTGATGTATGCCTGTGTTGGGTAAATGTCTATGAACTGGATGTATGTGTGTGCATGGGCAGTGTGTATGTGCGGATGGTGTCGGGGGGGGGGGGGGGGGGGGCTGCCGCTGTGTTTTGTGCAAGTTGTTTTGTGCAAGTTGTTATTGTTTGTAGACATCCTCATGTATATCAGATATTGTTGTGATTTTTTTTAATTAGAGAGCACTCATACCCCCATTGTAATTGCCAAATATGGATAAATAAAGTTGTTTGAATTGAATTGAATTGAATTGAATTGAACTACTACTAACAATAATAATATTGTGTAAAATCCCGTAAACAGGCGCAACGCGCTCATTCACGCACATATATGCCACACCACTAACATTGAAAACATTTGTACAGCCTACGAATTTGAATGTATAGGGTATAAGCCTAAATACAAAACGTAGTCACTTTGTCACCCTCTGCAAAAAATCACCCAATATGCCCCCCCCCAAAAAAAAAAAAAAAAAGCTTCACTTAAAAGAGGTTATACTAGGATGAAAACCTGTGATAGAGCCAGTTAGTTCTTACTGCTCTTAGTGATTTACTTCGCGTGTCTTTTGCATGATATCACCGATGACTCAAGTTCGAATCTCATGGTGAGCAAGATTAAAGTAGTTATTTCTCACCGCCCATCTGAGCAGACAGTGTTCAATTAGGTCCTTATCCCCTGTTTTATGGGATTATTATCCCCGTCTGCTACATTGCCAGTGGTGGGTGTAGACGTTAAACTTTAAATCTCTAAATATGCATTCATTTACTTTTCTGCCATTATTAATGATTTTCTTATTTGACATTGTACGTCGCGATACCTTATTGTTAAAATGTCATCTTCGCTGTGCGTACTGATGTTAAAGCTGAATTTAAAAAACAAATAAAGAACTCCAAACTATCAATTAATTTCTTTCTATTGCACTACGCTAAAACATCCTGGTTGTGAATGTTGCGAAACATTCAAGCAACAAAAACGCTGGATATTGAATAGACAATTTAGTTCCTGATAACTTATAATTTAATATTAAACGGTTTGAGCCCTTGCAGACATTAACTGAGTCCATGTAAGCTTACATTTCTCAGAAACTAATGTTGAATTGTATTAATTACTGGTTGTAATATTTTGCAGATATTCCACAGCCCTCCACAATCATGGATAAAAAAGATTTTGATGAAGTCGTCGGGATATTAAAGCAAGGTATGTTGTTCTGTAGTTTTCGAATAAAGAGTATAAACGGATGTACAATCTTTGCACGCATGCATTCCATCACACAGATTTGAAAGATCCTAACGCCTATGTCCTAGACGAGAACCAGGTTAATAAAATTAAAAAATTAAAAATAAAACTCTCAAAGCATGACATCCTATTCCCCTTCCTCCTAAGTGGCGCAGCTCAACGGCTGCCGTGCTTTCGCTGAGAAGGCAACCGAAATTTCACTCACCTAATATATTATCTAAATTCGCGTCTCTTCCTCCCTTCCACACTCCTCCCCTCCACACATCAAAATCAAATCAAATCAAACCAAATACATATTAATATATATACTAAATACATAAATAAAAAGTAAATTAACAATGCCAACTAATGAACTATATAAATATAAATGTTAAAAACGTTGTGTCAAAAATCTTGAATTTCTGCATAAGCCTAGGGCTCAGTGTAGCATTTAAACCCATCATCGGTCATTGTCATAACAAATCATGTACAAAACTGAAACAACACGAAGATATATTAATCTTTTTGAAACATTTCCAGTGCAAACTTGATTTTAAGCGGTATATACAAAATAACCACAAACCTTTTCACAACTTTTATCAGTTCCGTTCAGCATAGTTTTAACCATGCGGAAAATAATGGCTTACTTTCGCTATAAATCAATGGATGACATTATTTAAAATGGTTTATGAATTCTTTCTTCGGAGTAATAAAGATGTGTGGTATATATATATATATACTTTATCTGTCCTCACCAACCCTCAAGGTTGCGCTTAGTGTCAACCCAGTTCATTCTCGAATGTTGTCCTCCCACCTTTTTTTCTGTCTCCCTCTTCTTTTCCCTCTTTGCATCGTGCCTTGCAGGATGGTCTTTGCCAGGCTTGATGCTCTGCTGACGTGGCCATATCATTGGAGTTTCCGTTTCTTCATCACTGTGAGCATATCATCGTATTGTCCAATGGCTTGTGTGATGGTCTTTCGGACTTCGCCGTTGGTGATATGCTGGGTATAGAAAATGCTTCAACCTTGTCAGGGCAGCAGTTTTTGTGCGATCCTGGAGAGGACTTCCTGTCGGGATCTATTGTCTGATACAATGGCTCTTAAATATTTGAAGCTATCACTGTATTGAGGGATTGACCTTGGATTTTGATGTCCGTGTTGATGCCATTGGTGTTGTTGCTCATCATGTTGGTCTTCTCTGCACTTATTCCCATTTCAAATTCTCTGGAAGTGGTGTCAAGCCTCTGTACCAGCTGTTCAAGTTCTTGTTCCTTTCCAGTCAGTCCATCAATGTCATCCGCAAAACGGAGGTTGGGGATTGCTCTACCCCCTAAGCTGATTGTGCCTTGGTGTTCTGCAAGGGCATCTGACATGATGCGCTCTAGGGAGATGTTAAAGAGTGTTGGAGAGAGTAGGCATCCTTGACGCACGCCGATGTTTGTTCTGAACCAGTTCCAGTTGGTGGTATTGTGGAGGACTGCACTGGTAGACTTGCCATACAGGCTTTTGATGACTTCAATAATGTTAGGGCTGATGTTGTACCCTCTCATGGTTGCCCACAGGGCTGCATGCCAGACTCGGTCAAACGCTTTCTTGAAATCTACAAACACATGATATAGATGTTATTGGTGCTGTATGTTTTTCTCGCATATTAATCTGAGGTTGAAATCTGTTCATTGGTACTTCGCCCTGCCCTGAATCCTGCTTGTTCTTCAGCTATGATTTGTTCAGCTTGGGGTCTCAACCTGTTGAGTATTATTTTTGAGGAGGACCTTGCTGGGATGGCTGATGAGGCTGGTGGTGCGGAAATTTTCACACTACTGAAGGTTACCCTTTTTGGGGAAGAGTGATGACAAGCGACTGGGTCCATGGTGTAGGCCACTCCTCATTTGCCAGATCTTGATACAAATAATGGTAAAGGCGTCAATCATAGCTTCTCCTCCTGCTTGAAGCAATTCTGCAGGTATGTTGGGTCCACTCTCGTTGACTTCCACTTCTTCAACGATTGCACTGCTGCCTCAACTTCTTCTCGGAGAATTGGAGGACTTCTTCTTCTTCTTTGTTCTGGGAACATGCAAGCTAGAACTGATGGGTCTCTGTTTAGTATGTGGCTGTAAAGGTAAGAGCAGTACTCTATCCATCTACCCAAGACTTCTTGTTCTTCTGTAAGGCATATGCCAGACTTGCCTCGGATCTTGGAGACGTAGGCTGTTTAACACTTGTCAGCCGCTTCACAGTCTGGTAGGCCTTTTTGCCGTTGTTCTTGTTCAGGCTGTTCTCTATTTCCTGGCATTGATTTTCTATTTATTTCTACTTTGCTGTGCGCATGCCTTTTCGGATGTCATTGTTGATCTTTCGGTAGGCATCAGCTCCTTGTGAGTTGTTCTTTTTTTTTCACATATTCTTCATCTATAAGTTAGGTGATTAATTTTATTTACATTGATGCAAAAATAACAATAACTGTTTTATGATTTGTTGGAATTATCAGGCATTTTGGGAGGCAAAAACATTTGTATAAACACCGAAAGTTAAGTTATCTCGCCTATTGCGAGGGAAATGGAGTTATTGATCAGACATATGTAAGTGTGTCATTACGCGTGTTTGTGTGTGTATGTACGTGCAGATGCCATAAAGAAACACGCCAGTAAATATCCTACGACATGTTCTGACGCCACTTTTTACACAGATGTCTACCGGCTTCCTCAACAGAACTCTGAGCCAGAGACGGGTAAATAATAATAATAAATAATAATAATAATAATAATAATAATAATAATAATAATAATAATAATAATAATAATGATGATGATGATGATAATAATAATAATAATAATAATAATAATAATAATAATAATAATAATAATAATAATAATAATAATAATAATAATAATAATGTACAGTATTTCGACTACGATAAAGGCAATATTTATATTCATCTGACTTGTGAAAACAATACGTTTTAAAAGAGTTTTTCTCCGGTCATTATAAGGCTGAACTTCTTGATCTTTTTTGTATTCAAGGTGAACAAACAACACAACTAAGAAATGAGTTGAGAAAGAAAGAATTGGCACAGTCTCCTTACGACTGCTACTTGCGGCTTGTAGCTGGCTGGTGCAGGCAAGGAATATCAGAAACTGCGGTCTGGATGTCTAGAACTTTCGCTACAGATTTTCACCTCAATCTACAGTCGCCACCATCCCAACACACCACTCACCTGCTAGTACTGTCCGTCAACCAACCCTGTGTGTTACTGTGTATTGTGAAAGGAGAGGAAGAAGGAAAAGAGGCAGAAGAGAAGGAAAGAGCGTACGCTTTGCAACTGGTCAGACAATTGGCCTGTGCATTGCTGCGTGTTTGCCACATCGAATTCGTCATCATGCCCGTCGTCATGAGACTTTCCAACGTTATGCTCAAAGTAGCATCGTCAACAACATCATCATCATCATCATCATCATCATCATCATCATCATCATCATCATCATCATCAATGTCACCACCACCACCAACATCATCGCTTTCATCAAAATCGTCATCGACATCATCATTTACATCAAAGTCGTCGACGACAAAGACTGAACCAGGTATAAAGGAGTTTACGGACGCGCTGACCACAATTCTCCAAAAACAGCAATCATCGTTGGTCAGAGTCTACGGCGGTCCACTGCAACTGAGCAAATCCAGCTTTGAGCGTCTGAAGGAAGCTGTGTCGTTGTGCTTTGGCTTGACGGGCATCCCCAGCTGCATCGCCCAAGAATCAGAAAACCAGGTACAACAATACTTATCGTTTACATTAAAAGTACTAAAATGTTACATTGCTGAATGGAATGCAACAGAGAGCTGTTAGAAATTCACATGTACAATAATGCATCCATTTGTTTCTCGTTAAGTTCATGCTTGCAAATGTATATTGCTGTTGTCGGTTAATGATCAAAATGTATGACACACAGTCTTTTTTGAACAGCTAGATGTAGCTTTATTGAATCAATAGCTGCTGTTTGACTACTGCAGAGTTTGGGAAAGAAGTTAGCAATTGTTTGGGTGTGAATGCTACTGGAGCTTAGACGAAACTGTTTACCTAATACATTTTAATATTTTCGGACACTATATAACCTAAATTGCCATATGATTTCTCCAACTTAAAGAAAAATATAACGGAAAATCTAAAGTAATAATTATTCTATAAAAAGAAAAATCGAACTCTGAATCTTTTTTTGTTTGTCCTAAAGAACACTATCTACTGTAAATGGGCACACAATTGGTAGATATACGGTAGATTGGGTAGATTAATGTCCCCGGATCAGAGCCTGTGGTGAAACATCCGTGCATAAAAATAGCCGCTGTTGCTTCTAGATCTAATTCTATTTCGATCTGCACAGCTTCAAGCTTTAAGTCAAGTCGAGATTCGCATTTTGAAGCAGTTATTATTATTATTATTTTATAATGATTAATATACTGACACAATTAGTAATAAAGAGTAAAAGTAATACATAACACATAATGCACACATACAACGATTTCACATCTATATCAACAATAAAACCATGACAAAACTTTAAAGCGCTATGGATACGTTGATGTCCCTTCAGCACAACAAGGAAAAGCAAGTTTATAATGGTCTCAAAAAACAGTGACATTTTTATGGCAAGCACTACTAGCGAAGTGGTGGTCTTGATATTGTGGTCCTGATTCGGCTCTTTGCATGCAGTTCGCAGGACCCTGTAAGCAATGAATAACTACTTAGCTATTAATTTAACTCTGATCTCGAATTGTCTTGATTTTGTGGTCCTGATCCGGCTCTTTGCAGTCCGCTGGACCCTGTAAGCAATGAATAACTATCTAACTGTTAATTTAACTCTGATCTCGAGTTATTTTAAAAACATCCCTTTGCCTACTCGTCCTTCTCAGGAAATTTAAAGATTCAAATATTATAAAGTATAGACCTAAATATTATTAATTAGAATAGATATAGTTTATACATTTATGTACGTATAAAACAAACAATACAGGTCTAATAATTATATTCAGCTAGTGAGCTTCTTCGCTGCGCGAAGACTGACTTATAATATATAATGTAGATTAAGCCTATGTATACTGTATAACAGTGTCTACTTAATGGTTCTAGGCAGGAAATGGGGAATGCTGTTATTAGCCTACTGCTGATAACTAACAAAATACAAATCAAGGAACGCAACTAATAAATATGGACGATAATAACAAAGTATACCGTTGCGAAATGCTAATCTGTGTAAATCGAACAGAATTAGAAGCAACAGCGATCATTTTTAATGTCAACTAGTCGTAGTCATGCAAGCATAATTTCGTAACACATCGGAGAGCTTCGTTCGACTTCGGTGATTGCCTTTTTGGGCGAATGACTGGAACTAGGTTGGAAAAAACAAGTTTGCCGCTCCCCGGACACATAGAGCGTATAGGGGGCTGAGACTCGCCGAGTACTTCTCACAAGAGGCAAACGTAAGCCTCGGCAAATCTGATGGACGCAGTGTGAATTAAACAGACCACAAATAGCATCTGAATCTAAATCGCTATCTGGGTTGCTTTTGCCAGGAGCACTACCTGCTGCACATGGGCAAGGAATGGGGAAACACCCTGTCGCTGATGATAGAGCAGTTTCATTCCGAGAACTACGAGCTAGTGTTTGACCATTGCAGAAGTTTCGGTATGAAAGTTGCGCTGCTGGAGGCAGCCAAACGCCTAGCTTTGACTGGCAGGGAGGTGGTCATAGTCTCACACAGACCGGAGCTACAGGACTGGATATGGTAAGCATGATCATTTTGTTGTTGTTGTTGTTGTTGGTGGTGGTGGTTGAGGTGGAGGATGTGGGGGTGATGGCGACTGCAAGGTTGTGGTCATCATCTCATAGCTATGGTAAACACAATAACAGTTTTAATTTTAAATAGCAAGAGTGTTGTGTAATTGTTGTTGTTGTTGTTGTTGTTGATAATGATGATGTTCAGGTGATTATTGTTAATGATTGTCGTTGTTGATTGGGGTGATTATATTGATATTTGTAGTTGAGGTGAAGCCAGTAGCAATGTTGTTGGTGTCATCGTCGTTTTGCTGTTTTTGTGCTTGTTGTGCTTATTAGGGTGTTGTCTTGTTTTTTTTTTTTTTTTTGTTTTTTTTGTTTTTTTTTTTAAATATAAATGAAATATTTGGATATAAGTTAGATTGGGCTTATCTGCTGGTGATGCTAATGATAACTACAGTATTGGTTTCTTTGCTGTTGGCGTACGTGGTCCTTTCTGGCTACTACGACTATTGCAATTCAGTTCTGTTCGATTAAATGTATGTAACGTATTAATGTCTTTTCAAACAATGTTGCACTATTAAACACAAGTGATCGTACTGTACCTTTTACTGTAATATCCAGTTATTGTTGAATTTACAAAAGGTTTCGCTACAGCATCCGATCTTACGGAGTAAACGAAACCTCATTACAGCTACTTGACAGCACTTTCTAGCTGTTGCTGTTCTCTTGTATTATTTTTTCATTGTAGTTGCTATTTGTTCTCAATGGTTCTGTTTCGTTCTTCTTCTTCCCCTCCGCTTTTGCGTCATTGAATCTTATGAATAAACCCAGAGGCGGCGGACTTCAGTCTGAATTTTCACATCCGTACAAACGTAATGCTTATTTTGCGATAGCTGCAACATGCATACATTTAATTTTATTGTCAGCGGCGTCATTAAAGTGATATCCTGTATCTTAAATGGGAATAAGTTTGCAAGCCGCGTGAGTTTATTTGATACAATCAAATATTTTATACGAAGCTCTGTAATTTAAATTACTGCAGTCATACAAATTTGCGCAAGCAAATATCTACGCTGAGTAATGTAAGTGTCAAATATAGGCCTACTCTGCATTCTTGTTTCTTAGAGGAGGATAAGTAGGCATAATTATGCAAGCTTGATCACATTACTATACGCAGGCAAAATAGTGTTCATGTTGAGCCACATATAGATATAGCATATCAATTAAATGTTTTTATGTGTTAATAATAACACTATTATTTTATATGGATATGTAGGCCCTATGTATTCTGTAATTATCTATGAACAGCCTTTTCTTACATTTTATTGTTCGTCAGTACGTGTTAAGGTATTGTTGCATGCATACTAAATGGCGAGCCAAGGGCAAATTTCTAGTTCGTTTGGGTCAACGCAATAAAAAAAATATGTTGCCTTATAGTGTGGTGTGGGGTGGGGTGGTGTTGGGTGGGGTGGAGCGGCATTGCGTTGCGTTTGCATATTTTACTGTTGACTCTTTTCTTGTGAAGGAGGATATGCAAGCAAGTGTCATCCGACTACGGTGTGAAACTCAAGTTGAAATCCAGACCTACTCACGAAAACGTCAACGCAGGAGCTACCGTCATCTACATGGACGATGCCCCACAGTCAGTCCAAGGACTGAGGGTTTTCAGGTTACGGAACGGAGCAGCTCCCAAAGGTATATAAAGCCTCTTTTTAAATGTACGACTATTTTAAGTCCCCTATACGCTCCTGTATCTGGGGTCGGTAATCTAACCACGCAACGCTACGACTATTGATATTGTTACGATTGAGACATGCGCGATAGATCCGATCATTTGTTTTGCAAAACATGCACTAACACTGTAACAGAGTGTATTTACCTTTGATTTGATTTTGCGTTGTTCTTAGAGGAAGCTTGGTATAATGTTGATAATTTTTGTCTGTCGATAATATTGAACATTTTTTAGAATTACTTGTTTACTATCGACCGATGCATCTAGATAAATCTAGTAATAGCTAAGCGATTCTTCTATCCTAAATAAGATTATATGACGTAAGACAGGGCATAGATCCTGTGACGAGTTTATTTTGATTGAGTGTTATTGCGTAATGCTGGAATGTTCGATTTTTTTTCTGGATAGGAGAGAGACTATAAGTAACGCGCAGCTGTCTGCTTGTATGAGTGAAAGTGGGAGAGATTTTTGATGATTTTTGAAGACCGTCTTTGAAGTGATTTTCGTAAAGTGATCTTGTATGCAGTTGTTGATGTTTGCTGAATAATGTTGGAAAACTGTATATGACGACTCCTGCCTTGTTGCTGATAAAACGAATCTGACTTACACTTATCAAGATTCAAGCATCGGGGTTGAACCGGCCATTGAAAAAAACAACACGTGTAACAGATATGTACCTCGATAAATTCATTCGTTTATGTGTGCCTATTAATAAATCAAGGTTGATTCTAACTACAAATAGCACCGCAGCGGAAGTGTGTATAGTAGGAACGGTTGTTTGTTTAATAAAAAGGAAGAGACGCTTACAATTGAAAGCTTAGTGATCGGTTTGAGCAACGATTATCCGTGATATCATCTTTTAAAGTGACAGCAATGCAATAATAATAATAATAATAATAATAATAATAATAATAATAATAATAATAATAATAATAATAATAATATGTATTTTATAACGCGCAATACCAAATATGAAGTCTGCCACAAAGCGCAACATTAATTCATTCTCACGCAATGAACAATGACATATATTTGGAATAAATATATAATAAAATCATTTAAATAAATAACATAATCATACACACACTCAAACACACACAAACACACACAATTTCCACTGTACTCTCATTGTAAGAGAGAGAGAGAGAGAGAGAGAGAGAGAGAGAGAGACAGAGACAGAGACAGAGACAGAGACAGAGAGAAGCAAACAAACAAAAAAACTAAAACCAAAACAATTTAAAAACCACCTAAAACATCCTTGATACCCTGACTGTGAACAATTAGTGCCGTGTTGCCTGCTTTGTGAAATGTGACTGAAGGAATAAAACTTTTTTTTTTAATGGTTATAATTCCCTAAAGCCGCAAAACAAATTGTTTTCATGTATAACAACTGAAGAAACTAAAAACATAATCGTATGTCTTGTATCTTATCTTTTAAAAATTCTTATTATCACAGTTTCGGCTAGCCAAGATGTGGAGAGAGCTGTTCCTCCTCTAGCAGCTTCAGCCAGGCCGCCAGTTGTGGTAGAGGATGCTGGGGAGGAAGAGGAAGCAGAAGAGGAAGAAGAAAAAAGGGTTGGGAACTTCACCAGAGGTCAGTAATCCCCATAACCTTCTGTATCCTATGTTATTGCCAACTATGAGGGTGGTGATAGCAAGGAACGGTAAGGGTGATGGTGGTGGTGGTGGTAGATAAAGGAAAAATAGTATGAGGCTGATGATGACGATGAGGAGGAGGAGGATGGGGAGGGTGGTAGTGAATGCAGAGATGCTTTTATGTTGTAAAATAACAAAAGTAGGTCCATTTCATTCTAAAAGTGAAAGAATGAATGAACATTGATGTATGGACAGTGAAAAATGGCCACTTTTTATTTAGCCCAACACGGGATTCGAACCTGGGTCATCGGTGTGCCATGCGAACGCTCTACCACTTGAGCTGGGGGAGGAAGGGCGGGGTGACCCAAAAAAAATGAGAGAAGCAGAAGAAGAAAAAAACAAAAACGAGAAGACCATCAGTTATTTTAAAAAAAAAAAAAACTTTCTGCAGAAAATAACTTTTCATGAAACGTTGTTTTGTTATATTTTATTGTGACTGCTCAGCTTCCCTAGTGATGAGAAATGGACCACTTACTGTGCCAGCTGTCAAAATAACGTCCACATCGGATACTGAAGATGCGGAGAATGAGAACACAGTGCCTGGTAAGTTTAGAGGAGAAAGAAGGAGGAGTAAGAAGAAGAGGAAGAAGGAGAAGGAGGAGGATGAAGAAGAAGGAAGAAGAAGAAGAAGAAGAAGAAGAAGAAGAAGAAGAAGAAGAAGAAGATATGAAGCTGATTGATGATGATGGTGATGATGATGATGATGATGATGATGATGATGATGATGATGATGATGATGATGATGATGATGATGATGATGATGAACGCAGACGACGAAGAAGACAGCTGTGTAGCGGGTAGGTTTTAGATTTCCTCAATACGAAATGTTTATGCAGAATAACGTTGCATTATGGTCATATTAAACGAAAATGCTATCTCTCTCTCCTTCCCACTATTTTAAGACTGATGAAGTTCTGCAGCATCAAATGGATTGGTTTGTAAATGGAACGTTATGCGAATCTCACCACGGCCACTGCAGATTTATTTATACATTTTATAAAACGCTGTATGCTACACCGATTGTAGCTGGTCTGTAGGCCTACAAGCATAGGCTAAGTGCTCAACCAATTTAAACGATGTAATTAATGTTTGCCAGCAAGGGACATGAGATTAAAATAAAGTAAATCGCCCTTCTTTAAACCGATAGTGATATAACTAATTTAGAAAAACATTTCACGTAATTGTTGCCTTGGGCAAAATAGGGGCGACAGTTCAAATGAAGCTAAAAAAATGCACAAATAATTCTACATAACCACAAACACACCATCTTTTGTCTCCTCTTTCTCATCATCCTCATCATCATCAACAACAGCAACACAATATACACTTTATTATAATTTCACATCCATTATTTATTGATTAATAAGCCTTGTACTATTCTTGATTTTTTTTTCTGCTTTTGAATTACATGTAAGACTAGGAAAGGGGGCTTTTACTTATTTGTTGATTAGTTAATTAATTACTTAATTACTTTACTACTGCTACAATTATTATGATTATGATGATGATCATAAATATTATAAATAATAATAATAATAATTATTATTATTAGTAGTAGTAGTAGTAGTAGTAGTAGTAGTAGTAGTAGTAGTAGTAGTAGTAGTAGTAGTAGTAGTAGTATTACTAGTAGTATTACTAGTAGTAGTAGTAGTAGTAGTAGTAGCAGTAGTAGTAGTAAATCTCCCCCTCTCCCCTTTCTTCTTTCTTTCTTTTTTTTTTTTTGGGGGGGGAGGGGTGAGAGTGGAGGGGGGTGTTTTTGTTAGGAAGTGTTTAGTGCGATGTTTGATGAATAGGTTCATGAAAATTGGATTTAAGATTGCAAATTTTCACCAAGTGTAACTGGAAGCCATTCAGTTGAAAGAACAGATCAGAGAGAGAGAGAAAGAGGGAGAGAGAGAGAGAGTAAGAGAGAGAGAGAGAGAGAGAGAGAGAGAGAGAGAGAGAGAGGAGGAGGAGGAGGAGGAGGAAAAAGGTCATTCAATGTGAAAAAAATCTCTAAACTTACGATGTTCTGTTCTTTCTGTAATTATTGTGTCACACCTCCTCTCCATTCCCGTTTCTGACGCTAATGAACTAAATTGACCATTATTTTTTTTTTAAGTGAAGAAAAAAAGCCTCCCACAAAAAAGCCCCACATGTTCTTCCTTTTATTCCTTCCCCTCATCATCATCATCATCATCATCATCATCATCATCATCATCATCATCATCATCATCATCATCATCATCATTATCATCATCATCATCATCGTCATCAAAACCGCACCCAAACTAGAGTAGGGTGACCACTTGCGGCCACGAACGAACACTTTCTCATACTTCTTTTGTTTATGAACCAATCAGAATCCAAGTTTGATTTTTTTGAATCGGGAGGTCACAGTAACGGCACTGACTTGGCCGGGGTTCTATAAATGAAACATTGTGGACCTACTTAGCGATTTCTGCACAATTTCAGTGTACCTTGATGCGGCCAGGTGCCCAAGGTGCGTCCAACAATTAGCCTGGGTGCGGCCACCTGTATTTCTTTTTCAGCCTTAGATTTTATGACTATTCTACATATTTACGTCTATTGGCATGCAATGTGAAATCCAATAAACACAAAAAGACATGCAGCTGATAATATTCAAGATGTGATAAAGATTGATGAAAAAACCCACATGAAATCTCAAAAAAGAAACTTTTCTTGGGTCAATACTTACAGACAGTAAAATTCATATGCAGAGCGCGGCCATAAACCGGAAATCACGACAAAAAGGCTAAGGTAGACTCAAGGGAAGCAATTGTGATTCCTCAAAGCTTTAAAGCTAGTAGAATAGGAGTTATTAGAATTGGCCGCACCTCGGTCTGGCCGCGTGATGGTCACCGTACTCTACACAAATGACCTATTACAATAAAAACCTATTAGGCTTATAAGGGTGAGGATAAAGGAGTGCACACGCATTGTTCACACACTTTTGGTGGTGAAGAATAGTGCACACACATTTTTGGGAGATGGGGAGGGATGAAGGGGGAAGGGGGAGGAGAGCAATGCACACACTTTTGGAGCGAGGGCAGGGAGTGCCCACACAGAGGGCAGGGAGTGCCCACACAGATTTGGGTGTGAGGATAGGAGAGAGTGCACACAATGTTTTAATTCCTATTATTGTTTTCTGTTACTTTTCAACAGAGCTGAAGAGTTCAGCGAAGAAACAGAAGGAAGTCAGTGGACTTGGGGGATTTTTCCGGACCAGCATGCGCAAGCTAGGAATATCCCGGAGTTCCCAGAAGGACACGGGTAAGCAAAATAATTATGAAAGATTTTTTTTATAGCATTGCGATAAGTATAATATATTCTGCAGTAACAGTAACAACGATAACTATAACATTAACAACAATCGTGCAGCAATCCATCAACAAGGTGCACAGTTTCAAATATTTATTGTATCGGACAATGGGTCCCGACAGGTAGTCCTCTCCAGGATAGCACAAACAACTGCTGCCCTGACAAGGTTGAAACCCATTTGGACAGAGCGGACCACCAGTCTACACTCCAAGGCAAGGTTTTTGCGTTCCTTCGTCATCTTGTGAAACACGGACTCTCACAGAAGATCTACAACGAAGAATACAAAGCATGGAGATGAGGTGCTACAGAAGACTTCTGGGCATTTTCTATCCAATAAATCACCAACGACGAAGTCCGACAGACCATCACACAAGTCAAAGGACAACAAGATGACATGCTCACAGTGATGAAGAAACTGAAACTCCAATGGTATGATATAGGAAGATGGAGTTGACAAGGGAGCAGCCTTACCTTGAAGTGTAGACTGATGGTCCTGTATTTCCAAATGGGTTTCAAATTGTCAGGGCAGCAGTTGTTTGTGCGATCCTGGAGAGGGCTTTCTGTCGGGACCTATTGTCTGATACAATTGCTCCTAAATATTTGAAGCTATGCACTGTGTTGAGGGATTGGTTTAGACTTTGATGTCCGTGTTGATGCCATTGGTATTATTGGTCATCATTTTGGACTTCTCTGCACTTATTTCCATTCCAATGGCTGGAGGTGGTGTCAAGCCTCTGTACGGGCTGTTCAAAATCTTGTTCCTCTCTAGCCAATCCATCAATGTAATCCGCAAAACGTGAGTTGGTGATTGCTCTACCTCCTTCGTGACCTGCAAGGGCAACTGGCATGATGCGCTCTAGGAAGATGTTGAAGAGTGTTGGAGAGAGTAGGAATTCTTGACGAACGCCGATTATTGTTCTGAACAAGTTCCCGATGGTGCTCTTGTGGAGAACTGAATTTCAGTAATGTTAAGGTTGATGGTGTACTCTCATGGTTGCCCACAGGGCTACATGCTAGACTCGGTCAAACGCTTTATTGAAGTCTACAAACCAATAATATAGATGTTGTTGGTGCTGTAGGTATTTCTTACAGATTATCCTGAAGTTAAAAATCTGCTCAGTGGTACTTCGCCCTGCCCTGAATCCTGCTTGTTCTTCAGCTATGATTTGTTCAGCTTGGAGTTTCAACCTGTTGAGTATTATTTTCAGGAGGACTTGCTGGGATGGCTGATGAGGCTTATGGTTAGGTAATTTCCACACTCCTGAAAGTAACCCTTTTTCAAAAGAGTAATGACAAGCGCCTGGGTCCATGGTGTAGGCCACTCCCCACTCAGCCAGATCTTGTTACAGATAATGGTGTGGGCGTCAATCATCGCTTCTTCTCCTGCTTGAAGCAATCTTGCGGGTATGTTGTCCACTTCGGCTGTCTTCTCCTTCTTCAGCAATAGCAAGGCTGCCTCAACTTCTTCTCGGAGAAATGGAAGGATTTCATCTTCTTCTCTGTTCTGAGGACATGCTATAACTGATGGGTCTCCGTTTGGTGTCTGGTTGTAAAGGTCAGAGCAGTACTCTGTTGCGTTGAAACTCGCACGATAGTTCGTGTGTGACGCGCACGATAGATGCGATCGTTTTGTTTTGCTAAGCATGCAGTAATAGAGTGTATTTATCTTTGATTTGATTTTGGTTTGTTATTAGAAGAAGCTTTGTATAACGTTGATAATTTTCGTTGGTCGATATTATTTGAGAATTTTCTAGAGTTGGTTGTTTACTATCGATCGAAGCGTATGGATAATTCTAGTGGTAACTATAGAAGCTTCCATCCCAAATAAGGTTGTATGACGTGAGACAGTGATGATGAAATTTGTTTTGATTGGTTGTGGTTTGTCACGCGGGGGCCTGTTCTTGAGTATATAGAGACTATATATAGTGTCGCACTGTTTCAAAAAGGGTTGAAAGTAAAAAGTGTGTCACAGGGCAGCCTGTGAAGAAAGCCGTGTAGTCTGTGTGTGAGGAGTATAAGGGCGGGGGTGGTACTGCGTGTTGCTGTATGCGTGATTATTGTTGTCTCGGGAGCGTGAAAAGCGTGTAAACAGCGTATGCCGGTTAAGCCAGTTTAGGAATTTGCTCACTATGGGCAGAACATGTTTGTCAGCAGTACAGTGTAGACGGTGTTTGTCTAGTGCTCTGTGGTTTTTGCTGTGTTCTGGAATTAGGGTGGGACGGATATTAACGAATAATAATATCTGGTCCAGAGAAGTATACTAGTTTAAAGATTGCTGATTTCTGAAGTGATACGCTCAGGTGGAGTGCAGCTGTAGGAAAGCAAGTCTGTGGTAGTGTGGTAGGTAGTATCGAGGTATTGTCTACTACGGGAACTACACACTACTGGATTACCCTAATTGGATGTACTTTCGTAGGAGGGCAGTAGAGAAGGGCTACGGGGTGCAATTACATGCGAACCGTTGGGTTCGTCGAGGATTGTCGTTGAGGATTGAATTCGAGGCTTGAGTACGAGGATCGAGTTCGAAGTTCGCAGCTCAACGTTCGTCAATCCGCCAGTCCGTCGCTGGATAACGTGAGGCAGCGACGACGACGACACTTGGTCAGGTGGACCGAACATCATCATCAACATCGCCATCTGTTATTGTCCACGCGTCCCCCGTCATCAGCGCCATCATCATCACTCCAACATCATCGTCAGTGGCGACCGCTGGTGGCAACGCTCCTTCGTTTGGACGTCAACGGAAGGGGGCGGGTACTTTGGAGGAGACTTTACCAGGGACTGCATTTCGCCAGGTGGGCCCGTTTTGTGTTGTCCCTCTCCTACACTCAACCCCCCCTGTCTGTTTGTGAACGCGTGCCTCGGACTTTGGCTGTGCACGTTCGATACGAGGACGTTGGTCGATTAGCGACCCCCGATCACCCCACGAACCATTGCATCGTTTCATTGACCCATTGATTGTTTCATTACCATTTCTTCGTTTCATGTGTAAATGCTGTATGTGTATGAGTGTGTGGTATGAATGAATGAATAGCTTGAAAGTTGTATATATAATTGTTGTGTTATCATCACTTCGCGTCTGCGGGAAACTGTCATTCTGTCTGGGTTGTCTGCGTGTGGAAGGTGTTTGTTTGTGGCGTCTGCCCAGGGGGAGTCGTGGCGGTGACAAAGTGGAAGGTTGATAGTTGAGAATTGTAGAGTGGAGAAAGTGAAAAGCGATTGAGCGAGTGGATGCAGTTGTTGATAAACGCTGAATAAAGTTTGAAAACTTCATACGACGACTTCTGCCTTGCTGTTGAGTGGACAGGTTGCGTGGATAAACGAATCCGAGTTACACTTATCAGGAGGATTCAAGCATTGGGGCGGAATCAACTACTGATAAAAACAAAACACCAAAAGAGTGTAACACTGTCCATCTATCCAATACTTCTTGTTCTTCTGTAAGGCATATGTCAGACGTGCTTTGGATCGTGGAGACCTTGGGCTGTCAACCGCTTCATAGTCTGGTAGGCCTTCTTGCTGTTGTTTTTGTTCAGACTGCTCTCTATTTCCTGACATTGACATCTACTGCACCAGCTCCCAAAATGAGCAGTGGTGCAAATTTCCATCCACTTGTGGTTTGGGATATTTCTGCCACCTCCGGGTCTTGCAGTTTGTCCAGGTCGAACTTCAGTCTAGTGCACTTTGCTGTGTGTACTCTGTTCAAGTGGAGCCGGAAAGACATCATCACGAGGTCGTGGTCACTTCCGATGTCTGCACCTGGAAATGTACGTTCCTGCCAATGTTGACGCTTGATCTGAATCGTTTCTTGACCATGATGTAGTTAATCTGGTTGTGATGCTCCCCGCTGGCACTGTATCAGGTCCATCGTGTAGATTTTTTGTGTAGAGCAAGCGTGTTTGCCAGTATCAGGTTGTTGTATCTGGCAAACTCCAAGAGTCTTAGACCTCTTTCATTTGTCTCGTTGCAGTGGGGTCGACTGTGTCTCCCCAATTGTGGTACGCATCTTGGTTAAACTTGGCATTCCAGTCGCCTTGCACTATGATTATGGCCTTCTTCGGCACTTGGTCAAGGATAGCCTGCGGTATTTAATAGAAATCCCCCACTTCGCTGTCGTCATAGTGTGATGTTGGGGCATGGGCCTGGATGATGGTGATGTTGAAAGGGGCTGCTTTCAGACGGATGGTAATGAGTCTACTGGAGACTGGGCGGCAACCCATGACAGTTGCTTGAATGTCTTTGTGGACGAATAATCCAACGCCGTTTTAGTGCCTGTCATCTCTACCGATGAAATAACGCTTGTGACCTTTGTCTGGTTGTTTCACATAGGCCTTTTCAGCGCAGTTTGCTGATAACTAAAATGATTCATCGATAGTGGTTCAGCTCGTGGGCCAGTTCTTCTAATTTTCCCTCCGCAGTTTAGAGTTCTGACATTCCAGGTTCCTGTGACGATGTTGTCTCTCGTGCGGATCTTGCTAAGTTGTCAATCAGTAGCACACTTATCACCTCAGTCTTGATGGCCTACGGAAGGCGCGGTCCTTGGTGACTCGGGCGACGACCGTTCTGGTATGGAGCGAGTGGTTCTTTTTATCTTGGGCAAGAAAGACCTGGCAGGGCCCAATCTTCTCCACCGAAATCCACAGTGTGGTTCGCCTTGGCTCCGAGCACGTAGTTGTTGAACCTAAAGTAACGTGAAGTTCGTCCGTCCTGGTCGGTGACTTCTGTGTAGACGACTTTCGCCCAGTGATGCCGTGCTAACATCACCCTTTTTAGTCGCCTCTTACGACACGCTGGGAAACGTTGGGTCTATTATATTCATTGCCGGAACCCACAGGGTTACTAAACTCAATTAAAACCAAATATTATAAAATGTGAATTGCATATGTAATTAAACTGTTTTTTCGAAGCATGTGTTACTTGAAAATGCAGTCACGTTCGTCCTTTTTTACCAAATGATTTACCAACTACGAGTTCTATTGATAACATAAGTTTTGATGCGAGCGTTAGGTTAGCAAAACTCTTTTATTGATTCCCCAGTATCTCGGTTAATTTGATTAGGTTTTTTATTCTGGTTCTTGTAGCTCTCTCTCTCTCTCTCTCTCTCTCTCTCTCTCTCTCTCTCTCTCTCTCTCTCTCTCTCTCTCTCTCTCTCTCTCTTCTCTCTTCTCTCTCTCTCTCTCTCTCTCTCTCTCTCTCTCTCTCTCTCTCTCTCTCTCTCTCTCTCTCTCTCTTTCTGTGGTTGTGTGTATGCGTGCGTCTTATTATTTTCACAAAGGAGACGTTAAAAAACAACCAACCAACCAACAGCAGCATCGAAACAAGCTCAACCTAAACTTCTTGTCTCCCTTTGTCTTTACTCGAAGCAATCACTCTCTGCTCCAAAGTTTGCTAACAATTTAGAACAACAAACATAGCAACAGCAGCAGTCCCGTTGACTAAAAACCAACAATTAAAAATGTATTTATTTAGGAAATATATCTTCTTCTTAATTCACTGATGCCTCTTTTAAAGTAACCTAGATCAGTAGTTTTTCAGGCGTAATCTTCTCATCTTGTAAATGTTATTATTTGTGTCCTTAATTCTTTCTTCTAGCGAGCCCGCGAGAGAACGCGCGTGCGCGCCTTGAGCTTGATTTCCGTAAGGTATCGCGCTGTATGAAAGCTATTATTTACTTTATTTTTGAATCATTTATTTAGGTTTAATACATTTCAAGATCCTAACCGAACGTTAGAACGTATTTTCCTGTGAACCTTTGGACAATACTTTGGTGCGGAAATGTTTATGCACGTTACATACATTTGAAAACTGGCATTATTTTTCAGGTGAAATTTTGAACGTTCTTCTGCTGGGAAAAACTGGAAGCGGGAAGAGTTCCACGGGAAACACGTTGTTGGGAAAGGACGGCGATTTTGAGCACGGGCTGGGGCTGACGGGTATAACGAGAAAATGTCAGCACCAACAAGGCTCCGTGGAACTGGGACACAGAAAATTCACTCTTAATGTAAGTTCTTCTTCTTCTTCTTCTTCTTCTTCTTCTTCTTCTTCTTCTTCTTCTTCTTCTTCTACTTCTTCTTCATAATTTGTACAACTCGTTCTTTATAATAATACTGTCAACTATAACAGGACTACAAACTGTTTTTTAAGGTCATCATCGCCTGATAATTCCTTTCCTATCCTATCCTGTCCCGTAATCCGGAGGTCGTAGGGGCACCACAGATGATCGTTTAACCAGCATACTCCATCTTTCTCTGTCCTCAGCAGCCCTGATGGCTTCGCTCAGTGTCAAACCAGTCCATTCTCGAATGTTGTCCTCCCACCTCTTTTTCGGTCTCCCTCTTCTTCTACCTCCTTGCACTGTACCTTGTAGAATAGTCTTTGCAAGGCCTGATGATCTGGTGACGTGGCCATACCATCGGAGTTTCAGTTTCTTTACCACTGTGAGCAGGTCATCGTGTTGTCCAATGGCTTTAATTCCTTTAATCTTGTACATTGCTGTTAACATTGGACAATCAAAAAGTGATGAACTGAAACATTTCCAGAGCAAGTGCAGTTCAGTTGACGTTTTTTTGTAAAATAAATTTCCTCCTCCTTCTTTTTTCCTCTCTCTTACGCTATTGGGATACGAATTAACAAAATGGATTCAAATAATTGTGTATAGTATACGTTACACACGTAACAGCTGCGATCAACACTTTTATCCATACACTGGTAAATTTACAAAACAGTGCACACACTATGGCATGTTTTTGACATCTTGGATGCAGCTATAGTCATTTCTGTTGATTGAAACAAGGTTACCCTTTACTTCGGATGTGAGTATATGCGGAGGTCTGGTCTGTGTATGCATGCATTCCATCATACTGACTTAAAAGATCGTGACGCGCCTGCCCTAGACGGGTGAGGGGCGAAAACACCAATACATCCAGGATCCAGAATAGGAACTATTCTCCCTCCCACCTACCCCTCACACCAAACTGCATCCCCGGGCCTGCTTGGCGCTACACTTGCGGCTTCCACACTTTTGCTGAGAAGGCAGCCGGGCCCGAACTTCGCCCGTTTGTGTGACGAATAAAATCTAAACAATTCAAAGTTAGGCCTAGTATTTCTCTTCAATAAGCTAAATTAATTTTCTTCCTGTTCTAAGCAAAAGTGAATACCCTAGAATACTATTGAATTTGCGTGCTTGGTTTTCTACAGGTGCTGGACACTCCTGGATTTAGCATCTCCCACAAGACGGATGACGACCCGATGATCAAGGATGTCATAACATCTGCGTCCAGACATTTAGCACCCGGACCCAACGCAGTTCTCTACGTCGTAAGCTTTGGTCCATACACTGAGGAAGACTTCACCATTTTCAAGCATTTCAAGCTTCTCTTTGGCGAGGATATTACCAAGTACATCACCATCGTCTTTACCTTTGGGGACCGAATGAAAAAAGAAGGCAAAGTCATGGAAGAGTGCCTCAAGACAGCAGGAAAAGAACTGCAGCAAGTCTTGCGAGAATGTGGAAACCGCTATGTCGTCGTGGACAACACGGAGAGCGAGAAACGGAAGAAAGATCCCAGAACCCAACGTAGCCTGCTGCAAGAGATGAACAAGAACGTGCTTACGCTTGGCACTAACAAACCGCTTTTGCTGGCAAGAAATAACCCGGGAGGAAAGAAAACTCAAGGACAGCCCGTGAGAGGATTCGTCAAAGCCTCTGCGACAGATAGCGAAATTCAGTGGCTGGAAAAAGAACTAAAACTGTCAGAACAAAATCAGAAGAATTTTGCACGCGATCGCAAACGCCGCACTTTAGAACGAGACAAAATCAAACAGAAAATGGCGGAAAAGTTGAAACGCGAGCAAGAGGCGGCTTCAGGAAAAGATAGCACCACTACCACCCCTGAAGTACAAAGTAAAGAACAAAACGGAATCTCCTCGCTGAAAGACAAGACCGAGAAACCGTTACTATCAGAGGAGACCGACAGAATAGACAGGCCGTCGTTCAAAGAAGGTAAACCATCACTCATAGACGATAAAGACAGATTGTCTCTCAAAGACGACAAAGACAGACTGTCGCTCAGAGACGATGCATCGGACACAGCGTCTCTCAGAGAAATGGAAACCGAAACGATCAAAGAACTGGAAGACAGGATTCAAAAGATAGAGAAAGAGGCCAACGATTACGACAACTTCATTCTGGCGGAATTGACTAAGATGACGAACCTGCGGCAGCAGATAGAAACACTGCTGAAACAAGACAAGAGACACTCCTTCCCAGTGATGCTGGAAGAACCACAGCCAATGACCAAGTCATACTCCGTCAACGATCTCACCGGAGACACGAACTACATGCAGAGAGGCATTAATGAGTCGTACTCGGTCGACGATCTTACTGCAGAAGCCGCCTTGGTACGAAAAAACACAGATGTTAGTGAAGTCTGAAAACGGATTTAAAAACGTTCAACTTCGTAATCTGAGAATCTGTAAGCTAAACGTGCTTAGGTTTAACTAGATCCCGTGGAATAAAACTTGGCAGCGCGTCGAATCTTAGACTTTTCAAAGGCCAACTGATGTATTGTGTATTGATTGATATATGTGTATCAGTTGGCCAAAGAATTTAAGACACACTGCTGATGTTTATTATAGTGGACCTGGTTTTACCAGTTCAAACATTTTATCATTTTATCCAGCTCCAGCAATCGCCCTACATTTTAAGTTGTGTTATGCGTGTGCATAGATCTTAGTTCAAAACGCGGATTCTCCAGTTTCCTATCATTACGTCCGTATTATTGGAGATCCACCTTAGTTATCATTATTATAGCCACCAAGTTCACGTTCACCTGTTGCTCAGTTGATCTCATGCTGGTTATATTGGTTTAGATACTCTTTTGAAAGCATCTTCATTTTAAAATATTTTGAACACCGCCTAATTTTAGTGAATTATTTTCTTCTCCTTAATCCAACAATACACGTACAATATACAATATATACTGTCACAAGTATATCAACTAACAAGTTAGTATCTCCCTTCTATGTCTCTGTCGACGTGCGCGTACAACCGGTTGCTTCCCTTTACATGCTTTGCGTCGTCGGCCTAAAATAATTTTTTAGAAACTTCAAAACCCAGGGGAATTATGGGTAGGGAAATCTTTTTCTGAAATGACGTCGGCAGGACTCTTCGCGATTGGTACATGGCACACGAGACACACGCACAATGGCGTCACAAGAAGATTGGTTAGATCTGAATTCGTCTAATTTGACCTCGCATGCTGCTGGAAAACAATGCAATTTGAATTTGCTTTCAAAAATCAAAAGAGAGCGAGACCACAACAAAGTACAACGAGCCAAGGCCACGCAAACACTCAAGGCCGACAGAACAAAAAGCACACAAACTACAAAAAGGTAAGTACCCGTGACCATACACAGTAAAGTAGGCCTAACCACCATTGCAAAACAGGATTGATCATAACCATGATTGAATTTTTCCACCCCACCTTCCAATCGGTACGGAATCGAACATATGCTCAAATCATCATATCTTTGACAGAACTTTCATGTGCATTATACAATGTGATTCAAGCGATAAATGAACCATCACATAGAAGCGATCTGAGCAGCTGACTCAATGACAATGGCGAACAATCGTTCACTGAGACTCACGATCGCCTGCACTGAGCTCACATACACGTGTGCATGTTTCTATAAATCCATCGTGTTCTCCTTCGATAATTGAGCAAAGCCTTTGTTCACTACCAGAAATATGCAGTTCCTCTCCCAACTTTCGTTTAATTTCAGCCAGCACATCTTCGCGAGAAATGGCGACCATGACTTCAACCGTAGCTAGTTATCAGTTACTTCCCTTGAACAGATTTCCCAGAATTCTCTATTCTATTTTTAGGTTTGGGATACCCTCGTCTCAGCTTGTGGCTAAAACCAAGGGCAACGGGACCGCCGCACGTCGACTGGGGACAATACGAGATACTTGTTAGTTGATATACTTGTGATACTGTGCGTCGAACGATCAGAGAAAAAATCACAAAGAAAGTGACATTACATTACATTACATAATTGTTGCTTTAGGTCCAGCGGACTCTTCTGAGCTAAATCAGGACCGGACAACCCCCAATCCGCATAAAAGATCTGCTGAAACAACCCTAGTGGGAAAACTGAATGCCATCCACCAGCCAGTCACTTTACAATAAAGACATCCCACGCAGGGGACGGCTGAGGCTTCACCCCAACTTATCGAACCCCCGTTTACAAAAACAAAATAGAATACAAACATCATTATAAATTATCAACAAAACACATACATATAAAATGCCTACATTGCTAAATAATAACATCATAGGAAGCCCTAGTGACCACCTGGCAGAAAGCGTCCAATATTCCCAAGCTGATCCAACAGACCCCATACACAAACAAGGAGTCTTGTCCCGGAAGAGTTTTCAAGAAAAAAGGTAGGAGACTGGTCTAGCGAAGAAGAAGACAGTATAGTAAATTGATAGAACAGAGTAGGAATGAGAAAGAACAAATGAGAAAGACAGCGACAGTGGGAATTTAAAGCACTAAATTTCCAGAAAGTGGGGATACTATTTATACTGAAACCCCCGGCACCCCAACGGGGGTCAAAGAAAGTGAATGAAGATCTTACATTACATTACAATAGACAATGACAGGGTTTGGGTGGGAGTGTGGGGAGAATTAGAATGATGCTGTACAATGAACAAATAAAATATCGATCTATATTAGTTAGTTAGTTATTCATTGCTTACAGGATAGAGCGGACTGTAACGAGCCGAATCAGGACCACAAAATCAAGACAACTTCGCTGAAAGAGGACTCATAAAAGATCTGCCGAAACAACCCTAGTGGTAACACTGAAGGCACTTCACCAGCCGGTCACTATACAATAAAGGCATCCCACGCAGGGGACGCTGAGGCTATAGTATACTCTTATTTATCGAACCCCCGTTTACAAAAACAAAATAGCATACAACATCACTATAAAATATCAACAAAACACATACATATAAAATGCCTACATTGCCAAATAATAATATCATTAGAAGCCCCAGTGACCATTTGGCAGAAAACGTCCAATATTCCCAAGCTGATCCAACAGTACAGACATCATACTCAAATGAAGATTTTGTCCCGGAAGAGTTTTCAAGAAAAAAGTTAGGTGACTGGTCTAGCGAATAAGATAGTATAGTAGACTGATAGAACAGAACAGGAATGAGAAAGAACAAAGAAAAAAGAGAAACAGTGAGAATTTAAAAGCACTAAATTTCCAGAAAATGGGGATACTATTAATACTAAAATCCCCGGCACCCCCACGCGGGAATTCCGGGAATCGATCTATATACCTACTGTCAGTCAGTGCTAGCTTTTATAAATACTAGTTCCGATCTAACAACATACTTTTGGTGATTTTACTATATAATATAAGAGAGAGAAAGATATCCAGAGAACAAAATCACGGTATTAAGAATAAACTAGAGAAGGATCGCGATGTGTGTGTGTGTGGGTGTGTGTGTGTGTGTGTGTGTATGTATGTATGTATGTATGTGGTGAGTATGAGGACAGGTGGCACAGTTGCAGAGATGTAACTAACATTTGTGGGAAAGTAGAAAGGGGATTTAGCCTTCCTTGTACAATCTGAGATTATTACATCATAATTATAACTATGTAAACTGTTGGTGCTTTTTTTTTTCAAATGTTTATTGTTTTTGGCATTTGCCTTGTCTTGCCACGGCTTGAACAGATTGTACCTTAAATATGGTACGCATGTGCCTGACTGAACGAGTGAATTAACTAATAATTTATATTGCGCATACAATAGAATTACTTTAAATCTAGTCAGTGTGGCACTTGAGATTTTTTGTGGCAAGGGGCCTGTATGCATCGTTGCTTTAATAGAATTAAGACGGAGCTTAGTTCAATAAAACTACCAACAACAACAAGGACAAGTACAGCAGCAACGGCAACAACAAATCAAGACGGGATGTATATCGCTTTTGGCTGCAAATATTGGTTGTTTTTTTTAAAAGGTTTTATATTTTTTTGCTCTTCTAAAAACGTTGACTATAAATATATACTCTTCTATAAACAAAATATGTTTTGTTTTTTCAACATTTTCTTAAAACCTAGAACTTGCTCTTTGTTATCACACAACATCCAGCGGAAAATGTTTCTAAATGTGTACCGAGATAGTCTTTAATGTCAGTATTGTGAAAGGTGTAGGCTACATGTATGAGCATTTCGGTGTTTCTTTCATGTCATGACTTCTATCGTATTGCAAGTAGTGTTATTAGACATCCCTAGACAACAAGGCTGTAGTGAAACATGATAAACGCATGGTTATCAATTTATTTCCAGTAACAATCACATGCCTATTTAAACATTGCCAGTACTTTTAGAAATCATAAGTCGAATCAGGCATTACTGTGCAAAGCATAAATGCCTGTATAGTTTCAATTAACTTTAAGTTTTGTATTTTAAAAAAATTACTATTAAAAATATTTTTCCGAGCACTACTACTGCTATTGTTGCTAGTCTAATAATAAACTAAAGTACTACTACTTTTCTTCTCAAGTTCTCAGATGGAAAATATTTTGACCGATACTTTTGCTTAATGTACTTGACATTTCTAGCTATTATTATTACGTATGGCAATAAAGACCTAGCATTATTATTAAATGATAGTACATGTATCATAATGTTTGCTTTACGTAGATGTGTTCACATCAGTGTTGATGCTTAACCATGCTTTAAAACAAAGATGAAAGATATAGACCGTTTGTGTACTTCCTGTGTGTTGTCCGTTATCAATCATTCCATCATTACACACACACACACACACCCAACCCACACACACACACACACTCAACCCACACATACACACACACCCACGTGCCAGCCAACATATAAAAGCCAACACTTTATAAATTGTTTGTGTATTTTGTCAATATTGCATAAGAACATTGAAAACCAATACAATAATTCACAGTGAAATAAAGAAATGCACAAACACATAGTACAATAACATTATTGATAAAAATAAAAACAACAAATTCTGATTTAACATTGGTCCCAAGTTGTTTAACAAATTCAATTAAAATCAAATTGAATTCTTACTCAAATTTGGTCACATTAATTGCAAAAGTAAGATCTCGTTTTTCAGATCTGTTCTATAAAATATATAATTGACTAATTCTAAATAACTTAAACTGTGATACTACATACAAACTTGTGCTAAAAAGTACATGAAATGAAACCTTACAAAATATCAGAATTACTTGTTAAAAAAATTGCTTGAAAATACTACATTTTCTGCTGGCAAAATATTCTAAATTTATTGGAAACAAAATAAATATACAAATTAAAAATTCAAATAAAAGATCAGATCTTTATCCCTTCAAAAAAACATTGTACCCAATGTGAAACAATTTTAATATCGTAAATACTTTCATGCAAATGTGTGACTCAGAATAATTGCCAACAGTTGCGTAATACTCGTAAGTAACCACAAGTATGGTGGGAATGAAAAATATGAATATACACACACGCAGAATAATTATTCATCAAACTCTGAATAATAAAGCTATAATCAGAAAGAAACAAAATCAAAGCTCGGAGCATGTCAGGAGAATCTAGATAGAATATCTTATTACCTCCCTTCCTTTGTTTAGCAATGAGTCAAGAATGAAGACGTAACTTGCTTCCATTTATGCTAGAGTTTATCCGATTACCTCCCTTTTCTTGTTTAGAACCGACTAAAGAACGGTGTTTGCATTGGCTACATGAGGCGTTTATAAATAATAGGTCTTCCGTAAAAAAAAAGAAGGAAAAGCCTCTTGGTTTTATACCTGGATATGTGAGGATACAGAATAGATCACCTGGATGATCACAATAATGAAGTATGAATGTTCAAGGAATACAAAAATTCCCCAATGGTTTTAGAAGTCGTTACTCGTTGGTGAAAATCTTCAATTTTTGGGGAGTGGGAAGAGAGCGGTGTGGGGGATGGGTGTGATGGAAGGGGAGGGTGATGGAGAGTGGGGGGGATAGAAACAAAATTGTAACCAGTTTTAATAAATCTATTCGAACGGTCATCATACATGCAGCAGTAAGAAGTACCATACACTCTTTGGAAGTACATAATTATTGTGAAGGTAAAGTAGCCTGAAAAGCAATATCAGAAACCTACGACAGAACTGGAATATCAGAAACCTACGACAGAACTGGACTGGAAAGTACGAAACACGCATCTCTCAACAATAACATCGCATTACGAAGCAGCAGCTGTAATGAAAACTTAGCAGTCATAATGAGTTTATATCTGCATCATAATGACACACCCACAATGCAACAGTCGTGATAAAAATGTCACTGTCACAATGAAAACGCGCCAGGCGAACATTCATTTAATTGTATAATAGCTAAAATGTAGAGGGCTTGCGAGGGATTTAGTGTGTCAGTCTGTGATGCTTCGTGTCTTGCCGAAGTTGAGGCCGCTTTGGTTTGCTCCCGTGCTGCTCCCCATTTGAAGACCAATAATCTGGTGGCCTGCTTTTAGCTGCTCTTCAGAAAAGTTTCTGGGGTTCGAGTCTGACTCCTTGGGACCTAGCGTCTGACCGTCGAACCCCTTCTTTCGTGCCTGCAAACAAAAACCAACAGTGAATATAGCAACGTTCAACAGAACACAAACATCACCATAACGTTAAATTTGTGGTTGTTCCATTACATTCTGAAATGCTCACGAACTGTAACGCTACTATTACGACATACTCACGAACTCTCTAGATCTATATCCACCACTTGAAGTCATATGTTATATATGTTGTATTCATTTGTTGACTTGAGAAGAATGCTAAAAGCGCTGGAATGACGCTCTTAACTGCAGCCGCGGTTCATAAGTCGGGGGTGGCGAATTGCGACATCCGTGTTTCATTCTGACCCGTCGTTGTTGCTCAGCGGACTTCATAATACCTTCTGCAAGAGAATTAAGGAAACGTTCCATGGTTAATGGTTCTTACAGCTATTGATATCTTAAAAAATCACGTACCATTCTGCCGAGAGCGAAGATGCAGCTGACGACTTGCGTCATGTTGCCCGATTCGTACAAGTCTGCCGTGGCAAAGGCATCTGTGTTGGACAGGCCGTACTCAGCGCAGGCGTCCAGAAACTTGCCGATGTTCTCCATCATCTTGAAGGGAATCTTCGTGTCGTTCACCTTGATCTGTTTCTCTGGCCGCAGGATATTCATCAACCTGCGATCAGAATAAGAATTCGAACTGGCATAGGTTACAGGATCTTGGTTGATTTGCAATTCTTACGTTCTACTGTCTAGGCAAAACGCGACGGAAGGCTGAACCATAAAGCGTGGATGAGACTTGACGAGGCCTTCAACTTGAGACGGAGAGCTTCGACTTGTCTCAGCTACGCTGTGTGAGGTGAACTGAAATAAATGACCTGGCTATAGATATACAATTTCTGCTTGGTTTCCAGTTACATTGAAACTAATATCATAGGCAAACAACAACTACAACAACAACAAAAACAACTACATATGCACCGCTAAAAAAAAGCATAATTATTAAATCAATATTCTATCTTACCTACACAAGATGACACCATTCTTCAAAACCTTCTGAAACGTTTCCATGCCGAGGGGTTGGTCTGGGTCGGCACCCTAAATAGAGAACATAAAGATGGCACATTATACATTGTTTTTATATTGAGTGATCCTGGACGACAAAGAGAAATAGGACCTCGTTCTTGCAGATTGTATTTAGGTACAGTATGTGGCGCTCACTCTAGATATCGCAGTTTCTATAAACAACCAGTCAAAATTGCATCGTTTCTGTAGACTGTTATTTCAAGAAGCAGACACAATTACGATCTACTCCACTGAACCATCGCAACACAGCTCATCATCCAAGACAAGTTCAAGATAATTTATTGCGAAGTGAATAATACACAAGGAATGCATTTGGTCAACGCTGCAGCACCACACACAAAAGCACATTTAAAACATAGTGAACAAGCGGACAGCAAATCACAATAAAAGGATAAAAAGATAAAGTCATAAAACAGATGAGCTGTACAAAAGGGCAAATATATAGTTGCTAGTCAACACACACACACACCCACACTGCTAAATCCTAACCATCCAGTTTTCACACTCCATCCATTCGACCTCGTTACTTTAACATTAGCACGCCAATTTAGCACATTATCAAAATGTGATAGTTCTTTCGACGCATCAGTGATTGCTACTTGGCCTGACGTTTCATTTACAGAAGTTTTAAATGTACGTATTGTGTTTATGCCATTCTTGTTTGCTTGTTTGTTCCTATGTTAAACATAATGAGGCAAAAACAAAACAAAAAAGCAAGAAAGAAAAGAGCGAGAAAGAAGAATGGAGATGTCCACATATAACATGCGTAAAAACTGCAAAGGTCAATACATGCTTAATATATCATAATTATACACCAAGAAAATAATATAGGTAATTATGTTTCTTTTAATGGAAATTACTCACTGGAACTAATTCTTCGTTTAAAACTGCCTCTATCCACCGCCTGGCATCCTGTTCCATATTGTCGTCATATTTGCTACGAATCTGCAACATAAACACACGATCAATTGCACGAAGAACTCGTATGGCTATCTATACAAATGAAATAAAATGCCCAGATCACAAGTTTCAAGGGAAACAACTTTAACAAACATCGATTTAGTTTAAAAATATGCAATACATGTACCAACTACAGCTCGTACGAAATGGTTCTGAAGATTACTCATCCATCTTCCCCCTCTCTCTCTGACTCATCACCGAACTTCTCTCTCTCTCTCTCTCTCTCTCTCTCTCTCTCTCTCTTCCTCCCTCCCTCCCTTCTTCCCTCCCTCCCTCTCTCCCTCCATCCCTCCCTCCCCCCCCCCCCTCTCTGTCTCTCTCTCTCTCTTCCCATCCTGCGCCAAATATTAATCCAGGGTTGAAATAATATCATGAACATGACGAAACTGTAATACTTTACAAACACTCGTATAAATGTTTTACTTGGTGAATCGATATTATTTTTTTCTGTCCCGTGTGCTTCTATTACATCCATTCTGAGGTCTTGCTGTCCGTTATGTTAGTAAAATTTCAGGCTACCAACTAATAAACTAATAACGTGGCGCAGTGGATAAGTCGCCGGTTTCCTATGCCGAAGGTCGCGGGTTCGATTCCCGCAAGGAGCGAACGTATGTGATTTAGGTATGAGACTATTGAGGTCACCGAGGGTTTTCTCCGGGCACTCCGGTTTCCTCCCTCCCTTCAATAATGGTACAGGATGCAGTCAATATAAAAATTTCAAAAATAAAAATTCGATTTCCTTCCGTCTTCTAATAGCGATCTCCCTGCCTTTACACCACCTGTTTGAGTGATGTATGTGTATTTGGTGTGTGTGAGGGTAAATAAGACAGGTGAGCGTGTATGTTGGTATAGATCGCCGCGCTTTGAGCCTTGGGGAAAGGCGCGTACATAGCATCCTGTATTATTATTATTATTATTATTATTATTATTATTATTATTATTATTATTATTATTAACGTTGTAATAATATCAGCGGCCGGCTAATAAACTAATGATTAAAGTTGCAATAATATCAGCGGCCGGCTAATAAACTAATTATTAAAGTTGTAATAATATCAGCGGCCGGCTAATAAACTAATGATTAAAGTTGTACTAAGCCTAGTTTACTTTGTTGTTGCCAACGTATTTAAAGATGCAAGAGTGATTACATGTTCGCATCACAACAAAACAAAAAACTACAGTGAACAAATTAAAATTATTTCATATTAAAAATAATTAATATTAACAGTGTTACACTTGTACCTACCTTTCTTGCTACTTCCGCCGACAATCCGTATCCTCTAGGTCTCGTCGCCATCTGAAACACACAATAGTTAGTCATTGTTTATAGGGTCCAGCAGGATCACAACTGTATAAAAGAATTGCTGAAACAACCCTAATGGTAATAAAGTACTCCCAACAGACGGTCACTTTACAATAATGGCATCCCATACAGGGGACGCGGAGGCTGTACTCTAATTTATCGAATGCCCCGAAACACACAATAGGTGACCAAATTATAACATAATTCAATTGGAAGAAGAAGAAGAAAGAGAAATTATGAGGACGATGAGGAGGAGGACGATGAGGAGGAGGAGGAAGAAGAAGAAGAGCAACAACAAACTGCAAAATAATGAAAAAGTCTGTTAGCAGCATAGTTTAGACTGGAAATCTGGTAGGAATGTGTAGGTGGTTAAAACAATGTGGACTGAATCATAGTCACGAGTTACAACAGTCACAATGCAACTCACATGAAACAATTAATGGAAAAACACCAACATTAATATAATTCCTTGCGACAGAAAGTGTATACACAGAGTAACATTGAACAAGCAGACTGACTCTCTCTCTTTCTCTTAAATTCAATTTTTCAACAATGTTAATCAAGCAATTATTGTTATTTATGTAGGCCCCTGTTTATTTCTTGTGTTCTATTTTTATTCATAGGTAAACACTTTTTTCCAAGCAAGCAATATTTTATGTTTACAAAAACTTATTACAGTATGGTGTGAGCGTGGTTTGATTTTGTTGTATTGTGACAAATGAGCAATAGTTTGAGAGTTTGATGAAAGAATTACCTCCATTCCCCCCCCCCACCCACCCACCTCTCTCTCTCTCTCTCTCTCTCTCTCTCTCTCTCTCTCGCTCTCTCTGTATTTGGTAAAAATACCATCAATTTCAAGATACCTGATCAGTCATAATTTCTTTACTATACCTACTTAGCATCCTATCCTATCCTATCCTATCCTGTCCCATAACCCGAAGGTCGTAGGGGCACCACAGATGATCGCTTAACCAGCATACTCCATCTTTCTCTGTCCTCAGCAGCCCTCATGGCTTCGCTCAGTGTCAAACCAGTCCATTCTCGAATGTTGTCCTCCCACCTCTTTTTCGGTCTCCCCCTTCTTCTACCTCCTTGCACTGTGCCTTGCAGAATGGTCTTTGCAAGGCCTGATGATCTGGTGACGTGGCCATACCATCGGAGTTTCCGTTTCTTCACCACTGTGAGCAGGTCATCGTGTTGTCCAATGGCTTGTGTGATGGTCTGTCGGACTTCAACGTTGGTGATGTGTTGGGTATAGGAAATGCACAGAAGTCTTCTGTAGCACCTCATCTCCATGCTTTGTATTCTTCGTTGGAGATCTGCTGTGAGGGTCCATGCTTCGCAAGCATATAGGAAGATGGAGATGACCAGAGATCGCAGCAGTCTTACTTTGGAATGTAGACTGATGGTTCTGTCTTTCCAAATGGGCTTCAACCTTGTCAGGGCAGCAGTTGTTTGTGCGATCCTGGAGAGGACTTCCTGTCGAGACCCATTGTCTGACACAATGGCTCCTAAATATTTGAAGCTGTGCACTGTGTTGAGGGATTGGCCTTGTACTTTGATGTCCGTGTTGATGCCATTGGTGTTGTTGGTCATCATTTTGGTCTTCTCTGCACTTATTTCCATTCCATAAGCTCTGGAGGTGGTGTCAAGCTTCTGTACAAGCTGTTCAAGTTCTTGTTCCTCTCCAGCCAATCCATCAATATCATCCGCAAAACGAAGATTGGAGATTGCTCTGCCCCCTATGCTGACTGTGCCTTCGTGATCTGCAAGAGCATCTGACATGATGCGCTCTAGGAAGATGTTGAAGAGTGTTGGAGAGAGTAGGCATCCTTGACGCACACCGATTGTTGTTCTGAACCAGTTCCCGATGACGCTGTTATGGAGGACTGCACTGGTAGCCTTGTCATACAGGCTTTTGATGACTTCTATGATTTTAGGGCTGATGTTGTACACTTTCATGGTTGCCCATAGAGCTGCATGCCAGACTCGGTCAAATGCCTTCTTGAAGTCTATGAACACATGATATAGATGTTGTTGATGCTGTAGGTATTTCTCACAGATTATTCTGAGATTGAAAATCTGTTCAGTGGTACTTCGCCCTGCCATGAATCCTGCTTGTTCTTCAGCTATGATTTGTTCAGCTTGTGGTTTCAACCTGTGGAGTATTATTTTCAGGAGGACCTTGCTGGGATGGCTGATGAGGCTGATGGTGCGGTAATTTTCACACTCCTGAAGGTTACCTTTTTTAGGAAGAGTGATGACAAGCGACTGGGTCCATGGTGTAGGCCATTCCCCACTCTGCCAGATCTTGTTACAGATAGTGGTGAGAGCATCAGTCATCGCTTCTCCTCCTGCTTGTAGCAGTTCCGCTGGTATGTTGTCCACTCCCGCTGACTTCCCTTTCTTCAGCGATTGCACTGCTGCCTCAACTTCTTCCCGGAGAATTGGGAGGATTTCTTCTTCTTCTCTGCTCTCGGGACATGCTAGAACTGATGGGTCTCCATTTGGTGTATGGTTGTAAAGGTCAGAGCAGTACTCTGTCCATCTGTCCAAGACTTCTTGTTCTTCTGTAAGGCAAATGCCAGACTTGCTTTGGATAGTGGAGACTTTGGGCTGTTTAACACTTGTCAGCCGCTTCACAGTCTGGTAGGCCTTCTTGCTGTTGTTCTTGTTCAGATTGTTCTCTATTTCCTGGCATTGATCTTCTATCCAGTTCTCCTTTGCTGTGCGCATGCCTTTTCGGATGTCATTGTTGATTTTTCGGTAGACATCAGCTCCCTGTGAGGTGTTCTTTTTCTTTTTTAACTCTCTTCGTTTATCACACAGATCCAAAAGTTCAGGTGTGATCCACGGCTTCTTCTTTGGTCGGTGCTTGCCAAGGATCTCAGTGGCGGCATCTGTTACAGCTGAGTTGAAGGTATTGGTCATGGTGTTGACATCTACTTCGCCTGCCCCCAAAATAAGCAGTGGTGCAAATTTCCCTCCAATTGTGGCCTGAAATATTTTTGCCACCTCCGGGTCTTGCAGTTTGTCCAGGTCGAACTTCAGCCTAGTGCACTTTGCTGTATTTACTCTCTTCAAATGGAGCCGGAAAGACATCATCACGAGATCGTGGTCACTTCCAATGTCTGCTCCTGGAAAAGTGCGTGTCCTGCCAATGTTGATGCTTGATCTGAAGCGTTTCTTGACCATGATGTAGTCGATCTGGTTGTGATGTTCCCCGCCGGGACTGTGCCATGTCCATCGTCTGGATTTTTTGTGGAGACCAAGCGTGTTTGCCAGTACCAGATTGTTGTATCTGGCAAACTCCAATAGCCTCAGACCCCTGTCATTTGTCTCGTTGTTGCAGTGGGGTCCGCATGTGTCTCCCCAGTTGCGGTGCGCATCTTGGCCAACCTTGGCATTCCAGTCGCCTTGCACTATGACTATGTCCTTCTTCGGCACTTGGTCAAGGACCGCCTGTATATTTTCATAAAAATCCTCCACTTCGCTGTCTTCATAGTCTGATGTTGGGGCATAGGCCTGGATGATGGTAATGTTGAAAGGGGTTGCTCTCAGACGGATGGTAATGAGTCTACTGGAGACTGGGCGGCAACCCATGACAGTGGCTAGAATGTTCTTGTGGACCAAGAATCCAACGCCGTGTTCGTGCCTGTCATCTCTACCGCTGAAATAGAGCTTGTGGCCTTTGTCAGTCGTTGTTTCACCTAGGCCTTTCCAGCGCAGTTCGCTGATACCTAGAACGTTCCATCGATAGTGGTCCAGCTCGTGGGCCAGTTCTTCTAATTTTCCTTCCGCAGTTAGGGTCCTGACGTTCCAGGTTCCTATGACGATGTTGTTTCTCGTGCGGATCTTGCTATATTGTCCATCAGTAGCATACTTAACACCTCCGTCCTGGTGGCCAACGGAAGGCGCGGTCCTTGTGCCGGGTGACGGCCCGGGCGACGACCGATCCGGTATGGAATTAGTGGATTGTGTCATCATGTAGTGTGTCTTGGGCAAAAAAGACCTGGCAGGGCCCAATCCTCTCCAGGCTGTTGGCCACAGCCGAAATCCACGAATACAGTGTGGCTCGCCTTGGCCCTGAGCACGTGGTCGTTGAACCTACTTAGCATCTGACCCTTATTTCCGAAGCCGCGCACGCGCACGAAAGCGTGCATCCTTGGAGTCTGGGGAAGGCTCTATAGTATCCACCTAATAAGAAATTACTCCGTTAATATTCCTGCAGGGTTGTTATGGCTTAAGTAATTGAAGTGGCCCTCAACACAGCCAAAGCTATAATCCCTCCTGCAGATGTGCCAACAGAGAACTTAACTACATAATTATGTAATAAGTTCTCTAAGGTCACAAACATATTTTGAATATAAAACATATATCGCTAGAATGTTTTATTGATACGATATAGCCCAGATAGGTTTAGGCCAATGGCCTTTAATCTGATCTTTTGACCAGGCCTAGTTTTCTACTTTCACAAAAGCGATTATTACTAAACCCAAGACGAAAGCAATGACGAAGTTAATATAATAAAAATAACTTGTTCAGCTACGCTTCACGGACGTTATGTTATTAAAAAATAAAAACAACTCCTTCGTATGCAGTATGCTACGCTGAAGCTATGTTAAATTCAAAACAACATTAAGAACAACATAGACATTAAAATAAACATTGACATAAAAACATAGAAACAGACATGGTAAGTAAGTTATACAGTTATACTACACTTATTTATTTTTGGTTTCGTTTTTATCTAGCGCTTTTCCAGCCCAAGAGCTGCTTAAGGCGCTAGCCTATACTGACGTTACGTTAAGTTGTGCAAAAAGAGCATAATATTTATGCTGCGTTATTCAGGGGAAACACGTGTGCACGGAGTGTGTGACCAGGTCTCCTGTCATGTGTGCCTGCAGAGACAGCGCGCAACCAGTGTCAACATTTTGAAACGTCTTTTCCATCTTTGCACCTCCTTAAAACAAGGGACAGCCCTTAAACCTTCTGGGCCTGCCTCTCTGTCTGCCATTACAACCACCGACGCCACTGTTAAGAGAAGGGAGGTAAGAAAGGGGGACAACGGTGGTAGTGGAGAGTGGGAAATGTCGTCATGTTTTTTTTTTTTTAATTGATGTCGGTCTCGGTGTATTGTGGTACATGGTTGTTGTAGGAGAGGTGGAAAGGAATTCAAAAGGACGAAAATGCGGGCAAGAGGGGGGTGGGGGGTGGAGAGAAAGTACAAGGACAATACCGGTATTTGAAAGTCGGGGACGAAAGGTCGAGGACAGGACTTCTGTAGTGTGGCTCTTTGAAAACCCTTTTGCCTAGTTTACATGTATTTCCATAACACCACCCCTTGAAATACGCACACAGAGGCAGACTTTGACTTTGACAATTTATTAGCATTTTAGCCATAAATATAAGTATATGCCCACACACCCACTCACACGCAGGTAATCCGAGCGTCGGCCACCGAAGTGGGAAAATAAACGTAATTAAACATTGCGAATACAGGTGTATTAATAGATATATAAGCTTACATATATGTACATATATGCACACACACAAATATAGACACACACAAATACACACCCACACACATACATATACACACACATACACACACATATATAATGCACCCTGACCGGCACAATTTAACGAAGGATTTTTTCCTTGGAAACAAGGCTTCAATATGTGGTGTAGTGCACACATACAGACGAAGAAAAAAAGTAAACACCACACAGAGGCAGAGAGAGACAGAGAGACAGAAAGACAAAGACAGAGAGACTCAGAGAGAGACAGAGACAGAGAGAGATAGAGAGGGAGAGAGAGAGAGAGAGAGAGAGAGAGAGAGAGAGAGAGAGGGAGAGGGAGAGAGAGAGAGAGAGAGAGAGAGAGAGGGAGAGGGAGAGAGAGAGAGAGAGAGAGAGAGAGAGAGAGAGAGAGAGAGAGAGAGAGAGAGAAACTCCAAATACACAGAAACATGTACTACATATTTACTGTACACAATGAAAGCGAAGTCATTTTTTTATTGTTGTCGTTTTAAAAAGAATAATGGTATTGCTATATATTTTAAAAAGTATTTTGTTGATCTATGTATCGCCCGTACAATCGAAGAGAAAGCAACAGCGCAATAAAACTAAAATATGAAGATATTAATTAATATTCACTTTACTTCCACAGGTTAAAGAGCACAAGAACCTTAAGAATTCCTAGCCCTCGAGGGGAGCCGGGGGATTCTGTATAAATAGTATCATTAAAGATCTTTGATAGTATCCCCACTTTCTGGAAATTTAGTGCTTTAAATTCCCACTGTCGCTGACTTACTCCTTTGTTCTTTCTCATTCCTACTCTGTTCTATCAATCTACTATACTATCTTCTTCACTAGACCAGTCACCTACCTTTTTTCTTGAAAAACTCCTCATTTGTATGAGGTCTGTTGGATCAGCCTGGAAATATTGGACTATCCTATCCTATCCTATCCCGTAACTCGAAGGTTGTTAAGGTACAACAGTTGGTCGTTTAACCAGCTTACTCATGTACTGACAGTGTCCAGGCTTGGATGAATAGCAACAGGTTGATGCTTAACCCTGACAAGACCGAGGTTATACCTGTAGGCTCATCTTCCCGTCTTAAACCGGCCGGCAGCGATTCTGCAAATATCAGCGGCAGCACCATCCCATTTAATAATATTGTTCGTTATTTGGGTGTCAAGCTAGATAGTTCTTTGTCCATGCATGACCACATCAGTACGATCTGTCGTGTGTCCTTTCTTGAGCTTCGGCGTATTGCGTCCTTGAGGCAGTTTCTTTCGAGGGATGCATGCACACAGTTGGTCAGCGCGTTTGTGACATCCAGACTTGATTATTGTAATTCAGTTCTAGCTGGTCTCCCCATTGATGAAGTTAGCCGACTGCAGCGTGTACAGAACTGTGCTGCTCGGCGTGTGCTTAACAAACGGAAACGTGATCATGTCACGCCTCTCTTAATGCAGCTCCACTGGTTCCCTGTCAATTTCCGCATTGAATACAAAATTGCTGTCCTAGCTTTCCGTCACTTCGACCAGTCACTTCCACCATATCTGTCTGAGGTACTCACTACCTACACTACAACCCGTTCTTTGCGCTCATCAGATAAAAAAAACTGTTGAAAACGCCCAAGCGTCTGCTTAAGACAGTTGGCGACCGGTCTTTTAGTTTTCAAGCACCCAAGGTTTGGAATGCGCTGCCTGCCGGTTTAAGACACTGTACAGACCTTGTTTCCTTTAAGAGCTGCTTAAAAACGCACTTGTTCCGCAAGGCGTTTTCTGTGTAAATAGTATGAACAGTAATAATACTTTCCCAATGATGCTGTACATGATGTAGTGCGAATGTTGTGATGATGTGTACGAATGATGTGTGTAAGAGCACTGAGATGTTATTCTAACGAAAAATGCGTTGTATAAATGCAATTTATTATTATTATTATTATTATTATTATTATTATTATTATTATTATTATTATTATTATTATTATTATTACTCCATCTTCCTCTGTCCTCGGCAACCCTCATGGCTTCGCTCAATGCCAAGCCAGTCCATTTTCGAATGTTGTCCTCCCACCTCTTTTCCCGGTCTCCCTCTTCTTCTGCCTCCTCGCATCCTGCCTTGAAGGATGGTCTTTGCAAGGCCTGATGATTTGGTTACGTGGCCATACCATTGGAGTTTCCGTTTCTTCACCACTGTGAGCAGGTCATCGTGTTGTCCAATGCCTTGTGTGATGGTATGTCGGACTTCGTCATTGGTGATGTGCTGGGTATAGGAAATGCCCAGAAGTCTTCTGCAGCACCTCATCTCCATGCGTTGTATTATATTCTTCGTTGTACATCTGCTGTGAGAGCCCGTGATTCGCAAGCGTATAGGAAGATGGAGATGACAAGGGAGCGAAGCAGCTTTACCTTGGAATGTAGACTGATGGTCCTGTCTTTCCAAATGAGCTTCAACCTTGTCAGGGCAGCAGTTTTTTGTGCGAGCCTGGAGGACTTCCTGTCGGGATCCATTGTCAGATACATGTACAATGGCTCCTAAATATTAGAAGCTATGCACTGTGTTGAGTGATTGGCCTTGGACTTTGAAGTCCGTGTTAATGCCATTGGTGTTGTTGGCCATCATTTTGGTCTTCTCTGCACTTATTTCCATTCCATGGGCTCTGGAGGTGGTGTCAAGCTTCTGTACTAGAGAATATTGGACGCTTTCTGCCAAATGGTCACTAGGGCTTCCTACGATGTTATTATTTAGCAATGTAGGCATTTTTAATGTATGTGTTTGGTTTATATTTTATAATAATGATATTCTATATTGTTTTTGTAAACGGATGTTCCATAAATTAAGAATGAGTATAGCCTCAGCGTCCCCTGCGTGAGATGCCTTTATTGTAAAGTGACCGGCTGGTGGAGCGCCTTCAGTGTTACCACTAGGGTTGTTTCAGCAGATCTTTTAAACGGATCAGGAGTGTGTTCTCTTTCAACCAAGTTGTAATCTTGATTTTGTTGTCCTGATTCGGCTCTTTGCAGCCCGCTGGACCCTGTAAGCAATGAATAACTAACTTATGAATTCCTTGCACGGCTGGCCGTCCCAGTATAATCATGCCGGTAGCCAAAAGGACACAGCAAGATCTACCGTGATCTCTCACGAACTCAGCCTACTGACATACTACAAGGGGGAAAAAGTTACATTCTCTATACTATAGAGTGGGCGAGTTGTAACAGACCCCCGAATCATTTCCTTATACGACGTACAGCATAGGGAACGATGACGACATAATTCCATATTTAAACTGCCATAGCCATATAAAGCGTAGAATGGCGAATTAATTAGACACGGCCCGGCTTGATCAAGCGGCATACACCATTACCCTTCATCACTTTAGTTCCCTACTGATATGCAAAAGCAAACAAATACGAGCGAAACGAGCACATTGCGTAGCTGAGACTAGCCGCGCCGAGGCTTACGTGCGACTCTCCACTAGTCTCGGCAAGTCTCAGCTACGCTGTATGATAACAAGCAACGGGGAAGTGTGGGAGCAGGAACCCCTAATTCCCTTCCTGACACCACTCACACTCACAGCTTAGGAACGAAGTAAGACATGCTAGTTCCCTATATCACTCCACACCGACTTCAAAAGACCCTTAATGGCCAATAATGTAGTACAATTCTCTGCACATAATATTATTAAAAGCTCGGTCACGGGTAGACATCTGTCCTAATGTTGCAGAGATTTTCAGCAATGTAATTTTGTTATCCTTTAAGAAACAGTGATGCTTGAAACACATCAGTAAATCTAAAATGATACTCCAATAAGGCAGGTAGAATATATATTATTCTACATTAGAAAAAAAAAGAACATGATGCATTGAGAAAACCAATAATGCTACAAGGATGCGTTGTGGTGATGACTTTATTTCAGAGCAAAAGAAACCCTCGAAACTCCACATTTGCTGTGAACCACCAATCTGTGAATTAAATAAATAAATAATGAGATTATGTACGTAATTCAAATGTCACTTGTCCTAGCTTTGTACAAGACTCGAGCCTGCCAACAACACCACCGAACACTAGTCATTACACAACTTGCTGTCCATAGCGACAGGGACACTAAACAATTTGGACGTGTACAATTACAAAGCGGCTATACACTAAGGTAACGGACAAAAGGGAGACTGGACAAAACGGATAACGGACTAAAGGTAGACTGGACTAAAGGGCGAATGAGTTGAACGTTATGATGGACAAAAAAGTAGAATGGAAAAAAAGGGAGAGTACATTCACAACATTATTAGATGCAATTGTGCAGATCTGCATGATAATTGAGTTAGTGATCAGTCATCTGCAGTTAGATCTTTTTAAATTTATTTCTGCATTATTAAACAATCACCGACGAGTGACCGAGTTAGTGATCAGTCTTCAATGAGATCGTTTAAATTTATTTTTGGTAATTAAAGAAATAAAGAAAGAGATTACTCTTATATAGCGCACTTACAAGCTCAGAGTACTTCTCAAAGCGCTGGCCACTACTATCCAGCAATCACAAAATAATATGCTGTAGTCAGGATTCGAATCCAAGTCGCCCGAGACGCACGCACACAAGTCGTATTACTCTTCAGACTTCAGGAATGATTTACTTTTGGTTTGTTTCTTAGCTTCTTATCTTCATTCGCAAATGATTGAGGTTAAAAAGACGCAAAAAAAGGGAAGCCACTGTTATTGATAGGGATTTCTCTTACCATTTCAACAACAACAACAACAACAAAAAAGACAAACAAATATATTGGCGATGCGTAGACCGCAAGTGCCAAGGACGCACGAATTCACAAAAACAAGCAGATGATAGAGCCAAAACCATCCACCAATATAGTCCGCATTTCATGTTGGTTTAGTAGAAAGAGGGGAAAAGGATGGGAGTGCCTGAGTTTCACTGTCTGCGTGAGCATAAGTGTGCACGTGCGTGTCTCTGCGGTGATTTCGTGGATAAGCCTAGGCCTATTTAGAATATGTGCCATACAGTTCTTTTCGCCCCCTTTTGTCCAATTTCCCTTTTGTCTAGTCTCTCTTTAGTCACAGACCCTATACACTATACAGTGACCAGCAGCGTGAACAACAGCTGTTCTAACAGTACTAGTGAGGGCAACATTTAAAACAGCAAAACTCGTTTGCTTTGAAACTGACAGACTTTATATTAGTAAAAAAATTAAAATAAAAGGGCGGTGGGTTCCAGATAAAAGCCCCGACGTATTCCATTTTAATGTGTTTGTCTCGAGTGTGTCTTTGGCGTAAAACTGAGCTCTTAAAGTTGGGTTCACCAAACTGTCTGCGCCGTAGTGTGCGAATGTCTTCAGGACGGGGTTTCTTCATACTCCTACGCGTAAGCCCACATTTGCAGAAGTCTGGCTGTGCGTTAAGTAGCCTTATATTAAAAGTTAGTTAGTTAGTTATTCATTGCTTACAGGGTCCAGCGGACTGCAAAGAGCTGAATCAGGACCACAAAATCAAGACCAAAACTTGGTTGAAAGAGGACTCACCCCTGATCCGCATAAAAGATCTGCTGACAACCCTTGTGGTAACACTGAAACGTGTTATATTATACCACAAAACGGCTCAACATAAAAATAACACTGCATAGCCTATACCATCTTATTTAGCTTACCCTCGCCTAACCTTGAATAACACAGTAAACCACAGCATACCCTAACGTAATCGGATACGATTATAGACTTGGGCTTCCCAGACGGGTAAACTTCTTGCTCCTATTGTGGCGGCAAACAGGTGAATGAACTTAGTTCGGAAGATAATGCTGATTTATATCTTATAGTATGTCACCAAAGACCACGAAACTGCGGGTATGTGTGCACGATACCAATATATGATGATAAAACGTGCCAGATTGTGTCACACGCTTAACAAATATAAACGCCAGCATTATACAGGCATGAGCATTGCCAAAAGGGCTTGGGGAGTACACTCAAGTGCGGGCCTGCGAAGCAGACACGCCAAGCTAGGGGGGTCCGGGGGCATGCCCCCCCGGAAAATTTTCAAAAAAATTGTGCAAATCTATGCATTTTGGTGCATTCTGGCAGTGATTTTGCTGATGTACAAAGGCATGAGTCTTGAGATGAAAATATATGTGAAACAGACTTTTGGGAAGAGGACTGCTTTACTTTAGATACTTACTGAACATTATGTGGCTTTCTCAGTAGTTTTACGAAAATTGTGCATGATTTGGGTTTCAGTCAACTGCTTGTTTCATCCAATGCTACATTCACTTAAAAGTCACAACTATTTAGATTTTATAGCAGAAAAATCAACCCCACACTGGTGTTTAAAAAAACACCCAATTAATAACTATTTAGATTTTGTTACAGTTAATCACTTGGGCTTCTGCTAGAGTACTGTATATGATTACTGTCAAGTATATTTCATACACTGAAAACTGAAATGCAAGAAAAAATTCTTGTTAGGTTTCTGTCCAATAAAATTCACTCCAGCTACTTTTTAAAGAAAGATTTGATGCTGCATTGCTTCTTGGTTTTTTTAATGGGAGGCTCCTCTACTTCCAAAGGAATATCAGCAACCAAGGTGTCACTCTCTGCTACTGCTACTGTGGCTGCTTCCATCATCACCTCCCTAGCTGTTCTCTTTGGCGATGCCTTTTTGTTGTTTGCACCCAGCTCAGTTTTTCTTTGCTCATTTTGAGTTACTGTGGCTGCTTCCACAAGGCTCTGGCTGTGGTCTTCTTTAGCCTTTTTGGCTTTATTCATCATCACCTCCTTAGCTGTTCTCTTTGGCGTTGCCTTTTTGCTGGTGGCACCCAGCTCAGTTTTTCTTTTCTCATTTTGAGTTCTGGTAGTTGACTTCCTGACGTCATTTTTTTCCCAAGCTGTTTGCATGTTTTGCACAAGAAGTTTGTCAACTGGCTGATGAATGGGCTTGGATTTCTTAAAATAGTCAATAGCACTGACTTCTTTTGCAGCAAGGGTGCTTCTGACTGTCTGAAGGTCTGCGTACGTTTCCACATCAAGCCTCCCACTTTTTTCATCAATCAGTTCACCCATTTCACTGAATGATCCCTCCACAAGAGCCCCATGAAATGCACTAAGTAAGGCTTTAGCCACCTTTGTCAAGATTGGGTAAGACTGGCTGTCAATCTTAGCCCAATATCCATCAACCCATTTCCAATGATATCGGCAGCCGTCATCACTGAAACTTTCTCCTCTTTTGATGATATCACGCCTAGTCGCCATTTTGGTCAAGTTGTACACGTGTGCGCATGTCAGAATCGCTATTTTCCGGAAGAGCCGAAAGTGACTAAATGCCCAAAACGACAGAAAGTAGACTAGCAGACGCTTTTTTTTTCATATCTTGGAAGCGGGCGTGTTGACTAAGGTCGGGGCGTTTTTAAAATGTTCTTGGGGCGTATATACGATCAGAGGCGTACAATGCTCATGCCTGATTATATGTAAAATCGCCACTACCCATGTGCAAGTACACGTGCGCGCGCACAATCACACACACACACACACACACCCACACACAACCACACACACACACACACAACAGAATGTCGGTCGTGACGTAAGAGACAAAAATAGAACCAAACATGGCGTCCTTATATTTTGTTCGAAGATGACCAAAAATGTACTTTTTTGTTTTTCCAAAACCCATGATAATTTTTTTTACCTCGATTTTCCATCTCCAGCTTTCCGAAGCATCCATGGTTGTCAGTTAATCTGATGTAGTTGGAAACACTGAAAAGAACTGATGGAAACACTAAACTAGGCCCCTGGCTAAACGCAAAAAGAACGCAGTTTCTGAGACGTTGAAAGAGACGGTAGATAACTTTAACTGACGATCGATTCCCGTTGACCGACTCAAAACAGCAGCCCAAAAAGAATGCACTTTCAACAAGACGATGATACTAATCAACAACAGCAGCAGCAATGATGACAATCCTAATATGGAGCATCCGTATTGAAGTTGATTATTAATAAAATTATAGTTGATTTTCAATAGTGAAGCATCAACAGTACCTTTGACAACACACTGGACTAATTGGAACACTGTCACACTCGAAAACGAAGCACAATGTGTCTGTTAAACGTCAGTTATACAATTCGAACACAATTGTTCAAAACATTAACGCGATAAAATCAGAACACAGATATTTCGCAGAGCGTGGTCAAACCACACACACATTTCAAACGTTAATTATACAATTATTTGGGACGCAGATTTTCATAAAATAGTTCTATGCGAACAACATAAATCGCCCCAGTGGCTTGCATCCAACCACACAACACGAGATGTCTACCACACTGCACAGCTGTACGAAATTCAATAAATCACTCATCAAGTGATGACAGGCGTGAACAGAATGCCTATTGTTCTCGTGCGACAATTTAAAGTGTTACAAATAACGCTGCTATTTGACTATTTAAGGCGTTACAAATAACGCTGAGTTTGCACGGGAAGTGACAAATTCTACACATAACATCCAGACTCTAAGGCTAATTTTTAGGCTATAATACTACGAAGATAAAGGCCTTTTCAAAGTTGTAGACTTCTGCCTGACAACAACAGATCCAGAGCGTAAAGTGTACTTTTTAAACCCTAAAAATATGAAGCAAATGAATTTATAAATATCGTAGAATATGGGTGGCGAATACACCTCCAGAACGCTGTCATCTTTTTACAATAAAAACTTTGAGGAACATAAAACATCTCAAACTCAAAGAATTCTGAATGTCAAACAACACATTCAAGCTTCTAAGGTACCGTCTTGCGCTACCTTGCACTACCATACCCTATGTACAGGGATAATTTATATAAATCTCAAAATCAAAGAAATCTGGATGGAAACAAGACATCCGGACGGCCTGGACAAGACCGCAAACGCAGAGCTTACAGGAAGTAGCCACTATGGCGCGTGATAAAATGTTCGAACATCTTTCGCTGTCAACAGTTCTGTCAGTCGAATGTTTAAATTCTTCATCTTACAACACGCGCTTAAAGTTAAATCACCATTAGTTACAAATATTAAACGACCTGGTTTCAAGGGACCCACTTTGGCCACGCCCTTTCGATAGATCCTTTTAATGTTCACGATGAGTTGCCCCACTGAAAAAATAAGCTTACAACCCAAAAAAGAACTCTTTCGAAAGAAGCGTTGTAGTCCAAGCCCAGAATGCAGCAAAATGTTTAATTTTGCTTTTTTGGGTATCCAAAATAATTTTTACTGCATCGGAAAGATAATAATGTACTCTATCACATATCCAAAATGTAAAAAAAAAAAATATCGCAAAACAAAGTTATTGAGCATTTATTATCTAGCCGTGTACTATGGCATTCCGTTCAGTTATTGCTTGCTTTGTAAGGCCAAAAACTAGTATGGCAGATTACTGACAAAACAGCTTCCCCCCCCCCCTCCCCTCCCCCACCACCAAATTTGATGTCCATGATATTTAAGACCTACTATTTCAAAAAAGCCTGGTAGCCATTAAAAAAATGGCGGCCATTTTCAAGATGGCCGCCATGCCGATTAAACTCTTGTTCTACAATATGAAGTATACGACCAAGATTTCGACCTACAAGCGCCACATTTGGTATACATGATACTTAAGACCTACTCTTTTAGAAAAGCTCAGTGGCCGTTAACAGAAAAAATATGGCGGACATTTTTCAAGATGGCCGCCATGCCGACAACACTTTTGTTCTACAATAATTATGGAGTATGAGATCAAGATTTAGACCTACAAGCACCAAATTTGGTCTACACGCTACTTAAGACCTACTCTTTTACAAACGCCCGGTAGCCATTACCAGAAACAATATGGCGGCCATTTTTAATGATGGCCGCCATGCTGATTACACTCTTGGTCTACAATATAAAGTATGAGAAGATTTTCTCCTAAAAGCACCAAATTTGGTATGTCTGATATTTAAAATATTTTCTTTTAGAAAAGCTCGGTAGCCATTAAAAAGAAACAATATGGCGGCCATTTTCAAGATGGCCATAATGCAGTTTATACTCTTGTACTATACTATGAAGTATTAGACGAAGATTTTGCCTTACAAGCACCAAATTTGGTATACCTGTGACTTAAGACCTGTTTTTTTTTAAATCCCAGTAGTTATTACAAAAAGAAATATGGTGACCATTTTTCAAGATGGCCACCATGCTGATTACACTCCTAGTCTATAATAAAAAATACGTAATTAATAAAGAAATAATAGTATATACATTAAACAAACACATTTTTTAAAATGTACAATACCATAAATTAAGTGATGGAAGTAACATTCTTATGCATTGTTTGTAATCTGAAGAAGAGCATAGCTCGAAAATTCATTTGTCTTATATTGTTGTATAATTAAAAGTATCTTTGATATTTTTTGTTGTGTTCATGACTTTTACTAAAGAATCTATTCTTTAGGTTATCGAAATCGCTCTATACAAATAATTAATTGTTTGCAGTCTTGCTTCCATTCTTTATATAGAATTATTTATAGCCCTAAATACTATGGTTTTGGCCTTAAAATGCAAACTATCAATTGTTTTACAAACGGAATGCCATAGCCATGCTGTGCTTGAATCAGCACTAGAAAACGTTTCATTACACGAAAACAAAAACATAATGCAGTGCTGGTGATAGAGCCAGACTGTTAGATCTCAACGCTATTGTCACTCATGTCTTCTTCCATTTCTTCTTCCTCTTCCTTTTTCTCTTCTTCTTCCTCTTATTCTTCCTTTTCTGTGTACTTCATGACGTTTAAGCAGATTTCACCTCGGCATTCTCCACATCCAACAGTGCAGACCAATCCATGTCGTCGGCATGAACACCTGGTTGACGCACAGTCAGTTCTGCAATTGCAACGCACAAGGTTTAGAAGATGGTCTGGTGCACTGGTTCCTCTCTTGCTACAAAACTCCAGCAACCTACCCTTGAATTCTAATGTTCTTATAGGTGTCAGTTGATAATGATCATCCTTTGATCTTTTTTTTCCCTTTGCTTCCATTGTCACAAAACAAGCACTTTGGACCCAAACCACTGGTGCCAGAAGCTATGTTCAGTCCAGACAACCTGTGTTTTCGAGGTGATGATGACTGATTCAGCTTGCTCATACCTTTTTTCACATGGTGCTTGATTGTGAATGTTTGTCTGCAAACAGCATGTACAAGATCTCCAAGAACTGCGTGTATGTATACTTTCCTCTGTTTACTAGCTTTTTTTTTTAAAATAGAATCACATCCTTTTTGTATTAGCGTACGAACAGGGTCAAACGCGCGATGAAAAGTAGCGATGCTTTGCATCGATACTATTCTCATAAGGATCCATCCGTTTAGGAAAGTATCGCTACTTTTCTCAAAAGGATCGCACATTTTCTCAAATGGAACGCCAATTGCGAAAGTATCGATGCTTCCTGAAAAGTATCGATGCTTTGCATCGATACTTTTTAAAAAGTATCGATACTTTGCATCGATACTTTAGCTCGAGCAGTTTCATCGCGCAGTTCCGAAGTTTACCGAGTCGAAACACACTGTTTCTACAAAACTGAAATCGGTCAAGCTAATGAAATAATATACATGTATTATGTAACATTCCACCAATTGTCCTTTGCAGAGCAAATTAATTAATAAATATAATTTTTCCAAATAGCTAAATTTAAGAATTACTATTAGTTAATAAATAATGTGTTCCGCTTTAGTTCCGATCAAACTTTTGGAAAATTTGCATACTGTGTATTCGGAAGAATTCGGAAATGCGCGATGAAAAGGATAGATCCTTTTGTAACGGAGCGATGCAAAGTAGCGATACTTTTCAAAAAGTATCTATGCAATGCATCGCTACTTTTCATCGCGCGTTTGACCCTGTTCGTACGCCATACAGGGCAGCGACCACAGCAAGCAGCAAGCGGAGAGCGTCTGCTAGTGACCTATTTAGCCATAACTGAAAACCGGCAAGTTTAAAACTATTAGATATTGCGCGTTATATTATTTATATTTTAATAAGGCAAACTCAGGGGAGCAAAGAAAATGTTTGCTTAACTCAAAAGACACGGTGGGATTTAATGATGGTGAATATTCCAGCAATTCATCTTCAAAATCCTCTTCCATATATGTGAAGTCACGCTGACAGTGTTGAATGGGCATGTGGGCGGAGTTATACTTCGCCCGCAAGGAAATTCCCGCGTATGACTGGCAAAATGTGCAAATACCGTTTTAGCAATTTTTAATTCGTTGTATCTCCTAATTGCGCTAATTTTTTGTTTTACATTTTGGTAAGATTGTTCAACAACCTAAACTCTTTACATTTGCCTTGTTTTCATTTTGGATACCCTAAAAAGCACCTCTAAACAATCTGGGCTTCGGCTATTGTGGCCAATGGGGCTAAGGCGGGAATAACTTGCGTTGTCCACAAGCCAGAAACCAATGGCGCCTGACAGGTGTGGGTTCGAGCCAGGCGTTATGTTTCTCCGAATATTATTTACTTTCGATTCGGGCAACGTCTCGGGGGTTTTCTCCGGGTACTCCGGTTTGCTCCCCCAGCTAAAATTTCAAAAATTCACAAATAATGTTAGGTAGGTAGGATTTGGGCTCGCCACTGGCTGCGACTACGTCTTCCCCGGGGAGGCGCTTCAGAGTTTCCCGATAGAAAGGAATAATAAACTGCAGCACACACAAAAAAGTTATTTTTAAAGGAATAAATTCCGTAGTTTTTGTGCCTATTAACAGCAACAGCCATTGGTTAGCCAGTCAACATTCTGGAGCTAAAATTAGAAGCTTACAAAGCAGGTAAAAGAAAGAATCCATAAAAACAATTGCTCGTAAGGCTTTTCGTTTTAGAGTCCATAAATCAGACCCAACCCTACCATACCCTACCCTACCTTACACTACCCTACCCTTCCCCTCCCTACCTTACACTGCCTTACCCTACCCTACCCTACCTTACACTACCCTACCCTACACTACCGTACACTATCCTACCCTACCCTACCTTACACTACCCTACCCTACCTTACACTACCCTACCCTTCTCTACAATACCCTACCTTACACTACCTTACCCTACACTACCCTATTCTACACTACACTATCCTACCCTACCCTACCCTATCCTACCCTACCCTACCCTACTCTACACTACCCTTCCCTACCCTACACTACCCTATCCTACCCTACACTACCCTAGACACAAAAGACGCACACTTCCAGCCTCGTGGTTCACTCAGAAATAGGGTCAGAGGTCACACGGCTGTACCGTTAAAAACAGGGGAAATGGGTTTCTGGCAAAACCCACATTGAAAATTCAAACTTTCGCGGTTGGTTAGAGCAAAGAAAGCCCACTTTATCATCGTTTAATGTACTTTTTTTTTAAAAAGAAAGAAAAATAAAAGCTGATTTTAGGGTAAAATTGCCAAAAGTTAACAAAGCCTTCGTATTATTAGGGCTTTTTAAATGACAATGTATCTTAACATACCTGACAAAATTGATTTACATCATCTCATCACACAGCTAAATAATATAATTGTATACGTTGTGCGGATGCACGAGACTGACTCAATTCAATTCAATCAATGTATTTAAAGTCTGCTCACAAATTATGTGATTTTAGACTATAAAACAAAAAAAAACAAAAATAATAATATAAATCAAATGATAAGGTGCGAAAATGAAATACAAATAAATAAATAATAAATAATAATAATAAAAATAATAAAAAATAAGAAAAAGAAAACAACAACAACAAACTCATAAGAACTTATATTGATTAAACAATGTAACCTAACATTGAAACACCATCATTTTATCATCTAACATACATCTAATAAAATAATTATAACACTTTTTCTACCTGTGTAACACGATATAATAGATGCGATTGTCAGCATCAATTCATTATCAGCTAATATCTTTTTTACATCATTAAACTGTGTGATAACAGTATTAATATTATTTTCTGTAAATAATTTGTTCAGACATGGAAAATGTATTATCAAAATTCAAATGTTATACAGTCAGAGCATTTGAACATACACATTTAACGTCTTTAGAAAATTTAGTTTTCCATGAATTTAATTTAGAATTGTCTGTCTTTTGTTGTGAGTTTTAAGTGCACCACGCCGAGTAAATTAAAGTGCACCGAATGTATTGCCAAAGTGCACACTACCACCTTAAATAAAGACATTTCTAGAGCCATAAATCACTAGTGCGTGGTAGTACATAATTATATTCTCTTTAACAAAAATTATTCAATACAATGCAATACAGTACAATTTCATTACGCGATTTGTATTGAGGGAGAGAAGGGGGGAGGGAGAGGGAGAATTGCCTGTACAAACACGTCAAAAAGAACTAAAACACCTTAATATTACTCTTGGTGATTTGAGGATGGGTGATGGGGTTGGATGGGGTGGATTGGGTGGGGGAGGTGAGAGGGTAGAAGGGCTTCATTACTTATTCGGATGAGAGTAAAAGTGAAAGTAAAAGTTCTTGCCATCTAGAGGGTAAGACACTGTCACGAAGAGAGGGGTTGGGGGATGGGGGTAAGCTCTTAATCTCTAGCGCGTTATTACCTCCTTTGAATAGGTTAATGGTGCGATGACATTCCAGAGATTAATGCTGGGCCAACTTAATAAACAGACAGGGAAAAGACGAGATGGAAAATAAGGCTACACTAGTTAAGAAATGCACATTCAAAGGCCAGTCAGGGTAATTGCAATTTCTATAACTATTCACTTTATTTAATTTGAAATGGGGACTGTAGGTCGAATACTTCTAACGTGAGTCATAGGCATAGCGTCTCTTAGTAAGGAGTAGTCTGGTGATATTCTGGGTAGTCAATATTTGGGATACTAGAGCGAATGTAGACTGATCTCATCACAGGGCGAGAGTGTATCTGTATGGTTTCAGAGTCTCTCTGATAATCTGGCGAGGGGGGATTCTCGTAGGCTTAGGCACTTAGCTCTGTACTGCAGTGCGGCGATTTGTCCAGGATACTCTGGTTGGCTTGTTAGCGTGGGTCTGTAGCGTGGGTGGAAAGATGCAGGTCAGTGGTCACGCGATGATGACTCATGGATCACGCGTGCTAGTCTTGTGATATGGTACAGGCATAGAAATCGGCTTTCGTGGCTAGCCGTCTGGAAAATGGCGAAGTCCCAAGTCTCGCTTCTCATTGACCTCCTGGGTTGACAGGGGCCTGCGGCGGGTCAGTGACTGGGAGTTGATACAATGCCGGGGTGATACGCCCGGTACAGGAACCCGTCTGCAATGTGTACAGACGCTGTATCAGCGGGGGATAGGGATAGTGTGGGTTCAGGGCCTGTGACATGATAGCCCTCCTCAGAATTCAAATTGGTGTGACCGGTCAAGGGTTGAGCCAGTGCACATACCAACAGTCAAACAATGCAACTAGCTTTACTGGGCCACAGTGGAGGTTATTGGCAGCCACTAGTATAAGATACATTCGGCGCATTAGGGGGGGGTTGTCAACAGGGCAAATATTTATACATTGGGAGCATGGGGGAAAGCAAATGGAGGGTACCGGCAAAGGGGTTGTAGGTCTGGGCTATACTGGGGACTTTAATCTATATGTAGGGACAACATGGCATGGGGTATTTACACAGGGGCAACGGAGCATACAAGTATAAATCCAAACATGTCATGGGTCATATACAAGGTAGAAAATATGTGCAAGGGATAAATACAAGTCATAGCAACACATCAAGGCAAAATTATAAACATGAACATACATATTGACAAGACGCATGAACATGATGGGCGAACGACAGGTGATGGGTCTGCTATATGACAAAGAGTAAGTTCCCTCTCTTACCTTGACTTAGACGGGTGGAAGCACAAGGGTACTGTCGAAACTCAGAGGTCACTCGGTGATGGAGACGTGTTTTCGGACAGGCTGTGACTTCGAGGCAGGAATGCTGGGTCTGACACTATGTCAAGGTTTGTGCCAGGCTTTAAGGAGATGTCCCGGGGGGCGGGGCTTAAGCGACTGGGCGAGCGGGCCTGCTAGAGATGGCTGAGTAGGGAGAGATGATGGCTGGCTGAGTGTGGTGCTGGGATGCTCGCGGCCGAGCTCAGAGTTGCAATTGCACGCCTTGTCACAGAGGCCCCCCCAAGGAAAAAGGCGAGGACGTAGGACTCGACGAAGACGCGGCCAATCAGCTCTGAGGTCGGCTGCCGGGTGAGACGATGGTTTGCGATGATCCGGGTGATGCGGGGCGATGCAGGGTTCCGGGTAGTCGATGGCGGTTACCCAAGGCTGGGGTCCGCGGAGCTGCCGGGTTTCGGCTACGGTTAGTGGGCGGCGGCGGGAATGAAGGCTGGGGCGTCGGCTCTCAGGGGCGACTCGATGGAGTCGGTTGCGGGGTGGCGGCTGAGGAAGTCTGCGCCGTGGTTGTCTTTCCCTGGGATGTGCTCCAGCTGGAAAGAGTATGCTTGGAGCAGCAGAGCCCACCTCATCAGCCGGGCGTTGAGCGATTTGGATGTCGCCAAGAAGGAAAGCGGCTGATGATCCACTTGGACGGTAAAGTGCGAGCCGTAGAGATACAGTTGGAACTTCTGGACTGCCCAGACGAGGGCGAGACACTCCTTCTCCGACGTGGCGTAATTCTGCTCGGCCGGCTTAAGTTTCCGGCTGGCGTACGCGACGGGGAAGAGCGTCGGGGCGTCCGCGGAGTCCCGTTGAAGTAGAACGGCTCCGAGGCCTACGTCACTGGCGTCTGTGCGCAGGACGAAGGGCTGTCCGTGGTTGGGGAGTCGCAGGACTGGCTGGGACGTCAGCTTGTCCTTGAGCTCCTGGAAGGCAGCTTCACATTGCGGGGTCCAGAGGACTCGGTCCGGTGCGGTCTTCCGGGTTAGGCTGGATAGTGGCGCGGCGATCCCGTTGTAGCCGGGTACAAACTTCTGATAGAAGCCACTCAGTCCCAGGAAGGACTGAACATCTTTCTTGGTCTTGGGGCGTGGCGCGTCTCGAAGGCGCTGGACGGTCTTTTCTAGAGGCCGGAGCTGTCCATGGCTGATGGTGTGGCCAAGAAATTCCAGCTCTTGATAGCCGAACTGGCATTTGGTCGGCCGAGCAGTGAGGCCAGCTTCTCTGAGGCGGCGCAAGAGTTGGCGCACCACTCGCAGGTGCTCCTCCCATGTCTCCGTTGCGACGAGTATGTCGTCCATAAAAGAGTGTATGAACGGACAGTGGAGGGGGTCCAACAGCTTCCGCATCATCGTGCTGAAAATACTTGGGGCATTGTGCAGACCAAACGGCAGAACGTTAAATTCATAGTGGCCGTCCATCGTGCTGAAGGCTAGGTACTGGCGGGATGAAGGGTGCACGGGAATCTGGTAAAAGCCTTTACTCAGATCCACTCGGGAGAAGTATCGGGCGGATTGTAGCTTTGCAAACAAGTCTGTGGGGTCGGATAGGGGTCCGGGCACGAACTGGGTTACAAGGTTCAACTGCCGGAAGTCGATACAGAGGCGATGTTCTCCGCTGGGCTTCCGTGATAGAACTATTCCTGCGCTGTAGGGGGAACGGGAGGGAGCGATGACTCCGGCTTGTAGCAGAGCCTCTACTTCCGTTCTTACTACTTGCTGCTGGGAAAGTGGGACGGGGTAAGGTTTCTGGCGGACGGGAGTGGGGTCCGTCAGGGTCAGTCGAACTTCTTCCAGGTCCGTCCTCCCAGGAATGTCGGTGAGGACTTCCCTGTATTCTGCTACGATGGCGCGTAGTTGGCGTTGCTGGCCGGCGGGGAGTGAGGGGTCCAGAGAGACGTCCCGGAAGGATTCCTTCCCTTTTAGTGGAAATTCGGCGACGCCGGTCTCTGTGCCATCCACTTCGACGGCCAGCGCGACCGTGAGTAGCGAGTGTGAGTCGGGGGCGGGTGCAGGTTGCTCCAGGTACCGCTTGAGCAGATTGATGTGGTGGGTCCTGGGCTTTCCGCCTACCTCGATGCGGTAAGTGGTACGGGAGAGCTTCTCAAGCACCGGGTAGGGTCCCTGCCAAGCTATGTCTAGCTTGTTGGTGCCGCTGGGGAGGAGCAGTAGGACTTGGTCTCCTACCTGGAGTTCTCGGTCCCGGGCGCGGCGGTTGTGATAGCGGGCTTGTCTTTCTCTCGCCTTCTTCAGGTTGGCGGAGGCGACTTTCCATGTGGCCTTGAGGGTTTCTTGGAGTTTCGTGACGTATTTTGTTGCGTCGACCGGTGCCTCGTCCAGTTTGGCGTCGGTCCAGCTACGTCGCAAGGCGGCTAGAGGTCCGGAAAGGGGTCTTCCAAAAAGCAGCGTGGAAGGCGTGTATCCGGTGGAGGTGTGCGGGGTCTCTCGATACGCGAAGAGCGCTGACGCGACGTATGTGTCCCACGCTTCCGGCTGTTCGTCGGCGATCTTGCGGATAATCGAGATAAGAGTCCCGTTTAGGCGCTGATTGATTGATTGATTTATTGTTGCTTTAGGTCCAGCGGACTCTTCCGAGCCAAATCAGGACCGGACAACCCCCGATCCGCATAAAAGATCTGCTGAAACAACCCCAGTGGGAAAATTGAATGCCCTCCACCGGCCAGTCACTTTACAATAAAGACATCCCACGCGGGGGACGGCTGAGGGTTGACCTCAACTACGCGAACACCCCGGTTACAAAAACAAAATAGAATACAAACATCATTATAAATCATCAACCAAACACATACATATAAAATGCCTATAGTGCTAAATAGTACAATCATAGGAAGCCCTAGTGACCACCCGGCAGAAAGCGTCCAACACTCCCAAGCTGATCCAACAGACCTCATACACAAACAAGGAGTCCTGTCCAGGAAGAGTTTTCAAGAAAAAAGGTAGGTCATTGATCTAGCGAAGAAGAAGATAGTATAGCAGAGTGAAGGACAGAGCAGGAATAGGAAAGAGTAAATGAGGAAGACAGCGACAGTGGGAATTTAAAGCACTAAATTTCCATAAAGTGGGGATACTATTTATACTGAAAACCCCCGGCACTCCAACGGGGGTACTGTTGCCGCAGTGAAGCGTCTTGCCTATAAAGGAAAGACAGGTTTTCAACTGTGGCTTTCACTGTTCCCTTTATAGGTTTGAACAATCTACAGTGGCAAGATTGCTCATGACCCCAAGGGGTGTTTAGGCGCTCGACCTGTCCGTTGCTAGCGGGGTGGTAGGGTGGAGTCCGGATATGGCGAATGCGGAGTAGTTGAAAAACTTCTTGCATAAGTTTTCCGGTGAACTGGGACCCGTTGTCGGTCAAGATGTTGTCCGGGAATCCGACTCGCGTGAATATGGTGACGAGCGCGTCGGCGACTCGGGCGGCGTCGATCTTTGGTAGAGGAACGGCTTCACACCACATCGAGCAAGCGTCGACAAGGGTTAGTAGGTACTGGTTCCGCTTCTTGGTCCGCGGGAGGGGTCCTACTATGTCGACAGCCACTCGCTGGAAGGGGGTTCCGACGACGACGGTGGGGCTGATAGTGACCGGTACGGTGTGATGGCGGGGCGAGTATCGTTGGCACTGGCGACAGGACTTGACGTAGCGCTTCACGTCTTCGGTCATCCCGGGCCAGTGGTACTGAGCGCTGATGCGTAGAGTGGTCGCTCCTATGCCCATATGTCCGCTTAGGGGCATGCTATGGCCAAGTTCCAGGACTTGGGGGCGAAGTGTCGCAGGCACGACGAGTTGAGAATGGTCGTCCTTCTGACGGAAGAGGAGTCCGTCTTCGACGAAAAAGTCCCCGGACTTGGGTGGAGTGCGTGCGGCGGGAAGTTTTCCGTAGCACTTGCGGAGGGTGACGTCGTTTTCTTGGGCCTTCCGGATCTGTTCCGGCATCTGGTTGGGTATCGGGGGTGGTGTCGCGGCTGTTTTCGCCTGGGCGCGCGTCTGGACGGCGGCCATCGACTCCACAGGCTGGGGCGGCATCCCCAAGAACACGTATCGGCATCCTAAAATCAGGTCGTACAGGGGCTGGTCCATCACGGCAGCTTGGATGGTCCCCGTTACGTATCGGCTGGTGACTTGGATCCGGGCTATAGGGAGCGTGGTGCTGGGTTGTGACGCGTCGGCCAACTTCAGGGTGATAGTCTCGCCGGTCAGGTCTTGTTCCCTGATGAGCGAGCGGCGGACGACGGCGTCGAAGGTGAGTCCAGTGTCGTATAGACAGTGGGCTGGGCGATTGTTGACAGTCACTTGCTCGGTGACGGCCGGTCGATCGGCGGGAGTGACGACGGGGGTCACCGGTTTCCCGTCGGGGGTAACTTGGCGTAGGGCTAGTACGGTACCTTGTTTGCGACGCTGGTCGCTGATGCGTCGAAAACATTTCTCCCGGGTATGTCCTCGGCGCTGGCAGTAGCCGCAGTAGAGCTCTGTGCTCCGCTTCCCTGGCTCTGCTACGGGGTTCGGGCGTCCTTTGGGCGGTGGTGGACGGTGGTTCGCTGGCGGGACTGGCCGGCGAGGCTGGTGGCGGGTATCTGGCGACGAGGGTGCGGGGGGATCACGGCGAGGCTGTCTGTCGTCGGGATGGGCAGTGAGGTAGCGGTCCGCGACGATGATCAGATCTTCAAGGCGGGCGGCGCCCTGTTCGGCGGCGAAAGTCCGAAGTTCCGCTGGCATTGTCCCTCGGAGTTGCTCGGCTAGCATCAACTCTAGCAATCCGTCGTATGTCTTGGGTTCGTCAGTTTGCTCTATCCATTTGTCCCGTAGCGTAGCTAGACGGTCGGCAAACTGCGTGAACTTCTCCCCTTTCTCTCTCCGGGAGTTCCGGAAATTCTTGCGATAGTGCTCACCTGAGAGCTCAAAACCATGCAGCAGGGCTCTCTTGAGGGCGGGATAGTCTCCCTCCTCGGAAGTCGGCGTCTTGGCCAGAATCTCATAGGCCTTCCCCTTAAGGCCATGACTGAGCTTGCGATACCAGAACTGGGGGTCAAGACCGTTTTCTCTCGCGACTCGTTCGAATCGGCCGAGATAGACTTCAATCGATTCGTCTCGTTCGACGAATGGGTCCAGGGGAAAGTTCATCCCCGGAATCGGCGGGGGGGGGGGGGGGGGGGGGGGGGGGTGCGGGTATTCCGGTGCTGGTGGCGAAACTGGGGGCGATGAGCGAGTAGTCTTCGCTAGCGGGCGATGCGATACCTAAATCGCGGCGGTCGCGCTCAAGCTGGAGGAGTGCTTGGCGCCGTTCGAGCTCCTTATCCTTCCTTTTCTCTTCCAGTGCCGCTACCCTCTCGTCCTCCTCCTTCCTCCTTGCGGCGGCTCTCTCCTCCTCTGCTATCCTCTCTTTCGCCTCCTCTCTTCTCCGCTCGGCGGCTCTCTCCTCCTCTGCAATCCTCCGGGCGGCGGCCCGTTCCTCCGCGGCGATGCGCTCCTTCTCCTCCTCTTTCTTCCGGGCGGCGGCCCGTTCTTCCGCGGCGAGGCGCTCCTTCTCCTCCTCTTTCTTCGCCTCTCGCTCTTTGGCCCTCTCCTCCCTCTTCAACTTTTCCTCTGCCACGTCAGCATCTACGTTAGCCAAGACGTAGTCTTTGAGTTCGGTGCCGGCGAGCCCTAAGCTCTCGCCAATACTCTTGTACTTAAGAGCAAGCTCTCCCCGGTCGGCCATGGTAAGGGAGGTAACTTACCCTGCAAAAGGTCCTAACCGGAATGAGGGGCGCACACAAGGGGTACACTGACGGAAAACAAGGGGGTGGGCTGGATGAGCTACGATGAGTCTGCAAAGGGGCGAATACAACACAACCACAAAGACAAAATGCAATCAAACCACAAAGACAAAATGCAATCAATCAAAAATACAAAAATGAATGCAAGAAAAAGCCTTTTGAGATATCGCCACTCGGGAAAACCAGTAAGGGACCTAAGGGGCTATGCTATCTACTACTAGGCTTAGAGGGCTGGGTCCTACCTATACTGGGCTGGGGTGGAAATTACGCTAAGTCCTAAGTCTAGTCAAGTTGGGATGGGAACCTAAGTCTTTTGTCTCGTTGGGTTGGAAGGGGAAACCTAAGTCTTTAGTCTCGTCGGGTTGGAAGGGGAAACCTAAGTCTTTAGTCTCGTCGGGTTGGAGGGGGAAAACCTAAGTCTTTAGTCTCGTCGGGGTCGCCAAAGTTAATGTCACGAAGAGAGGGGTTGGGGGATGGGGGTGAGCTCTTAATCTCTAGCGCGTTATTACCTCCTTTGAATAGGTTAATGGTGCGATGACATTCCAGAGATTAATGCTGGGCCAACTTAATAAACAGACAGGGAAAAGACGAGATGGAAAATAAGGCTACACTAGTTAAGAAATGCACATTCAAAGGCCAGTCAGGGTAATTGCAATTTCTATAACTATTCACTTTATTTAATTTGAAATGGGGACTGTAGGTCGAATACTTCTAACGTGAGTCATAGGCATAGCGTCTCTTAGTAAGGAGTAGTCTGGTGATATTCTGGGTAGTCAATATTTGGGATACTAGAGCGAATGTAGACTGATCTCATCACAGGGCGAGAGTGTATCTGTATGGTTTCAGAGTCTCTCTGATAATCTGGCGAGGGGGGATTCTCGTAGGCTTAGGCACTTAGCTCTGTACTGCAGTGCGGCGATTTGTCCAGGATACTCTGGTTGGCTTGTTAGCGTGGGTCTGTAGCGTGGGTGGAAAGATGCAGGTCAGTGGTCACGCGATGATGACTCATGGATCACGCGTGCTAGTCTTGTGATATGGTACAGGCATAGAAATCGGCTTTCGTGGCTAGCCGTCTGGAAAATGGCGAAGTCCCAAGTCTCGCTTCTCATTGACCTCCTGGGTTGACAGGGGCCTGCGGCGGGTCAGTGACTGGGAGTTGATACAATGCCGGGGTGATACGCCCGGTACAGGAACCCGTCTGCAATGTGTACAGACGCTGTATCAGCGGGGGATAGGGATAGTGTGGGTTCAGGGCCTGTGACATGATAGCCCTCCTCAGAATTCAAATTGGTGTGACCGGTCAAGGGTTGAGCCAGTGCACATACCAACAGTCAAACAATGCAACTAGCTTTACTGGGCCACAGTGGAGGTTATTGGCAGCCACTAGTATAAGATACATTCGGCGCATTAGGGGGGGGTTGTCAACAGGGCAAATATTTATACATTGGGAGCATGGGGGAAAGCAAATGGAGGGTACCGGCAAAGGGGTTGTAGGTCTGGGCTATACTGGGGACTTTAATCTATATGTAGGGACAACATGGCATGGGGTATTTACACAGGGGCAACGGAGCATACAAGTATAAATCCAAACATGTCATGGGTCATATACAAGGTAGAAAATATGTGCAAGGGATAAATACAAGTCATAGCAACACATCAAGGCAAAATTATAAACATGAACATACATATTGACAAGACGCATGAACATGATGGGCGAACGACGGGTGATGGGTCTGCTATATGACAAAGAGTAAGTTCCCTCTCTTACCTTGACTTAGACGGGTGGAAGCACAAGGGTACTGTCGAAACTCAGAGGTCACTCGGTGATGGAGACGTGTTTTCGGACAGGCTGTGACTTCGAGGCAGGAATGCTGGGTCTGACACTATGTCAAGGTTTGTGCCAGGCTTTAAGGAGATGTCCCGGGGGGCGGGGCTTAAGCGACTGGGCGAGCGGGCCTGCTAGAGATGGCTGAGTAGGGAGAGATGATGGCTGGCTGAGTGTGGTGCTGGGATGCTCGCGGCCGAGCTCAGAGTTGCAATTGCACGCCTTGTCACAGACACGTAAATGCAAAAATAAAAATAAAAGTTTTACAAAATTATCGCACTTACCAGCTCAGACATCGGCTCTAAGAGCTAGACCAATGTGGATACAACTTCTAGACGTGAGGATTCAGGATTCAGCATTCTATACATGTGGTGTATGGAGAGACCGTACACCTTGGATAAGGTTATCTTGAGATAAGATACATAGTCAATAAAACTTCTGCACTGAAGAAGCTTGACCGGATGAGAAGGAGAAGAGGGAGAATGAGAAGGAGGAGGAGGAGGAAGAGATAGGAGAGAAGGAGTAGAAGAAGAAGAAGAAGAAGAAGAAGAAGAAGAAGGAACAGCAGCTGAAGCTGCAGCAGCAGTAGAAAACTACAACTCATTCAAAGTAAGTTAAAAGATTTCTGGGTATTGACAATCCACGGGAAAGTTAAACCATCAGTTGTGATCGTTTACCTTTTTAATGTACAAAACTACTGTCGGTCACAAAATCGAACTTCGCAAGCGGGTGCAGCAAAAGGGCATTTAATTTCAATGCACAAGTCCTGTGCTAAAGAAGTCAACTATCTACAGTCTACAGACGAGCAATAGATTTGCCATGACACGCAATGGAAAACTTCGTTCTTGACGCAAAATTACTTTAGTATAATTACACCAAACACCAGAACGACGTGGGTATATGGCTTACATAACTATGAAATTTAACTTTCGATGATAGGACAAGTTAAACTTACCTACTTGCTCGTTCGGCAGTAATGCGAAATGCTGCTGAATAATAATAATAATAATAATAATAATAATAATAATAATAATAATAATAATAATAATAATAATAATAATAATAATAATAATAATAATAATAATCGTAATAACAAGTGTATAATACAAGAACATCATAAGGGGAAATACTGCCCATCGAAGTCTTAGCGTTCGCTTGTCAAGGACACCCAAGTAACAATATTTGTTTTAAAACAAAATCTTATATCAAATGTACGATCTTATAAATTTATGGCGTTTTTTGTATCCAGCAGTCACATGTTTAGGATCCATTGTATCAGACAATGGGTCCCGATAGGTAGTCCTTTCCAGGATCGCACAATTTCTGTCCTGACAAGTTTGAAAATCTATTTGGAAAGAAAGGACCATCAGTCTACATTCCAAGGTAAGGCTACTGCGCTCCCTTGTCATCTCCATCTTCCTATACGCTTGCGAAACATGGACCTTCATAGCTTAATTCTGGCAGAGATTTAGAATTGACGCCATTGACGCCATTGACACACACACACACACACACACACACACACATATATATATATATATATATATATATATATATATATATATATATGTGTGTGTGTGTGTGTGTGTGTGTATATATATATATATATATATATATATATATATATATATATATATATATATATATATATATATATATATATATATATATGTGTGTGTGTGTGTGTGTGTGTGTGTGTGTTATGCTGTTCAATATCTATTCAAAAGTGTCCACTGTTTACCTACCACTCCTGCCTGTACTGTTTACAAAGACAGTGTTGCTATAATAATATAACTGCGCATAATATTTAGCACTAATAGACAGATTTTCAACCTTAGATTAATCTGTGAGAAATACCTACAGCACCAACATCTATATCATGTGTTCATAGACTTCAAGAAGGCGTTTGACCGTGTCTGGCATGCAGCTCTTTGGGCAACAATGAAAGTGTACAACATCAGCCCTAAAATTATTGAAGTCATAAAAAGCCTGTATGACAAGGCTACCAGTGCAGTCCTCCACAACAGCGCCATCGGGAACTGGTTCAGAACAACAATCGGTGTGCGTCAAGGATGCCTACTCTCTCCAACACTCTTCAACATCTTCCTAGAGCGCATTATGTCAGATGCTCTTGCAGATCATGAAGGCACAGTCAGCATAGGGGGTAAAGCAATCTCCAATCTTCGTTTTGTGGATGACATTGATGGATTGGCTGGAGAGGAACAAGAACTTGAACAGCTGGTACAGAGGTTTGACACCACCTCCAGAGCTTATGGAATGGAAATAAGTGCAGAGAACACCAAAATGATGACCAACAACACCAACGGCATCAACACGGACATCAAAGTCCAAAGCCAATCCCTCAGCACAGTGCATAGCTTCAAATATTTAGGAGCCATTGTATCAGACAATGGGTCCCGACAGGAAGTCCTCTCCAGGATCGCACAAACAACTGCTGCCCTGACAAGGTCGAAGCCCATTTGGAAAGACAGGACCATCAGTCTACATTCCAAAGTAAGACTGCTGCGCTCCCTTGTCATCTCCATCTTCCTATATGCTTGCGAAGCATGGACCCTCACAGCAGATCTCCAACGAAGAATACAAAGCATGGAGATGAGATGCTACAGAAGACTTCTGAGCATTTCCTATACCCAACACATCACCAACGACGAAGTCCGACAGACCATCACACAAGCCATTGGACAACACGATGACCTGCTCACAGTGGTGAAGAAACGGAAACTCCGATGGTATGGCCACGTCACCAGATCATCAGGTCTTGCAAAGACTAATCTGCAAGGCACAGTGCAAGAAGGTAGAAGAAGAGGGAGACCGAAAAAGAGGTGGGAGGACAACATTCGAGAATGGACTGGTTTGACACTGAGCGAAGCCATCAGGGCTGCTGAGGACAGAGAAAGATGGAGTATGCTGGTTAAACGATCATCTGTGGTGCCCCTACGACCTCAGGGTTACGGGACAGGATAGAATAGGATTATTAACAGCTGCAGCATAAACCAACGCTAAACAGGAAATGAGTGCGACTTTGATTAGGAACGTTAAGGCGGAACAGCATAGCATTTAAAGTTGTTACATAAACACATATGAAACTTACACGCGGACACTTTAAATTTCCATACTAAATGCATGCGATCTAAGTTTAATGAAACAAGTATTTAAATGTTTTTCCCTTCGGTCTATGGCCCCATGCGCACTTATCAAACTTGCAGTGAATAGCGAATAAAAATCATGAGTGCAACAATGAAGGCTTAGAATACGGTGATTCCGCAAAACTAACACGTTAATTAATTACTTAGATATAAGCGTTTTGATCTTTTCCCCACGATTAGATCTATTTCTCAATGGCGTATCAGAAAGCTCTACGAAGGACAGCACGTATTAATACGATAATAAGTCAAAAGGCGAGGGAAGGGGATGGGAGGGGAGAGAAAGAGTGAGAGTGAGTGAGAGGGAGGGGAAGAGATAGAGAGAGAGAGAGAGAGAGAGAGAGAGAGAGAGAGAGAGAGAGAGAGAGAGAGAGAGAGAGAGAGAGAGAGAGAGAGAGAGAGAGAGAGAGAGAGAGAGAGAGGGAGGAAGAGGTGAAGAAAGAGGAGTAAGACGAAACAGAAGGATGGGAAGGAGAAGGTAGGAGTGTGGAAAGTCAATTGGGTGAGAGGGGTGGGGGGCGGAAGGTATCTCAAACGTCCAGACCGACTGTCCGAATGTACGGAATTTCAGGCGTCTTGTTATCTAATTTAACACCAGCCCTTCTCAAAAAGCTTGGTGTAAATCAAGTTTTATCATTAGCTGTCTGCACTCAGCCGCAGAACTTGATATCAGTGCAGAGTGTCTGTGATAGAAACACACAAACACACCCAAAGACCCACAAGGTAACGCACACATGTACGTACACACGCACACACACACACAATAATACGGGGAAGTAAGAGACATTGACTTAATTGTTTCATTGTCATGTTAGACTTATGCCCATGAGAGAGAGAGAGAGAGAGAGAGAGAGAGAGAGAGAGAGAGAGAGAGAGAGAGAGACGTTGGGTGTGTATTACGGTTGGGAAGAGACAGCACACAAGTAGCTACATTTAATGTCATTTCTGCGTTACCCCACTCGTGCAATACACAGCGAAGGTCTATTCGTTGAGCTGGTAAAGCCCCACGTTTATACTGACTAGGGATTAGGCCTCACAGGCTATTGACATTATAACTGTATGCGTACTACGCCACATTCAACAGACATGTGCACTGAATAAATGCTGCAATAAGTGCCGAGTGGACAGCAAATTTGACCTTTCGTTACAGAGCCCGTTAGTATCTAATTATCTTGCGGTTCTACGAAGCTGTGTTATATTATTCTATGACCCGGGAAGCGTACCCCCACGAGCCTCGTTCGCCCCAACTTTCACCCCATTCTCTCAAGAGTAATTTATTTACTGCGTCTCTAAATCTTCAAAGAACAAACAGAAAACTTGCAGCTTATAAAAAAAATTGACAAAGTGTATGCATGCTCGAGATCCCCCCCCCCCCTTTTTTCAATATAAAAAGATTTAATACAGGTTTGTGAGATACTGTTTCAAATCATAATAACGACACACACATTTAATTGTAAAGAACTACTTTGTTCTGGTTCAACAGCTAGAAAGAACTGGAAGAGATTGTGTGTAATAATGATTTTATGTATTATTCTATTTGTTTTAAAAGGTGTTTTTCCCCGTTCTTCCTTTATTATTCCATGAGATGCAATGGTGTATGAATTCTACATTAAAGGTCCGTTGACTTGACCTGAGATAAAACTATAATGGTGTGATCATAATCAAGTGGAACCGCCCTTGGAATATTTTTCATGCAACTAGCTCCTATTGCATGGGGACACAAAAAAGGGTGTGGAGGTGATAGGAGAGAGAGAGAGGAGTGGAGGGGTATATTTCATAATCATTAACAAGACAAATCAAAATCGTAAACAATGCAAAAGCTGTAACGTAGTACATAGATTGCAGTTTTTAGTGTCAACATTTTACATGTAAATAATAATGGGTATCCTAGCGGGCAGATAATTATTATTATTATTATTATAAAACAAATATCTACAGCAATGCTGTTGGATACAAGTCTATGAGTTCTGATACGGATTGCTCGTGTAGGACTGTGGCAAGAGCTCTGCATTTATCAGGATATATTGTGGTGTTTTTTTTTTCATCACCACCTCCTGTATCAAGACACACATGCATACTAGATACTGGAATGATAAACAGAAAAATATTATTACATGCAGCGTTGACTTAAACGGGGTTTATTTAGTTTGGCAGTCCATGTTAAAGTTTCCTGGGAAGTCAACAACCGAGATTTACAGAGTCAGTTTATATTGTTCCAGTTCTCCATTTAAGTCCAAAGTTTACATTTCTATGCTACAACCTTAAAGTAAGGCGGGACGACGCGGCTTCCTGTGGCGCTTGCTCATTAAATTTAAAATGGTTCCTTGCCATCTCAGTACAGTCACATAGCGCAAGACGACTGGAATGCCAAGGTTGGCCAATATGCGTACCACAACTGGGGACATGTGGACCCCATTGCAACAACGAGACAAATGGCAGAGGTCTGAGACTCTTGGAGTTTGCCAGATACAACAATCTGATACTGGCAAACACGTTTGGCCCCCACAAAAAATCCAGACGATGGACAAGGCACAGTCCCAGCAGGGAGCACCACAACAAGATTGACTACATCATGCTCAAGTAAAGATTCAGATCAAGCGTAAACATTGGCAAGAAATGCACTTTTCCAGGAGCAGACATCGGAAGTGGCCACGATCTCGTGATGATGTATTTCCGGCCCCACCTCAAGAGAGGAAACAAAGCAAAGTGCATTAGGCTGAAGCTCGACCTGGACAAACTACAAGACCATGAGGTGGCAGAAATATTCCAAGCCAGAATTGGAGGGAAATTCGCACCACTGCTCAATTTGGGAGCTGTCAACACCATAATCACCACCTTCAACTCAGCAGTGGCAGATGACGCCACTGAGATCCTTGGCAAGCACCGCCCAAGAGAGATGAAAAGGAAAAAAAACAACATCTCACAGAGAGCTGATGTCAACCGACAAAACAACAGTGACATCCGAAAAGGCATGCGCACAGCAAAGGAGGACTGGATAGAATATAAATGCCATGAAATAGAGAACACACTGAACAAGAACAACAGCAAGAAGGCCTACCAGACTGTGAGGCGGCTGACAAGTGTTAAACATCACAAGATCTCCACGATCCAAAGTAAGTCGGGCTTAAGCCTTACAGATGGATGGACTGAGGACTGCTCTGACCTTTACAATCACCCAACAAACGGAGACTCATCGGTTCTAGCATGTCCCCAGAACATAGAAGAAGAAAAAATCCTCCCAATTCTCCAAGAAGACGTTGCACGTTGAGGCAGCAGTGCAATCGCTGAAGAAGGGTTAGTCAGCGGGGGTGGACATCATACACACAGAATTGCTTCAAGCAGGAGGAGAAGCGATAATTGACGCCTTCACCATTATCTGAAATAAGACCTGGCAGAGTGGGGAGTGGCCTACACCATGGACCCAGTCGCTTGTCATCACTCTTCCCAAAAAGAGTAACCTTCAGGAGTGTAAAATCTACCGCACCATCGGCCTCATCAGCCATACCAGCAAAGTCCTCCTGAAAATAACACTCAACAGGTTGAAACCCAAAATGAACAAATCATAGCTGAAGAACAAGCAGAATACAGGGCAGGGCAAAGTACCAATGAACAGATTTCAACCTCAGAATAATCTGCTAAAAATGCATACAGCACAAACAACATCTATATCATGTGTCTGTAGACTTCTGGAAAGCGTTTGACCGAGTCTGGCATGTAGCTCTGTGGGCAACCATGAGAGTGTACAACATCAGCCCTAACATTATTGAAGTCATTAAAGGCTACCAGTGCAGTCCTCCGCAACAGCGCCATCAAGAACTGGTTCAGAACAACAATCGGCGTGCGTCAAGGATGCCTACTCTTTCCAACACTCTTCAACATCTTCCTGGAGAGAATCATGTTAGATGCCCTTGCAGATCATGAAGTCACAGTCAGCAGGGAGGGGAGGGTGTGGGGCGGTGGAGCAATCTCCAACCTCCGTTTCGCGGATAACATTGCTGGCTGGAGAGGAACAAGAACTTGAACAGCTGGTACAGAGGCTTGACCCCACTCCCAAAGCCTTTGGAATGGAAACAGGTGCAGAGAAGACCAAAATGATGACCAACAACACCAATGGCATCAACGTGGACATCAAAGTCCAAGGCCAATCCTTCAACATAGTGCACATATTCAAATATGCAGGAGCAATTGTATCAGACAATGGGTTCCGACAGGAAGTCCTCTCCAGGATCGCACAAACAATTGCTGCCTTGACAAGATTGAAGCCCATTTGGAAAAACAGGACCACCAGTCTACACTCCTATGTATAGTTGCTACGCTCCCTTGTCATCTCCATCTTCCTTTACTCTTGCGTAACATGGACGCTCACAGCAGATCTACCACGAAGAATACAAAGCATGGAGATGAGATGCTACAGAAGATGTCTTGGCATTTCCTACAGCCAGCACATTACCAACGACGAAGTCCGACAAACCATCACACAAACACAGTGGTGAAAAAATTGAAACTCCGATTGTTTGGTCACGGCAAATACCATCCTGCAAGGTACGGTGCAAGGAGGCATAACAAGAGGAAGACAGAAAAAGAAGTGGGAGGACAACATTCGAGAATGGACTGGCTTGATACTGAGCGATGCCATGAGGGTTGCTGAGGATAGAGAAAGATGGAGTACGCTGGATAAACGATTATCTGTGGTGCCTCAACGACTTTCGAGTAACGGGAAAGGATAGGATAGTACAGGCTTGCCCTCTTAGACCAAATTAAAACCGTCTCCATGGAGTGGCAAACCTGACAGATACAGTTGAGCCAAGAAGATATCTTACAGTTTAACAAAGTATATTCTACAATAAACAACCGATTTTACGGTTTCTTGTGGGTGCGGGGATTTTGTGACATACCAAAGTCGCTTGGCAGTCGCATACAACTTTTGGTCAGGTCACAAACACACAATGTGGGAACAAACTGAGTGTCAGTGGTGTGTCGCGCTTAGTACTATTCAGGTCTTTCATTTCTGCAGGATCTGATACTCGGATTAAAGGCGGGATGTGTACGTTACCTGGAAACAGATATCGCGCGCGTCTTTACACTTTGGAAAGTTGTTGGTATCTTTGCAGTATAAAGAACTCACTCACAATGGTTGATTAACAAAACAGATATCGTTGATACATTACTAAACCTAGTGTTATTTTATCTGCATTTCAATATACACTCACAACTTGTCTTATTTAATTATTGTGCATTTTTTATCAACTTCAACTTCAGTAGAAATGCTGTCAAAATATATCATTCGAAATCTGACACTACACAATGTCATATTGAAACAGTAACTAGTCATAAGTATTAATCAGTGTAATCATAGTTTGGAATTACCTTAATTGGAATTTTCTGGGCAATGTTTTACTACTGTATAACTTCGGCTACTTATCATTACGGTTGCAGCTGCCAAAACAACTGAAAAGTAAATAAACCTATTATTAGTCGCTAATATTCTTTGGGATAAAAAAAGCACTCGCCAAGCCTCCACATACTTCGTAATCTGATCAAAGTCGTAAGGCACAGATTTGCACGAAAAAGTCAGTTTGGTAATGCTAAAACAGAAATGGGCACGGAGCAAGAAAGTAGCCGAGTTTATAGCCTTAACCTACTTGAGAGCATACTAAATATCGAAGACTTTGCGGGTATTCCCAAGCATATTTAATTAATTGGGTAGCCTTTGCCACTCGTTAGCTGTACAGCTCACGACTTGCCCTCTTCTCAGAATGCACTCTGAAGGTCTATACCCATCAGACCGATAAGTTGGGATCGATAGCCCACCTACACAAACTATGAGCAAGGCATTACCTCCGTCTTGACCATGGTGTGATCAATGTACACGTTGATGAAGCATTTCTACAAATGGTGGAAAAGTCTCAACTATCAGCCTAGCTGGCCATTAATTCGAACTCTGCTGAAGGTCCTATGGAAAATTATCAATGCTTGATATACTGAAATGGCATATGCATACCATCAATTATAATTGTGAGCCCTTAATCCTCTGTCGTGGTACAACGAAATTCAACAGAACACAACAGTGTCTAACCGACTATAACCCATTTGTTCAGTTCAGTTTCAGTTTCTCGTTACTGCAGTTTATCGCTGATGTGTAGAGTGTAACAAAATACAATGAGATAATCGAAATCGTTGACGATGCGGAACATGTTTCAAAAACAAAAGATACAACAAAGACATAACAATATCTTACAGTAATAGTTTTGCCTTACCTTTGTGAAATACCGGGTGTATAACCGCACTTTCAACCACACTGAAGTCTATTTCAAAAAAACAAAACAGTACCTGACGCGCGTCGACGTTGTCTATGTGACGCCAGCTCACAGTAAACTGCACAAAAGGGTCCACAATAATACAACAAGATACAAACGTCTAATAGGCACACAAGCTGAAAGTGAAACCGCAATGCACGCCCGAATAAGTGATGGCTAAAGTTAATCTCTCAATGTAATATATAAGCTTACTGACAAAGTGAATTGGGAAAGCAAGTCGGAGAAGACGCTTCTTTTGCGGAAGTAACTGGCAAAGTTGTTCAGCATTGACACAATTCTTTGTCATTTGGCCGATCGTTACAAACAATAAAAGGATTGTCCCTTGTGGAAAAATGCCACATAAAGCACACGCCACTCGATCGCTCACACAAGGAAGAACAACAGATGACGAGGGGGTGCTAAATATTTAATAACGTTAATATCCTCGCTAACCCACTTTTACTTTTGTGCATAAGGCCATAAGCTAACTAAACGTGGTCAAAACATATGTGGTCCTGATTCAGCTCTTTGCGGTCCGCTAGAGCCTATAAACAATGACTAACTAACAAACTGTGACTTTATCAACAAATAGCAAACACTATAATCACTCTCAAAAGACAATGGCCTGCGACTTCAAATTTGTACTACAACAACAATAACCACCAAAGCATTACAACTACCAACATCACCACAAGCTACACCGCCACCACCACCACCAGCAAAAATGACAACAAAGAAAAAATTCTAACACGTACATCAATGTCTTCTCAACATCGTCAACAAAACATCTTTCGCGCAGTATGGTGCCAGAAATATTGTAGATCAATAGAAAACACTGCGGCCATGAGCTGACAGGTCCCCCAGTCCATACAATACGCAACTTTCATGAGTGGATGCCTACATTAGCCCTATACTACTCTCCACGTCCCCTGTACTGACCTCCCCCCCACTCCCAACCACCCCCCAACCCCCACCCCCATAGAATACAGTATTTATTCCACCAAATGACAACAGTGAGTACCGTACAAGGGAATTCGCCTCAATGTTGGTAAACAACTGCACGCACACACCACTGGCACTCAAATCAAAATCATCATTCCTCTTGTACATGTACCCGGTACCGTACCATTATAAAATACACGACCAACGACCAGTAGGGAACGCGTCAATAAGTAGTAAATAAGAGCCCGTTGCCGATTTTGATATCTTTATGCAGCTAGCTCTTTTTGTGGAATATAATTTCTTTTTGTTCGCCATTGCCTTGTCACAAAGCAACGATAACCCGTCCTCAAACGATGCAGCAGTGAAAGAAGCAACTTAATTATGGAGTGTAATATAAGGTCAATGGGGTCAACAAAACAGAAATCATCAACCAACACAGGGGCGTCGCACGGTCCAAAATATTGGGGGGGCAACCCTGTCGACGGGGAGGTGGGGGAGGGGGGGGGGCTGACAAGCGGGACGCACCCTGTAATATATCCTCGTACCTTCATCCAACTGAAAGACTGAGAGTAAAAACATTTAATTATTTATGTTCTTCTTTACTAAAAATACAAGATTCATTTCCAGAAACTACAAATACATGATTAGCGATATGTGATAATGATTAAAACCAGGAAACACGAACATTAATTACCTGCCGCAAGATCATCTAGGTTGAAATTGTGTCTTCTCTATAAATCACAACTCGTTTTGCATATTGCATACATATAATGACCAAACACTTCCACTACCAGTTTCAGAAAATCAGTCAATTGATCAATTTGTTTTACTAGGGCGTATATTACTCGCAGTTTCTCTAAAGCAAAATACTGTCTGTCTGAGTGCCTTTTGTCTTGGTGATCACAGATGATCTTACTAGTAGTCCATGAACAAAATCTCAGCTAGTTCAGTCCACAAACATCGGAGATCTATTCGCGGACACATAAACAAACAAAACAAACAAACAAACAAACAAACCAAGTGAAACCTATAATGGGGTGATGGGGGTGGTGGTGTAATAATCAAAGCAGTCAAGCCCACGTTATCTGTCCCCAGAAAAGCGAACGGGTCCTTTTTTCCCCTTTTGCGATCAAAGCACGTGCACGTGTAGGCCTATCAACAAACTAAATCTAAATTAAAAAATATCGCGCACCTCAACTATTTATTGACACTTGCACATTCACCCTTGCCTTACTCATTTTACAGACTATAGTAAATAATTGATATCAACAAACCTGGAAAACAGACGATTCCATTGTTTTGTTAATTTTGCTCTTTGCGTGATGAAATGACACTTCTTTCAAACAGCGAAAGCCAGCTCTGCTGCCCGGTGATTGCATTAGCACCACGAAATATTTTGTTGTGAAACACAGGCACATGCTAATAGATTATTGTAATATTATTTCGTACGTTAGCCCTTTACACTACGGTTTAAAAATATGGTGATTTTTTTTAATTATTGATTCTTCCTGCCTTCCTCTATCGTTGGAAATCTTCTTCTTCTTCTTCTTTTCTTCTTTCTCTCTCTCTATTTCTTTTTTTTTTGCCAAATTATTGGGGGGCAGGTGCCCCCCCTGCCCCCCCGTGTGCGACGCCCCTGCAACATCAATATTAGTTATGGGAAAGGCTTGTTTTGACACAGAATACAGAGCTGAAGTTAAACCTATAATTTTACACTCAATGCCATGCCAATCCTTTCCGGTCGATAAAGCTCAAAATCCACAGATCAGCAGCGAAGGAATTCACGTGCGAGCTGTAAAATGATGAACATAACAGAAAACATCAACCATTCACAATGAATAATAGTCTGGACTCGTTAGCATTGAACCAAAAGCTCAACCTATTACTTCACACAGGACGAAATAAACAGCTAAGAAGAAATCGACCAACCTTCTATAAATTGTAGTAAGTGTTTTGATGACATAAAGCTCCACGTTAAACACATAACAGCAACTCCACACTGGATGAAAAACACACAGGTCAATAACTCTTGCGACGAAGCCTAGTATATGGCAAAGCATTAAGAAATAATGCTGCCACTGGTCTGAATGCTGATCTGTTCGTGCTGCTCTGGAACTGGTAGTAAAAATGGCCAGGCTTGAGATCTGCCACACCCCAAAACCAGACAGTCAGTTCCAGTTCCAGCCTGCGGTCTGTTTGTCTGTTTATCTGATCATCACGAATGGCAAACACTTCATTCACTGTGCGATAAATCAAGATTGAAAACTTCATACATTCATCGTTCGACATAGCCAAGCCTAAAACGTTTTTTAAAATATTATACATCCCTCATTAAGAGAACACTCCATTCATCAAATTTTTTTTATACAATCTGGCTTTAACTGTTTATACCTCCCGCCCTCTCTCTCTCTCTCTCTCTCTCTCTCTCTCTCTCTCTCCCCCCTCTCTCTCTCCGCCATCGCCGTAGCTCAATGGTAGAATGGCACGTTTGGCACACCGATGACCCAGTTCCTATTGCCGTGGTGGACAAGATAAAGGTTAATTTTGACTTGACCATCTTAGCTGTATGATTTAAGGTATGGTGGTTTAGAGTTGATTTAGGTCTCTACCCCCCTCCCCCCTCATCTTCCCTGTGATGGTGATTCCCCATCTGCCATACTACCAATGGTGGGTGTAAAAGTTACACTTAAGAAGAAATGAAGAGAAGAAGATTTTAGCAAGTTTCGTACGCTAAAGAGAAGTAAATTTAAGTCACGTCAAGAAAATTCTTTTTCACAAAAAATGCAGTAAAAATTTGGCCTGTCGCTAATAATATGCAATAATCACATGCTCACACACCCACACCCACTCTCTCTCTCTCTCTCTCTCTCTCTCTCTCTCTTTCTCTCTCTCTCTCTCTCTCTCTCTCTCTCTCTCTCTCTCTCTCTCTCTCTCACCACCCCTTGGGGTCATGAGCAATCTTGCCACTGTAGATTGTTCTAACCTATAAAGGGTACAGTGAAAGCCCCAGTTGAAAACCTGTCTTGCCTTTGTAGGCATGACAAATTAACTGCGGCAACAGTTCCCCCCGTTGGAGTGCCGGGGGTTTCAGTATAAATAGTATCCCCACTTTCTGGAAATTTAGTGCTTTAAATTCCCACTGTCGCTGTCTTCCTCATTTGTTCTTTCCCATTCCCGATCTGTCCTACCACTCTGCTATACTATCTTCTTCTTCGCTAGATCAATGACCTACCTTTTTTCTTGAAAACTCTTCCTGGACAAGACTCCTTGTTTGTGTATGAGGTCTGTTGGATCAGCTTGGGAGTGTTGGACGCTTTCTGCCGGGTGGTCACTAGGGCTTCCTATGAATGTACTATTTAGCACTATAGGCATTTTATATGTATGTTTTTTGTTGATGATTTATACTGATGTTTGTATTCTATTTTGTTTTTGTAATCGGGGAGTTCGCGTAGTTGAGGTCAACCCTCAGCCGTCCCTCGCGTGGGATGTCTTTATTGTAAAGTGACTGGCCGGTGGAGGGCATTCAATTTTCCCACTGGGGTTGTTTCAACGGATCTTTTATGCGGATCGGGGGTTGTCCGGTCCTGATTTGGCTCGGAAGAGTCCGCTGGACCTAAAGCAATAATAAATCAATCAATCAATCTCTCTCTCACTCTCACAACGGGAATACAACTACATGCAACATGGAACATATTATACACATAATAACGTACTTGTTTCCGTTTCCGAAACAAAGACTTTAAATTTACAAAAAGGGTCATTACATAAAGTGATAAAGGAATAAATGGAATTGTACAAACAAAAAATAAATGTCTTACGTGAACTCATTCACATCCCTCCACCCCCCTTCCACACACATATTCCTGCATCACCAACCGCACTTCTTACATGAAACAGTTATGATGTAGCGCTATAATATCTCTCTCTCTCTCTCTCTCTCTCTCTCTCTCTCTCTCTCTCTCTCTCTCTCTCTCTCTCTCTCTCTCTCTCTCTCTCGCTCTCTCTCTTCTTTCTCTAGCTCCGAAAAATCTCATTTTTCATCGCAGCAACTCTTTTCAGTCTGTTTGTCGCCGGCCATTATGGGAATTCATGCATCTGACGGCGGTGGGGACGAAGCTGGTCCTGAACCTCACTTTGGAGCATCTATGGACACGATACCTGGATTGCATTGGCACCATCTCGAACTCGCGGTGTAGTGGATGGGTAGCGTCAGCCAATAGGTCTACCCCTAATTGTGCCTTGCTGAGAACTACCTTATCACTCAGGTCGGTGAGACAAGTGAGACAGAAAACTAACTTTGTTAAAAAGGGGTACTCTAAAAGTACGTTTTGAACAGGTGTGTTTTAATCCCTTTGAGTTGCAATTTCGTGGAAACTGAGGCAATTCATTAAACAAAACCATGAATTCAGTGCAAATGAAAAATTTGTTTAGAAATGACGTGTAGGTTTAGTGAGCCATTACGATAAGATAAAACAAAATATTTATGTTCACACACAAAAAATGTACAAAAATGGAAAAAAGATCGCATTGAAGACTGAACCGGTTGCCCATACAACACTGACACCATATCGTAGAAAACGCTCAAGTGCAGAGAGAGGGAGAGGGAGAGAGAGAGAGAGGGAGAGGGAGAGAGAGAGAGGGAGGGAGGGAGGGAGGGAGGGAGGGAGAGAGAGAGAGAGAGAGAGAGAGAGAGAGAGAGAGAGAGTGTCCTGAAGAGGGGACAGAGGACAAACAACGTCGGTTTAAGACAAACAGTGCAATGCCAAGTGGATTATAAAACGGGGACGGACAAACATAAAATCGGTGAACGCTGAAACCCAAAGTCAATCTTCGTCTGTATTTTTTTCTCGCAATGTTTCTCAACATGTGAATTACGTTAACAGTCAATTTGCAAGTCCAATGTAATGATGCAACGACAAAAAGTAAAGCTCGTGTACAAGTCAATCGGTGTTAAACTCGACACGGTTTCTTGCCTTCCCCTCTTCCCCCTCCCCCTCCCCCCAAGAAAAAAAAAGTTAGAATATAGCATAGAAATGTCGAAGCGAGCGAGAGCATAAAACCGAGGTCTAGTCTGTGCACGCACGCATTCCATAGCACGGACTTTAAAGATTCTTACGCTCATGTCCTAGACTTGTGTGTGCCAGCTACACAAATACACCAAGAAAGCACGAGATTCCTTCTCACAATATCTGGTCGCTCGGATTGTGCTCAGTTGTCTGAGCGTCAAACTATGTGCCCAAAGGCTTTGTTGTAGTACTGTCAGCAAAGCATGTCTTACTTTCTCTGTTTAAGATAATACAGTATTCTTGAATCTTGAAGGCTGCATGTGGGCGCCTGATCGGGCCTCGGGTAATCTGAACAAAAGAATGTTCCTCCGGTTGTTGCATATTAAATTGTTAGAAGGTATTGTAATGATTATAAAATATAGCGTGTTTAATTGTGTGTGTGCGTGTGGGTGTGTGTTTGTGTGTTTAAGAAAGAGAGAAGGAGAGAGAGAGAGAGACAATGATTGGGTGCACGTGTGTTATTGGGAATGTGCGTGTGTGTGTATGTTTGGGTGTGTGTTTGCGTGTGTAATGTGAGCGTGCGCGTGTGTCCACATGTTTGTCTGTAAGTGGGTGCAGGTGTCTGCGCGCAGTCATGTCTGTTCCTATAGATGACACATATTATCAAACTCATTCCCGATTTCGGCACCAGAATGATTCCAATCAAACTCGGTCATTGGATCCTCATTCATACAACCTCACACAACACCGGCGACACGCTTTTCAAATGCAATCCACCAATCACATCCACGTACGAGAACACGTCTCGCTTTAAGGCTTTACGAACATCAAGACGCATTTTATCAACATTACTTTGTCACTTCCTATAGGAATGATGGGTTGACTCAATAGTCCTGGCCTTTCGCAGTGAGCACGTTTGCTGAAAATGTGTACCTCGTCAAAAATACTTTGTCAGTTCTACGACTTAGCTTAATGGTTCCCCAACGTTGCACACAATGCCTACGTTTGTAGTCGGTGTGCGTCCTGGTTTGGGTGATGTTGTTCGTTATTAATTTAAGAAAGCTGTGTATGAGCGCTTTAAGAACGTGCCTTAGTTGGAAACGAGCGCTATGCATGTAACAGCAATCCATGTTAAGTAGATTGATTTTTTTGTGTCTTTCTTTCTCCTGCTTTATTCATTTTCTGAATGAAAAAGATAAAACGATTTTCAAGGGCGAAAACACTCCAACAAAACCAGCAACATAATATAATACCATCCTATAAAAAGTACACTTAAGACCTGATCCTGCACTGTCCACTTCATATCATCGATGATCTATCGACAACCCACGTGCCCCACTTGAATACATGTAACAGTTTGCAAGCCATAAAATATAACATTTACGACTGGTTTGACTGGCATTTTAACAATATCATAAACACATGACTGGGGATAACGTTAAAAAAATGCAAATGGCCATTTAAAGGCAAGGTCTATACCGATGTAAAGCTGATTTCCGATTTTAAATATAACAAAGACCAAAACCTTTGTGAATAAAAAGGAAGGAGGAGGGTGACTGTCTTTAAGAACTCTCATCTTTCCCTCACACTTTCTCCTCCTTCTCCTCCTCCACCTCATCTCTCTCACTCCCCTTTCTCCCTCCACCCACCACTCGCCTCATATTATCTGCTCAATAATTTCAGAAACCATAGTTGTTTCCAGTAGGTGTAAATTAACACATTACACCAGCACCACCACAACAACAACTACAAACTCGGTAGATAAAAAGTAGTGTACATCATCATAATGATACTATGGTCAACACTCTTGATTATGTCAAAACTACCGAAACCTAGACGAGGGGAATGTGAACTAAAAAAAAAAAAACACGCGAGGAAAAGGAGACATAATTATTATTTCTAAAATGAAGGTCGAGTTAGTAAGGACGCCAGGACAGTCAAAGCGTCATCAGATACGGCAATCACTATCAGCTCTTAAAAGGTGCACCGGCCGGGGAACGACCGTTTCAAGTTACCTCCAAACCTACTGTGAAATTCACGTCAAACGTACATCGAGATATGTATCATAAACCCTCTTAAAACGATGGTAAGACTACAATACACTTCCTTCTTGTTTAGGTGTCGTATTTAAAATAAATCTCACTTCCTCCGCGGAACTATAGCCTAGGTTTTATTCGTGCATAATAAGTTTTAAGCATTGCCTAGTTTTGGTCAGATAAAATCATATTACTGTGCCTTGCTTGACTAATGCGTAAAACACAACACAATCAAGCTGGTTAAATCTTGCTTCTTGTAAAAAGAAAAGAAGAAGAAGAAGAAGAAGAAGAAGAAGAAGAAGAAGAAGAAGAAGAAGAAGAAGAAGAAGAAGAAGAAGAAGAAGAAGAAGAAGAAGAAGAAGAAGTTGGCTGACATTAAAAAAGTAAAAAATACAACCAGTTACAACACAAGAGATTCCTACGGCCAAATGCAGCGAACCTTGTTCCCTAATGTAGCCGAGCCGCGGCTACGTAAATTTCTTACCATTAAATAGTAGGCCTTCCTGTATCCATGTTAAACTTGAACTATGGCTATTACTTGAGATATACTTTTCAGATACTTTTCGTAATACCACCGTTAGACTTAGCAGTTTATTTTCTATTAGTATATATCAACTTTGTTTTTCAGTTAGGTAGCGAATTCGAAGGGGATCGCGACAGTGGATAGGGCAAAGTATATTGGTACACATCGGTACACGCGCCGCACTGGTTTCGGTTACGCTGGGCTGTTTCGGTTGCGCAATGTGTAGCGACCTACATTCTCGCTAGACTGACCGGGGTCCAGTGATTCAGTTAGGCTGTGTTTACTATGTCATATTATTTATTCATTTACTTTAAAACCCACAATAATAACCATGAAGTATTATACATGGTTGGAAAGAGGAGACGTTGTACTTTATTTTTTATTATAATTGCTGTTTAGAATTTTATCGAATTTAAGAGTTATTATGACTTTTGATGTGTAAATCTCTTTGGATCGGCAACCACTTTCTCCTTTAAATTACTTATTGTTTTATTTCATAGCCGATAGGTCTGAGAATTGTATATCAGTAGAAAGCTTGTATTCCCACGTTTACGCCGATGTATAATTTGTATATATTTTGTTAGTTTATAATATGTGTTTGTAAGATAGAGATTTGTAACTAACACAAATTTGCGCCAGCAGACGACTTTCTAGAGCCGCGGCAGTGCCTCACATTAAGCGCGCCCTCTAAGGCTGGCGGCGTCCCATATAAAGAAAGTTTCGGTAGTTAAAGGGGGACAAACGGTCAGACCACCGAAGGCGAGACACACTGCACTGTCTCTGTTTCTGTATTGCCTTGCCTTGATTTGCCTTGTCATGATGTACTGACGACGGAATAAACAAGAGAAACTTCAACGGTCATCTTCGAACCTTTGGTGTTCTTGAGTGAGAGAGAGAGAATGTACACCACCACTTCATCCATACTCTAAAAGAAGACACCACCATCATCACAAATGGCGCTGCGAGCAGGATCAGATTGATGACAACACCACCGTCGACGACAGAAAGAAGATGACAAAAGGAAAGAAGTCAAGGAGAGCAGCAAGACAGGCAGAGAGTGACGAGGAGACACCAAACGTTAGCCGGGAAGAAGCGGACAACAACGAGCCAAGAAGTCGCCCATCCAGCACCGAGAGGCAGCGAGAGGCGGCGCAGACAGGCAACATGCAGAGGCTGTCAGTGGGTCAGCACTTCGATATGTTGATCCAACCCGCTGACCCACCCGAGCCCATGCTGTCCAGCGACAGTGACGATGAAGCAGAGCCGGAAGCTTGGATGAGAGCCATCCCTGGCCCTCGCCCACCTGCCGGTGCCAACATCAACTACAACGGGCCAGCCACTGCACGGGAGCCAGCGCTTTTGGTGCAGGCACCCCCAGCGCAGTTGGCCGCCTTAACACCAACACCAGAACCACGACGCTCGGCACGACTGGCGCAGAAAACAACACAGTAAAGGTAGGCCGCATTTATTATAAAATGTGTCGCCAAAAGACAGTCCACAGTTTCGCGAACATTTTAGAAATAATTGTGACTCAGCTAGTGTGTAGATTATGTGACAGTTTATAGTGTGTAGGCCTACCTAAAGACATTTTAGTTGTAGAGATCAGAGTATTTGAACTGTGCCAGAGAAAAAGAAGACACTTGAAAAGACATTATATGATGATCGAAGAGTGAAGAGACAAGTGATAAACAGAAACTGTGCCCAGCTTCGAAGACAATTATGTTTTAGGTGTGTGCATAGCTTAGTGTTTGAATCTGGTTTATTTTGTGGCAATAATATTAATGCGTGACCACTATCTTTTTTTTACAATTATTGTCGCGCTGGCAGAGTTTATTTGGTCATTAATAACAGTTGCTTAGTTTTCCTCGTTACAAGACTATCACAGTGTGTTCGTTCTATTACGATGTGGTCTCGTTTGCTTCGTTTTGCCGAACATATGACGTTTGTATATAGGTTGTAGCTATGATAATGATTGTGTTTTCATGCCGATGTTTTGTATTAATGCCTATGTAATGTACATATGTTATGTTCTCACTTTTAATGCTTTTCATTTGGTTGAGATGCTGGTGTTTTATTTATATTAATGATTTTCAAGGTTCGTGTGTTTGACGAACCTTGAACGTTTGCTGAGAACGTTTTAATGTTATTGAAATGTTATGCTCACCCCGTTATGTATTCTGTATTAATGCGTTTTTGCTGGTACATGGAATGTTAGTTTTTATCTCGCTCTCGTTTTCTTTTTTTATCATGTTAGTTTATGTTTATTTTTGTAAAATTGATGGTTTATATCTGAGTGCGAATTTAACACCAATTTGCAGGGAAATGTGACTGATTATGTATATCATGTTTAGTGAATAGCGTGTTTAAATGACAGGTGATAATGGTTGGTTTTGTTGTATCATAGACTTAGTTGTATGATGTTGGTTCACTGTCAAATACATAATCAACTATCTTGCAAGGCGATGCCAGGTCCGCGATATAACTGGTTTTTGTTTGGGCGGATTCGTACTTAAATGTGCGTTTTCAAGGAAATTGTTTCTCGTTTTCTTTCTGTGTTGTTCGGTTCTTTTGTACGACGCGATTGATTGGTAAAGCCAAGTCCGTTTGTCTTAAGTATACGATGGTTTTCTCAGCGAGGACGCTGAGTTTTTGAAAGAATCGAGGTGAATGTAGCCGAGCCGCGGCTACGTAAATTTCTTACCATTAAATAGTAGGCCTTCCTGTATCCATGTTAAACTTGAACTATGGCTATTACTTGAGATATACTTTTCAGATACTTTTCGTAATACCACCGTTAGACTTAGCAGTTTATTTTCTATTAGTATATATCAACTTTGTTTTTCAGTTAGGTAGCGAATTCGAAGGGGATCGCGACAGTGGATAGGGCAAAGTATATTGGTACACATCGGTACACGCGCCGCACTGGTTTCGGTTACGCTGGGCTGTTTCGGTTGCGCAATGTGTAGCGACCTACATTCTCGCTAGACTGACCGGGGTCCAGTGATTCAGTTAGGCTGTGTTTACTATGTCATATTATTTATTCATTTACTTTAAAACCCACAATAATAACCATGAAGTATTATACATGGTTGGAAAGAGGAGACGTTGTACTTTATTTTTTATTATAATTGCTGTTTAGAATTTTATCGAATTTAAGAGTTATTATGACTTTTGATGTGTAAATCTCTTTGGATCGGCAACCACTTTCTCCTTTAAATTACTTATTGTTTTATTTCATAGCCGATAGGTCTGAGAATTGTATATCAGTAGAAAGCTTGTATTCCCACGTTTACGCCGATGTATAATTTGTATATATTTTGTTAGTTTATAATATGTGTTTGTAAGATAGAGATTTGTAACTAACACAAATTTGCGCCAGCAGACGACTTTCTAGAGCCGCGGCAGTGCCTCACATTAAGCGCGCCCTCTAAGGCTGGCGGCGTCCCATATAAAGAAAGTTTCGGTAGTTAAAGGGGGACAAACGGTCAGACCACCGAAGGCGAGACACACTGCACTGTCTCTGTTTCTGTATTGCCTTGCCTTGATTTGCCTTGTCATGATGTACTGACGACGGAATAAACAAGAGAAACTTCAACGGTCATCTTCGAACCTTTGGTGTTCTTGAGTGAGAGAGAGAGAATGTACACCACCACTTCATCCATACTCTAAAAGAAGACACCACCATCATCACACTAATATTATCGCTCACGTGTAAGACATTCTGAAGGTACAAACCCAGGTCCATTCTTTAAAGCACAATGCAACGAGCACGGTGGGACAGTCCTGAATGGAAAACACATGTGGCGTGGTGGAAATAGGGCAAGCACCATGTTGAGCTAAGGGTCCGTTTAGAACAGGAATGAAACTAGCGATTACAACCACCATAGGTCCATGTAGTACTGTGCATCCCTATCCCCTCACCTTTCAGCATAGAATTTTATCCTTTCCTATCCTATCCCTTCCTTAAAGGTCGTATGGGCACCACAGATGATCGTTTAAACAGCATACTCCATCTTTCTCTGTTCTCAGCAACCCTCATGGCTTCGCTCAGTGTCAAACCAGCCCATTTTCGAATGTTGTCCTCCCACCTCTTCCCCCCCCCACCTCTCCTTCTACCTCCTTGCACCGTGCCTTGCAGGATGGTCTTTGCAAGGTCTGATGATCTGGTGACGTGGCCATACCATCGGAGTTTCCGTTTCTTCATCACTGTGAGCATGTCATCCTGTTGTCCAATGGCTTGTGTGATGGTCTGTCGGACTTCGTTGTTGGTGATGTGTTGGGTATAGGAAATGCCCAGAAATCTTCTGTAGCACCTCATCTCCATGTTTTGTATTCTTCGTTGTAGATCTGCGATGAGGGTCCATGTTTCGCAAGCGTATAGGAAGATGGAGATGTCAAGGGAGCGCAGCAGCCTTACCTTGGAATGTAGATTAATGGTCCTTTCTTTCCAAATGGGCTTCAACCTCATCAGGGCAGCAGTTATTTGTTCGATCCTGGAGAGGCCTTCCTGTCGGGATATATTGTCTGATACAATGGCTCCTAGATATTTGAAGCTATGCACGGTGTTGAGGGATTGGCTTGGACTTTGATGTCCATGTTGATGCCATTGGTGTTGTTGGTCATCATTTTGGTCTTCTCTGCACTTATTTCCTTTCCATTGGCTCTGGAGGTGGTGTCATGCCTCTGTACAAGCTGTAAATTTTTTGTTCCTCTCAAGCCAATCCACCAATGTCATCCGCAAAACTGAAGTTTGGAGCATAGAATCTGTTCCTTTGGAAAAAAAAGTTCGCTAGTAATTAATTTTAAATCAATGCAGGTCAGAGTAGCACCATGCACACCGGAAATAGGAAGTGGATGCCTGCTATGTGGTAATGATGAATGAACACCATACACAATCATAGCATAATAGCAACAGAGTAGTCTACACCGAGAATCAGAATTAAACCTAGTTCCAACCCTAACTATGTCGTTTTATTTTCACAGTTCAAAAGATTTTCTGAGACGTTTCTTTACCTAACAAATATTATTCGATTGTGTACATATAAGCTGATGTTATGTGGATTGTTTTAGGCAAAATTGGCTTCTAATGTGTCTTCTAATAGAAAAGATTCACAGGCGCTTGTATCTGGACACGCGAGCGCCTATGCCTGTGACGCGTCTCCCTTTGGTATTATAGATAACCAAAGGGAGACGCGTCACAGGCATAGGCGCTCGCGTGTCCAGATACAAGCGCCTGTGAAAAGATTCATGTATGGTTTACCTTCCTGATCACGTAACATCTTGTGCACACTCTTGTCTTTTCACGTGACAGTTTGGAGGTAATTCTATATTGTTTGTGTTTCAGTGTTGTAAGCACTTTCATTAAAAAAAAAAACCACAACAACATACTATTAATGTTTAGCACAATGTATATTACATACCACTTGTTACATTTCTCCCCTCACAATAAATTTATCATCCTTGTGAATTAACGCTCCTGACTACCACCCTGACTGATGCTGTCAAGATACATCATAACTGGAATGAAGCCCGGACTGCCTTGCCTTTGTGACAGCTGCTGTTACATAATTATACTATCGTTACGACACCAAATATTATACAATTGTTGCCGCTAGCTAAAAGATTTAGCATTTCACATATAACTGTATACAGTATAACTATAAATCTATGTAGTTGTAATACTGCAGTCACACAAGTAATAGTCACATCATCGTCCCTGTGACATTACTCAACAATAATGTAATAATGAAGACTTTGGAAGCCTATATTATTATTAAAATGAAACAATTGAATTGTACAAGCATTTAATTTTGTAAGCACATTTTGATGCTGCATCCAAAGTATGGTCACGCACGCACGCACACACATACAGGTACACGCACACACATACACACAAAAACATTATTACCTAATCTTCTGGCAAGAATATCACGTTTTATGCTTCCTACAGTTTAATTAATGTGTTTTAGCGTTACATTAAAATGTCCAACATAATTATCCCTTAACTGAGTAAACTACCTATCGATGAAAAATTGATTGATATATTCATACATGCATGATAACACTGTCCGCATATGTTCGCATATATCTCTCTTTCTATACCTACATTCATATTTTTTAAAAAAAAAAGTGTCATCTTGTACAAACATATATTATAGACCAAGATTTAGGTAATGGATAGCCCCTCTGATAACAATTTCCCTGCTCTGTTGACAGCCGTATGTGTTGACATGAGCTTATGTCGGCTTAGTGGTGGTAAATTGCATTGCAATATTGCGTGCACACCAAACAGCATCACAGCTTAACAGGCGCTGACTGCTATCAAACCAATATTTTGCTGTCCGTGTTATGAGTGTGACAATAGGCATCAATTTAAGGTTGATTCGCTGTTCTTATTAGCCTGTGGTCAATGAGTTCATTCAGCCTGGGACGATTAAACAGAAGAATTAATTATTGAATGCCCGTGTTAATGTTCATTTTCTATTTGTCGTATTCTGATTGACCACTGCAATGATGCAGGACTTTAAATAACGTCCTATCCTATCCTATCCTGTCCCATAACCCGAAGGTCGTAGGGGCACCACAGATGATCGCTTAACCAGCATACTCCATCCCTCTCTGTCCTCAGCAGCCCTGATGGCTTCGCTCAGTGTCAAACCAGTCCATTCTCGAATGTTGTCCTCCCACCTCTTTTTCGGTCTCCCCCTTCTTCTACCTCCTTGCACTGTGCCTTGCAGAATGGTCTTTGCAAGGCCTGATGATCTGGTGACGTGGCCATACCATCGGAGTTTCCGTTTCTTCACCACTGTGAGCAGGTCATCGTGTTGTCCAATGGCTTGTGTGATGGTCTGTCGGACTTCAACGTTGGTGATGTGTTGGGTATAGGAAATGCACAGAAGTCTTCTGTAGCACCTCATCTCCATGCTTTGTATTCTTCGTTGGAGATCTGCTGTGAGGGTCCATGCTTCGCAAGCATATAGGAAGATGGAGATGACCAGAGAGCGCAGCAGTCTTACTTTGGAATGTAGACTGATGGTTCTGTCTTTCCAAATGGGCTTCAACCTTGTCAGGGCAGCAGTTGTTTGTGCGATCCTGGAGAGGACTTCCTGTCGAGACCCATTGTCTGACACAATGGCTCCTAAATATTTGAAGCTGTGCACTGTGTTGAGGGATTGGCCTTGTACTTTGATGTCCGTGTTGATGCCATTGGTGTTGTTGGTCATCATTTTGGTCTTCTCTGCACTTATTTCCATTCCATAAGCTCTGGAGGTGGTGTCAAGCCTCTGTACAAGCTGTTCAAGTTCTTGTTCCTCTCCAGCCAATCCATCAATATCATCCGCAAAACGAAGATTGGAGATTGCTCTGCCCCCTATGCTGACTGTGCCTTCGTGATCTGCAAGAGCATCTGACATGATGCGCTCTAGGAAGATGTTGAAGAGTGTTGGAGAGAGTAGGCATCCTTGACGCACACCGATTGTTGTTCTGAACCAGTTCCCGATGACGCTGTTATGGAGGACTGCACTGGTAGCCTTGTCATACAGGCTTTTGATGACTTCTATAATTTTAGGGCTGATGTTGTACACTTTCATGGTTGCCCATAGAGCTGCATGCCAGACTCGGTCAAATGCCTTCTTGAAGTCTATGAACACATGATATAGATGTTGTTGGTGCTGTAGGTATTTCTCACAGATTATTCTGAGGTTGAAAATCTGTTCAGTGGTACTTCGCCCTGCCATGAATCCTGCTTGTTCTTCAGTTATGATTTGTTCAGCTTGTGGTTTCAACCTGTTGAGTATTATTTTCAGGAGGACCTTGCTGGGATGGCTGATGAGGCTGATGGTGCGGTAATTTTCACACTCCTGAAGGTTACCTTTTTTGGGAAGAGTGATGACAAGCGACTGGGTCCACGGTGTAGGCCATTCCCCACTCTGCCAGATCTTGTTACAGATAATGGTGAGAGCATCAATCATCGCTTCTCCTCCTGCTTGTAGCAGTTCCGCTGGTATGTTGTCCACTCCCGCTGACTTCCCTTTCTTCAGCGCTTGCACTGCTGCCTCAACTTCTTCCCGGAGAATTGGGAGGATTTCTTCTTCTTCTCTGCTCTCGGGACATGCTAGAACTGATGGGTCTCCATTTGGTGTATGGTTGGTTTAAATAACGTATTATAACACAAAAGAAAGAGCAAAAATATATGAACAATTACAATTACTTTCTTATCCTATATAAACTTCCCTTTCGTTGATCTCTTTCAAATTTAAGGTAACCGCGAAACTTCAAATTTCAACATAAATAACAGTTTAAATTTTACGTTCTCCAAACTATTATACGTGTACAACCTAAGTTATGATAAACAAAAATTGATAGCAACAACAATCTATCAGAACGCAGCTACGACTATTAACTAACTGCAAATTTGGTTTAAACAAATGTTTTATTCAAGGAAAAAAACACATCATTACAAACAATGATTTACAGGATAGGCAACAAGCAAGCTTATATAAGGCCACCCTGTATAACAAAATTCTAACTAATAATTAAGTGACAGGCAACTGATAGTTGCATATAAATAAAGAAGAATACAACAATTAAAAAATAAATAAATACAGTAACTGCAAATTTACATTAAATAATTATAATAGGCAATATATTCTATCCCAATGATTGTACTACTACTACTACTACTACTACTACTACTACTACTACTACTACTACTACTACTACTACTACTACTACTAATAATAATAATAATAATAATAATAATAATCTGGTCCTGATTTGGCTCGGAAGAGTCCGCTGGACCCAAAGCAATAAACATGTAATAATAATAATAATAATAATAATAATAATAATAATAATAATAATAATAATAATAATAATAATAATAACTAGCACTTATAAAGCGCCTACCCTAAGGATCTAAGCGCTATACATGCACACTTTCTTACGCAAACACATATAAACACTATACATATGCTTTAATTATAAGACAAGTTACTCTTTCACGCGTACATACTACTGCTAAGTGAATCAATATGACAAAAACATACTAAATTACTACTTAACCCCCCACCCCTCCGAACCCATTTTACAACTACAGATACTGCTGAAAGACTTTTGAGAAAAGATACGTTTTAAGGTTGGATTTGAACGATTCACACGAGGTAGAATGTCTAACATGAAAGGGGAGAGAATTCCATAGGTGAGGGCCGTGGACAGCAAAAGAGCGGAAATCCATGAGATTTTCTTTTGTAACGGCCCTGACGGAGAAGACGACAGTCAGTGGATGAGCGAAGGGAACGAGATGGAATGTAAAGGGAGACAAGGTCAGATAGATAAGAAGGATGTAATAATAATAATAACAACTACTACTACTGAATGAATGAACACTGAAGTTTAATGTCCACACCCACTTTTGGCGATACGGCAGACGGTGGTACTACTACTACAACCTAGTGATTTATGGGGCAATAAATATATCTTGAATCTTAACTACCTCCGTTGTGTATGCTACAATAATACAGACGTGTGCCGACACTATCTCCACATAATATTTCATTCCCGCTATCTTCAGGAGTAAGAGACGCAAACAATGCTTCCAGTGTCCCCACAGAACCGGTGAAAGAGGGTCTCGTGCACACTGCGTAGCTAAGACTCGCTGATGCTTACGTTCGCCTCACCGGTGGAGGAGAGGGTTCCCGTGTTGTATGTCAATAGACCATGAGGATGTTGCTCAGTCGTGCAGAATGCATGGCAAAACGGCGAAAGTGTATATGGGTGAAGCGCCATTTAACCACTTTAAACACAAATCTGAAATATTCTTGTTCTTTTACTAAAAGAATGGGGGGGGGGGGGAGAGAGAGGGGACCCCAACAACTTCATAATTCCCCAAGTTAAAGCCCATATTTTTTGGTTTTATTAATATTTTTTAAATGTATTTTTTAATGTAACAGACACATCTAAAACACTCCCTAAGTTTAAAATTATAGACATCATTTCTTCTTCTTGTTTGATTGTATACCGCTTGGTTTATCCATGCTAATGTTGTATGCTCAGTGCGCTAATATTCATAGATAGCTGTAGAAGTCGTCTTTGGCAGTAAGGTTACAGTGAAATTGGCTATAAAACAGCTATATATTGAAACATCTACCTTGCTTTGCGTTGTCCTATGATATCCTCGTTAGCACATCTTCACATTTTACTTCTTAAAACAAATCAGACCAGATTAGTTAGAACGCTAGCAGATTTCTACTTTATTTAATCTATTACATTTCAGATAAATAAGTCGGAATCTTGTAACCTCAACAATGACTGAATGTAACACTGATATATTGAATGTTCAGATTCAACCTCAAATACCATCTTGGGAACATTTATTTGCTAACTTTGACATGGTATAATCTAATATTACTAAAGGTGAAAAAAATTAATGTACTTGTAAGTGAAGTAAAAGAATACTTAGAACAACATTATTCAAATCACCTAAAATATTTACAGATGGATCTGTACTTGAATCATCTGATAGTGGTGCAGGGCTTGTTATACCAGCTCTAAAAGGAGAACATTTGTACTATATTGGAAAAGGATTTTCTATATTTTCTTGTGAATTGTGCCATTTTAATGGCATTACAATATATTCTTGAAACATTTCTAGATATATTTACCTTGTAATTTGTGTAGGTTCAAAATCGGTTTAACAAAAAATTTATTTATTAGATCTAATATTTGAAATTATTAGCAGAGATACCAATGTTGTTTTTGTTGGGTTCCCTCTCATTCTGGTTTGTACTGGAATAAGCAGTCGGACATACTTGCCAACATTGGAGCTAAAAATTTTAATTCGATAACAAATTGTAATATTAGGTTATCTAGCCATGAGTTTGTTTCATTAATAGAAAGACATTTTCACAAATTAGTAAACAAACGTAACATCTTATCATATAATAATAGTGTATACCATTTTGCTGAGGACAGAGAAAGATGGAGTATTCTGGTTAAACCACCATCTGTGGTGCATCAACGACCTTCGAGTTACGGGATAAGATAGGATTGGATAGGATAGGGTAGAAATATTGCAAACTTCATATAAAAATGCAGTTGAATTCATGGAGCAAAAAATACGTAAATGGTATTCATTGTATATGCCAGCAAACAATATTTGTACAAAATGTATTATTTTAATGTACAACGTTATTAGTATATTACCATTATACAAAAAAATAATGTTTTGATAAATGACAATTTCAAAGATTTAAAAAAAAAATCATACATTTATTGAAAAAAAAACCGCTTATTTTACCTTATATACTGACATTAAAACATTTTTTGATAAAGTACATAAATATGTATATATGTTTGTGCATGTGTTTTTGTATGCATGTGTGTATATGTCTATGAGTCTAAATCTAATATAATTTTATCAATGAAAATACTGTACTTCAAATAAAAAATCTGATCTGAATAAGTCGGAACATGCAATATAAACATACACTTCGTAGCTAGGACTAGTCAAGGCTCTACTAGTGGAGAAGCGAACATAAGCCTCAGCTTGTCTCAGTTACGACGCAGTATGCGATATAGAACGACGTGTTTCATCTTTAAGTTTGCGTCTTCCTCTTCGGGCTTCCTGAAGTAAATAAAGTTTCAGTCAGCGCCTTGAGCAGCTCTTTAAGCAGGTACGAGCGCTCTAAAAGAACAATTTATTTCATTTCATAGTTATGGTTCCTGTAGTCATTAATGGTTAGTACAGTACTGGTTTCCTGAAATGAACATGCAACATGGCGTTTCCAATGAATAATAATAACTATATCGGTCAAACATTGTTTAGTGTATTGAATGTAATGTTAATAATATTACCGACTCAAGTCTACCGTTTTGGATTGTTGTTTTTTACACTGAATGATTGTTACGCGTATGTTTTTGTATCCTCCACACCCAAAAAAGTAACAAGTAATGGGGATACATCTTAAATCATGACTATTGGTATTATGTTTGGGTGTATTCAGCACAAATGCAGATCATAATATTAACAGATCGAAGAAATAGAAGACATAATGACAATGCATGTACTGTGGAATACTATTGAAGTGAATGTTGGGAGTGAAAGGCCGAGACTACAAGCAGTGTTAAGAGCCGACCTTAACTGGAGTCCCATAAAAGCCAGTCAGTGTTGACGGTTGGAGAGCGTGTGATCATATTATTTTCCCCTTTACCAACAACTGGCCCGCTGGTGTCAGTATAAATCGGTCCAGTAGTCACCTATATCCGTGCCTATATTATGCGAAAGTGTCGTGTGACTATAATCTACAAACAACGGTTGGAGATAAGAAGCGTGGCGGTCACCGTCTTGTGTCGGTGTACACAAGCAGAACTTGCATAAGGCATAACTGCGAACGTTCTTATACCAATTACACCAGAATAACTGCAAGTTTTCATAACCATAATACACAAAAACTGCAAGTTCTCATAACCATAATACAGAATAACTGCAAGTTCTTATAACCACAATGTAAGAACAACTGCAAGTTCTCATAATAACACAAGCATAGCACAACTGCAAGTTCTTATAAACATAAAACAACGGTAAGTTACTTTTATTATTTATAACCACTATTTTACGCTGCAACCACAAACCTAAACATGTATACCTTCCGGTAAACATTATATAAAAAGTACAAGAAGCGGTCTTAAATAACTTCTCGTTCAAGATCCATAAAATGCGTGTATGAAATAATACAACAAAACGCACTGGCGAACTTAATGATATTAATGAATGATATTGTACACATTGGTACCTAACGCAAACACTTTTTGGTATTAGGTGACAGTACCCGTAACGTATCAAGCTGATGCAGCCTCTATTACGGACGCTTCTTTTATGTAATTAGTTGTGCACTTTCAACTGAAATTACTTTTCCAATTCTATGTTGTGTTTAGGTCTGGTCGGTCTGGTAAAAATGTATCAATTAAGCTAAACGAATCATGTTCACATTCACAACTTACTTTGCAAAACCAATTGTTTATTTTTAAAAATATATAAATTAGGTTGGCGAGGTAATGACCTGAAGCAGGCACACACCAGAAATAATATAAATCTGTCCACCCAATTCTGAGAAAATTCGCGGACAGACAGACGGACATAACACACCTATACACACGCACAGTAACGGACAAACAGATTCTAGAATACCCATCTCCCCCTTAAGGCAACGGATTAATAATAGAGTGGTAGACATGAAACGATTACTAAATAGGCCTACACAATGCTACTATAGTAGTTCAGTTATTAAAAACCGCCACAAACAATGCAAGAAGCATTCAAACAGTGTTCGCATGTTCAATTTCTGCTGGCGTCATAATCATACCCTTTTGAAAACTTAACAAGAAGAAGCAGAACGATAAATGGCATTGGCTGCCAGAGCACTGATAAAAGAGGGCGATAACAAGGGGATTTTGATGCAACACTCGTAATTTGTCGGTTCTGACTGTTGGACTAACAACGATTAGTTAAAAAGTATTTGTAGATTATAGTCATACGACACCGAAGTGTACAGGCGACTCCTGGTCACATTATATTTACACTAGCGAACCAGTTGATGGTAAGGAGAAAATAATATGGTCACACGTTGGCCAATCCGGGATTCGAACCAGGTACCTTTCGGTTACTAGTAAGCTGCTCTATCATCTGAGCTACCCGGCCCCATGATTAGTTGCCTCTGCTGTTCTTTAAAAGCTGATGGACTACTCAAATCCACAGCAAGTGACTTAATGTGGTTTATTGAAAAATCATGCATAGTAATGCCACATAAAGGGAAGAAAACAACTCGGAAGTTAAAAATAATTATGAAGAAGTGTTAATTAAAGTTACGGTGTTCGTTACACTCTTCGCCTTATTACCTTATAAAGTTATATCCTTATCACACTACGCTTTAATCATTAACAAAAAATACGAATGGAAAAATGTTCAAATGCCAAAAGTATACTTTGTTCTAAACTGAAAACATTTTCGGTTAAAGAAGGTGAAGAAGATTAGCAAGCATGCTACGCGCGTTTCCACTATTTCCATCTTACACAGAGAAAAATTTATGATTTAGACTTATTAACGAAGGTATAATATATACTTTTTGATGTCATGCTTCATTAACTTGCTCCTAATGTACAATGGGTCAAGATCGGAATTAATTGATAACATCTATTGTTGTATAATATCCGAGAGTCAACGATTAGCAACTTAAACCTTAAACACATCAGCTTTCTTGAGAAAGACAAACCCACTTTCCACCCATCCCTCAACTAATTTTGTTTAATGATGAAACTACAAAATTTTGTGAAATTTTAGTCTATTGGTTTATTTGTTAAATTAGTGTATGTGTCAAATCAATTCTGTTTGTCCATTAAAAATATATATTCTACTTTAATAAGAAGGAAAACAAGTAAAATTATTTAAAAGTTGTCTAACAAATCGTCTGATAACAATTTTAATAACAGTACCCTGCTGTGGTAAACGTTGTGAAGAATATAAATGGGGTACAACATAAACCTTAACGTTGTAAATAGTGTTGACGGTCCGTTTCTCTAAGCCCTTAATACCATCAAAATCGTTTACCACTTTCTCTGAAGGCACCCCCCCCCCCTGCCCTTTTTACAACAAAACACTAATACTGTGGCGGGAATACCCGCGGTAAAAACTATATATACATTGTGTTGTGGCCACAGCATGAACCTGAATGCCTCGGTTACGCTCTATCGTCCCCGGCCCTAACCCTCACCCAGACCTCCTCGAATCATGGTATAACTATGCACATAGACTTCTTACCCTATGCGTATCATGACACAAAAATGCCAACATGACAAAGCTGACACATTCTTCTACCATATAAGATGATGTCGACGCATCAGGTTTTGCCGACATACTTAAATGTATACGTCCACAATTTAATAAATTAAAAGTGTTGCTGCGTTATACCTTCTTAATTGGCACTAGTCTATAGCCTACACACACATGTATACATATGATGCAGTTTTCTTCTTAGCTACTTCATTATTTTTCAGTTGTTTACTGGGTTATTCGTATACATTTAAAATGCCCTTTGGAAGGGATGTGCATACCCAACATTTCCTAATTTTGTTGTAGCTGAAAGTTATTAGGCTTACTTGGCGACGACCGATCCGGTATGGAGTAAATACAGGAAAGGATTGGATTAGATAGGATAGGCTTACTTGAAACACTCAGAGGCTAGTGTTTATAGTCGTAAAACACAAGTGTGCCTACGTGACTTGCAGTCACTGCGATATTATTATGCATTCATGCGTGGTTGCCCTTAAAACATCAAGACAAAATTAGTAAGCAAGTGCACCGTAGACCGGCCGGTTTCAGCTGGCGTCAGCATTAGTAGTACATGTACTACGTCTGTCAGTATTATTAAAATAACTTGAATTACATTACTGAATATTAGGCCTACAATACAAAACCATGTTTGTGTATAATACATCAATTAGTACTAGTAGTAATACTACTCATTATTATTATTATTATTATTATTATTATTATTATTATTATTATTATTATTATTATTATTATTGTACTACCAATTATTATTGTACTGTTATTGTATTGTATGTAGTAGACGACTGAATTTATTCAGTAAACACTATAAATCATGTTTGTCAACACTTTCATAAACTTCTATCAAAGTAAATTACTTTCAATAATACAGCCCAACCTGACAAACAAACATTATTTAGTATAAATAATACACGTACAAACAATTTAACAAACAAATATTAAGAAACAAAAATGTGACTTGTCCTTCAAAGACGACGTTAAAGTCACACTTGAATGTCCTCACGACCTTTTAACTTCGAAAGTTCAACAACTATCATCGACACAAATAGAATGAAAGTTTCGAGGACAGAGACTAACGTACGAAATGGGACAAGAAATCGACAAATCACTGAATCAGGACAGAGAGTTGAAAGTTGATACAACATTGGGACACGCAAGTAATATTACGGTTAACGCAAATGCCACTAAAATTTCTACTGTCTCGTCTAGCCGGCATGAATTTGCTTACCTTCTTTGAGCAGACGACACTTTTCCCTTCCGAGCAGACGACACTTCCTGGGTCACTACCAAGAATTACTTATCTCACTTTTGGACGGCTAAAAGTATTGCCGCTATTCCCAAACACTATTGAACTGTTACAGTAGACTGTTCACACACACTACTCTATCCAAAAAAAACCACAATTTTAACAAAACACGGCCCACTTGTTTCAAATGCACAGCCTAAACACGCTGCTAAAACCGCACAGAAAACAGGTGGGGAGAATTCTACAGCGTTGAGTGTCACCGACTCTTATCAGGACTACAGGAGTACTGTCACACACAGACGAAACAAGAGTCAGGTGAGAAGTAGGAAGTCCTGTGTGGCGGTGCGGTAGCCACGGCATATGGGCGTAGTTTAGTACAAAACGTCCTCGGAGTACTGCTACTAGTACTATCCAAAAAGCATGTACGCACACGCGACAACTACTCTCGGGCCAAGCTTCTTTTCCACTCGTTGAAATCTCGTTCTCTTTTTATCTCCCGTGTCCCCTTTGCTACTAGGCCTACCGCTCTCTCTTTTTCTCATTCCATCCTCGCGTTATGGCCGGCCGGAGAACATTCACAAAAAGTTGCCCCCATTCAGTGCACATTTTCCATTAATGCCGTGGTGTAGTCAGTGCGAAAACAACAGGGGGTCTTGTCAGCGCATACTATAAGGGACTTTATGCCACCCACTTTATTAACAGGTCTTACTACGTAGATTAATGTGTGTGTGTGTGTGTTTTCTGTAGGCCTACGTCTAGATTTATTTCTGGCGTGGAATCAAATTATCAAGACTCGGTTATTGATCATCTTGACATGCACAAAATGTGGTCCATTTATCCAATGCGACTGCTGCTAATGGTTACGTTGGGGTCAGAAATCACAGAAAATTATGAAACACTTTTGTATGTGTGGGTGTGTGTGTGTATGAAAGGCACGCAAAAGTAAAAGCAATTTGTGAACGAAAATTTTACTATTTAAAATCTACCCATTTGCTATAGTGCGTATCATAAGAGAAAGAAAGAGGAGCGTGAATGACAAAGGTTCTGCAGAGTAGGCAAGTAAAGATGAACAAAATAATTATCATCCTAACACCACGAAGCATTGAATTAAAGAAGTTGTTTGTTACACGACACACGATTCAAATGAAAGGGTTTATTTCACAACTACAACCAAAGAACCACAGCCCTTGCAATAAGAATACATCATCATCATCATCATCATCATCATCATCATCATCATCATCATCATCATCATCATCATCATCATCATCAACAACAACAACTACTACCACTACTACAACTACAACAACAACAACAACTACTACTACTACTACTACTACTACTACTACTACTACTACTACTACTACTACTACTACTACTACTAAAGCTGATTTATTGCGAAATATCTACAAAACCCCTATACCTAAATCGGATTTGCAAGCACTGAACCATTACTTTACTTACTTACTTAATGCCCTTCACCCCTGCCAGGGTATGGGCCGCCAACAACAGCTCTCCAGAGTCCTCTGTCCTGTGCCATTCTTTCTAACTGACTCCAGGTGTAGCCCATCTTGGTGGTGTCGGCCTCGAGGTCGCGTCGCCAGGTGTTCCTTGGACGGCCTCTCTTTCGCTTTCCCTGGGGGTTCCACTTCAGCGCCTGCCGGGTGACGTTCGTCGCTGGTTTGCGTAGGATATGCCCTATCCAGCGCCATCTCCTTTTCCTGATTTCATCTTCAGCAGGGAGTTGGCGGGTCCTTTCCCAAAGGTTGGCGTTGCTGATGGTGTCGGGCCAGCGGATCTGGAGAATCCTTCTGAGGCAACTGTTGATGAAGGACTGGACTGTTTTGATGGTGGTCTTGGTTGTCCTCCATGTCTCTGCTCCATACATTAAGACTGACTTCACATTGGAGTTGAATACCCGTATCTTGGTGGCCAAAGACAGCTCTCTGGAGGTCCAGATGTTCTTGAGCTGAATGAAGACAGCTCTTGCTTTGCCGATCCTAGCCTTGACATCCGCATCTGTGCCGCCCTGCTGATCAATGATGCTACCCATGTAGGTGAAGGACTGCACTTCTTCCAAGGGACTTCCATTCAAGATGACTGGTTCGGTACTGGTGGAGTTGATCTTCAGGATCTTGCTCTTGTCCTTGTGGATGTTGAGACCGACCTCCGATGATGTGGCCGCCACTGCATTTGTCTTCTCTTGCGTCTGCTGTTGGCTATGGGAAAGAAGAGCAAGGTCGTCAGCGAAGTCCAGGTCCTCGAGCGGGTTCCACAGAGTCCATTGGATTCCGTTTTTACTTTCCCTGGTGGACGTCTTCATAACCCAATCTATGGCGATGAGGAAGAGGAAAGATGACAACAAGCACCCTTGTCGGACTCCGGTTTTCACCTGAAAGTTGTCTGTGAGCTGTCCGCCATGGATAACTCTGCAGGACATGCCGTCATAGGAGTTCCTGATCAGATTGACCATCTTGGCCGGGATGCCGTAGTGTCGAAAGACCTTCCAGAGGGTATCTCGATCCACGCTGTCAAATGCCTTCTCATAGTCGACGAAGTTGATATACAACGGCGAGTTCCATTCCAGGGACTGCTCCACTATGATGCGGAGCGTTGCAATCTGGTCCGTGCAGGATCTATTTTGTCGGAAGCCTGCCTGCTCGTTTCGTAACTGTGGGTCGACAGTATCCTTCATCCTCTCCAAAAGGACCCGATTGAAGACCTTTCCAGGCACAGATAGAAGTGTGATGCCCCTGTAGTTGTTAAAGTTGCTGAGGTCACCTTTCTTGGGAAGCTTGATCAGGTAACCTTCCTTCCAGTCTGCCGGAACATCTTCTTCCTCCCAGATCCTCTCAAAGAGTGGGTACAGCATCTCCACTGATGCTTCCAAGTCCGCTTTTAGCGCCTCTGCTGGGATGTCGTCTGGTCCAGCGGCCTTTCCGTTCTTCATAAGGGTGATGGCCTTCTTGATCTCTTCCCTGGTCGGTTTCTCACAGTTGATTGGAAGATCCACATTGGCTGGTTCAATGACTGGGGAATTTGTTGGTGCTGGTCTATTCAGAAGTTCATCAAAGTGTTCAGCCCATCTGTTCAACTGCTCATGGTGTTTCCCTGCTTGTCCTTAACAGGTCTCTCTGGTTTGCTGAACATTCCGGAGAGTCGCTTAGTGGTGTCGTACAACTGTTTCATATTGCCGCTGTACGCTGCCTGTTCCGCTTCAGCTGCCAGTCCATCCACGTAGGCCTTCTTATCTTTTTTTATGCTTCTTTTTACTTCTCTATGGGCTCCTGTGTAGTCTTCTTGGGCCTTGGCCTTAGCTGCTCTGGTTCTGCTGTTGTTGACTGTTGCCTTCCTCTTTTTTCTTTCTTCTATCTTGACCAAGGTCTCTGCTGTGATCCACTCTTTCTGTTGATGTTTCTTTGGCCCCACTACTTCTTGGCATGACGATCTTAGTGTCTCTTTCACTTTCTGCCACCTGTTGAGTACACTGTCTTCTTCTTCTTCAAATAATTCTTGAAGCACTTCAAACCTGTTCCTTAGCGCCAGACTAAACTGTTCTTTTGTCTTTGGATCTTTCAGAAGGCTGATGTTGTACTTTATTCTTCTGCCTGACGAATTTAACTGGGCCCTCTTCAATTTCAGCTTCAGTTTCGGTCGGACGCCACGTCTGCTCCTCTTCTCAATCTAACGTCTTGCAGGGATCTTCGGAATTTCTTGCTAATGCAGATGTGGTCGATCTGGTTCTCTGTCGTGTTGTCTGGAGATACCCATGTACTCTTGTGGATCCGCTTGTGAGGAAAGATGCTGCCTCCGATGACCAGATTGTTGAGTGCACACAGGTCCGCAAATCTCTCTCCATTCTCATTCATTACTCCTAAGGCGTGGGTGCCCATAAGTGGTTCGTATCCGGTGTTGTCAGACCCAATCTTGGTATTGACATCTCCCATGAGGATGGTGATGTCCTTGTCTGGGTAGGTCTCAAGGTTCTTCTGTAGTCTGCTGTAGAAATGGTCTTTAACATTCTCTTCACTGTCGTTCGGTGGAGCATAGCACTGGACAAGGTTCATCTTGATCTTCCTCATCTTGGTACGGAAGGATGCTGTTATGATCCTGGGGCCATGGGCCTCCCATCCTATAAGTGCCCTCTGTGCCTGATTGGACAACATGAAGCCTACTCCCTGCGTGTGGGGTGCATCGTTTTCTTCGTGCCCGGAGTACAGCAATAGTTCTCCTGTCATCAGTCGCCTTTGTCCAGCTTGGGTCCATCGTGTCTCGCTGATGCCTAACACGGTCAGGTCATTATTCCTCATCTCAGCTGCTACCTGTGCCGTCTTTCCTGATTCGTACATGGTCCGAACATTCCATGTGCCGATGGTGGTTCTCCTGGTTGACAGAAGGATAGTCGGCTCTGTGGCTTCCTCTTAGCTTTCACCACAACGCGTCATAGGTCTTCGTGATGAAGTACCTTCCTCTCCCAGGATAAAGTTTTCTCTTTCTTCTGTTGTTAGCGTTTCTATAGCGTAGTCTTTTTTTACGGGGTGGGGGTGCTAACCCCACGCCCAACCCCCCTCCTTTTGCAGCCGGGCTTGGGACCGTCCTTGGCGGAGTTACTGAACCATTAACTGATCAATAATAGGCTACGTTTTTTCCATCCATTATTTTATTTTTATTTGATTGGAGTTTTTGTCCTGTTCATAGCGAATAATATTTGGCACCTATAGGGAGACATGTGGATTGCCTTCTTAGCGAAAGCACTGCAGACGTACAGCAGCGCAAGCCAGGGCGAAGGGGAATAGAATGAAGTAGTGCTTGCGGGCAGGTTTTTGTGTCTGGCACTCAACCGTCTAAGTAATGAACGTAAGGATATTTAAAGTCCGTGCCATTAAATGAATGCGGGCACTGTTTACAATAGGATCTTTTGCCAACATTTCTTCGGTGTGAGTCGGTTGGTCAGCTGAACAAAGCTGCCGTGGAATGACAAAAGAAAACAAGTCGAGAGAAGGTAGTATTGAGGAAATTGACATTTTGTGTCTCCGAGACATTTTTTTGGTGGTCTGTTTGTGTTTTTATGACTGACTTATCTGGATCTCGCAGTCTAATGACGCCTGACATTCAAAATATACATTGAAGATACGGCGTCTCATCGTGTTTTCTACGAGAATGCGAAAATAACATTTTTAAAAACATAACATAGACTTGCTTTGTTTTGTCATCGCTAACTAGAAAAATGTGAAGCTTTGGAAAGACAGGAAAAGATGGTGATACAATACTGTGTATTCAAAAGATAATAGTCTACAAAAATCTGCAGTAGGAAATGTATTATAAATGTGTCTGAAGTCTGGAATGTATTCAGTGAAAAGTATGTTACTATAGTGGTTGTTGTTACTTAATTTAAATCAGTTTAACTCATCACTGCGTCGTGAAAATACTAAAATATTCTTTCATTCTTTCTTTCTTGCAGAGGTTGAAACAAAAGACCTTAATCCTGGAATCCCATTTTACTACAGAATAATTGTATGGCCGTCAGCATTCAGAAATATTATACAGCATCACTTAGATTCTTCTCATCAATCTACCCAACGAGCGGATTGGCACCATGAGTTTGGGCAGCAGCCGCAGTCTTGGGGTAGGCTGTCTTGCAGATGAACGGATGTCTCTCGCTGCAGTCCACGTCGCCCCACTTGTAGTCCAGATCCGGGTACTGCAGGAGGAGGCAGTCCTGACTTCCTCCGACGTCGTTGGGCTGGCCAACCTTCCAGTCAGTGTACGTGCCTGTAAGTGATCAGTTTGTCATATACAAATAAAGTGTGTGTCAGATCAAATTTTCAATCCTTTACTTTAAATTGTATGATTATAGAAGAGTCTTCAGAAAACGAATTATTGCGATGAAAGCTTTCTCATAAGCGCAAGATCTATCCAGCATAGGCGTATGCCCTCAAAAGGAAAAGTAGAGGAGAAGGAGAAAAAGAAAGATCTTACCTTGGTAGGGTACTCCAGTGTCAGTCCAGTCAAAGGTGTGTTCTGAGCGTTCGTCGTTGGAGCCCGCGTAGTAGCCATACTGACCAGCCGCACTCAGGGCTATAACCAAACAGTAATTTTTTTTTTAGATTTAGATTTTAATACTTTATTGTCCCTTTTTGCTTGCCTTCAACATACTACTACTACTACTACTACTACTACTACTACTACTACTACTACTACTACTACTACTACTACTACTACTACTACTACTATTACTACTGATGATGATGATGAAGATGATGATGATAATAATAATAATAATAATAATAATAATAATAATAATAATAATAATAATAATAATAATAATAATAATAATAATAATAATAAATAAATAAATAAATAAATATAATTACATTACATGATTATTACATGATTATTGCTTTATGTCCAGCGAACTCTTCCGAGCCAAATAATAATAATAATAATAATAATAATAATAATAATAATAATAATAATAATAATAATAATAATAATAATGAAATCATAAAATCATGGATTTATATAGAGCACGTCTTTAACGTTAGGTGGCGATCCAGTGCGCCTTCCAAAAATCTATTCATACCAAAGAAACGAGCCAGGTCAACATACAATGCAATACAATACAATACAATACAATACAATACAATACAGGCATAGGCTTCCCTTCACGCCCATAGTACACAGAAAAATGAGTGAACTGAGAGAGAGAGAGAGAGAGAGAGAGAGAGAGAGAGAGAGAGAGAGAGAGAGAGAGAGAGAGAGAGAGAGAGAGAGAGTCCCGTCTCCATCAGGAGCATGAACCCAGGTCTCCTTCGCTCCAAGCGCGAACCTAATATCGACCGACCGAGCTATATTACCTCCCTTAAAAGAATGCGTAGACAACAGCCCGGAGTTGCCTAGAATAAAAGCGCCCCAAAACGTTTGCGATTGCGCAGTGGAGCCGGGTAGCTCAGTTGGTAGAGCGGCTTAATAGTTACCGAGAGGTCCCTTAGTCGAATCCCAGATTGGCCAACGTGCGAACATTTTACGTATTTTCCCCTTGTCATCAACTGGTTCGCTGATGTCAGAATAATGTGACCAGTAGCCGCCCTATATGCTCCTATCCTGTGTCGTGTAACTATAATCTACAATTAACCTTTTTTGCGATTTCTCCACACAAACTATTTTTGCTTCTGGACAGCCTTTTGCCACAAGTGAACGTTTTCAAAATGGCGCAGCACAAGTTGACGGCACAACAGCCAATCAAAGTGAAGTCGGCTGAAAGTGCAAGCTACTGTCAATCACATTGATGACACAACAATACTATCAATTATGAATACTAATTCATGTGGATTGCACATAAACATAATTATTCAGTCAAATAACAAGTACACAAATCTTACCACACTGAATGGAAATGACAAACCCCCTCTCTTGCTATTTTACCGTTGACCACATCGCCATTCGCTAATCGCAAGCTCACCACTCTGGCCGCCATCTTTTCCTCTTCGCAAACAACCTTCCGAGACTGCTATAGAGCGTTTTCTAGCGCTCTCCGCGAATATAGGGTTGCCCAGACTTTCCACCAGTTACGTAGCGCTCTGCCAGGGCAACTCTCGGCTGTATAATAAGTTTCTTGCTCTTACCAACGTCACCCTTGATGGTCCGCACGATAAAGTCCTGTTCCTGCTGTGACGTTACGGTGATGAGGTAGGAGGTTGCGCCTTGCTGACGACATATTGACGCAGCTTCGTACCACGTCATAGGTTCGGTGTGGAAGGTGTAGCAGTTCGTGAGGGTGCCGGCGTCGTGAGTTATACCGTTAGCTGGGCACAAGGGGACGTCTGAGTACCAAAACAACAACAAAATGCTTTTGTTCTTTTTAGTTAAATGCCATGAAAATATTATAATTCAACGATTTAAACGCAACATCTCAGGCTTTTCAGACGGCATTGCAGTACTTTTTTTTAAAATTTAAAGCAACATCACAATGTATGTGACAATTACTGTTGGTTAAGAGCAAAGTTTACCCTAAAATATAATTTTACGATACTTTTCCTGTTGCCGATAAACTCCTTTGAGCAGCAGGTGTGTTTACTGACTTTTGCAGCTGGTGTTGTAGACGTAGATGTCGTCGATGGCGATGTCTCCGTTGTTGTAGTACGTAGAACCGAAAGAACCGCTGTGGTAGGCTGTCGTTGTTCCTTCAAACACCAACTGCAGCAGCAATACCACCAGAAGTAAGAATGGCAGGTTAATCAAAGGCAATATATTTACTAGTAGTCAGAGTGTAAATCACGACCTTTTAACATAAAATTTAAGATTTTAAGTATGTCAGCTAGGTTGTCTGTTTTAATACAGACTTGGTTTATCCTTCCTGTATTTGTGATTTATGTAAGCATCATAAAAAAAATATTTACCAAATAAGAGCAATGTTAAAATTCCCAAGTGAACACGTAGCCCAGTGACCAAAGTAAGTTGTTTAGTCAGGCAGGCAGCATTCGCACATAAGGGGTTAGCAAGTGGGTCGGTCAGTGATATAGTAATAGTGATATTGACAATGTGGATGTAGATTCATGCACGTAAGACTAAAGCCCATGCCACACGAGCGTCAAATCTACTGGACTTGACGCGAATCGGAGCAATTTTCGACTTCGAAGTCGGAATTTCATTTTGACTTGAATCGCGCAGTGCCACACGAAAGTCGCACATCGAGTCAAACTTGAGGGTTATTGGTCTTGAATGATTCGTATTCTGCTTCTCATTGGCCAAAAGGTCCGAATCACACAATCGAGACTCGCGAAATTAGAACACGTTGAAAGTGGGCAATCGGAGCCAATTCAAAGAATCTGGATTCGCGATGCACAGGGTGCCACACGACAATCAAGGGATTTTGTCATGATTTCATGAATTGGATTCAAGATTTGACGCTCTTGTGGCATGACCATGAGTCGGCCATCTTGATAGCAGAATTTGAAATTGCGCATATCAAAACCAAAGAGTAAAATGTGGGAAAGAGATATTAGCAAAACAATCAAACAAGTAAAATAAAATACACGCATGCGCATCGCTGAACAACGACTAGATTTATATATTTTACTCACGTGGAAGGGACGACCAGTGTACTCTCTGTCCAGGTCTACTTCTGCCAATGACCATTGTTGACCAGCGTTGCCCGAGTGATGGAACACGGGATAGCCATTGCCACTGCCCACCTGCAAAAAGGAAGGAAAGAGACAGCATAATTGTTTAAATCAGGGTTGGTCTACGTAATTATAACGATGAAAGGGATCGCAGTAAGTGGGGTTACGGAAGGAGATGGTGGTGGTTGTTAGAGTAGGGAGTCGGGGTGAGAGGTGGGAGTTAAAGTCGAAGTAAGACCATTTGCATGATTCGTTGTTTGGACATGTCACCAACACCATTACCATCAATATCAGTGTCTCTGCCACCAACAACGCCATCATTGACACCACAATCACGGTTACTACTACCATCATCATCATCATCATCATAATCATCATCATCATCATCATCATCATCATCAATCATCATCATCATCATCACCCCAAGAACAACCCTCATTTGGGGTGGCCTCATGGCGCAGTGGGTTAGTCGCCGGTTTTCTATGCCGAAAGTCGTGGGTTCGATTACCGCAAGGCATGAACTTATGTAGCTTAGGTACGGGACCATTCAGGTTATCGAGGGTTTTTTCCGGGTACTCCGGTTTTCTCCCTCCCTTCAATGAAGGTTATTGAATGCAGCCAATCTAAAAATTCAAAATTATAAATTCGATTTCCTTTCCATCTTCTATTCGCGATCTCCTTGCATGTTTGCTGTGGGTGTGTGTGTGTGTGTGTGTGTGTGTGTGTGTGTGTGTGTGTGTGTGTGTGTGTGTGAGTGGATAAAACATATGAACGTGTGTGTTGGTATAGATCGCCGCGCTTTGAGCCTGATCGGTTATTTGAGGGAAAGCGCGTATATTGCATCCAGTATTATTACCCCCATCACCATCATCACCACTACCATCATCACCAATGACCCCGAAACAACACCCATCAGCGTGACGATTTCAGAGTCCGGACCTGAGCATAGACGTTGAGATCCTTGATGTCAGGGCCGTACATGTTGTACCAGAATCGGACACAGTAGCCAGGACCATGGCTGAATTCAGGAGAAATGATCCCTGCCGTTTTGGTTGCGGTGTTGTAGGACGTTGTGGAGATATAGTGAGCGTCCATGAACATGTAGTGACCTATATGGTACAGCGATGAATGGTAAAAATGAAAGGGAAGTAATTACTGCAGATCTTAGACTTACACAAAAAGCTGACCGAACAAGTTATAACACATCACAAATACTTTATTGCCAAGTGACATTATTTACACTGCCCACAGAAACTGATAGCGTAGTCACCAGCTCAGAGAACTCCTTAAGGCGCGGCCATATAATCAAGATCTAACTCCAAGCCGCAAAAGATGTAGGCTACACTCGTCTTCATGCTGGGCATTGTCTACTGACTGCCAGAGTAAGTGAAATACCCTGAACAACTCATGTGTATGGATATTTACTTGTGCCTGTCACCTTTACATTTTGTCAAAGTGACCAGGGTGATATACCGTGTCATTGAAGTAACACGAAGGGAAGTGAAACATTTCAGAAAGTCGATTCTTTTGAGTGCAAAAATCTCTTGTAAATCATTCAAAACCGAACGCAGGTTTCTTGTACGGCAGATCAGCACTAGATCGGCTTAGAAACTCTGCTACTTTAACATAAACTAAACGAAATTTTTAATGTGCCGTTGAAGCAGCACTGATTTTAAAAAATTGACCTGGTACAGAAAGTCGAATTCTTTTAGGAAATGTTGTATAGAAATATTAATAATTGAAAAACCAACGAACAAACAACACACACACACACACACACAAAATAGCCATTTGCGTCCACTGGCATGAAATTGTTATACTGACCGTGAGGGGAGCCCATAGTGTGGTCTTCCAAGGGTCCAGTGCTACTGCTTATCTGGCCAGCGCCTCTGGAGAAGCCGAAGGATTGGTTCTTGTAGCCGCAAGTGTCAGCATGTCCCAGAACAGTCTCGAAGTCACAGAAGATCAGACCAACGTCTGACGGTAGGATGGAGGCTGCACGACACATGGAAACCAACCAACAACAACAACACAGAATATTAAAGTGGGTCTAAGTTGAGATCAAAATTGCACCAAAACTTCTCAAATATCGAATTCATTTTTGTGTATCTAATCTATGTATCTATGTAATTTCTCAGCTTGCCGCCAGGCCGTTAATGGGGATGCTGTCGCGGAGAGTTTTCGCCACTCCAGTCTGTCTGTTGCTGTCGTCTACGCTTGCCTCCTTCGACTGTATCTTCCATAATGGTTTTTGCAAGGATGTCATGCCGCCTGACGTGACCAAGCCACACCAACTTTCTCATCTTCACGATGCCAAGGGGTGCTTCCCGAGTGCCCGCAAATGACGTGACGCGACCAGGTTCCTGACGTACTCGTTTGGTCTTGTGTGTAATATTTACAAAAAATGGATCTAAATTTCGCGTCCCACCGTCCAAAAGGTCAAATGCTGTAGGCACTGGATAACTTAAAATACATATACAGTCGCGAAAAAGCTGAAGTTTTATGTGCACAACTAGTCTCAATTACAATATCAGCGGCTTTCCTGTTTATGTTTCAATGCGACTAGAAACACGGCCTGTTGTATCGTTTGACGCGTGATAACAGTAAACGTTTTAAAATGTTACTTCAGACTCACTTTAAACTAATATTTAGCAATACAGTGTCCCGGGCGGCGAACTTGTTTTTTTCCAACCTAGTTCCAGTCATTCCCCGAAAAAAGCAATTACCGAAGTCGAACGAAGCTCTCCGAGTCGAGAGAAGCTATCCGATGTTTTACGAACGAATGCTGGCAGGACTACGTGAAACCACAGGCTGGGAAGTCTCGTCTTTCGTAGGCCTCAATTACATACTATACTACGTACGTATATAGGAGGCCCACGAGTTTAAAAAGACGAAAGAAAAGACTTCAGAGCCTGTGGTGAAACATCCGTGCATAAAAATAGCCGCTGTTGCTTCTAGATCTAGAGTCTCCTCTCTGAAAATCCTTACGGGAAGAGAGGGGACTATAAACTGATAAACATAACATAACATTCTAGATCTAATTCTATTTCGATCTGCACAGCTTTAAGCTCTAAGTCAAGTCGAGATTCGCATTTCGAAGCAGTTAGTATTATTATTATTTTACATGTATGATGATTAATATACTGACACAATTAGTAATAAAGAGAAAAAGTAATACATAACACATAATGCACACATACAACGATTTCACATCTATATCAACAATAAAACCATGACAAAACTTCAAAGCGCTATGGATACGTTGATGTCCCTTCAGCACAAGGCAAAGCAAGTTTATAATGGTCTCAAAAAACCGTCACATTTGTATTGCAAGCACCAAAGCAATTATTTATTTAAATAATATTATTATTTTTAACTGATACAGTAAATTTGTTATATGTATTTCAATGAAGTGTATTTTAATGAGAAACACGTATTAAAAAAAATGTTGCGTGGCAGGCGGAAATTTCCATAAATCATCTGAAAACTTTGGTAAATCTATAAGAAAAAATAACCAGTAACACCATCTGAATATTTCGGGTTACACCCAACTTCAGCAAAAACAAACAAAACGTCACTGACCATATTGTTTACACCATTGAGCACGCACAGCAGCACACTATTCCTTTTATTTTTTAAGTAGGAATAATAATAATAATAATAATAATAATAATAATAATAATAATAATAATAATAATAATAATAATAATAATAATAATAATAATAATAATAATAAATTACAGATTTAACTAAATAACTATACTACTACTACTACTACTACTACTACTACTACTACTACTACTACTACTACTACTACTACTACTACTACTAGCGAAGTTGTGGTCTTGATTTTGTGGTCCTGATTCGGCTCTTTGCAGTCCGCTGGACCCTGTAAACAATGAATAACTAATTAGCTATTAATTTAACTCTGATCTCGAGTTGTCTTGATTTTGTGGTCCTGATTCGGCTCTTTCCAGTCCGCTGGACCCTGTAAACAATGAATAACTAGCTATTAATTTAACTCTGATCTCGAGTTATTAAAAACAATTCGCTTAGCCTACTCGTTCTTCACCGGAAATTTAAAGATTCAAATATTATAAAGTATAGACCTAAATATTATTAATTAGAATAGATATAGTTTATACATTTATTTACGTATAAAACAAACAATACATGTCTAATAATTATAATCAGCTAGTGAGCTTCTTCGCTGCGCAAAGATTGACTTATACAGGGATGTCGTTTGGGTCGGATCTTCGGCTTTTAGCCGAAATTTTTATAAAAAAGCCGATAAACTGTCCGTCATGTCGGCTCGCCGAGCCGAAAATTTCACGGGTGAATCGGCTCAATTTTCTCCATTTTTGCGATATTCCTGTGCTGTACGTTTGCAGTTTAGGTGAGGATTCAATAATTACTAAGGTTAAACCCAGAAACTCTGACAGTATTGTGGTCTGTCAAGGGACAGTGTAAACTTTTTATTGTTTTTGTGTGTCTAAAATTTAAGAAAATAGCATTTCTTTTCAATGTTCTTATTCTACTCTTAAAATCATGTTTTATTACAAAGATATGCATCCACAGAACACCTTTATTATATGGAGGTGGAGGGTGCACGTTAACGTAGTAAATCTAGTCAAAAAAACTTGTGAAACTGCTTTGGAAGAGAGAGCCAAAACTTTCTGTAAAAAGCCGAAAGTTTCACGGCTGTTTCGGCCAAATCGCCGAAGAAAAAATTTCCTAGCAACATCCCTGCTTATAATAATTTTATAATGTAGATTAAGCCTATGTATACTGTATAACAGTGTCTACTTGTTTCTAGGCAGGAAATGGGGAATGTTATTATTAGCCAACTGCTGAGAACTAACAAAATGCAAATCAAGGAACGCAACTATTAAATATGGTCGATAATAACAAAGTATACGTTGCGAAATGCTAATCTGTGTACATCGAACAGAATTAGAAGCAACAGCGATCATTTTTAATGTCAACTAGTCGTAGTCATGCAAGCATCATTTCGTAACACATCGGAGAGCTTCGTTCGACTTCGGTGATTGCCTTTTTGGGCGAATGACTGGAACTAGGTTGGAAAAAACAAGTTTGCTCCCGGGCGCGTTCAGGTAGGTATTATATAAGATAGCCTCCAGTATGCATTGTATTTTTGGTTCTTATATTAGCGCTTTTCCAGCCCGAGAGCTGCACAAGGCGCTGGCAGACACACAGCCTAATAGAAACTCGAGCTCGCCCGTTGCGCCAGTTTTTTTTTGCCTTAGGTGCATCGTTTGACGATCCAGGCAACAGCGAATAATTCTGAGCGACCGGGGAAGGGGGAGAATGGACCTGTAGGTGCTTGTTGGGTATTAGTTATGTAGCTAGCAAATCACCCCAATACATGAGCGTCAGGATCTTTAAAATCCGTGTGATGAAATGCGTGCATGCACAGAGTGGACCCCGCTCTCCTTCCAGCTCTTAAATTAGCTTCCAGCTATTCGACCTTCCCGTTTAAAGGCTACCTTTGTGTTCACTAAGGGTGGCATCCCATATAGCGTTAAATCATACTTTATGAGCTCAGAAGTATGTGGAAAGATGCCGCGAAGGCCTATTCACACTCACAGCCCGTGTTGTACGTGGAAGTGTTCGTTGCCAGTCCCAGCGTGCCTTTGCACGTGTTGAGTTCAGAGGTCAAACGGTCGACGGTTGACCGCAAGTTTCGAATCTCGTCGCCAGCTTGACCAAGGACCTGTAAAGATAGGAATAAATTTTGTGGGGCACTACTGAGTCCGCTATGAGCGGACGAGGCTACTTGCGAAATCACGGAAAAAGCGCAATTTGACTGCAGTGAACTCATGAAAATAGGAAAATGTAAGTTTCGTCTCCTCTATAGGGGACGAATTAGGTCAAACTGTATTAGTTTCTAGGTCAACTGTCTTTTACGATCCGTTTGAGAATGTTTTTGAACCGTTTGTTGACGCCGGATAGTGTCCTCACTTGGTTTCATGCAATTTAAGAATCCAACAAGGCAATTGGGTTTTTGAGACGGAATGAGCGGAATGTTGTAGAGCAACATTCTGTATATATTTACAGTGAAATTGCGCTTTTTCCGTGATTTCGCAGGTAGCCTCGTCCGCTCATAGCGGACTCAAGTTATTATCTTGGCGATATTGATTGATTTATTGTTGCTTTAGGTCCAGCGGACTCTTCCGAGCCAAATCAGGACCGGTCTTGGCGATATTACGATATATCCTGTTCACGCTACGCAGCGAAGATTAGAGGTGTATCTTGAGTGCGCTGGTACCTTGGTGCAATGGGTGATTACTACTACCATCATCATCATCATCATCATCATCATCATCATCATCATCATCATCATCATCATCATCATCAAAATATTGATTTTCTATAGATTTATTCCCCACCGCCACCACCACTACCATCATCATTATCATCATCATCATCATCATCACCATCATCATCATCGTCATCATCATCGTCATCATCAAAATAATGAATTTCTATAGATTTATTCTCGACCACCAGCACCAGCATCATTATCATCATCATCATCATCAACACAAGCGTCATCATCATCATCATCATCATCATCATCATCATCATCATCATCATCACCCTAGTCGTCGTCAAATAATGATTTTCTGCAGCTTTACTCTCGACAGTTCGGCCTGGGTGGTATTGAGCTCAGCCTCTCTCTGTGCCAGAGTTTGCAACAGCTGCTGAGTCTGCCTCTGAGCCTCTGTCAGCTGGTCATTGGTAGAACTTAAGTTGTCCTTTGACGCGAGCAGGTCCGACATCAGCGTTGCCACCTACAAGCAAATGGCGAAAGGCAAATTCCTATGTACTGCATCATAAGTCTATTCACAGACAATAAACAGTCACAGTCTAAGATGAGGTTGGAAGCTGGGATCATCCATTAGTGACTTAAACTTGTCTCTTTCTCTTCTCTGCAACGGTACTGAGCATGTTCATATGGAAGACCACATGAACATCATCGTGATTTTACGACAGATCCAACACTAACGTTGAACCTCAACTGGACACTTTATAAAAATTGTAATAACTGTTATAGAACGCTTTTCCAGCTCAAGAGCTGCTCAAGGCGCTGGTCGATACAGGATCTAACTCAAGCCGGTCGAGGCACAAACTTGCCACCCTTGGGCGCATAGTCTGCGCCCAGACGACTGAGCACAATCCTGGGCGACCTGGGTTCTGGAATATGGACCTAGTGCGTGCTGGATGTATTTGTATAGCCGGTCTCGCCCGTCTAGGACATGAGCGTCAGGCTTTTGAAAGTCCGTGCTATGTAATGCGTGCGTGCACAGACTAGACCTCGGCATAGACCATTTATAGGGTAAATGGTCTATGACCTCGGTTTATACTCTCATCCGAAGGAGTAATCAAAATAATGCAATTTGAATTTTTCATGTTTAGTATATAATAAATAATAAATATAAGCTTTATTAATGATATATGCTGCTACGTACAATACAAAGATTTGAATGGCTAGAATAATCATTTTGGAATATAGACTAACATTTACATCATAATTCCGTTGCTATTTTCATATATACTTGCAGTTAGGATTGTTTCGCTTTCAAATTGAAAAATATTACAACTTTTCACTTTTCACTTCCTTCAATATATCTGAATTAGAATGTAGTAGTTTTCATCTGGGAATAAATATATCAGCAATATGTGGGGGAAATGATAGAAAATCTTACATCAACCTTTCTATATGTGGGCCTATTTCAATTTGCAACAAATGCATGCTCTGTAATGTGAACGTATGAAAACAAACAAAATTAGTCTTGTTTTTGACTATTCGTTTAATACATGTCATTATTGGAGTTAATTGATCCTTACCTGTGTTTTAAGGACGTTTACGTCACCAGTGAGTGTTGTCATTTGTCCGGTAAGGACGTCACAACAGTCCCCGGACGCTGACGTCACGCTGCGCACTGCGTCACACTGGCCTTGATGACCTAATTGCACGTTGTACATACAGCGGCCATCTGTAAAGCTGCATCCCGGTAGGAACTGCGCATACGTCACTCCAACCACCAGTGATGTCACGAAGAGGATGGCGAAAGCCATCCTTGTCGTAATATGAAACAAAACGTAGGTCATATTTCTACTGTTGAAGCATCGGAAGGGTATCCAAAATCAGACTAAGTAGTAATTTTATCTCAAAATTTTACAGTCGAGTAAAAGTCAGCCTGTACCCACAGCAGACGAACTTCAAAGGAAAACTTCAGGATTATAAATTTAAAATAAAAATACTGAGAGAACTGCAAGTCATCGTCATCATCATCATCATCATCATCATCATCATCATCATCATCATCATCATCATCATCATCATCATCATCATCATCGTCATCGCGGTAATTGTCATTAGCATCCAAAAAGTAATGAAACTGTAATTAATATTTGTATAGTGCACATTTCTAGCTCCAATGGCTGCTCAAGGCGCTGGCCGAGAACAGGGCCTAATCCGCCCAAGGCGCTAACTCGCTGTGCGATACGTACAGTTTCTCACGCCGACCCACTGAGCAGTCCTTATTAAACGGTCTAAGGGGTAAAGACGAAGTGCTTACTGTGTGTTTTTGTTTATGTTGCACTCAACCGCCTACAACACGAGTGCCAACCTCGTTGAAATCCGTGCGATGAGATGCGTGCGTGCACAGACCTCGGTTTATATATTTTTGTCCCAAGGAGTTATAATAATAAGCAGTAATAAAATAACTTAAAAGTAAAAATAATACTAAAATAAATTTTCAAAAATATTAGAAATAAAACACTTTCGTCTTACCTGTATAGTCTTAATGAAAGACACAATCTGACCAGCTGGTTCGGATTTTGATTTCGCAAATGGGAAATTTTCAACCGGAAAAGTAGAATTCTAGAGCAGGGGCACGACCACAGATAACATATAGGTCTAAAAGACAACACTACAGCAAATTATTTTAAATTTAGGCTTTAGTTTTCTATGCCGCCGATAAAGACACGAGTCTTAGAGTGTAAATATAATAGTAAAGACTAAGTAGCACTGTACAGTATCTATTATTATTTATCATTCTTATATAGCGCTTTTTCAGCTCAATAGCTACTAAAGGCGCTGGTGGATATAGGATCTAACTCAAGCCGCCCGAAGAGCCCACGTGCTGCCTTGGGCGCACAGTCTGACGTTCAGACGACTGAGCACAATCCTAGGCGACCGGGGAAGGGGGAGAATAGAAAACTATACATTGAAACAACCATCAGACTAATAGCAATAGTAAGATGGCCAATGCTTACAGCCAAAGTTTATGTCCGGGACACCGGGAGTCGAACCCGCAACCTTTGTATTTTTTGTATTGTCACGAAGTAAATTGGCAGATATTTACATTTGTGTATACATCACGTGTTTATAGCGTTAGGACACAGGCGACGGCTGTTGACACAGGCACGTGGTGTATGTATTCGCTTTGCGTTGGTACTATATTTTCTCCTCATAACTATTTTGGTGGTGAGACTCGGCTATATAAAGACTGTTTGGAGAACAGAAGACTGTGAACGTCCCCTATATGCTCAGGTGTCTGGGGACATTAATTTATTCAACAAACAAACAGAAAGCTGTTTCCGTATGCATCTGAGAGTGTCTATGATAGGACTACGATAGGGTGTATTAGTGGAATGAGAGACTTTGAAAAAAAAAAGTGAATGCTTATTTTGTGACTTGGAAATTTGTATTACTGTGTAGGCTACTTCTATTTTTTACTGTGACGATTCTAGATTCTGTTCATGACAGACACGGTAATTTGAATATTTATATTTTATGAATTTCTTGTTGGAAATATCTAATATTAAACTAATTTTGTAATGCATAAAATCTTTTCATACCTTGATAAATGTAATTTTCTGTCAGACCGGAAGCGGGATGGCGTCAGAGAAAAATAAGATTATATTATAGTTCAGCTATTTATTATTTTATTACTTTAGGACTTATAGTTTCATTGAATTCCGTTTTAATTATTAGTCTACTACTTTGAGTGAGAAAGAAGAGAACCATAAAATTAGCAAAACGTATGTTGGTGTTGTGTTCCAACTGTTGTGTATTTTATTTCTTGAGTATTTAAAGTTTATCTCTCTGTCTCAACTTGTGTAATTGTATAAGAAAGGCCTTTTGATGAATGCGTGTATACGTGAAATTGGAACGTTAAAAACTGTTTCCAAACTAATATCAAGTGTGTAGGAATCTTCTGAGAATAAAGGTAATATTTTATAAAAGGCACGGGAAGTTTATGACACCTATCTTCTTCTTCTGCTTGTGTAGATTAACGTCCCCGGACACATGGCGTATAGGGGACAAAACACGTAGATCTTTATATATTTTTATTTTATTGTTCTTATATACAGCGCTTTTGCATGTCAAGAGCTGCGCTGCATGATACAAGATCTAGCTTGACAAGCAATATTGCTGCCATAGATGCGTCGTCTGACTCTCGACAACTGTGTACATACATGTAGGCCATGAGCGTAAGGATCTTTAAAGTCCGTGCGATGGATTGCGTGCAACAGTCTTGATCTCGTTTTAAGCTTATGCTCTCATCCAAAAGATGTGAATGAGTACTTGCCTGACCCTAGGCCGTCAACCTTTACATTTGGAACCGCTGCCTGCAATGTTGCCAGTTTAACATTCAAAGCTTTGATTGTTTTGCCGATCGCTTTCACCACTGAGCCGCCGCGGTCCCTTGTCACCTGGGTCTCCGTCAACTGGTCACTGATAATAGATACGAGAGTCGTTGAAGGAAGGAATTGGGTTATAGGCTTACTGTAGCCTAATATTGCTTTTTATTTCTAGTATGTAGTAGTTTCAGGTTTTAAAATGGATAAGCTACGCTACTTATGTAGAAGACAGAGGGAGCTGAGAGAGAGAGACAGGGGCGGATCTGGGGGGGGGGGGGGGGTGCACCGGGTGCACGTGCACCCCCCCACGGACGACCAAAAAAAAAAAAGAAGAAGGAAAAGAAGAAGAAGAAAGAAGAGGAAGGAGAAAAAGAAGAGGAAGACGAATATTCAGAATATCCATAATATTCATAATAATCATCATGCTAATAATTATGCTAATCATCATTATTATCATCATCATCAGCAGCAGCAGCAGCATAATGATAATAATAATAATAATAATAATAATAATAATAATAATAATAATAATAATAATAATAATAATAATAATAATAATAATAATAATAATAAAAAGAAGAAGAAGAAGAAGAATAGAGGACAATAATAATAATAATAATAATAATAATAATAATAATAATAATAATAATAATAATAATAATAATAATAATAATAATAATAAAGGACAATAATAATAATAATAGTAATAAGAAGAAGAAGAAGAAGAAGAAGAAGAAGAAGAAGAAGAAGAAGAAGAAGAAGAAGAAGAAGAAGATGAAGAAGACGTTGTTTAATGTATTTAAAGTCTTTCCACCAAAGTTATACAATAATAATTTATTTAAGTCTTTCCACCAAAGTGATACAATAATATTATAATAATAATAAGAATAATAATAATAATAATAATAATCGTCATTTACCCCAAAGATGCTGAAAAAGCGCTATATAAGAATGATAAATAATAATAATAATAAAGATGCATTCTCTCCTATTTTCTTTCCCATATCAACCCTGCCCTCTTCACACCTCAATCTCCTGTTACCTCCACCCCCTCCCTCCTTTCTTCTTTCGTTTACTCACACTCACCAATCGGCCTACACATGTTAGACATGTAACAGCTCAACTTCAAAGAACGCCGGCCAATTATGACGTGTAACATCCGCTAAAACGTCATATGTCCATGCATTTTCTGCGTTTATGTAAGAGGTTTATTTTCAATGTAAAACATTTATTTCCTTGTGCGCTGGGCTCATTGTTGATAGAAGCGGGGACTGTCCAGCCCGTAGACTAAACAAGCACAGTGTCAATGATTAGCGCATGATGACAAGACCGGAAATTGGGCGAGAATACCTCTGCTTATTTCGTTAGTGCACCTCTCCCCTTAATCCTTACACTCCTCTCATTCCCGCTTTATGTAGAAGAGGTCATTTTATATTGTGTCCGTCAAAGAAGCAATAGTCCAGTCCCGGTAATGAAATAAATAGCCAAATAAGCAACTAATTCCTATAAAAATGCTATGCAGTAAAAAATATTCTTTAAGCAATGAGGAAATACCTATAAAAAGTCCCAGTTAAAAAAAGGGGTCTGAGACATGATTTTTGGTGCTTATGTTTTTTCACACTTCAAAACGTCAAAGGGAGATTACTTGAAATAAACATTTAATTCAAAACCATATCATGTTGCATGTCAAATGAAAGCTCTTGACTTATACAGTCCGAAAATCTGTTTCAACCTTTTCTGTGTCAGTTTTAGTTCTGACTGGAGATTAAAATTTGATTAACATAGCGGTATAAATGCGAAATTCTGATGATCGTGAAAATCTTGATCTCGATTGTAAAACTCGACTTCTATCTAATTCACAAGAGAAAAAGGATTAGTTAACACGAAATAAAGAAAAACAAAAATAACCATGCCATTGATTAGTTTTCTAGTAGAATATAAAAGTGGTCTGCCTTAGTCGCTCTCAGAATCAGACTCATCATCCAGCTGAACCACACAATTTGTGCAGGAGACTCCACGGCATTCTCCACAAGCTGTGGTGCACGTAAGTCCGTGCTTTCTGCAGCTGCATCTGCCAATGGAGCAGTCTTTCTTGCAGCAGCTGCGGATAACATTCAAAATATCATCGGAAGCAGCTGGCTTGTTAGTTGTTATTGGAAGTAGCCGGCCCTCCTGTAACTTCCAACCCCATTGATTGATTGATTGATTGTTGCTTTAGGTCCAGCGGACTCTTCCGAGCCAAATCAGGACCGATTCCAACCCCAATCCACTGGTGATAGACCATGGTCTCTGTCTAGACCCACTCCTAGACTTGGTAGAATGATCTGTAGGCATGGAATACAGCTGCTGCTGCTGTTGGGGGGAGCACTTTAGCTTGGATTTGTGTATGGCTTGCTGACACTTTTTGCTGATATTTGACAACCCGCAGTTTGGTCAAGGTATCAGAACGTTTTCCACTGTACATGTGAACAAATACCCTCTCACCAGCCGCTGCAACAGCATCATGACTTGACATCTTATCATTGAATACTCTAGCCTCATCAAGGAGCTCTCCTGAATCAAGCTTCTTGACTGTGAGTGATTTTGAGATGTTGAAGGGATGAGATGTTGTGTCGCATCCACAGAATGCATAGGCAAAATGTGTTATTACAGACTGTTGCTCCAAGGCGCTTTTGATTTGCCTTTATGTCCCACAACTTGGTCTTCTTGTAGGAACCTGATGTAAAGAACACATCATGCATTGCTGGTTCCCCATGGTGCAGAAGTAGAACTAGCAAGTCAGTGTCTTCTCCGACAACAACAGTGGCCGATTCTTTTGCAGATACTAGAGCTTTGGCGACAATTATACAGTCTGCATCTCCCTTTGCATGGAATGTAACAAATTTGTTTGCCTCGAATGCTTCAGCCAAAAGATGAATAAACTGCTGTTTGTTTCCGCAGTTGGCCAAGAACATTTCCTTCGTCTCACAGAGGATCATGTCAGGATCAAAGGCTACATGTATCCCAACCATGCCTTTGCCTCTTCATAGATGGGTAACATTTTTGGTACTTGGGCCATCAACATAGCCAAACAAACCTTTGTCGTTAGCCCATTCCGCGTCCTCTAATTAGGCCACCATTTGACTTCAGCGTCCTCATCAAAGTTTGCTCAATCACCAGAACACACGACAGACCAGCCCAATAGCGATCCCTTCTCCTCATCACGTGATGGCCTACCATGAAATCGTGATAGACTTCTGGTTGGATTTTGTTCAACTCCATCATTTGCTGGCCGACTTGGTGTAGAGGTTGTGCCCTGAAGCAGCAAAATAGGGCAACGTTTTGGCAACAGCAGATAGATGGAGCTTGAAGTCTCCAGTTCTTTCAGCCTATATTGCTGTGCGAAGGAGGTGTACCATTTCTTGATATTGAATCCATAGCTTGCTCGTTCTACTTGAACATTGTCGTTTGAAATCTTCCAACTTTGCTTTGATGCGTCCTGGTGTATTATAGCATCTCTTGCTGTTGTTTTGCCCTGCATCAGTGATTCAAAAAGAGCAGCAGCCTCATCCAAGTCATCATTGCCAACAGACTCTGTTATGTCAATAAATGCAGGATTATGTAGAAGTGACTCTTCTTCTTGACAATCATTGTTTTCGTTCCTAGGATTGTAATCATTGGACAAAGAGTCAGGATGGAGCAACAGCAATTACAGGGGGGCACGGTGACCTTATGGTAGAGTTTTGGCTTGCGCATCTGAAGGTCCCGGGTTCGATCCCAGACCGGGGCATTGTGTTGTGTCCTTGGAGAGACACTTTACTCACGTTTCCTACTCCTTCGGATGAGAGTATAAACCGAGGTCTAGTCTGTGTCGCATACATTCCATCAAAACGGACTTTAAAGATCCTGACGCTCATGTCCTAGACGGGTGAGTGCCGGTGACAAGAACACAGCATGCACCTAGGTCGTTCTCCCCCATCCCTGGCTGCCCAGGATTGTGCTCAGTTGTCTGGAGCGTTATTACGATGCGCCAAAAGGCTGCAAGTTGGCGCCTCGGGCTGCTTGAGTTACATCCTATATCGACCAGCGCCTTGAGCAGCTCTTGAGCTGGAAAAGTGCTATATAAGAACGATTAAATAATAATAATAATAATAATAATAATAATAATAATAATAATAATAATAATAATAATAATGTTGAAGGCAGTGCTTACAAATATTGCACTTAATGCTGCTTCCTAAATGTGCTCTAATTGCCCTAGAATAAGCCTTTACAGCAATGATGTGAACTGCTGAATTTGCTGCATAAACTGTCTCTATTGCCTCCTGCAAGCCTGAACCCAGCCATAAGATGACCAATACTATATGCATCTATCAACCACAGGCTCTGAAGTCTTTTCTTTCCCCTCCTACATACGTACGTAGTACAGTATAGTATGTATAGTATGTAACTGAGGCCTACGAGAGACGAGACTTCCCAGCCTGTTTATCAACACTGCCATTGAATTGTCAAGTACGCACATTCCTAACACCATGCGGAACAATCTGGGCGGTAAAAATGGGGGTTCCCCAGTGCATTCGCATCAAAAAATAGTTCGCTTTAAAAAGTTAAAATAAACATATTCATACCCCTTCGATTCCGTGGGACTTTTCTTCAGTTGTAAACACAACTTTAAAGAGTAAATTAGAATATAAATCATTTTTATAGGATTTACTTACTTTCAAAAAGCCTGTTGGATTGGACTACAACAGCCTAGCGTTGTTGCACAGCATTAGTGTTAGTTACCAGTTTTTAGGAGTATTTCTATTTTGTGAAAAGACATTTTATATTGTGCTGAACCATTTTGTGACCTACCTCACACTGAAGTGGTATGTACATATTTTGTTTGATGATGATGATAGGGATAGACATAAAGATATTTATAATTTATTTTATTTGTCGTTTATTCTTGTTAATATTATTCTAATCCTGTTTATTCTTAAAATGTATATTTACAGCAGTTATAGCAACATCATTAGGTAGCAACTCAACAACAAAAGAAAGTGTAACACATGTATGTCAGGGCGTTTTACCCATAAACTGTTGTTTTTAAAGAATAACTGTTCTTTGTTATGAATCTGAGGTAAGATACAAAAACTTCTCTTTACCCCCCCCCCCCCCCCCCCCCAAAAAAAAAAAAAAAGTGCACCCTCCCGCATGAACCTGCTGATCCGCCCTTGAGAGAGAGAGAGAGAGAGAGAGAGAGAGAGAGAGAGAGAGAGAGAGAGAGAGAGAGAGAGAGAGAGAGAGAGAGACAGATAGACAAAAAGACTGATTGGCAGACTGAAGCAGACAGAGAGAGACTGACTGACAGATTGAGACAGGCAGGCAGAGACAGAGAATGAGAGAAATACAAACAAAAAGTGGCCTCGTGGCGCAGTGGGTTAGTCGCCGGTCTCCTATGCCGAAGATCGCGGGTTCGATTCCCGAAAGGGGGGGGGGGGGGGGCGAACTTATGTGACTTAGGTACGAGACCATTGAAGTCACCGACGATCTCCGGAAACTCCGGATTCCTCCCTCCCTCCCTTCAATCTAAAATTTCAAAAATAAAATTTATATTTCTTTTCCCTCTTCTAATAGCGATATTCCTCCCTTTACACCACATGTTTGAGTGACAGATGTGCGTTTGTTGCGTGTGTGTGTGTATGTGAAAGAGTGAGTGGGACATGTGAGCGTGAGTGTGGGTACAGATCGCTGCCCTTTGAGCCTGATTGGCGATGTGCGAACTTGCGCGTATATAGCCTCCATTATTATTATTATTATTATTATTATTATTATTATTATTATTATTATTATTATTATTATTATTATTATGATGATGATGAAAGTAACTCAGACAAAAGGAGACAGAGGGAAAGAGAAAAAGAAAGTTTCATGTATGTTCTGTGTGTAAATAAAATAAAGTTAAAATACTAAATGACACACACGCCTTTCTTTCATATCACCACCACCGCCACTAAACTCTCTCATCCCCTTTCCCTCCCTCTCCCCCGCCTCTCCCCCGCTTCCCCTACCCAAAACAAACAAACAAACAACCATTTTTTAAAACCCGAATAAAAATAACAAATAAACATACACATACACACACACGCAAAATACACAGACATACACAAATAGTGAGTACATACAGAAACGATGAGTAAGGAGACATCTTGAAAGCGTAGAGAACGAGTTGGTTGGTAAGTTAAGGCAGGTAGGCAGGGAAGGAATCCGTGTGAAGGCACTGAAAGCAGACAGAAGCAACTGTATCATCAATGGGAGTAATAATGTTTGAAGTGCAGTCGGAACGCGCTAAAGCGTCTCGGCTGAGAGGAGAATCAGGCATGCAGCATCGTTCTGGATACTGTAGTTTAGAGCTGTTCAGCAGAAAGGAGACAACAACGACAACAACAACAAACACTATTTAATAATAATAATAATAATAATAATAATAATAATAATAATAATAATAATAATAATAATAATAATAATAATAATAATAATAATAATAATAATACACCTTCTAAAGATCAGTAGAGTCTGTTGTGAGCTGAAAGTTATGGATAAGACCAACATACAACGCGAACAAGAAAGTAGATGATAAGAACATGAATCGACCAATAAAACAATACCTGCGTGCATGTACTGTATGTTTGCACGTGCATGGGAGACAACTGGTGTGTGCACAACTGGGGATATATGGGGGATAAGAGAGGGGATAACTGGTGTGCACACAACTGGGTGGGTATGCATTGATCAAGAGTAGGTGTAGGGGGTGGGGTGGAATAGTGAGGGTTGGGGTGTGTCGTAAATAAAGTTCGCAGTTCCAATTCCTGTGTTACCCCCCTTGAAAACTGATAGTTGTGACCGAATGCCAAGTTCTCGATGCAGACCCATTCAGTGCCAGATAGAAGTCAATAGTATCGGCGGCTGATTAGAGCTTTTTGTACGCTGTTGTTTCTGCTACCGTTTCATTACAGTAGTACCTTTAATGGTCGCTCGAGGAAAGCTGGCTCGATAACACCGAGGAGAGGAATTATATTTACATGGCTGATCACGATTTGTGGGTATTGTATACAACAGAGCAGAGTGGAGAGGGATCTATGTAGCATGGTCAATCATTTTTCTTCTACAACTCCACAAGTCTCAGTCTCACACAAAGTCCTTGACTATATATTAAAGAAATAAACGTGATGAATTACATTCGCATCGAGGCACTAGATTTAATTTCATACGTACAGCGTCTGAGCCTTTGGAAGAAAATGTAGGGCGTATGACTCAATAGGTTTAATTACACTCTGTGAAGATAATATGGGCTCGCTTTGTCTGTGTTTATACTTTCCACTTCTTATGTACTTAATTTTTCTGTCTGCTACATGTAAATGCAACGGAAGGCAATGTGAAAGTTTAATTCCAGACCTGTTCCACATTATCAGCGACAATATTATAACCAAACGAGATGCAGTATTTATTATATTCCCTAAACAATGCTTGCGTTATTGCTTTGTAGTAGAATCCTTGATCTTGTTAATTATCAGTTAGGTGTCCAAGGAGAATCAAATACAGCAAATCCCAAATAATAGCCACCTACTGTATACCCCACATAACTAGCACTAAACCCACGTGGTCTGCGCATCCTAATCATGGGTAGACAGGTACCAGTGTGTATGTACTGTACACACGAAAGAGTGAAACAGAGTATCACTCTAATTGTTCAGTGGACTTAAAGTGAAGGTTTAACCTTTCCTTAACTTCCATGCACTATGGAGGATTTGCTTTCAAGCAGTGTTTTAAGTGGGCACTACAACATAGCTTAAAGAAGTTTTATGTGTGTAATTCAAATCAGTGTAACACAGAGTTGAACAAGTAATTGTATTAACTCGGAAGTATTATAATTTTTAACCTAAATTCATTCACCACCCAAAAAATCATTTCTGCCTAATAATTTGTAATTTCAAGTGAATAAGCCCAGACATCTACATCTTCTTTGCCATGGAAGCAATTGCACCAGCAGACAGGATAAAGACATCAATCACTTATGTAAGTAGAAATAGTCTCCTAACATTATATGACCGTTTTCAAAACTAATTTACAAATTAAGAATGAATGTATGGAATACTAAATATCCTGCTTATATTGAGTGTATGTGTTGCAGAAAATATAAATCAGTACACAATATTTTATTTGAATTTCCAGTTTGAAATGAAATGTATGAAAACCAAGGCCATAAAATATGACTGAATTTGCATAGTTTTAGATGATGTAGGCAAATAAGAGCACTTCGCCTAATGGTTTTAACTTTATAAAATGGTGTTAAGTTTCTCTTCTTTCACCACCCTCCTTCTACAACTTTGTTATAAGGTTTATTAATTGCGATTTAGTTTTTATTTATTAATATCTAATATCACCCAAATGTGTGTATAGATAATAAATGAAATATTGATTGATTTAAATATGTTTCTCTCGAGTCAGCTACGTTCTGCTCTGTCCCTGAGTAACGAGCAAACTTTAGCACCTTGGGTGGGTTCAGTTATAACTTGTTTTGACAAGCACCTTGGGCAGCTCTCTGAGCTGGTTACGTGTTCCATCAGAAGATTTAAATCTACTAGACTATTCTCTAATCCACACTTCTCTACTCTTGTCTGATAATGATATCATATACTCTGGTCTGATCTGTTTTACCCTATTAGGCTCACGCTATACCCTATTATACATACCCTTGCATGTCCCCAGAACAGAGAAGAAAAATAAATTCTCCAAATTGTCCGAGAAGAAGTTGAGTCAGCAGTGCAATCGCTGAAGAATGGGAAGTCAGAGGGAGTGGACAACATACCCCCAGAATTGATTCAAGCAGGGGAAGAAATGATGATTGACGCCCTCACCATTATCAGTAACAAGATCTGGCAGAGTGGGGAGTGGCCTACACTATGAATCCAGTCGCTTGTCATCACTATTCCCCAAAAGGGTAACCTTCAGGAGTTTGAAAATTAGTGCACGATCAGCCTCATCAGCCATCCCAGCAAGATCCTCCTGAAAAGAATACTCCACAGGTTGAAACCTCAAGCTGAACAAATCATAGCTGAACAAACAAACAAGATTCAAGGCAGGGCGAAGTACCACTGAGCAGATTTTCAACCTCAAAATAATCTGCGAGAAATGCCCACAGCACTAACAACATCTATATCATGTGCTTGTAGGCTTCAAGAAAGTGTTTGACCGAGTATGGCATGCAGCTCCGTGGGCAACCATGAGAGTGTACAACCCTAACATTACTGAAGTCATCAAAAGCCTGTTTGACAGGCTATCAGTGCAGTCCTCCACAACAGCACCATCGGGAACTGGTTCAGAACAACAATCGGCGTGCGTCAAGGATGCGTACTTTCCCCAACAGTCTTCAACATCTTCCTGGAGCACATCATATCAGAGGCCCTTGCAGATCATGAAGGCACTGTCAGCATAGGGGGTGCAGCAATATCCAACCTCCGTTATGCGGATGACATTAATGGATTGTCTGGAGAGGAACAAGAACTTGAAATGCTGGTACGGAGGTTTGACACCACCTCCAGAGTCTTTCGAATAAGAGCAGAGAAAACCAAAATGATGACCAACAACACCAATGGCATCAACACGGACATCAAAGTCTAAGACCAATCTCTCAACACGTTGCATAGCTTCAAATATTTAGGAGCCATTGTATTCGATAATGGGTCCCGACAGGAAGCCCTCTCCAGGATAGCACAAACAATTGCTGCCCTGATAAGGTTGAAACTCATTTGGAAAGACAGGATAATCAGTCTACACTCCAGGGTAAGGTTGCTGCGCTCCATTGTCATCTCCATCTTCTTATATGCTTGCGAAACATTGACACTCACAGCAGACCTACAACGAAGAATTCAAAGCATGGAGATGAGGTGCTACAGAAGACTTCTGGCCATTTCCTATACCAAACACCCCACCAACAACGAAATCCCACAAGCCATTGGGCAACACGATGACAGACTCACAATGGTGAAGAAACGGAAACTCCAATGGTATGGCCACGTCACTGAGCATCAGGCCTTGCAAAGACCATCTGCAAGGCACGGTGCAAGAAAGCAGAAGAAGAGAGACAGAAAAAGAGGTGGGAGGACAACATTCGAGAATGGATTGGCTTGACACTGAGCGAAGCCATGAGTGTTGCTGAGGACAGAGGAAGATTGAGTACGCTGGTTAAACGATCATCTGTGGTGCCCCAACGACTTTCAATGCATGTATACACTCTCCCCTACTATCACTGTTTTATATCATCATCATCATCATCATCATCATCATCATCATCATCATCATCGTTGTCGTCGTCGTCATCATCATCATCATCCTCAAAAACAACAAACAGGACAACCATCACCACCACTAGCACCAATATCCTCACCTCCAACAACCATCACAACAACAACAACGTCATCGTCATCCTTGTTATCCTGCTTTCTCCTCTTCCTTCTTCATATTTCTGACCTTACTGTACCCTAGCTTTCAGCCTTATGCTGCAGGTGTCGATGTCGAGTGGTCCCAAAGCGCCGTTGACAGTAAGGATTCTCGACAGTGGACGTGGCTGCGCAGCACGGGGTGTGCCCGTCTACATGTCCATGAGGCCACAGAACACAGACAGCTGGGAACCTCTGGAAGAAGGGTGAGCATCATCAGTTCAAATGTGTTATCTATTCGCAAGGTAATATTTGACAAATTTACTAAGATATCAAATAAAATAATAAAATTAAGGACACAATAAAATGTGTGTACCAAAATCTGATGTCCACCGTATTATGTTCCGGTAGTACCGGAAGATGTTTTCTTAGATCTTTACAACCAAAATATGCTCCGAATTTATGTTATTGCCAAAAACCACGTAATATTTCGAATGCACCGGTGAGCATTATACATTATGATAATTATATTCACGTTTTTTTCCCCCTCCATTGACTTAAGGTAAAGAAAGGCAATCTAATGGATTCGCTATTGGCAACTCGAAAAGAGAATACAGCTTTTTCTTGGGAAATTGGATTTACAGCATCTAGTATTATTACTAAGGGAGAGAGGAAACAACAGTGCCAGAAGAAAGACTTCGGTGACCTGGAATATCTCGTATCGAAGAAACGGCCTTCCGGCGGGGATGGAACAACAATCGTTTGATTACCTTAAAATCTTTTGTCTTCTGTATGGAGCTGTAGGCAGGCTACGTTTGGAAAAAAAAAGGTAACCCATGAAGTCGCAATGTTGTTATCTTCTCATTGGACAGAGCAGCTGCAGAGTACCCAAGTAAATATGTAGTCCTGTGGGTTCGTGCACTGAACAGAATAGGTCCAACTTTACCCGGTGCGTCGTAAGGGCGACTAACAGGAGTGATGTCAGCACGGCATCACTTTTACACAGAAGTCACCGGCCAGGGTGGAGGAACCTCACGTTACTATAGGTTCAACAACCACGTACTCGGGGCCAAGGCGTCCTATCATATCCTATCCCGTAACACGAAGGTGGTTGGGGCACCACAGATGATCGTTTAATTAATCAGCGTACTCCATCTTTCTCTGCCCTCAGCAACACCCATGTCCTCGTTCAGCCAGACCATTCTCCCATGTTGTCCTCCCACCTCTTTTCTGTCCCCCTCTTCTTCTGCCTCTTTGCACCGTGCCTTGCAGGATGGTGTTTGCAAGGCCTGATGCTCTGATGATGTGGCCATACCATCGGAGTTTCCATTTATTCACAACTTTGAGCATGTCATCGTGTTGTCCAATAACTTGTGTGATGGTCTATCGGACTTCGTCGTTGGTGATATGCTGGGTATAGGACATGCTCAGAAGTCTTCTGTAGTACCTCATCTCAATGCTTTGTATTCTTCGTTGTAGGTCTGCTGTACTCGTGGATTTCGGCAGTGGCCAACAGACTGGAGAGGATTGGGCCTCGCCAGGTCTTTCTTGCCAGTAGACTCATTATCATAATACAGTCTACAGTAGACTCATTATCATAATTCTGAGAGCAGCTCTTTTCAATATCAGCATTATCTAGGCCTATGCCCCAACATCAGACTCTGACGAAAACGAAATCGAGGACTTCCATGAACATCTGCAGGCTGTCCTTGACCAAGTGCGGAGGAAGGACATAGTCATAGTGCAAGGAAACTGGAATGCCAAGGTTGGCAACAACTGGGGAGACACATGTGGACCACATTGCAACAACGAGACAGATGACTGAGTCTGAAACTCTTGGAATTTGCTGCCAGATACAACAATCTGATAATGGCAAACACGCTTATTCCAACAAAGAATCCAGACGATTCACATGGCACAGTCCCAGCGGAGAGGGGGGCGGGGGGGGGGGCATCACAACCAGATCGACTACATCATGGTCAAGAAGCGCATCAGATCTAACGTCAACATTAGCAGGACATGCATTTTTCCAGGAGAAGACATCGGTAGTGACCACGATCTTTTGATGATGTCTTTCCGGCTCCACTTGACGAGAGTAAACAAAGCAAAGTGTACCAGGCTGAAGTTCGACCTGGACAAACTGCAAGACCCGGAGGTAACAGAAATATTTCAAGTCAAAATTGGAGGGAGATTTGCACCATTGCTCATTTTCGGAGCTGGTGAAGTAGATATCAACACCATGACCACCACCTTCAACTCAGCAGTAAAAGATGCCGCCACTGAGATCCATGGCAAGCACCGCCCAAAGAAGAAACCATATATCACGACTGAACTTTTGGACCCGTGTGACAAACGATTAGAGATAAAAAGGAAAAAGAACACCTTAAGGCAGCTAATACCTATCGAAAAATCACCAGTGACATCCGAAAAAGCATGCGCACAGCAAAGGAGAACTGGATAGAAGATCAATGTTAGGAAATAGAGAACAGTCTGAACAAGAACAACCGTAAGAAGGCCTACCAAACTGTGAAGCTATTGACACGTGTTAAACAGCCCAAGGTCTCCGCGATCCAAAGCAAGTCTGGCATATGCCTTACAGAACAATAAGAAGTCTTGGATAGATGGACAGAGTACTGTCATGACCTTTACAACCACACACTAAGCGGAGGCCCTTCAGTTCTAGCATGTCCCCAGAACAGAGAAGAAGAAGAAACCGAGAAGAAATTGAGGCAGCAGTGCAATTGCTGAAGAAAGGAAGTGGAAGTCAGCGGAAGTCAGTGGAAGTCAGCGGGAGTGGAAAACATACCCATTGAATTGCTTCAAGCAGGAGGTGAAGCGATGATTGACGCCCTCACCATTATCTGTAAAAGATCTGGCAGAGTGGGGAGTGGCCTGCACCACGGACCCAATCGCTTGTTGTCACTCTTCCCCAAAAAAGTAATCTTAAGGAGTGTCAAAACTACCGCACCATCTGCCTCATCAGACATCCTTGTAAAAGTCCTCCTGAAAATAATACTCCACAGGTTGAAACCCCAAGCTGAACAAATCATAACTGAAGAACATGTAGGATTCAGGGCTGGGCGAAGTACCAATGAGGAGATTTTCAACTGCAGAGTAATCTGTTAGAAATACCTACAGCACCAACAACATCTATATCATATGTTTGTAGATTTCATGAGGGTTGCTGACGACAAAGAATGATGGAGTACTGATGGTTAAATGAATGATGGTTAAACGATCATCTGTTGTGCCCCAATGACGGGATAGGTTAGGTTAGGTTAGGTAGGTAGATTAAAGTCCCTAAACACTTCAGCGTATGCGGGACTATGTTATGAAGAAATTCGTTGATATAAAAAAGTCACTTGACCAGGAAGGCTGTAGATGAAGATGGAGCGCACAGGGAGTGCCGCTGCTACGTCCAGGATCATTATAAATTAAGATGGTAGTTCGAAGACGGTGTAGGAGTAAGGGTACCAAGCAGAGGCAGGAGGAAGAGTCATTGTCAGGGCAGGGACCTACAGAGAGGTTAATAAAGGAGTTTTAGGCAAATATGCCATCCAATTAAGCTGCCCAGACACATCTGAGCCCGTAACGGGAGCTAACCAGGCCAAGGCCAAACAGCAAAGGGAAAACGAGGCATGTGGCAACGTGGCAAAACCTCCCTAAAATTAGATTAAAAACCATATACAATTATTTTAAAATTATACCCGCGAGGGACAAAGCCCAACATACATTAAGACCGAAGGTTAAGAAACCGAAACTATTATAATTTAAAACTATGACGCGACGGCCAAAAGCCCAACATTTATTAAAACCAGATTAAAACAATAAAAATAATCTGCGGGCCGGTATCAGACTATTCACGCCACAGGAGGTTGATGAACCCCTATCATTTAGGGTAACGTGCAGCACGCGAATTTCTTTTCGCAATATAGTCAGCATCCATAACTCTGATCTTCTCAACCACGAAGTTGACAGAGCTTTCGAATTTATCCACATCTTCCAGAGGCATGACCTTTCGCATGCGATTCAAACCTCCCAAAAACGACTGAACATAGTCCGCACCCGCACTATTCAAAGGAACGGTACCGGATGATGCTTGAATGGACCGGCTCACCGTGTCACCAAGCAACTCATCCCGAACAGGGCTATCCGTACCAACGGACCGAGTCTCTGGACCTTGGCGCCCTCCAACTGGAGTTGCGCCCTCCCACACGGGGCAAGGTGGACTGCGCACAGACAGCCCACGGACCACCTCAACCAAGTCTGACACCGACCGAGTGAGGCTCTCAACCAGGTTCTCGAGCCTCTCTATGGCCTGCCAGGGATCACGCACGGGGACACCGGCGGTCTGTGCACTAGGCACAATCGGCGGAGGTCCGGCGGGCTTAACCCGCGCCGCCCAGCTAGCAACTGAGGGCGCTCGAGGTATAGACGGTCCCGCGGTACAGGCGGGTACAACGGGGGTATGCACCGTTAAAACAGACTCGCCACCCGCCTCAGAGGCAAGTCGCTCCCTGGCCAAATTCAAGGCCTGCGCCCGCGGCATGTAGTTTGATGCCCTGACCTGGTTCGCCAAGAGGCGCTCCCTGTGGGCCGGGCATCCCAAATTTGCGGCGGAGTGATTGCCCGAACAATTCGGGCATCGGCGCTTGACCGCATTACAGTGCGCTCCAGTATGATTGGCGGAACAGCAAGAAGAGCAAACCCGCTGAAATTTGCAATGTTTTTTCACATGGCCAAACTTTTGGCAATTGTGACACCTAACCGCCGGGGCTACAAACGGAACAACCGCGAACTCCCGGCGGTTAAAAAGAAGATTATGCGGCAGCGTCGCGGCTTCGATGGTGACCCGGACAGAAGTGGAAGGCTGTCCATCCGACCTAAACAAGCGACGAAACTGACGTACGCTGCATGGTCTAACCGATCCATCGGCACCTGCGACGCCCTCAAATTTCGCAGAAATCTCCTCGTCCGAAACGGTGGCAGGGATGCCAAGGACAACACCGTCCACCGTAGGGACGGGCACAGAACATAAAACAGAGATCTGTCCTATCTGGGTAACCGTCTTCAATTTCTGCTGTTGTGCCTTGGAACCACAGGCTATCATGAAGCCCTCCCCAAGAGGCTTCACACGATCCACCGAGCCAACGATAGGCTTCAGCAGATCGGCCAGCTTCCAATGCACGGCTTTCAGGGACAAAGTATGTGACGACACGAGTTTTCAGATAGCAGGGAGAATTATACTTTTTACGAAGTTACACTTCTCCGTATATGTTGTACATAGAATAGCGTGACCGATTTACTTTTTGCGTATGAAAGTGCAGTTTCGTAAAGTCCGTGCGTTTCGTAGAAGACAGGGAGTCGGCCAATTTCGAATAGGGATACGAGTAATAAAGAATGTGCATACTGACGAGAGCTCGACTATTTTGCTTGTAACCGGCGCGGTTTTGGAGGGCAGAGTGGTTTGAGATGCTGTTGCGAGAGGAACGAATCTAACGAGGCAGCAACCCTGTGACAGAGGTCATTGTGTGTAGGGTACCTGCTGGAAGGGTGTGTTTATTGCGTATATAGCCACCCAAGGTCTTATGCCCTCGTCGGGATAAGGATGTTTAGAATTCGAAAGGAAGATGTTAACTGCCATTCGTCGACGAATGTAGAGTTACATGCTTAAGGTGTGTGTAGTTCTCGATTGAACACCCACCAAGACTTAGCGTCTGTGATAGAGCTAAGGTGACCTCATCCTCAGTATAAGGGTTATTTGGAAAGTGAAATAACGTGCAATAGCAAGAGAAAGTGACTCTCAAAAAGACTAACCCATTGTATTGTGACAGTGTTGTGTCGTGTTGTGGTGTTGGGGAAAAGGGTGTCACGAGCCGAGGCCTATAAGGTGAGCAAATCCTGTCATTCAATCCTTTAGTGGCGCGCTCCGAGAACTGCGTACGTGTATGAGTGGTAATGAGTGTGGGGAAGGGGATGTATTTTAAGATGTATAATGAATTTTGTTGATTTTATATGATTTTCTTATTGTATATGTGATGGGGAAATGTCGTTGCTGTTGTTGTTATAAAAGTGGGTCAAAGGCGACGATGGGGAATATAGAGAGGGAGAGAGAGGGTGAGGGTGTATGTATGGAGAGAGCGATAGAATGTATTATACTGAAGAAAGATGAAGTGATGATTATGAAGGAAGCATGTTTACAGTATAGTATGGCAAGGTAGTATGGATGAAGGGAGGTAATCGTGATGTGTTATAATTGTTGGGGGTGACGGTGGTGATGAAGGGGGGCGGAATGAATCAGGACTGTGTGATTGAAGTGAGGTTGCAATGATTATGTACATTTATATAAAGGTTTGTGTTTATAGAAGATGCGAATTATTTAGCATCAAAGGTTGATTTATATTATTGAAATGTGTGTATAGTATCTTGTATTATTATCATGGTATTCATAATTATGCAGGTCAAGATGGTGGACGGAGGACGGCGTGTTATGTTATATTATATAGTGTTTATGTTTTGTAGGCCGGTTGTTAAGACTATGTATATGATTACAGGTGTGGGCTGTTTACTTCTACTATTACTTCTACGTATTACTTCTACCTGTTTATTTCTACGCATTATTTCAACGCTGTTGCCTCTGATGTTGCCTGTTATGCTGTACTGATGTTGCTGTTGTTGACGCTGATTGGGTTCTAACCAGCCTGGTGGGGTGCCTTTGCCTCTACGACAGAGTAGTGTTGTGGTGATCTCTGCCACTGCTGCAGGTTTTGCCTATGTATCGAGGCAACACCATTACAGGAGGCTTTCATACCTAATTCATGCACACACAGACTCACATTGCACCACACCTAAAAACACATTCATTTAGTTAGAAGAATCATCCGCTTATTGTGAAAGAGACTGTTTAGCTCTCTGAGCTACTTGACAAGAACATTGAGACATTACTTCTGTGCCACAGCTTCGCCTAGATAATAGTTTATGATTCAACGCCATTGCTTATTATTTGAAGATTTACATTTTGAATTGATTTGTTGATTTTGATTTCGCTGTACACACTTTGTAAAGAAACTGTTGTTGTTTAGTTCTATTGGGGTTTGTTACAAGGGGAGGTAATTGTTAGTTAGTATTGGGACGGGGGTCTATTTAGGGGTTGAGGGGAGGTTAGTTCCTATTTGTCCTGTGTTTGTATGTTAATTGTGGAATAAAAGAGTGTGATTGTATTCTGGCATTTGTGTTAGTTTATTTTGTTTGAGTTTTATTCCTTATTCACTCGTTGATGTGCTGAAGTCACAGAACCCGCTCGGGGGACGTGACATTTTTGGTGTCAGAAGTGGGATAAACTCATTTATTTTGTTAGGGTAGTGCCAGATGTGTATGTTGTGTGTTTGAGTTGTTGTGCGAAAGGGTACGCAGCGGGCGGTTGGCGGGAGTGTGGGTGTATTGCACTAGGGATCACACTCGGAGTGCAGCATTAACGGGGAATTGGGTTGCAGGGTTCACTTGCTCGCCTTTAGGGGTACGACGGTGAACGATTCCTCGGCTCCTGTGACTGTTGTATTGCGTATTCATTCTGTTAGGTGTTTGTATCAGTTAAGTGTTATTTGTTTTGTGTATACTAACATTTGTTCTTCCCTTCTTTTCTGACATGGCTACGCGGGATGCTCGAGCCGCGATGCGCCGCGACGCTAGGACCCGTAAGGAGGAGGCTGAGCAGGAGGATCGGGACTTCGGTGATGACGGCTCGGTGACAGGGTTGTTGGAGGAACCTTACGCAGTGAGTACTCAGACCACTATGCCTAAGATGTATGCCAGATCGCCCGGTGCACAGAGCAAAGTCGAGGTCACGCTCGGTGATAGTGAGAGATTTAGACAGAGTGGGGAAAGTCTGGGTTTCCGAGACGGAGCGTTAGCGCACTACGTGGTTAGTGAGATGAGAAGAGAGGATGAGAAGAAGCTTCTGGAGGCTAGATTGGAAGCCGACCGGGTAGCCAGGGAAGAAGAACGGAGGGAGAAGGAAGAAGAATGGAGGGAGAGAATGAGGAGGGAGGCAGCAGAGAGATTAGTTAGGGAGGAAGAAAAGAAAGAAAGAGAAGATGAGCGTCGACGTCTAGAAGCTAGATTAGAGGCTGAGAGGGAAGACCGACGTCGATTGGAGCAGAGGATAGAAGATGAGAAGCGAGAAGAGAGAGCGGCTAAGGAAGAGGAAAGGAGGATGTTTGAGATGAGGCTAGAGGAAGAACGTAGAATCAGAGATGAAGACCGAGCTGATCAGAGGGAGAATAGGGCTAGAGATAGGGGGGCAGCATACTCAGTCAAGCTGAAACCCTTGGAGGAGAGAGAGGATGTGGAGGCCTACCTCCAGATGTTCGAACGGGTGGCAGAGATTCAGGGTTGGAGGAGGGAGGTATGGGCGGTTAGGCTAGCGCCTTTGTTACAAGGGGAAGCCCAGGATTTCGACACCGTGAGAAACGCTCTGTTAAAACGCTTCAGGAAGGACGCCGACTACTATCGTAGGCAGTTTCGAGAGGCCAAGAAGGAGGCTGCAGAAACGTTTCCTCAGCTAGTAGTGAGACTAGGGTCGTTGGTGAAGAAGTGGTTTTCGCTCGCCGACAAAGACATCACCGACGTAGAGCAGGTACTAGACACCTTCATTGGAGAGCAGCTTTTCTCCATCATGACTACCGAGTTAGAGATCTACGTGAGGGAGAATCTGCCTGAGACTAGCCATGCCGCAGCAGAGTTAGCACAGCGTGTGGTAGATGCCAAGCGGGCAGCATCAGCACCGGCACCCGTACTGTCCAGTCAGAGACGCAGTTTTCCCAGACGACCGGAGGCTCCTCAGCAACCTAGCAACCGAGGGAGTCAGAGTCAGAAGATAGGGAGGACGGAAGGGGGTAGTGGGGTACGTCGTTGCTACCGATGTGGGTCGGAGAAGCATGTGGTCAGGGACTGCAAGGTCAAATCGCAGACAGTAGGCCAGGTTACGGTGGGACGGACTATTTCCACGGAGACCGCACCTCGGGCTAGCGTGTGTGCAATCAAACCTTATGATCCATGGGGCCAAGGTAGGGCGAACGGGCAGGACGTTCGAGTATTGAGAGATACGGGGGCGGAGATAGGGGCAGTCGCGAGCAGGTTAGTCAAACCAGCTGATTTGACGGGTCGGACTGTCGAGATTTGCTTGGCGAATCGATCGAACGTGGGTCTGCTACCTACAGCTTGGGTGGAGTTGGATTGTGCGCTGGTCAGGGGGAGAGTGGAGTTGGTGGTTTTCGAGGACGGGCCCGATATCATCCTGGGTAACTGGGTAACGTTTGATAGCGGGGAAAAGAGTCCTGTTTCCTTGTTCGGAGGTGAATGCGCGATGGCTGCAGCAGTGCAGACTCGGGCGCAGGTGAAGGCCGAAAAGAAGAGGGAGGTACCCTTAGCAGTAGTCGAACCATCCCAGATCTCTGTTAGCACCCCAGAGTTGATCAGGATGCAAGAGACCGACGAGACGCTCGCGAAGGCGAGAACGTTGGCACAGAGTGGTGGGGCGATAGCGTCAGGTAGGGCGTCAGCTGAGTTTCGCAAGAAGAAGGGGGTGTTGTACCGGGTACACACGAAGAGAGGTAGCCAGGTCACGCAACTGGTAGTCCCGAAACAGTTGAGAGGGGGGATCCTTCAGTTGGCTCATGATCCACCCATGGCTGGGCATTTGGGAGGGAAACGTACCAGGGAGCGGATCTGGGGAACATTCTATTGGCCGGGAATGTGTGCCGAAGTACGGAGGTATTGCGCCAGTTGTCCAGAATGTCAGAAGGTAGTACCGAGGGGACGGGTGAGGAAGGTACCACTACAGCAACTTCCGCTGGTGGACGAGCCATTTCAGAGGGTGGCTGTAGACATTGTGGGACCCATCAAACCCAAGTCAGATCGGGGTAACATGTACATCCTAGTGGTAGTAGACTATGCCACACGCTATCCCGAGGCTGTACCGCTCAAGGGCATAGAGGCAGAGAGGGTGGCAGAAGCGCTGTGGGAGATTTGGTCGAGGGTGGGCGTTCCTAGGGAAGTTTTGACAGATCAAGGGACGCAATTCATGTCTGAAGTCATGCGGGAGATGAACAGACTACTGTCGATCCACGGGAAGGCCACCACACCGTATCATCCACAGTGCAACGGTCTGGTTGAGCGATTCAACGGGACGCTAGTGTCCATGCTCAAGAAGTTAGCCACAGAACAACCTACAGCGTGGGACCGCTACATTCCAGCGCTACTGTTTGCATACCGAGAAGTAGCACAAGAGTCTACAGGGTTCTCTCCCTTCGAGCTTCTATACGGAAAGACCGTGCGGGGACCGATGGCTGTGTTGCGAGACCTCTGGACCAAAGAGATACAAGAGGAAGAGGTAAAACTGAGTAGCCAGTACGTGGTAGACTTGCGTAATCGCATCGAGGAGACATGTAAGTTGGCGCAAGGAAACCTCAGAACCGCGTCAGCCAAGCAGAAGCGGCACTTCGATAAGAAGGCGAAACGGCGTTTGTTCAACGCGGGGGATCAAGTGCTGCTACTGTTGCCAGAAAAGCACAACAAGTTGCAGCTAGCATGGCGAGGACCGTACGAGGTGATCGAACGTGTGGGAGAGTGCGACTACCGGATCAGGATGCGTGGGAAAAGCAAACTATACCACGCCAATCTCTTGAAGAAGTTTCATACCAGAGCGACGGTGGCCACGATCGTCGTAGACGACGAGGGGGTAGAGGAGGAGGAAACCATGCCAGTGGTTGAGGATATTCCGGCGACCACCGTGACGGCATCGGCGATCGCACCGACCGTGTCAGAGACACCCAGTGACGTGAAGAGGAAAAGAGACTGGAATGCACCTCGATCTACGTTCAACAGGGGCGATGATCACATCAGGGGAGACAAGAACAGACTGATGAAGTGGGCAATTCGTTTACACCCATCGTTTGGGGTTGTAGAGCGTACTCCAGGGAAAGACGATGGGCCAGCAGCTTTTCTCAGTAGGAGTATTAGGTAGCATAGGGGGTATTGAAATTCGAGTCGTAGTTAAGGTTCTTCAAGGTGTTAAGAACTGGGGGGGGGGTTGTGTGACGACACGAGTTTTCAGATAGCAGGGAGAATTATACTTTTTACGAAGTTACACTTCTCCGTATATGTTGTACATAGAATAGCGTGACCGATTTACTTTTTGCGTATGAAAGTGCAGTTTCGTAAAGTCCGTGCGTTTCGTAGAAGACAGGGAGTCGGCCAATTTCGAATAGGGATACGAGTAATAAAGAATGTGCATACTGACGAGAGCTCGACTATTTTGCTTGTGGCCGGCGCGGTTTTGGAGGGCAGAGTGGTTTGAGATGCTGTTGCGAGAGGAACGAATCTAACGAGGCAGCAACCCTGTGACAGAGGTCATTGTGTGTAGGGTACCTGCTGGAAGGGTGTGTTTATTGCGTATATAGCCACCCAAGGTCTTATGCCCTCGTCGGGATAAGGATGTTTAGAATTCGAAAGGAAGATGTTAACTGCCATTCGTCGACGAATGTAGAGTTACATGCTTAAGGTGTGTGTAGTTCTCGATTGAACACCCACCAAGACTTAGCGTCTGTGATAGAGCTAAGGTGACCTCATCCTCAGTATAAGTGTTATTTGGAAAGTGAAATAACGTGCAATAGCAAGAGAAAGTGACTCTCAAAAAGACTAACCCATTGTATTGTGACAGTGTTGTGTCGTGTTGTGGTGTTGGGGAAAAGGGTGTCACGAGCCGAGGCCTATAAGGTGAGCAAATCCTGTCATTCAATTCTTTAGTGGCGCGCTCCGAGAACTGCGTACGTGTATGAGTGGTAATGAGTGTGGGGAAGGGGATGTATTTTAAGATGTATAATGAATTTTGTTGATTTTATATGATTTTCTTATTGTATATGTGATGGGGAAATGTCGTTGCTGTTGTTGTTATAAAAGTGGGTCAAAGGCGACGATGGGGAATATAGAGAGGGAGAGAGAGGGTGAGGGTGTATGTATGGAGAGAGCGATAGAATGTATTATACTGAAGAAAGATGAAGTGATGATTATGAAGGAAGCATGTTTACAGTATAGTATGGCAAGGTAGTATGGATGAAGGGAGGTAATCGTGATGTGTTATAATTGTTGGGGGTGACGGTGGTGATGAAGGGGGGCGGAATGAATCAGGACTGTGTGATTGAAGTGAGGTTGCAATGATTATGTACATTTATATAAAGGTTTGTGTTTATAGAAGATGCGAATTATTTAGCATCAAAGGTTGATTTATATTATTGAAATGTGTGTATAGTATCTTGTATTATTATCATGGTATTCATAATTATGCAGGTCAAGATGGTGGACGGAGGACGGCGTGTTATGTTATATTATATAGTGTTTATGTTTTGTAGGCCGGTTGTTAAGACTATGTATATGATTACAGGTGTGGGCTGTTTACTTCTACTATTACTTCTACGTATTACTTCTACCTGTTTATTTCTACGCATTATTTCAACGCTGTTGCCTCTGATGTTGCCTGTTATGCTGTACTGATGTTGCTGTTGTTGACGCTGATTGGGTTCTAACCAGCCTGGTGGGGTGCCTTTGCCTCTACGACAGAGTAGTGTTGTGGTGATCTCTGCCACTGCTGCAGGTTTTGCCTATGTATCGAGGCAACACCATTACAGGAGGCTTTCATACCTAATTCATGCACACACAGACTCACATTGCACCACACCTAAAAACACATTCATTTAGTTAGAAGAATCATCCGCTTATTGTGAAAGAGACTGTTTAGCTCTCTGAGCTACTTGACAAGAACATTGAGACATTACTTCTGTGCCACAGCTTCGCCTAGATAATAGTTTATGATTCAACGCCATTGCTTATTATTTGAAGATTTACATTTTGAATTGATTTGTTGATTTTGATTTCGCTGTACACACTTTGTAAAGAAACTGTTGTTGTTTAGTTCTATTGGGGTTTGTTACAAGGGGAGGTAATTGTTAGTTAGTATTGGGACGGGGGTCTATTTAGGGGTTGAGGGGAGGTTAGTTCCCATTTGTCCTGTGTTTGTATGTTAATTGTGGAATAAAAGAGTGTGATTGTATTCTGGCATTTGTGTTAGTTTATTTTGTTTGAGTTTTATTCCTTATTCACTCGTTGATGTGCTGAAGTCACAGAACCCGCTCGGGGGACGTGACAAAGTAGTTATGTCCCCGATTTGTTTTATGACAATTGGAAACTGGCATAGCCCGTGGTTCAACACAAGAGGTGGCCTTGGAGGCCCTCTAAACTTGCTTTTAGGTCTACCGCCGACGGTCCGCCAACCGTCTTCTCCCTCAGTCGGTGCCACCTGGTCAGTCGTAGCATCGACGTCCGAATCTAGAATCCCCGATCCGATACCCTCGGCACCAGGGCCAGGCACCGGTAGCGGGTCAACCACCTCGGCCCCCACTTCAATGGTCTCGTCCGACTCCGAGGACGACTCCGATAACGTCCCATAGGCCCTTTTGCGACCCGATAAGGCCTGTTCCAACCCAGCATCAGTGGCCAAGCCGCCGATCTGAGCTTCCTTTCTACCTCCCTCCGGGTCGCTACACCCTGTTTCCATATCAATGGAATCGATTTTTGACTTCACCACCGGTGAGTCTTTCCTCGCACTCCCGGCCACACGGTGCCGCTTGAGAGGCGAGCCAGAGTTAGTCATGCCAGCCTTGCCGGCCATTCAAGAATTAAAACAATAATAACGAATTAAGAGCAGAGAGAAAACCCAAAGGAGGCCACGCCACGAGCCACAAGCCTCAAAATTTAAAAATCCGATTCAGGACCTAAAAATTTGATTTAAAATTAATAATTAAATACCACATAAAAGTCAGCGTCGCTGTCCGTCGGCAGCCTCAGGAGCCATCCATGGAAATGTTTTTCACAACGGCAGAAATTCCAAGGTAGTAAGTCCTCCACAGATGTCACACAGTGTAACACAAAAACTCTCCTCCAACACAAACATCCGCAATAGGCAAATGTCCCAATGTGACCAAAAGGTCCAACACACGAACACCAAAGTTTTCACACAGCAGTCGAACTATAATCAAGTTAGTCCGCTACGGAAAAGTCACTGTCAGTAATCCGCCACAGGAGAATAACACATCCAACGACTGCCGACGAGGATAAATCCACACAAGTCGAAGTACAAAGGCAACACATGCACAACAATAAGAAGCGTGGTAAAAATAATCCACTACGCAGTAGACAATCAGAGAAAAAGCACATCCTCTTCACTCAACTGTCACCTCGTGAATGATCATTGATTGATGATTGATTGATGACGGGATAGGATATGAATTGTTCTTATATAGTGCGTTTCTATCTCAAGAGCTGCTCAAGGCGATGGCCGATACGGGATCTAACTCAAGCGCCCGAGACGCCCCCTTGCCACCTTTGGGCGCAAAGTCTGACGGTCATGAGCGACCGGGGATGGGAGACGGAGCCCCGTGTGTGCTGGGTGTATTTTGTGTAGCTGCACTCAATCCTCTAGGACATGGGTGTCAGGATCTTTATAAAGTCGATGATATGGGATGCGTGCGTGCACAGTCTAGATCTCGGTTTATACCCTCATCCGAAGGAGTGGAGGCGCAGTGCCTCAGTGAAACTCCAGACCGTCAATGATCTTTGAACCATTGCTTATACAGGCTGCAATTTTATTGCCTGCCATTCGAGTACATTCGGAGCCAACTGCAACATATCATTTGATACAATTACGATACACGAAAACGGTTAGTCTATGTCAGCACTTTATTTTATAAGTTTAAGATTCATTTTTTTTTGTCTACACAATTGATTTTATAAATATTTTTGTTTTGTTCACACAACTCATTCGATGCCTATTGTGACGTGTTTTTTTATTGTTGCTGGTCTCTGCACAATGGACTGCTATTACCCACACGTCTTAGTCGATGGGGATCGCTAGTAATCTCCCTTTGACTTCACTTAATACATTTATTTGTTTAGCTCGGTCTGTGTTTAGGCTGGGGCACAGAGATAGATGGAAAAATGGTAAAAGATCACTGTCACACTAGCTTTCACACGGCTATGAATCATATGTAGCCTAGTCCAGCCACTTGATAACAGTAAAAATCACACATTTATTTCCTCTACTCTATACACGATATTCGAAGTACGAAACTAACTTAAAAGTTCAATTGTCAATGCGAATGATTCGATCGCTGATAAACTAGGCAGCTACTTTTTCATCATAGGGCACTGGATACTTTCTGCCCAAATGGTCAGAAGTCTTGAAGAGTGGACTACTGTGGTCCGGATTATACAGAGTTTGGTGCACTGAAGGCTGTGTACTTAGCTCAGTGTCCGAAGAGCTGTGTTGCAGTTGATTCCTTGACACGCTGTGTTGTCTTGGAGTCTTTCTCCCTGTGGGTAGACTGGTGGGCTATCTTCGCGCAATGCTGGAGATGCCTCGGCAGCCAACATTCAGCGACTATGTGGTTTTGTTGTTCGCCGAGCTGGGCTCACGATATAACGCCTGCTCGTCTGTAACATATGAGACGAAATTCTGCACAACCCTGTATAATAGGTCTGTGCAGAGCGTCTCACTGAAGGCCAAAGTAGCCCTCAGTGATAGCTCCACATCTCTATACATAAGCGACGAACATTCTGCTAAGTCTGTGGTCCACTGGAATCTCCACTCTAATTTCCTATACATATATAAATATAAATCGTGGCTAACGATACACATAAAGAAATAATAATATTATAAACATTCTCGGGTACAGCCACTGGTCTGCAAGCATACACATAGGTTAAACAACAGTGGATCCGTACATAATACAACATGGCGTCGGCCGGTCATGCTTGCCTCGTGGTCGGATTCTTCCACGTGGTCATGCAAAGTCGGACTAATAATTCAATTCTATGCATAGAAAATTCCACAAACATAATTTAACAATAATATAAATACATCACGATAAAACAGAAGTATGTTCATTTACCTGTTTGACAATGTCAGGCCGTGGCTACTTGATTGAATTTGAATATTCAACAAGCACTGCTTCCCTGGTCTATCAATGGAGATATTTTTGCCAGGAAATAGCTGTGTACTGCCCTAAGCATTCCACACAAATGACCCTCTACCTAGCCTTGGCCTACCCAGTCAGAACTGGTTCTACCTAACGGTGCTGTGATCTGATTGGATGAAGAATCTAAGTGGCTGTAAAATTCGAAACAACATCGTAGGCTGCGATGATGTCTCCAACTGTGCTTGTATCAAGCTACAACTGTGTTGCGCATGATCACTTCTGTCGTCTGCTTTAGACTAACAGTAACCTTCTAAGCCTACACTGTCTAAACAAGCAAAAGCTCAAAGTGTGCAGGGTAAACTGGGGTTCTTGTTACATCTATGCAGTCCTACCTGTAGAATGCACAACAGATGCTATAAGTTGCATTAAACGATTTTCGAGAACTTAATTTACAGTTGGCACTTTACAATATCATTACATCCTTTCGCATTGTATAACAGGATAACAGGAATTTATTTCGCCAATTGACATGTAATAGATATAACAATCGGAATATTATTTGGTGTTGACAATGGCAGAATGTTTTATATTTAACATCTCTCACTCTCTCTTTCTCTCTCTCTCTCTTACACCCACGCACGCATACACACATACCTACATACACAAATACACACATGCATGCACAACCACACACACTCACACAAACATACCCAAAGGCTCGCACACAGTCATCGCCTGTACTAATAAGCCTACTTAACACACACACTCACACACACACTTCCTCTCACAGTAAGAGCATCATTATTACATGGTATAATATAGCATACTGAAATGCATAAACAGATAGAAAAACAAAAATAACCAGTCTAAAGTGATCACAAACTGCTTCCCTCCCTTTGCTGCTGAATATTTTAAGGGTGCATTCAGTGGACGAATAGGCTACATAGCGTACGTTTTGTTTTTGATATGCCATGTACTGCTTTAGCAGACGACCTTTTCAACGCTCGGACACGACGTTTGGATTCAAACTTCGTAAATATTAACCAAACAAAAATATGTATGCTATATAATCCATATTAATCTTTAAAGGTGAATTGGACTTTTATCGCAATTTTGATCTCGATATGGTAGCGCGAATATCACTGACAGCCTCTTTAAGTGTAAGACCCCAATAACATATGATACAAGTTGTGGTTGTTTGCATTACGCAATATACAAAGGTGAACTGGATATAATAATTTTCCAGGATATTTGTTTGTTTGCTTGCTTGTTCTTGTTATGTTTTGGGGCATTCATTCTGATTTTGGGAAACAAGGAATCTTTCTCTCTCTCTCTCTCTCTCTCTCTCTCTCTCTCTCTCTCTCTCTCTCTCTCTCTCTCTCTCTCTCTCTTCTGAGTTTTGGAAACAAGGGTTAGTGTGTGTGTAGGGGGGAGGGGGGTGAAGATGGTAAACCTAAAAGTAGAAACATTACAGTTGAAATAAATAAGGATGTAAAATGGAACGACCGTAGTACGTTCAACGTTATTATAGTATTTAAGGCCACAGTTGTCGCGAAGCTGCCCCTATTAAAGAGCCTATTGACATAGAATTTATATTTAAGACTTTCTTTCATTCTACTGTAGGGTGACTAACCAAGACGGCATAGCCGCCATGTTGTACCACGTGACACTGCCTCACACCGCCGCCTACCGGCTAGAAGTCGATAGCGCCACCTATTTCGCTGCTTCCAGTCAGGAAGCTTGCTGCCAGAAAATACAGGTGTGTGAATTTATAAATTTCATGTTTTCACATAATGTTTAACTCTTTTATATTATTTATTTTAATTTTATTTATTTATTTATTTATTTTATTTATTTATTTATTTATTTATTCATTCGTTCACTTAATTCTTTTGTCAGACCACTTTTCACTTGCGCGGAGGGGAGACAACACATGAGATCAGCCTCCATCTGTCTCCGGCTGGATACTCTTTGCACCTCGGTTGACAACTGGAACCAGGCGTCCACATGACACTGTATGGTCTCTTCGACAGTGGCCTACAATAACCACGGCTTAACACAAACTGAACAAAAACACATTTTCGGGACACTGAGCTCTGCTTGCCGTGTGATAGATAACATAGCCCTAGGGAGGTAGGAAAAGATGGAAAGTATACGATTTGGGTTCCTGTATAGCGCAGTGGTTTGCAGTTGATGCTCGGTAGCGCTGAGGTAGACTTCAGTAAGTCTAATGACGGTGGAACCCAAATCGTGTGATCCACCCTTGTCAAAAAGCAATGGAAGGCCAGCGATGCTAGTCTCGGCAACATCTACATTTATTTATTTATTTATTTATTTATTTATTTATTTATTTATTTATTTAAAGTGCGTTTGAGGTCAAGTTCAAATTGCGCATAAGCCTATAAAATGTCCCATTAACGTATTATATATATGTATGTGTTTATATGTGTCTGGTTAAATGCGTGAATCTGTATGTATGGTCTTTATCATCTTGATGAAAAAAGACGTTAATAAAACAACCAACCAACCATCCCATTAACGTTAAAATATTTCTTTTTGCTTATATATTCGTAAATGTTTTGTGTCTAATCTTTTTTCTTCAAAATTTGAATCTAAACGTCGTGCGTTAAACGTTCGAAACATCGTTTGCTATAAACAGTACTGGTTGATGAGCTCCCTTGGAATGGCTATACAGGCGCCCACGCTTAAAGTCCTCGGAACGTGACGATACACTGACAGCTTAGGCTTGGGGTATTAGCCAAGGGATACCACTGCGTGTTGTTTTAATTGTCGCACAAGTATTCCAAAATATGATGTAACTGCGTCCTCTGCTATTTTTAAGTTGTTTATACTTTTATCGGAGAGATTTCATCTCAATAGTACGGATTGATACGATTTTATATGATTGTACTATCTAGTGTTAAAGTATTAAGGAAATAAATAAAGACCGCATACTCATTCTAAATGCTTCCAATTCAACTACCACCAGATCCTAATGGTGCTGAAGTTATTTACACTAGCTTGTATTCTGTATTGTGTTTGTTATATTTTGTACTAAAGTAAGGAACTGAATGTTTTGCTGTTGTCGTCATGCCAAACCAAACCTGTTTAATAGATTAATTGGTCAATAAATGTTCATACAGTCTATTGTCACACCTGAGAGAGTTGTTGAAGTAGTTGTGAACAACTTAGCATTATGTCAGATCATGGAGGCACAGTCAGCATAAGGGGCAGAGCAAACTCCAACCTCCGTTTTGCAGATGACATTGATGAATTGGAGAAGAACAAGAACTTGGAACAGCTGGTACAGAGGCTTGAAACCACCTTGAGAGTCTTTGGAATGGAAATAAGTGCATAGAAGACCAAAACGATGACCAACAACACCAATGGCATCAACACAGACATCAAAGTCCAAGGCCAATCCCCCCAAAATTTAAGAGTCATTGTATCAGACAATGGGTCCCAACAGGAAGTCCTCTCCAGGATTGCACAAACAACTGTTTCCCTGACAAGGTTGAAGCCCATTTGGAAAGACAGAACCATCAGTCTACACTCCATGGTAAGGCTGCTGCGCTCCCTTGTCATCTCCATCTTCCTATACGCTTGCGAAACACGGACCTTCACAGCAGACCTACAACGAAGAATACAAAGCATGAAGATGATGTGCTACAGAAGACTTCTAGGCATTTCCTATACCCAGCACATCACCAACAACGAAGTACGAGAGATCATCAAACAAACCATTGGACAACACGTTGACATGCTCACAGTGGTGAAGAAACGGATACGTCACAAGAGCATCAGGCCTTGAAAAGACCATCCTGCAAGACACGGTGCAAGGAGGCAGAAGAGGAGGGAAATAGAGAAAGATGTGGGAGGACAACATTCGAGAATGGACTGGCTTGATACATAGCGAAGCCATGAGTGTTGCTGAGGACAGAGAAAGATGGAGTACGCTGGTTAAACGATCAACTGTGGTGCCCCAACGACTTTCGAGTTACGGGATAGGTTAGGATAGGATAGGACAGGAGAGAGTTTTGAGTTGTGTTTACGGGAGATTTGGTTCTGCAGGAAAGTGCTGGACTTTAGTGGCGCAACTTGGCCGGTAACTTGGTATTCACTTATTTTTCTAGTCTCCATCGCTGCCAGCATCTTCTACTTTATCATCATCATCATCATCATCATCATCATCATCATCATCATCATCATCATCATCATCATCATCATCATCATCATCATCATCATCATCATCATCTTCATCATCATCATCATCATTATTATCATCATCATCATCATCATCATCGTCATAATTATCATCATCACCATCATCGTCATCATCATCTCCTTCCTCTTCTTCTTCTTCTTCTTCTTCTTTTTTTTCTTCTTCTTCTATTTCTTCTTATTGTTCTTGTTCTCGGTTCTTTTCCTAGTTGTACTCTTCTTTAATAGCGCGCGTGTGTGCGTGTGTGAATTATTCATTGTTTATAGGGTTCAGCGGACTGTGTGTTTGTGTGTGTGTGTGTGTGTGGGTGTGTGTGTGTGTGTGTGACAGAGAGAGTGGATGAAGCACGGAGAGATTGTTAGTTTAGGCTACTAGCATAAAATCTTCATCCTGTAAAGAACATTCATTCATTCATTCATTCATTCATTCTTCTTCTTCTTCTTCTTCTTCTTCTTCTTCTTCTTCTTCTTCTTCTTCTTCTTCTTCTTCTGCAACTTCAGTGAGGGTGCCTGGGGTTTCTGTATAAATAGTATGCCCTATGCTATCCTATCCAAATCTCATAACTCGAAGGTCGTTGGGGCACCACAGAAGATCGTTATCTACGAAAGGATTCCCATTGCTTTGGAAAAAACACACCATATTATTTGCATTACTTACTGCTTGCCTCATTGTGTATTTACTTAGGCCTTTCCACTAGACCTAGACCCTTTCTCTATTACACGTCTATGGCAGACTAGTTTAATCTGTGTGGACGCTTGACATGAAAAGCTGTTAGAGACATCAGCTATATTAAACTTGATATATATAGTTTATATCTCTGATATATAGTTTAATACACTGAGATAAACGCCATTAATGAAAAAGCGTTGTCGAACAGTCATATATATAGTTTTAATACACTGAGATAAACTCCATTACTGACAAAGCGTTGTCGAACAGCCCAGATTCTGCTCTTGGCAAGGTATATAGTTTAATACACTGAGATAAACTCCATTAATGACAATGCGTTGTCGAACAGCCCAGGTCCTGCTCTTGGCAAGGGACAATACTCCATCTTCTATTGTTCAGTGCAACATGCCGCGGAAAGAAAAGAAAAACAAACAAACGACAAAAACACCCGTTTTCCTTCTCCTCTCTACACTCTCACCTCCCTCGAACCTCCAATGCCATTATGACGCACAATTAGTGTTTTATTGGCCGAAGTTCTCATGTTGTGAACACCTTTGCCGTAAAACATCAAGATATCAGGGTTCTATCCCTTCCACATTTTTATGCGTTCAATAAGGTCATTTTCAACAAATTCTATATTTATTTGGATTTTGAAAAGCTTATCGTAGTCTTGGATGTAGGCTTGCTATGACTAACACTGCTCTTTTACTCTCTGACCACGTTATCTTATATCACCCTCCATGCCCTCTTCCATCCCATATTATTAGATTGTATCTCTTTGCGTTTAGGATGGGTGAGGAATGACCTAAAATGTTTAGGCTTGAATTAGCAAAATGCAAAAGTAATTAGACGTAGTAATGGTTTATCCTGTTATTAAGAGCCAATAGCGGCAGAATGTGGGGTTGTTTTGATTTCGCAATGCACACCACGCAAAACGCCTACCAGTAATTTATGTTATCTATTTATTTTTTAAATTTTTTGTATAAGTCTTCTGGCAGTCTGAAAGAAGCAGGGTCAGGTTAGGTTGTGACTTCAAACTCCGGCTGAACCATAACTTAAACTTTTTTTTAAAGGGCAAACTAACGGCTTTCTTATTTTGCCGTCTAGTGGACAATGAAAATGGCTGCAATAAGATCAAAAACTGTAGATAATTTTACAATGAACTTTAGATCTTATATTGAGTTTCCCAAAAGAGCAAGACATATGAGAAGCCTTATTACCAAAGCAACTGACACGCAAGACCTTTTTCAGACATGCCGAAGTTTTGCTGAAATAGTTGCTAAACGTGAAATACCACCTCCTATCCCACCTTGGGAGTTAAAAAAGGCGAATTTTGATTATGAGTATAGTTCTGTATCAAACCATTCAAATAAAAAATATGGTAGCTATAAATGCTCGCATACATTTAAATTTAAAATATAATATCTTATCCTATATCCTACCCTATCCGGTAACTTGGAAGTCGTTGGTGCACCACAGATGAACGTTTGACCAGCGTACTCCATCTTTCTCTTTCTTCAGGAACCCTCATGGATTCGCTCAGTGTCAAGCCAGTCCATTCTCGATTGTTGTCATCTCAACTCTCTTTATGTCTCCCTCTACTTCTGCTTCCTTGCACCGTGCCTTGCAGGATGGTCTTTGCATACCATCGGAGTTTCCATTTCTTCACCACTGTGAGCATGTCATCGTGGTGTCCAGTGGCTTGTGTGATGGCCTGTCGGACTTCGTCGTTGGTGATGTACTGGGTATAGGAAATGCTGTAGCACCACATCTCCATGCTTTGTATTCTTCGTTGTAGATCTGCTGTGAGTGTCCATGTTTCGCAAGCGTATAGGAAGATGGAGATAATAAGGGAGCGCAGCACCCTTACTTTGGAGTATAAACTGATGGTCCTGTCTTTCCAAATGGGCTTCAACCTTGTCAGGGCAGCAGTTGTTTGTGCGGTCCTGAACAGGACTTCCTGTCGACACCCATTGTCTAATATAATGGCTCCTAAGTATTTGAAACTATGCACTGTGTTGAGGGATTGGCCTTGGACTTTGATGTCTGTGTTGATGCCATTGGTGTTGTTGGTCATCAATTTGGTCTTCTCTGCACTTATTTCCATTCTATAGGCTCTATAGATGGTGTCAAACTTCTTTACCAGCTGTTCAAGTTCACGTTCCTCTCCAGACAATCCATCAATGCCATCCGCAAATTGGAGGTTGGAGATTGCTCTACCCTCTATGCTGACTGTACCTTCGTGATCTGCAAGGGCATCTGTCATGATACACTCCAGGAAGATGTTGAAGAGTGTTGGAGAGAGTATGCATTCTTGACGCACGCCGATTGTTGTTCTGAACCAGTTCCCGATGGCGCTGTTGTGGAGGACTGCACTGGTAGCCTTGTCATACAGGCTTGTGATGACTTCAATAATGTTAGGGCTGATGTTATATACTCTAATGGTTGCCCACAGAGCTGCATGCCATACTCGGTCAAATGCTTTCTTGAAGTCTGAAAGCACCTAATATAGATGTTATTGGTGCTGTAAGTATTTTTTGCAAATTATTATGAAGTTAAAAATCTGTTCAGTGGTACATCGCCCTGCCCTGAATCCTGCTTGGTCTTCAGTTATGATTTGTTCAGCTTGGGGTTTCAACCTGTGGAGTATTATTTTCAGGAGGACCTTGCTGGAATGGCTGATGAGGTTGATGGTGAGGTAATTTTCACACTCCTGAAGGTTACCCGTTTTGGGGGGAGTGATGACAAGCGACTGGTTCCATGGTGTAAGCCACTCCCACTTTGCCAGATTTTGTTACATATAATGGTGAGGACGTCAATCATCGCTTCTTCTCCTGCTTGAAGCGATTCTTTGTATTTGTTGTCCACTCCTGCAGACTTCCCCTTCTTCAGTGATTGCACTGCTGCCTCAATTTCTTCTCGGAGAATTGGGAGGATTTCTTCTTCTCTGTTCTGGGTAAATGCTAGAACTGATGGGTCTACGTTAGGTATGTGGTTGTAAAGGTCAGATCAGTACTCCGTCCATCTATCCAAGACTTCTTGTTCTTCTGTAAGGTACAGGGCGACACAAAAAAAAACCGGTAATCACCAAAAAACAAATGACTTCCAAAATTTTATTTAGATCGACACAAAACTTTAGCTACATTAGGTCAAACCTGTGTAGCAAACATCTCCAAAGTTTCAAGTCTGTACAACAAAAACTCTTTGTTTCACTGGCGCTCCAAAATGTGCTTCAAATGCATTTGGATCAACACCGAGCGATATGTCCAGGTGCTTGGCAAGTTCTGGACAGCACTTGGTCGACGGAGAGAAGTCGTCAGGGTCCTCCAGTGGTTCCAGCAGGATGGTGCCACCCCCACACCTCAAACGAATCATTGGCATGGCTACAGCAGCGTTTCCCTGACCGACAGATCAGCCGCAGGTGTGACCCGGAGTGGTCGCCGCATTCACCGGATTTGAACAACCCAGATTTTTATCTTTGGGGATACCTTAAGGACAGGTATATGGCAACAACCCCCAGACTATCCCTGACCTGAAGGCAGCAATCACAGCAGCAATAAGAGTGATCCCAAGGGAGGAATGCGGGAGGGTCATCAAGAGCTTTGCCCGCCGGATCCAAATGTGCCGTCAGCGCCGGGGAGCTCATTTTGGAGCACATTTTGGAGCGACAGTGAAACAAAGAGGTTTTGTTGTATAGACTTGAAACTTTGGAGATGTCTGCTACACAGGCTTGACCTAATGTAGCTAAAGTTTTGTGTCGATCTAAATAAAATTTTGGAAGTTATTCGTTTTCTGGTGATGGCCGGGTTTTTTTTAATGTCACCCTGTACATGCCAGACTTGCTTTGGATCGTGGAGAAATTGGGCTGTTTAACACTTGTCAGCAGCTTCACAGTCTGGTAGGCCTTCTTGCTGTTGTTCTTGTGTAGTCTGTTCTCTATTTCCTAGCATTGATCTTATATCCAGTTCTCCTTTGCTGTGCGCATGCCTTTTCGGATGTCATTTTGATTTTTCGGTAGGCATCAGCGCCATGTGAGGTGTTCTTTTTCTTTTTCATCTCTTTTCGTTTGTCACACAGGTCCAAAAGTTCAGGTGTGATCCATGGTTTCCTCTTCGGACGTTGCTTGCCATGGTTCTTAGTGTCGGCATCTGTCACAACTGGGTTAAAGGTGGTGGTCATGGTGGTGGTCATCTACTTCACCAGCTCCTAAAATCAGTAGTGGTGCAAATTTCCCTCCAATTGTGGCTTGCAATATTTCTGCCACCTCCGTGTCTTGCATTTTGTCAAGGTTGAACTTCAGTCTGGTGCACTTTGCTGTGTTTACTCTCTTTAAGTGGAGCCTAAAAGGCATCATCACGAGATCGTGGTCACTTCCGATGTCTGCTCCTGGAAAGGTGCGTGTCCTGCCAATGTTGACGCTTGATCTGAAGCGTTTCTTGACCATGATGTAGGCAATCTGGTTTATATAATAGTAATTTTTTAAATTTTTCATTGATGGTTCCTTACTAGAATCAGAAAATGCGTGTTCTGCTTTTGTCATTCCCGATTTGAAAATATGGGAGTCATTACATTTAGGAAAGTTTTTTTTTTTCAATTTCTACATCAGAATTTATTGCTATTTTTTTGACTTTAAACAAAATTGCTAACTTGCCTTTTGTTTTTTATATTTTAGTTTGTGGATTCACATTCTGTTTTAGAATGAATTTGAATGCTACAAATAGCAAAGAACGATAAAAAATAATTTATGTGATCAAACATGTTGTTCATTGTTTGATTATAAATGGGACAGATGTTAATTTCTGTTGGATTCCATCACATTTATTCCATCAGTTTTATCTTTAATGATTGGGCACATCAATAGGCAAAGAAAGGTGCTTTGAACTTGAATTCAATTACTGTTCGCGTATCTTTATCTACTAAAGAAACAATCAACAGAATAGAAGAAAGCATTTTTAAGAAAATATAATTATTCACTCCGATGTTTCTTACATGTTGGTTTTTCAAGACCTGTTGTAAAATTAGCATATTGAATTTTCTTAAATTCATTACGAACAAAAATGTAAAATATTGTTTGCTCGTGTAATTGTGCTTTTTACTGGCTCATATTCTGTTTAAATGCAACGATTTTGAAGTTTTACTACTAGTGGAAATGAAAACCATTAAGATACTAAGTGATTTAATTTTTCCAGTTTGCTTAAAGCTTGCCTTTTTAAATGTATTAGTCTGTTTGAAGATTTATGTAGTTGTATTTTTCTTTCTTCTAAAATGATAATTGTATGAAGAGTCCATGTGTAAATCATAGGGGTAAGAGCGAGAGAGAGAGAGAGAGAGAGAGAGAGAGAGAGAGAGAGAGAGAGAGAGAGAGAGAGAGAGAGAGAGAGAGGTTTATTTGATCAGTTCTAGTTGATGAGTGATTATTTTTTATAGTTAATTGTTTACGTTTGTTTATTAATATGCTTATTTTCCTATTCTCAATGTATAAATCACTTAGGTGAATAATAGACAATAAATGAGTATCACACAACACAATCGCTGTAGCAATACGCAGTGATTATTATGACGCATAATTATTAGTAGTCTAAAAGTACCCCCTTTTCCCCTTCCTTCACCAAGAACATAATCCGCCCCTGTCACCATAATTATGTTTTTGTTTCGAAATAAAATAACAAAGTTTCCAAGAATGTCATGGGGTGCGCTGGTTGGGCGATCATCTGTGGTGCCCCTACGACCTTCGGGTTGCGAGACGGGATAGGATAGGATAGGATTCCAAGAATGTCATAACTGGTCATAACTGCCTCTGGCATATGAAATAAAATCTAAAACCTAAATCCTGTTTATGATATTGCGCAAGAACAAACCGGAATCCTCTACTGAAAATACAAAGCGCTCTGGCAGTTGGAGTGTTCCCGCAGCAGAATAAAAACAATAAACAATAAAATAGGTCAGGTGAATCCGTTATTATTGTAGTTGTTGTTGTTGTTGTTGTTGGGCCTTGCAACCTTGTTGTCGTTCGTGTTGGATTATCATTATTATTATTATTATTATTATTATTATTATTATTATTATTATTATTATTATTATTATTATTATTATTATTATTATTATTATTATTATCAGCAGCAGCAGCAGCAGCAGCATCGTCGTCTTTGTTGTTGTTGTTGTTGTTGTTGTTGTTGTTGTTGTTGTTGTTTTTCTTCTTCTTCTTCTTCTTCTTCTTCTTCTTCTTCTTCTTCTGTATTATTACACACATAGCTACACTCCAGCATTTTGAAATTGTTTTCGTGGGGCTGTTCAAAGTGTTCAGCTGTTCTCAGAGTGGGACAATAATGTTTTCTAATATCTTGTATCTTGTTGTTTTGACTCTGTTTTATCCTAAAGAAGCATAATAAAAATATGGAACTATCTGAAGGCTAAACTTGACCAAAATCTGTTTTGGCAGTTTTGAGAAACAACTTTAAAACGTGTTTGAAAAATGATGGACAACAGCGATGTTGCCCTTTGAAAAAGTGCAAATATTTTTATTTTTAATTTTATTTTATTTTATTTACCTTATACGGATGATCTAATACGGTTAGCAGTAGTTGAAGTATTTCTGCACAATAAACACTATCAAATTCGGTTCGGTTATTCTTGAGATAAGGTACAAAAATATGTTTGAACAAAAAGTGAAAATTCGGAGCGAAAGACGGACTGACCGGTTACTTCGCCATGTTGAAGTATCCGAGCCCCGGATATCACCCAAATTGGTTCAGCGGTTTTTGAGAGAGAGAGAGAGAGAGAGAGAGAGAGAGAGAGAGAGAGAGAGAGAGAGAGAGAGAGAGAGAGAGAGAGAGAGAGAGAGAGAGAGAGAGAGTAACATTAGTTTAGCAAAGAATTGCCGTCACCGACCTTGACCTTTGAAGGTAGAGCACAAACATGACGATGGCACTGGAGACTGACCACTAACCTAGGAAGTTTGGACAAAATATGTTTAGTGGTTCTTCCTATATTTATTTAATCGTTTTTATACAGCGATTTTCAAGCTCAAGAGCTGCGCAAGGCGCTAGCCGATGCCGAATCTAACTCAAGGCGCCCAAGTCGCTCACTTGCATCCTTCGCATAGTCTAGACGCCCAGACAACTGAGCACAATCCTGAGCAACCGGGTTTAGGGGAAGAAGGGACTTAATGCTTGGTGGGTATATATGTGTAACCGGCACTCCCCCCGTCTCGGACATGAGCGTAATTATCTTTAAAGTGCGATGGAATGCGTGCGTGCACAGACTAGCCCTCGGTTTATACTCTCATTCGAAGGAGTAGGAGCGCAGTGTCTCAGGGTCTTTTTTCCATCTTATTTTATTTCTTTATTTTATTTTATATTTTATTTATTTTATTTCATTTTTTACATTTAGTTTTTGGGAGGGGAGGGGAGGGGGTTGAGAGGTAGGGGGTGGGGGGCCGAGGATATGCTGAGCAACGGACCAACGGACGGAATGACAGACAGACAGGTTGACATTTGGCTCATCCTAACTCCCGACTATTTTAAAGTATTTCCAGAAAAGATTACAAATACAAGAAGATGCACTATCCTATGATGATAGGCTTAGTTGTGGTTTTATTTTGGGAGAAACCCAATATAATGTCGCAATTTTTTCTTGAAATTGTAACATCTGCTATATTGACCTTTCACGTGTGCGCAACTCAGTCCTAAACTGTGGGGGATATAAAAGCCGCTTATCGCGTTCCCGAATAGCTAAAATCTTAATCTGGCCTTTTATTCCAGAATCTTAATTTTGAAATTCCATTTTGCAAGATCCTTGAAAGTCAAAGACTCCTGGCAAACTAAACCTGGTCAGATTTTTTTCTTCATTTTATGACATTGACAGGTAATACTTTAGTCAGATTTGTTTATGCTTCCGATTTTTTTAAATTTTATATTTGTATTTTTTTTTATTTTCGATGAAAGATATATTTATTTATATTTACATTTTTTAAAAGATTTATTTTGATTTCATGATGTTTTACGATGGTAATGGCTATGAGATTATGCATATGATGACTAGGAAAACAACGACGACGACGATGATGATGATGATGATAATGATGAGGAGGATGAGGATGATAATGATGATTTGCATAGCGCAGAATTCCATTCAACATCTCATGCTTGGATTTGAAACAATCAGCACAACTCATTATACTTGATAATTCGCATATAGCGATTGTTTTAATTGTTGATAATATTTGTAAATAATATGACTGATTGATTTATTGTTTGATTGATTGATTTGTGTGTGTGTGCGTGTGTGTTTAACATAGGACCTTTACAAATAAATTTTCAGACAAGGATGACTTTCACCACCCTCTTCGTGACGTTATTGGTCGTCGGAGTGGCGTATGCGCAGTTCCTGCCGGGATGCAGCTTCACGGCTGGCCAGTGCCTGTACAACGTGAAAATCGGTCACCATAGCCAGTGTAACATGCTAGAAGGGCAAGTGACTCTTAACAGTGGCACACAAGTAAGAATTAACAATGATATCTTTCAATTATATAAAAGAAGGTAATTGGCCCTTATTAGATCTTGTTTTTTTGTCCCTATAACTTCAAACAACAACGAATTATTATTTGTTGACCCCATTTTAGATATTTTCCTCATACCTCCCTAATCGGGCGGAGTACGTTTAACATTCATGGCTAATGATGTTCATGAGACGCATCTGCCAGGGAAGTTTGGTCACGGTGACAGAAATTGTCCACATTTGGTTGCATTGCTTTTGACATTTTACTTTGATCCCGAATTTTACCTTTTCCACATAATGATTTGGACAAATTTTGAAATAGTCAGAAAATCAGAACGAGCCTAATATCCGTCTGAAGTAAGACCAAAGAAATATTTTTATAAACATTTGACGTGGCGAAGTGAGATGACTATATTTGACCAAGAGCGTGTCAGCCTTTGTTTCAGTGTTGTTGTTTTTTTGTTTGTTTTTTCCCTCTCACATTTTGTTGCATTTGCCAATAATTACTCGTAGCCTACAGTGTTCCCCCGTTGGGGTGCCGGGGGTTTCAGTATAAATAGTATTCCCACTTTCTGGAAATTTAGTGCTTTAAATTCCCACTGTCGCTGTCTTTCTCATTTCCTCTTTCTCATTCCTGCTCTGTTCTATCAATCTGCTATACTATCTTCTTCTTCGCTAGACCAGTCACCTACCTTTTTTCTTAAAAACTCTTCCTGGACAAGACTCCTTATTTGTATATGAGGTCTGTTGGATCAGCTTGGGAATATTGGACGCTTTCTGCCAGGTGGTCACTAGGGCTTCCTATGATGTTATTATTTAGCAATGTATGCATTTTATATGTATGTGTTTTGTTGATAATTTATAATGATGTTTGTATTCTATTTTGTTTTTGTAAACGGTGGTTCGATAAATTAGAGTACAGCCTCAGCGACCCCTGCGTGGGATGTCTTTATTGTAAAGTGACTGGCTGGTGGAGAGCGTTCAGTTTTCCCACTAGGGTTGTTTTGGCAGATCTTTTATGCGGATCGGGGGTTGTCCGGTCCTGATTTGGCTCGAAAGAGTCCGCTGGACCTAAAGCAATAATTATGTAATGTAATTTAGCCTACAGTGTTGATCACCTCATTGAAATTTTTTATAGAATATTACACACAAGCTTTCAGAGAAGCTTAAGTGCGAGCCGTGTGGGCATTGTCAATTATTAGTTCACTTTTCGTTTTAGGGTCTCGTGTTAGCCATTACCGCTGGAGTTCCTTCCCCGAGGACCATGTGAGTCGCATTAATGTGTTGGGTTAATTTGCGTTTCAGAATCTCGTTTGTTACCTGAGTTCCACTAGCGAGCAGCAGATGGCATCTGAGAGGCAGACGGAACACCTGCTTCACACTATAGCACAATACGAAACCGAATTCAATAATTCACAGACCGAATTGACCACGGTAATCACGATATTGCTTCTTACAATTTTATACAAGTGAGATTGGTTTTAACCTTATTACCTCCCTTATGCAAATCTTCTCGGAAGTAAAGCCGAAGGGTTCAATCAGGGTTAGTTTGCAACAAGTAATGGGTTTAAACCATGCTTCTATGATATAACCTAATTAATCATATAGCGCGCTTTTACCAGCTGCCGAGACTTGCTTAATGTTGTCAACCTGCGCTCTGTACCGCCATGGCCCATTGAGCAGGTCTATAGTAAGAGCTCTAAAAAATAAATCCTGATCCAATGCTGATATTCGTTTAGTCCCTATTAGGAACGAACGAAACCAATTAAGCCACGTCCACCAACTCATGTAATCCAATGATTCGTACTATTCAGATGTTGCATAAATATCGCTCTAGCGCGCGAATGGTTTAGCGAGCGACGATCTCGTCAAGTCTTTTGCATTAGGCCCGTTGAAGAGACAGGAATGTCCTACCACAGCTGTACCCGTTACCATACTAAAGGCCTGTCTTAATTGTAAGATTCTTGGAGGTTTCACAAACCTATTTTTTCGAGGTTCTCAGATCTCGAATCTATGTTCCTGAACTCAAAGAATCAATTCTTAAACCTAGGTTCCTGAACCTTTTGGTCTCCCCCAGAAAAAGAAAAAAGAAAGGTTCAGGAACCTAGGTTTGGGATCTGAGTACCTCGAAAAAAAAAAGGTTCGTGAATCTCCACGAAACTTCCAGGGTTTAAGTGGAACATTACTTCTTCTTGACAGCGATATTTTATTAGTTTTATTAGAATAACGCTTTCATTTTTGCGTCTGCAGGTTCTTGGTCAAGCTGGCGCCGAGATTCGTACATTGCGCTCTTCAGTTACCCGCTTGACCTCTACGATCGATCATCTGAACTCTGCACTCAACACGTGCAGGGCAACACACCCTACGGGCCGTGAGTGTTGTGAACTGCAGCAGCAAAGAGTTTCTTTCTTTTTTTGTTTTTTTTTTTGTTTTTAAAAATATTGAACTTAACTTCTGAATGTAGAGTTCAGTATATTTTATGTAATTTAGTAGTAGTAGTGGTGGTAGTAGTAGTGGTTGTAATAGTAGTAGTGTTGGTGGTGATGGTGACAGTAGTAGTAGTGGTAGGACTAGTGGTGGTGGTGGTGGTGATAGAAGTAGTACGACTTTTTTAAAAGTAGCAGAGGACATGCTTGGAGGTGTTGGTGGAGGTGGTGATGGTAGTAATAGTAGTAGTAATAGTGTTAATTTCGGTGTTGATTTGTGCGTTTTTGTGCATTTTCTGTCTTGATGTTTTATGCCCTTTGAGCAGATATGTGCGCTTCACAAAATATTATTGTTGTTGTTGTTATTATTATTATTATTATTATTATTATTATTATTATTATTATTATTATTATTATTATTATTAAAATTGTTTATTTATTTATTTATTATAAATAATTAAAAAAATTGTTTTTATTATACCTTGTGCCTTTTTTTTTACCCAGCCACCATTCCACCGGCAGACGTGGGGCTGACGTTCTGTGACTTCGAAACGTTATTTGGGCGCGATAGAACATGTGGCTACACTAACCAATCCTACAGTTACACGTTCAGAAGAGCTTTTGGCAAGATCAATGATAGCACGGGGCCTATTGAAGACCACACCATGACCTCACCCAGCGGTCAGTAGGGTTATTCATTAACAAGGCCAGCAGCTTGGCCAGCAGGTCAGGTTTCAAAATAAATAGCAAATACAATACGGTCTTTGGCAATTGTTAATTGCACTCACCCGCTTAGGACATGAGAGTCAGGATCTTTAAAGTCCGTGCGAAGGCATGCATGTATGTACAGACCTCGGTTTATACTCTCATTCGAAATAGTAAGCTTAGATGACCTAATACCTAGGTTAATTTTCTTTCGCCTCTGGCGTGGACCGAACTCACTCTTTGGTAGGATACTGGAAATTTCGGCATTGGAGACTAGACCTAAATTCTAACAGTCCACACTAATTATGTGGCGATCAGCAAGCCTTTTGCTTCAGTTTTGAAGATTTATCTCTGTGCGTGCAGGTCACTACATGATCTTCGACGTTCACAACATCTCATTAAAAAGCCTCTACAGTTCAGTAAAGGTAGCAGGGCTCACCTCCCCGGAGTTCAGCCCAAGCCCTAATGCCTGTCTTCGTTTTTGGTACAACATGTTCGGCGAAGATGTTCAGGACTTCAACGTCTATGTACAGGTGCTATGTGTACTATAGTGACGATGATGGTTCTGACAATGCCGGTATCATCATCATCATCATCATCATCATCATCATCATCATCATCATCATCATCATCATCATCATCATCATCATCATCATCATCATCATCATCATCATCATCATCCTATACCATAACTCGAAGGTCTTTGGGGCGCCACAGATGATTGTTTAACCAGCGTACTCAATCTTTCCCTTTTCTCAGCAACCCTCATGGCTTCGCTCAATGTCAAGCCAGTCCATTCTCGAATGTTGTCCTCCCACATCTTTTTCTGTCGTCCTCTTCTTCTGCCTTCTTGCACCGTGCCTTGCAGGATGGTCTTTGCAAGGCCTGATGCTCTGATGATGTGGCCATACCATCAGGGTTTTCGTTTCTTCACCTATGTGAGCGTGTCATCGAGTTATCCAATGGCTTGTGTGATGGTCTGTCGGACTTCGGCGTTGGTGATGTGCTGGGTATATAAAATGCAAAGAGGTCATCACTTCATCTCCATGCTTTGTATTCTTCGTTGTAGATCTTCTGTGAGTGTCCAGCGTATAGGAAGATGGAGATGACAAGGGAGCGCAGCAGCCATACCTTGGAATGTAGACTGATGGTCATGTCCTTCTAAATTGGCTTCATCCTTGCCAGGGCAGCAGTTGCTGTGCAATCCTGGAGACGACTTCCTGTCGGGACCTATTGTGTGATACATACAATAGCTCCTAGATATTTGAAGCTATGCACTGTGTTGAGGGATTGGCCTTGGACTTTGATGTTCGTGTTGATGCCATTGGTATTGTTGGTCATCATTTTGATCTTCTCTGCACTTATTTCCATTCCATTGGGTCTGGAGGTGGTGTCAAGCCTCTGTACCAGCTGTTCAAGATCTTGTTCCTCTCCAGCCAATCCATTAATGTCATCCGCAAAATGGAGGTTGGAGATTGCTCTACCCACAATGATGACTGCGCCTTCGTGATTTGCAAGGGCATCTGACATGATGCGCTCTAGGAAGATGTTAAAAAGTATTGGAGAGAGTAGGCATTCTTGACTCACACCGATTGTTGTTCTGAACCAGTTCCCGATCTTAGTGGCTGCATCTGTCACTGCTGAGTGTAAGGTTGTGGTCATGGTGTGGACATCTACTTTACCAGCTCCCAAAATGAGCAGTGGTTCAAATTCCCCTCCAATTGTGGCTTGGAATATTTCTGAAAACTCCGTGTCTTGCAGTTTGTCCAGCTCGAACTTTGGTCTGGTGCATTTTACTGTGTTTACTCTCTCCAAGTGGAGCTGGAAATACATCATCACGAGATCGTGGTCACTTCCGACGTTTACTCTTGGAAAAGTGCGTGTCCTGCCAATGTTGATGCTTGATCTGAAACGTGTCTTGAACATGATGTAGTCAATCTGGTTGTGATGCACTCCGCTGGGACTGTGCCATGTCCATCGTCTGAGTTTTTTGTGGATGTGATGATATTCTGGGGAAGATACGTTTCTTACTAGGGGGTAAGCCTTTTTGATAGTTGGGCGTTAGGCTACCACTATCGATCGTTCTTTTACCAGAATTCCAAAGCGATGTGAGACTGATCACGGTGCTTAGTCACATAAAATTTATATTTGTTCTCGGGCTTTAGAGTATCATTTGGCTCAAGTTCATAAATACTTATTACTAATCAAAAGACTAGGTTACTTGGTCTCAAGAGAAGAAAACTAGTCAACTATTCGGATTTTCGTAGTCTAATAAATGTTCGAGTGGTCGACTATGTTTCTCGAGGGTTATATCTCAGTTGCCTTTGTGGGCGACTTAGCTGTAACGCTTCGGCGTACGCTGGAGTCCGTCTGAGTGGTCTTGCCTCTCAGGTTGAGCGGTGAGTCAGGTAGCGTCGGGGTTCGGACTTGGCGAGGTAGAATCTAGGTTGTTCTTTTTCTGTACCACGGGAGCAAGCGTTATGCGTTTGACTCCACAAACCGTCCCAGAGCTGACTGTAAAAGTCAGAACTCTGGCTACAATACTCTCTTCAGATATGGTCCCCTCTGCAAAGGGTCCATAACATCAGACACCTGCAGGGTTTCCCATATGCACACTTAGATCCGAATCTTAAGGCTAAGATACATCAATCCACATGCACAATGTCTCAGAAACAATAATCGGTTTCTGTAACTATATATATCATGAACATATTATTAATACATGGCAATCAATATAAAATATATAAACATACACGTATGGTTGGTTGGTTGTTTTATTAACGTCTTCTTCATCAAAATGATAAGACGCACATTCATATTCACACACGCATTCACACATGCACGCATACATGCGCACTCACACACCACATTAAATTAAATTAAAATAACTAATCAAATGAACCGAGAGAATCAATTAAAGCTTTGGCCAACCTAATGCTCACATCAAAACTGATGTTATCAATAGAACTCATAGTTTGTAAATCCATGGGAAAAAAAAACGAATATAACTACATTCAAGTAATACATGCTTCAAAGATACACTTTCATTACATATGCAGGTAACATTTTTACAATATTTTGTTTTAATTGAGTTTAGTATTATTCTATATGCCATGCTTAAAACTGATCTGGTAATTCCACAAGGTTTATCATAACTCAGATTGAATTTAAACGCTTTCACAAATTTATTTTCTATCGAATTTTGAATTTCTTTAGACGATAATGGTATCGTTATTGCCTGTGAGTTAATATTTAAAGCACCGAGTTTTGCAGCATTATCAGCCCAATCGTTATAAAGAAATCCACAATGTGATGGAATCGAGCAAAAGTTCACCTGAGTACCGTTAGTTATCAAACTATTAATAATATTTATAATTTCTAAAATAATTTCTTTTCTTTCACCATGACAATTTGAATTCAGTGCCTGCAAAGCAGACATAGAATCTACACAAATAACTATACTAAATGTACTCAAAGCTAGATTTGAAATTTTATTAAGAGCCATTAATATCGCAATTAATTCAGCAGTGAAAATGGAATATCCTTTACCCAAATAATAGGATTCTGATATATTAAAATCCGGTATTACAAACGCTGATCCAGCTTCACCTGTTTCAAAAACAGATCCATCGGTATATATTTTCAAATGTCCAGAATACTTTTCATACATATGATATCGTGCTTCAACCGCCGTGAATTGTGCGTTATGATTCTTGTTTACATTACAATAATGAATATCATAATTTGCCTTTGCAATTTCCCAAGTAGGTACTAGTGAAATTATATTTTTTTGTAAATTTTCAATATGCATTAATTCTGCTTGAATAAGATCTTTCGTAAAGGTACCTATTGTTTGAAAAGAGTGCACCTTTTTGGGCATATTTGGGAAAAGCTGTATCGGATCGGATAAACAGTTCTTAAATAGTACTGTTGTTAACTGCACTTGCTCTTATTATGTATTTGGCACATGCTAACTTTCTCCATTCATCAAGGGGAATAACACCTGCAAGTTTATACGCCTCTATAGTTTTTGTATGAATTGGGACCCCTAGCGCTAATTTTATTGCTTTACTGTCTAAACTTTGTAATTTTTTAAGATAGCATTTTGGAGCTGAAAAGTACACTTCCTGTCCGTATGATAATTTGGATCTCACTAAAGCAGAAGCTAAATGAATCAGTGTTTTTACATCTTGTCCCCATTTTTGTCTGTTAATAATTTTCATAAAATTATAACTTTTGATAGCTTTTTGTATTAAATATTCTATATGTCTTTTCCAAGTTAGTTTGCATGTTAAATATACGCCTAAAAAATTAACCTCTTTCACATACTTGAGTTCTTCATTTTTAATTTTTAATTTTGGAAATTGTCTTGGTTCCTGACCATGATTAAATAGTACCAAGTTTGTTTTTTCATTAGACAACTCAAGACCATTTTGATTCATATAATGACTGATATTATTTTTTTCTTGTTGATATAATTTAGTTATATATTTTATTTCATACAAAGATGTTTTCCTTTTTAAATTTAAATTCATCCATATTGCTAAGTCATCTGCATATTGAACAAGTGACACTTTATTGCTTAATACTCCTGGTAAATCATAAATTAATGTATTAAATAAAAGCGGAGAAATTATAGATCCCTGTGGAATTCCCATATTAGTCTTATAGCTTGACGAATATGAATTCCCTACTTTTACCTTTATATTTCTATCTTTTAAAAATGTGCCAATATCGGCCAGATAAACCAATTGATTTCAGTTTGTATAATAATCGAGCATGCCAAACCCTGTCGTATGCTTTGGTGATATCAAAAATTTTGCTAGCACACTCTTTCTTTTAGCAAATTGCCTTTTAATATGAGTCGTGATTTTTACTAAATGATCTACTGTCGATCTTCCTTTTTGAAATCCAGCCTGATGAAGTGGAATAATTTTATGTTTCATACAATAGTAAGACATCCGTTCTAAAATAATCTTTTCCATTACTTTGCATACATGGGACGTTAATGCTATTGGTCTATAACTTGAAGTAACTGATCGGGGCTTGCCCGATTTTAGAATAGGAATTACTACAGAAGATTTCCAACAATCAGGAATAGTGCCCGTAGTCCAACATTTGTTAATAATATTATGTAAATTTTGTATCCACTTATCAGGAAGATGCATCAGTAAGTTATATGATATGCCATCTAATCCTACGGCAGACTTTTTTCTTCCTAAATTTAAAATTGCATTTTTAACTTCCTCACATTTAATTTCTGAGTTTATATATAAATTATTATCTGGAGGGGGTATTTCATATTCTTCAGTATGTTCTAGATGTTCTCTTTCATTTTTAACGTTAGGTGGCAGATTATTTGAATTACTAGCATTAGCAAAAACTTTCACAAATTCTTCAGCTTTTTCTTTTGGTGACGGAAAATAATTATCAACTAATTTTAGAGGACGCTGGGGAAGCTGAAATCCGTTTCTCATTTCTGATAATTTCTTCCATAATTTTGCAGCATCTTGAGAATTATTTACTTCAGATTTACAATATTCAGACCAAAACTTTCTTTTTTTCTAAAGCATTATTTTATTTCATTTAATTTTAGCTGTTTTCATTTCTTTGATATATTCTTCTGTTCTATGTTTTAACCAGTTTTTATATGCAATCTTTTCCTCTTTTACTGCTGTTTCACAAATGTCATTCCACCAGATATTTCCTGTATGTTTTTTCTTAATAAAGGTTCTTTTCTGAGGAATATACTTTTTTTTGCCGCTAAATGAATTTGCTGCACAAATTTTACATATACATCATTAACATACACACATCAAACTACTAGTGTTAATTTACTTCTAGTCGCTGGGATAGTGAACCGTTTATAGTCTCTATCACTCTCTCGATGAGGTGGAGATAAGTGGACACTGCAGTTTGTTCCTTTGACCCTCGTGGCTTCGTACTTCGTTTTCGACTCGCGAGTTAACGTTGGGGGTTTAAGGATATGCAGAGGTTCTACGTTCTTCGACCAATCGTTTAACTCTCGTTTTAGTTAATCTCGCATTTACAGGATTCTTCGTTTTTATTTGAATATTTCCCTCACCTGTCCTATCTATGGGACACGTGCAGTTATGTCTTAACTTGGAATGTCAGAGCCGAGTGTAGGATAGATCCAATAGAGATAAGCGTCGTATGGCTAGTTACCGAGCAGGCGACTCTGGTCATTTTGACGAAGTAAGCTAACTAGACGTGGTTCACAAAGTCTGTTAGATTGTATCTGGAGTGTCGGGCGGAAGGACTGTCTGAAGGAAGTTAATTTGCCACATGTGGACTTCTCTTTAGATAACTAGTGAATTAACGTCAAGTTTTATTCGATGCTATCTATTCTGCGCTACGCTAATTTACTACATTTTGTCGACAATATTTCTGCTGTTACAGTGGAGACTAAGCATGTTTGCCAGTATCAGATTGTTGTATCTGGCAAACTCCAACAGTCTCAGACCCCTGTCATTTGTCTCGTTGTTGCAGTGGGGTCCGCATATATGTCACCAGTTGTGGTGCGCTTCTTGGCCAACCTTGACAATCTAGTCACCTTGCACTGTGACTATGTTTTTCTTTGGCACTTGGTCAAAGACAGCCTGTAGATGTTCATAGAAATCCTCCACTTCGCTGTCGTCATAGTCTGATGTTGGGGCGTAGGCTTGGATGATGATGATGTTGAAAGGGGCTGCTCTCAGACGGATGGTAATGAGTCTACTGGAGACGAGGCAGCAACCCATATAACAGTGGCTAAAATGTCTTTGTGGACCAAGAATCCAACGCCGTGTTCGTGCCTGTCATCTCTCCTGCTGAAATAAAGCTTGTGGCCTTTGTTGATCGTTGATTCACCTAGGCCTTTTCAGCGCAGTTCGCTGATACCGAAAATGTTCCAACGATATGGTCCAGCTTTTGGGCCAGTTCTTCTAATTTTCCCTCCGCATTTAGGGTCCTGACATTCCAGGTTCCTATGACAATATTGTCTCTCGTGCGGATCCTGCTAAGTTGTCCATCAGTAGCACACTTATCACGTTCCGTTTTTGTGGCCAACGGAAGGCGCGGTTCTTGGTGACCAGGACGACGACCGATCCGGTATGGAGTGAGTGGTTCTTTTCATAATATTGGGCAAGAAAGACCTGGCAGTGCCCAATCTTCTCCAGGCTGTTGGCCACAGCCGAAGTCCACGAATACAGTGTGGCTCGCCTTGACCCCGAGTTCGTGGCCGTTGAACCTGTAGTAACATGAGGTTCCTCCGTACTGGCCGGTGACTTCTGTGTAGAAGACTTTCGCCCGGTGATGCCGTGCTGACATTACCCCTGTTAGTCGCCTCTTAGACACGCCGGGAAACGTTGGGTCTATTCTATTCAGTGCCTCCTCCTCTACTTCATTATAATCATTATCCTCATTGATCTAATTTGGCCCTATTCAAACCCACCGTGGCGAATAAATTTCATTTATTATTATTATTATTATTATTATTATTATTATTATTATTATTATTATTATTATTATTATTATTATTATTATTATTATTATTATTATTATTATAATTATTATTATTATTATTATTATTATTATTATTATTATTATTATTATTATTATTATTATTTATTATTTGGCAGGTGAGCGGTGGCAACGGCTATCCTGTGTTCCATCGCAAAGGCAATGGTGGACAAGTGTGGTCATTGGCAGAAGTGGACCTGGACAAGGAGTACACCAGTCACCCTTTTAGTGTAGGTATTATCCTATCCTAGCCTGTGTTTATTGCTGTTCATTCGTGGGTTATTTTATTTCTCCTGGCAAAATCATTTGCAGAAATGCCCATTCTCACTCAACTCACTTGCTTATGATAAATGCTTATGATTTATTGCATCACTAATACCCTTCTAGGGAAATCAAATTCACCCTCACTTCCCTCTGATATTTCTCCCTCCAGACTTCCACAAGCTTTTCAGAATTTTTCGACAGCAAGATCGCTACACTTTGTCAGTTCCTAGACTCATAATGAGCTATCACTCTCCGACCCTCCTACTCCGGCCCTTCATTTTCTTCTTTTCACCCCGTCACTGAAGTCACAGTCAGGCAAGCCATTTTGCAGTCAGGCATCAAAACTTGCGAACTTGATCCCCTCCCTTCCTCCTTTCTCTTTCACTGTCTTGACACTCTTCTCCCACACTTCACTGCTGTTATCAGTGCCTCGCTCTCTTCTGGATCCCTTTCCCACCTCCTTCAAATCCGCTATCCTTAGACCTCTTCTTAAAAAAACTTCCCTAGACCCCGATAATCTGAAGAATTATAGGCCTGTCTCTAATCTCTCATTTCTCTCCAAAGTCACTGAAAAAGTTGTACTCTCGCAGCTCTTGAGCCACCTTGTCGCTAACAACCTACTTTACTGCAATCAGTCTGCTTACCGCTCTGGTCACCGCCCTGCTAAAAATTACAAACGACGTACTGACCGCTCTAGACAATAATAACATCTGTCTTCTCTCCCTACTCGACTTGAGTGCTGCGTGTGATACCATCGATCACAGCTTGCTCTTGTCTCGTCTTCGAAACTGTTTTGGCCTCGCTGATTCTGTTCTGTCTTGGTTCGAGTCATATCTATCGGATCGCTCCCAGGTCGTTACCGTCAGTGGTGTTTCATCAGTTGCTTCACATGCCTCAGGGCTCTGTCCTCGGACCCATCCTTTTTGTTCTGTACACCTATCCCATCTCCCACATTGCCGCCCACCATTCTCTTTCTCACCATAGCTTCTCTGACGACAATCAGCTCTATATATCTGGACCGATTTCCGACCTCCACTGCCTCATAGCCTCAACCCAGTCTTGCATCTCTGACATTAAGGCATGGATGGATCTTAACAAGCTGAAGCTTAATGAAGACAAAACCGAACTCATTCTGTTCTCTCCCAAGAAATACATAAATCACACTGCCCTTCTTTCGTCTGTCGTGAACGGCTCTTCCATCACTCCTTCTCCCACCGTCCGTAACTTAGGCGTCACTCTTGACCAATCCCTCTCCTTTCATCAGCATGTTGCTAACGTCTGTCGTACCTGCTTCCTCGAAATCCGTCGCATTGTTTCCATTCGCCATCTCCTCACTGATGAGGCAACCAAAACTCTGCTATGCGCCTTTGTTCTTTCCCGTCTTGACTATTGTAATTCCCTTCTCTCTGGCTCTCCCAACTATATCATCGGTAGGCTTCAGCGTTTTCAGAATCATGCTGCCCGCCTCATTTTTCGCTCCTCTAAATACAACCACATAACTCCTCTTCTTCAAACCCTGCACTGGCTGCCAGTACAGCACAGAATCCAGCACAAAATTTCTACACTCTGCTTCAGAAATTTTGACCTGACTTCTCCCGGCTATCTCTCCGACCTTCTCGAAACCTATTCCCCCAATCGCTCTCTTAGATCTTCTGCAGATACCCGTCTTTTTAAAATCCCAACCGTACGCACCAAAACCTATGGCCAGCGCACCTTTTCCTACCAGGCCCCATCTATCTGGAATAAACTCCCTCATTCTCTCCGTCACTCCACTTCTATGCTGTTATTCAAAACCTCTTTAAAAACTCATCTCTTCCATCTTCCTCACTAAACTTTCCTCTTCATATTACACAACTGCTTTGTTTGGTCAGATTGTATTGTATGTCTGAACGTGTTAATGTTTGCCATTGTAAACGTCTAGGGCTTGTAAAAGGTTAGGCGTATAAATTTACATTTCATTCATTCATTCATTCATAAATAAAGAACTAACTAACTAACTAACTAACGAAATGTTGCATTGCATAGCAATTAAGGCATATTGCATTACATTGTATCGTATTGTAATTTGCATTGTATTGTGTATGGCATCGCATAGCATTACATGTATTTTGTTTCGTATTGTAATTTATATTGTATAGTATTGTATTGTACAGTATTGTATTGTATTGCTATTTCAGTTGGTGTTTGAAGGGACGACGACAGCCTACCACCAAGATGCTGATTATTACCATGGTCGTCAATTTTTACAAATCAATAACCGTGGAGATATCGCCTTTGACGACGTCTACCTCTACAACGCTAGCTGCAAAAGTCAGTTGAGAGATTCCTTTTTCTTTCTTTTTTTTCTGTTCCCCGGCTTAGCTGGCTCAGAAGTCCGAAGAAACTAAAATTTTGTAGTTATGGGTGATTTTAATACATTTCGTCCGTTTTTGTGTGGGTGTCCAGGTGTCCCTGTCTGCCCAGCCAACGGTAATGCTCGTGTAACCTGGGACATCGGCAACACCACCTACTGTTACACCTTTCACACTCAGTCTGCGTCGTGGTACGAAGCTGCGTCCCTGTGTCGTCAGCAAGGCGCCACCTCCTACCTCGTCACGGTGACCTCACAATTTGAACAGGACTTTCTTGTGCAGACCATCAAGAACGACATCGGTAAGAACGCGGAGAAGCATTGCTGTTACCAAGTACAAAAATTATTTAATCGTTTTTATATAGCGCTTTTCCAGTTCAAGAGCGGTTCAAGGCGCTGGCCGATACAGGAATCTAACAAGCTGCTCGAGGCGCTCACTTTGGAGCCTTTGGACGCATTGTCTGACGCCCAGACAACTGAGCACAATCCTGGGCGACCAGCAATGTGGGAGAATGGACCTAGTTTTTGCTGGGTATATTTGTGTAGCCGGCACTCACCCGTCTAGAACATGAGCATCATGAGCTTTTAAAGTCCGTGTGATGGGATGCTTGCGTGAACTGACTAGACCTCGGTTTATATTCTCATCCACAGGATTATGCTTGTTTGAAATTATTCCTATAAAATTATGTTCTGCTGTTTAATGAATAACCGTTGTGTCTTGTTCAGTCATTTGGCCATTCTGCGTGGAAATTTAAACTGAACTTATTTCGACAGTCTTGAGTGCGGCTGGTCAGTATGGCTACTACGCAGGATACAACGACGAACGCTCCGAACAAACCTTTGACTGGACTGACACTGGAGTACCATACCAAGGTAAAAATTAACTACTCATATAAGTATGTTAGGAACCAACATGTTTAACACCTCAGTTTGGCATATTCCCATATAATTGTACTTTACCACGCAAACGCAATACCAGCATTATGAAACCTTGACGAAAGTGCCCTCTGAATGCATGGCAGCTACCAAAAGCGTTAAGAAATTTGTCATTCGATAGGATAGGAAGTTGGCCAACCTCAGCGTAGAAGTGATGATTGATGTGGTAATTGTTGATGATGTCAGCGAGAGGAGAAGTACACAGAGTAAAATGAACTGAGCCAAGAAGAGAGCCATGAGGAACATCACAGGTAAGTAGGACTAGAGAAGAATTGGCACTGTTCACGGAGACTCTCTGAAACTTGTCAGAAAGATACGAAGAGAACCAGTTGAGTTAAGAGCCGGAAATCCCCAAAGCGTTTTCAAGACGTTGGAGGAGAATAGAGTGATCGATGGTATCAAAGGCAACAGAGATCGAGAAGGGTGAGAAGAAAACGTTTTCCAGAGTCAGTGGCAAGCAAGAGGTCATTTAAAATATGGACGAGCGCAGTTTCAGTGCATGGAATGATCAGAACGGTAGGCAGACTGGAATGGGCAGAGAATGCTGTTGGAAGCAAGATGTTCATTTAACTGTTTCATGTCAATCTTTTTATGGAGTTTTGATATGATAAGTTGTGATGTCAAACTCCGGCTGAACAATAGCTAAAACTTGAAATAAAATTAAAAAAATTTAAAATGGGGAGCAAACTAACGGTCTATTAGTGGACAACAAAAATCGGCTGTAGCAATATGAAGTGGTACATAATTATTAGTAGTCTAATAGTGTCACATAATGTAATCAGGAAGCACACTGCCCTCACCCCCCCCCCCCCCACCCTTCGCCCCCATCATGAAGAGCATAATCCGCCCCTGCAGTCGGTCAGTATAGTACGCTTGCCCTTGATTATAGTTTTGGCCTGATGACGAGGTGGCTTAGCCCGGTCACGTGGCGGCTTAGCTTAGCTTAGCTCGCAAAACTAAAAAAAACAAGCGCACTTCTACTAGTGATGTGATTTTCTGACAGGGACATACAGTAACTGGAAGGTGGGTCAACCCAATGACGTCGGGAGCAACGAAGACTGCCTCCTCCTGCAGTTTCCGGATCTGGACTACCAGTGGGGCGACGTGGACTGTAACGAGAGACACCCGTTCATCTGTAAGACCGCCTATCCTAAGGATACTGCTGCTGCAGTGGCCCAAACTGCTGGAGCCAATATTCTCATCGGGTAGATGAGGGAACAAGGCGCCCGTAGAATAGAGTATACAGGTCTAATATTAGTAATAAGCATACTAAGGCGCATAGCATATTTATAATACGCGTTATCATACAGCGTAGCTGAGACTAGACAAGACCTTCTCATTCTCTCTTGTGGAGTAGGCCTCATAAAGTCTCTGCTACGCAGTGGCATATTATAGATAGTACAGAATGATTTACGCATAAGATGATAATAATAATAATAATAATAATAATACAGGATGCTATACGCGCCTTACCCCAAATCATTCAGGCTCAAAGCGCGGCGACCTATACCAACATACACGCTCACCTGTCTCATCCACCCTCACACATACCAAACACACATCCATCACTCAAACAGGTGGTGTAAAGGCAGGGAGATCGCTATTAGAAGACGGAAAGAAAATCGAATTTTTATTTTTGAAATTTTTATATTGACTGCGTCCTGTACCATTATTGGAGTGTGATAAAGGATATACCTTTTTTTCTCAAAGCCAGATACCGGCGCCTTTGTGAGTGCATAGTGCTTACTACCTGAGACGCGGAATTTCCGAATGACCTGTCGCGAGTACTCACGATGAATATGTAACCATATTCAATAAAATATTGATTATACTAAATATAATGACTTCTTGTTTTCAGTTCAATTTGTTTATTACGTAAGACTGTCGTCGCGTTAGCATTTCTTCTCTACTGTTGTTGTTTTGTTGTTGGCGTTGTTGTGGTGGCTTGTCTTTTGTTGTGGATTGTGTTCAGTTGTCTGGACGTCAGACAACAAGTGGGTGCCTCGGGCGGCTTGAGTTAGATCATGTATCGGCCAGCGCCTTGAGCAGCTCTTGAGTTGGAATAGCACTGTATAAGATCGGTTAAAAACTTTTAAAACATTATTATTAGTAGTAGTAAATAGTAGTAAGTATTAGTAGTAATAATAGTAGTAATAGTAGTAGTAGTAGTAGTAGTAGTAGTAGTAGTAGTAGTAGTAGTAGTAGTAGTAGTAGTAGTAGTAGTAGTAGTAGTAGTACACTAGCTACTTCTGATTTTTACCCTTTCGTCAATCATCCACCGGGTCTGTTAAAGCACTCTGTGTGTGTGTGCGTGTGCGCGCGGGCGTGTGTGTGTGTGTGTGTGCGTGTGTGTGTGTGATAATATTCTTATATTTTTTCCACACACTCCCCCCTTTCTTCAAAAGCGCTGTGAGCATGCCTCCGAGTGTGGAAGTTTGTATGCGCTGTATAAGTTTTCATTCATTCATTCATAATAGTAGTAGTAGTAGGCTTATTTGCTGCTATTGTTGTGTAACCAGGGTCTCTTGCGTTTTACCGTTTAGACGAATGAATGAACATTGAAGTTTAGCGTCTACACCTACCATAGGCTATAATATATGGAAGACGGCACTATATATATGCAATGAAAAAAAAAATCAGCCAGCCTTAATTAGTGGAATAAGATAAGAGAGATCAAGTTGTGTGAAACACTGGAAGAGAACAGCGGTTCTTTCCCTTTGTTAATAGGCCAAATCTGCTATAATATTCACACACAAACACACACACGCACACACACACACACATTATTTGGGGTTATATTAGTATTATGAAATATAAAAAAAAATTAAATTGTTTTTTAGCAGGTTATTGAAGGTTTGAATTAAAAGTAAAATAAGGGAGATAAGTGTGATATTGTTATTAATTTCTTCAGTTTAACTCCCTTCCACAGCAGCCTAACAAATTAAGCCGTACGCTATAAGTAACGTTAAGCCAACAAATGAAAGTTATCATTTTAGTCATTACATTACATTACATTATTATTGCTTTAGGTCCAGCGGACTCTTCCGAGCCAAATCAGGACCGGACAACCCCTCATCCGCATAAAAGATCTGCTGAAACAACCCTAGTGGTAAAACCGAAAGCTCTCCACCAGCCAGTCACTTTACAATAAAGACATCCCACGCAGGGGACGGCTGAGGCTTCACCCCAACTTATCGAACCCCCGTTTACAAAAACAAAATAGAATACAAACATCATTATAAATTATCAACAAAACACATACATATAAAATGCCTACATTGCTAAATAATAACATCATAGGAAGCCCTAGTGACCACCTGGCAGAAAGCATCCAATATTCCCAAGCTGATCCAACAGACCTCGTAAACAAATAAGGAGTCTTGACCCGGAAGAGTTTTCAAGAAAAAAGGTAGGAGACTGGTCTAGCGAAGAAGACGATAGTATAGAAGATTGATAGAACAGAGCATGAATGAGAAAGAGCAAATGAGAAAGACAGCGACAGTGGAATTTAAAGCACTAAATTTCCAGAAAGTGGGGATACTATTTATACTGAAACCCCCGGCACCCCAACGGGGGTATCATTTTAGTCCACTCAGGATGTTCTGCTTCTAGCTATAATACAAGGCGGTAATGTATGCATGCATTTCTTCACCGAAAACAATCTATATATGTTTTAAGTTATTTATTTCTTAAATTTCATTGATTCTTCTGCTTAATTTTGCCGTGTTCATACGCCTGCCTATTCGAACGTAGCAACGATTGCTTCTGACTTTCTGTGTGCTAGACCTGTGATACACATATGACACCCGTTGTGAAGTCCACAGTAGGAAGAAGCTGATGTGAACTTCTCAACGGCTGTCCTTGTGACTACATAATCATGCAGTATACATGGACTGCACTCAGTGTATTATATGCATTCAAGGCCAAATATCCTCTGATGAGACCTTTGGTAAAGATTGAAACGCGTCAGGAGAACCAGGCTTTATGAATGGAGGTACTGCATTTGAGCTCCGCTCATGGAGAAGCACATGGAATTGAAAGCCAGTATGTCGCTCATTATATAATTTTGTCCACCTTTGAGAGCAGGATAATTACCTGATTTTGATGTTTAAAACAAATTTCCTCCATTGGCTTGTTTTTATTTCTTGCTCCTTAATGTTTGTGCACGGTGCTAGCCATTTCGCACAGATTTGCAAAAATCTATTTTTTTTGGGGGGGGGGGGGGGGTAGGGGGAGGGGGAGGTAGATTGGGAGGGGAGTTTGAGGGGGGAGTACTTAGACTTACATTGCACCATTTCTTCTCCTTTAGAAGTAATTCAAAACATAGGCAATGTACAGTAACTGTCAATAAACTCGAGAAGAGTCACAAGAGGCATTTAGATTTAGCTTGTTCTAAAATTCACCATTGCCTTGGTTTTGTACACAAAGTAGGAACTTGTTCGGCGATGTAGGCCTACTTCCGGTTCTGGGGAAGTAAATCTTCACCTCTTTCCATCGCTTCTGCTACCGTACGTCTTTTTTTTTTAAAAGTAAGATTCTGTAGATAAACAACACATTTTGTTTTATAACCTGGACCAAATTTAATAATAGTGAACCAACAACATGATGGAAACTTACGCTACAGTGTGAAATATATGTGTTCTGTGATACAGAGGAAAGTAAGCAAGCTTTTGAGTTTTGTTATTATTGACAATAATTTTAATTTATTGTTTTGACGTCGAATTTATTATTTTTTTATTTTATTTGTTGCAGTGTTGGTAAACATTGGCCTGATTTATGTACAGATGTATTCAAATTTATCTTGTACAGTAGCCATAACTTGGTATTTATTTCACTCCATTATTCCGCATTAATCATTATTTTTTTATTATTATTTCCTGGCTAGTTGTAAAATACTTAGTATAAGCAACAATGACACGTTATTAACTTATTTCTTGTCACACTTCACTTGACATTTTTATTTTTCTTTGCCACATTTTCTGAACATATTTTTTTTAGAATCATCTCTGGATTATATTATACTTATGATCCTGTGATCAGGTGTTATTAACTCTAAACTTATCACAAATACTAGCCTGTCTGAATACTATGTAGGCCTACAGACTTTATTAGTAACACTAGCCTAGTATAATACTATCTACAATAACAGACGGGAATCTAGATCCAGTCCTATGACCCATGTTTTGCCTCTTGCATTTTATTTATTTAGAAATTTTTTGGGAAATTTCGGGAGGGTTAATATAATGTGTCGGATAGTGCAGTGGTTGGAGCACTCGCTACTGTGTCGAAAGTGAAGCACCGTCCGGTGCGGTTAGCACTTGGATGGGTGACCGCTAAGGTGTGAAGCGACAAACAACAACGCCCCCAGTTGACTCAACTGTGATTGAGTACCTACTCTCTTGAGGGTGGGGAAGGTAAAGCAGCGAGGGAGAGAGTTGGGCATCACCCTCATTACGCTGGCCCAAGATAAGTGTGATCTCCAACATCACGCTCCCCTACGGCCACAAGGCTATGGGACTACCTTTACCTTTTACCTTTAATATAATTTTTAGGGGAACACCAAGAATTTCAGTATTCACCATCTGTGACTGTGAGTTGATTAAGTTACAAAATGGGTAATCCTATCTATCCTATCCTATCCTATCCTATCCCATCCAGTAACTTGAAAGTTGTTGGGGCACCACAGAGGATCGTTTAACCAGCGTACTCCATCTTTCTCTATCCTCAGCAGCCTTCATGGTTTCACTCAATGTCAAGCCAGTCCATTCTCGAATGTTGTCTTCCCACCTCTTTTTCATTCTCATTTTTCTTCTGCCTTCTTGCACCATGCCTTGAAGGATGGTCTTTGCAAGGCCTGAAGCTCTGGTGACGTGGCCATACTATCCCAAGTTTCCATTTGTTCGCCACTGTGAACATGTCACCGTGTTGTCAAATGGCTTGTGCGATGGTCTGTTGGACTTTGTCGCTGGTGATTTACTGTTTATAGGAAATGCCCAGAAGTCTTTTGTAGCACCTCATCTCAGTGTAACTGTAATGTTTTCCCATAACTATACGGTCGTATATATGGAGGCGAGGCAATTGTGACCATCCTTTTATCAGGGTCAGCTTCATGAGAGCTGTGCCCATGTCCTCTCCCACCTTGGCTTACCACCTCCAGTTCTAAAGTGAGCCAGGTACCACTCACAGTGTGTTCTGCAGTTTTATTCGTTGTGTCTTGATTTAGTGATTGTAGAATTCAAGTACCAACTGGTCTGTCCAAGGTAGTAAAGGGGCTCAATGATGCTAGACATAGATCTGCCAAACAATTTTGATAGAATGTGCCAGTTTCCTCCCTCCCTTCAATAATAGTATTAGATTTAGATGCATTCAGTCTAGATAACAGATTTTCAGTTATAAAAATTCAACTTCCAAAGTTCCTTTCCATCTTCTAATAGCAACTTGTTTAAGTTACACCACATGTTTTGAGTAATGAAAGTGTATTTGTTGTATACATGTGTAAGCATGTGTATAACATGTATTTAATTTGATTACACTTATTATAGATCACCACATTTTGAATCTGATTTAGCATCATTTAAGAATAATGCACGTATAGCATCCTCTATTAGTATTAGCATTAGTATTTATTATTTATATATTATGCAAATTATACAGGGTGGCCCAAAAGTAGGTTTACAGTTATCACGTAGACTATTTATTTGAAAATTTGACAAATAAACCCTGGAAAAAAAATATCATCAAGTAAAAAGTTACAATCAGCAAGGAAAAAGCTGTTTATATAAGTTACATTTATACTCTGAGTCTGAGGAATGTTTTTATTGGTACAGTATTAGCAAGTAACTTCAACCATATTATATAAAACTAAAAGGTAGTTTAATAACTGTAAACCTACTTTTGGGCCACCCTATTATATATGAGTATGTATCTGTGTGTAGTCATCTTCCTATCCTATCCTATCCTGTCCCGTAACCCGCAGGTCGTAGGGGCACCACAGATGATCGCTTAACCAGCATACTCCATCTTTCTCTGTCCTCAGCAGCCCTGATGGCTTCGCTCAGTGTCAAACCAGTCCATTCTCGAATGTTGTCCTCCCACCTCTTTTTCGGTCTCCCTCTTCTTCTACCTCATTGCACTATGCCTTGCAGAATAGTCTTTGCAAGGCCTGATGATCTGGTGACGTGGCCATACCATCGGAGTTTCCGTTTCTTCACCACTGTGAGCAGGTCATCGTGTTGTCCAATGACTTGTGTGATGGTCTGTTGGACTTCGTCGTTGGTGATGTGTTGGGTATAGGAAATGCCCAGAAGTCTTCTGTAGCACCTCATCTCCATGCTTTGTATTCTTCATTGGAGATCTGCTGTGAGGGTCCATGCTTCGCAAGCATATATAGGAAGATGGAGATGACAAGGGAGCACAGCAGTCTTACTTTGGAATGTAGACTGATGGTCCTGTCTTTCCAAATGGGTTTCAACCTTGTCAGGGCAGCAGTTGTTTGTGCGATCCTGGAGAGGACTTCCTGTCGGGACCCATTGTCTGATACCATGGCTCCTAAATATTTGAAGCCATGCACTGTGTTGAGAGATTGGCCTTGGACTTTGATGTCCGTGTTGATGCCATTGGTGTTGTTGGTCATCATTTTGGTCTTCTCTGCACTTATTTCCATTCCATAGGCTCTGGAGGTGGTGTCAAGCCTCTGTACCAGCTGTTCAAGTTCTTGTTCCTCTCCAGCCAATCCATCAATGTCATCTGCAAAACGAAGATTGGAGATTGCTCTACCCCCTATGTTGACTGTGCCTTCATGATCTGCAAGAGCATCTGACATGATGCGCTCTAGGAAGATGTTGAAGAGTGTTGGAGAGAGTAGGCATCCTTGACGCACACCGATTGTTGTTCTGAACCAGTTCCCGTTGGCGCTGTTGTGGAGGACTGCACTGGTAGCCTTGTCATACCGGCTTTTGATGACTTCAATAATTTTAGGGCTGATGAGTGATGTTGTACACTTTCATTGTTGCCCATCTGCATGCCAGACTCGGTCAAACGCCTTCTTGAAGTCTATGAACACATGATATAGATGTTGTTGGTGCTGTAGGTATTTTTCACAGATTATTCTGAGGTTGAAAATCTGCTCAGTGGTACTTCGCCCTGCCCTGAATCCTGCTTGTTCTTCAGCTATGATTTGTTCAGCTTGGGGTTTCAACCTGTTGAGTATTATTTTCAGGAGGACCTTGCTGGGATGGCTGATGAGGCTGATGGTGCGGTAATTTTCACACTCCTGAAGGTTACCTTTTTTGGGAAGAGTGATGACAAGCGACTGGGTCCATGGTATAGGCCACTCCCCACTCTGCCAGATCTTGTTACAGATAATGGTGAGGGCATCAATCATCGCTTCTCCTCCTGCTTGTAGCAGTTCCGCGGGTATGTTGTCCACTCCCGCTGACTTCCCTTTCTTTAGCGATTGCACTGCTGCCTCAACTTCTTCCCGGAGAATTGGGAGGATTTCTTCTTCTTCTCTGTTCTCGGGACATGCTAGAACTGATGGGTCTCCATTTGGTGTATGGTTGTAAAGGTCAGAGCAGTACTCTGTCCATCTGTCCAGGACTTCTTGTTCTTCTGTAAGGCATATGCCAGACTTGCTTTGGATCGTGGAGACTTTGGGTTGTTTGACACTTGTCAGCCGCTTCACAGTCTGGTAGGCCTTCTTGCTGTTGTTCTTGTTCAGACTGTTCTCTATTTCCTGGCATTGATCTTCTATCCAGTTCTCCTTTGCTGTGCGCATGCCTTTTCGGATGTCATTGTTGATTTTTCGGTAGATGTCAGCTCCCTGTGAGGTGTTCTTTTTGTTTTTTATCTCTCTTCGTTTATCACACAGATCCAAAAGTTAGGTGTGATCCATGGCTTCTTTTTTGATCAGTGCTTGCCAAGGATCTCAGTGGCGGCATCTGTCACAGCTGAGTTGAATTCGAAGGTGGTGGTCATGGTGTTGACATCTACTTCACCAGCCCCCAAAATGAGCAGTGGTGCAAATTTCCCTCCAATTTTGGCCTGAGTTCTGCCACCTCCGGGTCTTGCAGTTTGTCCAGGTCGAACTTCAGTCTAGTGCACTTTGCTGTATTTACTCTCTTCAAGTGGAGCCGGAAAGACATCATCACGAGATCGTGATGTAGTCATCTTCACTGATTATAATTTTGTAAATCAGTAAATTACTAAATTATTGCACGGCTGATTCATCATGGATGATAATAAAAAATTATTAATAATAGTAATAATAATAATAATAATAATATTAGAAGAAGAAGAAGAAGAAGAAGAAGAAGAAGAAGAAAATTTATAACTTATATAATAAGGTAATAATTATACCATGTTAAACTATACATGTATTGCTAGACCTAAGTAGTATGTATGGGTAATTTTCTAGTCATTGGAATATCATTGGAATATTTGAACAAGAAATGACATAATGAGAGTTTTGAGAGGAAGTCATCTAGCGTAGCCGAGACTAGACAAGGCCAGGTATTCTCCCTCTAGTAGTTTCAGCCATGCTGTATGTGTGGAAGTGCCATTGTATGAGCTGAAAATATGTGGACTTTTGACTGTAGCAGTGTAGGGGACAGAAAGCATGACACACAACCACATCAACAGATATTTAAGGAAATGATGGCAATAGTTGTATACCAACACAGCGAGTTTGGCAATCTGACCTAAGTGTATTTACTGAAGATTAATCAAACAATTGCCTCTAATTGAATGTCCAGAAGGCAAATTGCAAGCACAGTGTACATCCTTGAGTTGAATAAGAAGTAGAGATACACTGTTTTTAAGTTCAAATGAATTGATATTTGTCATAGCTGTTACCCCACCCCAACTCCTCTCCCCATCCTCCTCCACTCCTCATTTGTGTGTATATATATATATATATATATATATATATATAACACATACACTCATCTCAGACTGCACATGCGTATATATGCATGACCCAATGCCATAGCTCAGTGGTAGAACGTTCACCTGGGCCATCCATGACCCAGGTTCAATTCCCTGGGTGGGCAAGCAAGATAGTGAGTTTATCAGTGAAGTTAAAGGGTCCCGCAGACTACAGTAACCATTTTTTGCTGTCCTTCTTAGCAGTATGATTTCTCTGGTGGTTCAGTGTTGATTATGGTTCCTACCCCCTTCTTCTCTGGGATGGTTATCCCCGTCTGATTTATTATTCATTTATTGCTGATAGTTGGTGTGGACGTTACAACTTCATTGTTCATTATATATAACGTGTGTTCAATTAATAATAATAATAATAATAATAATAATAATAATAATAATAATAAAAATAATAATAACATTAACAATAACAATAACAATAATAATAATGGATGCTATAACAGCCGAATATGCTGTCCAGGGGAAAATTTTTCCAATTTGTTATACCCGAAGTTAATTGTTCCTGTAGTCGACAGTTAGTGGCAGAATTGTGTCTTTTAAAAAAATGTATTCGTTATATCGGTCTAAATTGAGTCTTTGATGTAAGATTTACAGTCCAGAACAGGTCAAACTGTATTCTCATCATGTTATTGCAAAAGAGGTTGATTTTAGAAGATTTTGCCAGATGAAGGGAAGGGGAAAATGGGGGAGGGGGCAGGAGGAGAGAGGGGGAGAGAGAGAGAGAGAGAGATTGAATTAGCCCCTTGTTCTCGAAATTGTGGGGTGTATGCTTTTATCTGTGCTTGCTCGTCCAAGTACATGTGCTTATATCGTTTTCTGTGGAAGTGTCCGTGTGTGTGTGTGTGTGTGTGTGTGTGTGTGTGTGTGTGTGTGTGTGTAGGTGAGTGTGTGTGTGCATGAATGCTTCCTTTCTTTTAGCATTATGTATAATAATTGGCTTGTCTATGATATACACATGTCCATTTTTTATATTTTATATGTCAAGTGTGATTTTGTCCAATGTTACTGTGGTATCCTTTTTTTTTCTTTTTTTTAGTTTAAGTATTATAAAGTGTTTTGTGTGAGAAATATATCATTATATGGCTATAGGAATTATGATAATTTGCCTGTGGTGTGGATGTTTGTGTGTGTGTGGCTGTTTTCCAACATCAGAGCAATATTCAATAGACAATGTAACTGGAACAATTTTCAATATGCAATGTAACTGTTGTCATTTGGCTGAATAATCTGTATTCTGCATTCTGAACGAAGGTGCATAGCGTTGATAATGACTTTTAAATTCTGTGGTTATATCAGCTTTTTGACTCGCATGCATAGCAATATGAATCTATGTACTAACCAAAAGCAAAGGTTTTTTTTCCCAAGAGATGAGTCTTAAATAGTCCAAAATTGCTATAAAAAAAATGTCCGTCCGTCCGTCTGCCTGTCCGCCGTCCGCACTCCTTCTGTCCGCCGTCACCCGTTTGTCTGTGCAAAGTCTTTAAAGTGGCTAAATACTTCGACCCTATTTCAGCTATCACAACCAAACTTTGTAAGATGGTATGACTCATGAGACTCAAAAATTGTAAGTGAATGCATTACTTCACTTCAAGGTCAAGGTCACAAAATCATAAAATGTTAGTCAAAAAATGAATTTTTTTTCACAAAATTTCACATTTTTTCTAGGTTACTAGTATTGAACGTATGATTATTTGATTCATGATAGATATCAGGGAGACATATAAACTTTGCAAATTTGGTCAACCTCACTCCAAGGTCAAGATTACTGGATCTGTCGAAGTCGGTTTGTACAGGTACTTTGAAGTGACGTTGACCCTAAACTGTGAGAGATACACAGTCCAAATTTGTTGTATTTAGAGATGATAGATTGATCTTTCATATGTGTTCCGTTTTTGCGTTGATCTTGAAGATCAAGATTATTTTAGGCCTTGCAAAACCATTAAAAAAAATAGGTCATCGTGCAATTAAATGGCTATTTATTTCACCCATAGTATGCAACAACATTGGGTTATTTGATCAGACATGCATGATGGTCCAGGTCACTGAAGATCGAGGTCATCCCAAGGTCACCGTTTTTGGGCATAATACAACGTTTGCTGTACTTCAGTTGATAGTGTATTTGGAGTCGGAGTTCAATGTTAAGAGCATAGAAAGATGAAGGTCTGTATTACTTTGCATTTTAGTGCCATGATTTTTTTTCTTTCCTGTGCACTCATTTTCGAGCTCCATAAGGAGCATGTGAGGTTGTTTTTTTCTTGTTTGGATGCTCTCCCGCATGCGATATTATTTCAAATTCTCAATCACATTAATTTTTGTATTTTCGCCATGATTTAACACTTAGGAGACGATCGGGCCGATCTATCGGCCCTACCTGCCTGTGCCAAAAATACGAAGATGTATCGGCCCCGGACGAGAATCGTCTCGTATTCGCTCTCAAACAACGAACGGTTAATCGCATGCTATGTGTCTAAAAACGAACTTCCCGTTTTGCAAATGATCGTTATATTATTACCTTACATGGTTTTTGTTTTAGGTCGTTATCAGCGATCGTTTTGACGGGTTCCGAACTATTTTCCATTGGATTTATTGTGACAGTATGAAAGATGCACGACCACCAATCGTCCACTATAACAGTGAAATCTTGTCTGATGTATTAATTTTCTTTAATAATACGAAAGTGAATGCTTCTGTTAGCTTTTTTTAAAGGACACAATGTGAGTTGTGAGCCGTATAGTTCCTTCCTTCTAGCTGTATTGGAGTAAAAAGATGGTGAAAACCGTGTACATTTTCACAAAATACAAATTCATGTACTTTATTCTAATACATTTTGAAAATTCAGTCTATTTACTTTCAGAAAATGTAAATTTTGCTTTACTTGTGAAAAGTTCCTGGGTGCCAAGAACAAAAAGAAAAAGTTAGGCTTGTCACTTTCTGCCAGATCTTAAACTGACATCTTTTTTTATTGTTGTTAACTTTGCAAAATGATGTCTCCAAAGGCTTCAGAAGAGTCTAGTCACATGAATGACTCACATTTAAATGGCAGATTTTACGCCATTTCCGAATGTTTTCGTACTTCGATTTCGTTATATCCGTCGAAATTTAGTGTCTGGGATGAGAAAATTTCACTACGTTATAACCACAAGCGCTTGTATCAGTACACGCGAGCACCTGTGCCTGTGACGCGTCTCCCTTTGGTAATGGTTATAACCATGTTCGTTATATTCAGAAATTCTAAGTAATAAATAGGAACAACTCAGGCAGGGATTTTTTTTTTCATTCGCTAAAAGCATTGTTCGCTGAAAGCCTGATTCGTTGTACGCGTGTTTGTGTATATATGCGGTTTTCCCCAAATTAATAATCCTATCCTATCCCATCCTATCCTATCTTGTCCCGTAACCCGGAGGTCGTAGGGGCACCACAGATGATCGTTTAACCAGCATACTCCATCTTTCTCTGTCCTCAGCAGCCCTGATGGCTTCGCTCAGTGTCAAACCAGTCCATTCTCGAATGTTGTCCTCCCACATCTTTTTCGGTCTCCCTCTTCTTCTACCTCCTTGCACTGTGCCTTGCAGAATAGTCTTTGCAAGGCCTGATGATCTGGTGACATGGCCATACCATCGGAGTTTCCGTTTCTTCACCACTGTAATTAATAATCAGTCTATCAATAATAGTAAGCTTGGCGATCTGTACCAACATACATGCTCACACGTTTCACACACTCACATACCCAACAAACATAAATTTATGTCAGCATATTGATACAATGAAACAACTATTTAAATTTTAATATTTATACTATTGACAAATTAAACAAAAAGTTTGTTTCACAAAAAGATTGCATAGAAGAATTAATTATTTTAAACCTCGTGAATTACAATTCAAATGATCCTTTAAAATGACTTGTATTCTAAGCATAGGTGTTATGAACAATTCTGTTGTAGATTGGAAAGAATGATAGAACATATTATTTCCTTCGCCACATATGCCTGGATGTTGTGACATTTTGTTTTTTTCAAAACATTACATTTTTCTATGAAATTACCGACTGACAATAAATGTTTGAAGTAACATAATAATTGCGTTGTTAGAAAACAATCCATGAAAAGGAATATTTTTTAGATAAGGGCAGTGCGAGATTGATGTGAAGAGCCTGATGCTGTTACATGGTTATGGGCTGGGCCGATCATTATCTACTCCACAAATAAATATCCACTGTGTCACGCACAAGACTCAAACTGAGTGTCAGTGATCTATTAAGACTTTATCGACACTACCATGTTGTTTGCTCCAGCAATCTCAGATGTTCTGTGCGACAAATTGCTTTGGCGAAGATTGTTAGTGACATCTTTGCGGAATATTCGTCTTTGTAGGACTATAGAAGCTTGCTTTGGCTACTCCAGTACAATATCACTTAGTCTGCTGAAGGCTAGTCTCTAGACCACAAGGCATTAACCAAGTAGAATGGATCTTCGATGACAAAGAAGTAGTGGACCCTCGATAGCACAGCGGTAGCAATAGTATGTATCTTCACATAATACCCGCTGCGCTATCGTGGATCCACTACCTCTTTGCTATCGAGGATCCATTCTGCTTGGTTAATGGTCCTGTGTCTACACTTTACAAACCACTGTATATATAAGCTTAAGCGTTTAGGGACAAATGGTTCGGTAGGGGGTCTGTACATTCCAACGCCTCCCATAGAGGTGCTGGCTCAGAGTGCCCAAACATTCATTTTTACTAGTAGTACGTAGACAGCAACGCTATCACATAATTATTCAGATACGGGCGCTTGCGGTCTGCGACTGTGATTGTGAATAGTAAGCACCGATACTCGGTGTGCGTCTACAGGTTCCAAGGATCTTGAACCATTTCACTTATTCAAGATTCAAGATTCTTTATTGTCCAAACACATAGCATGGATATTTGTTATGCAGTGCAAGAAAAGAGATAACAACATCAAAACCATCAAAAACATGACATACGATATTAATACATTTGATATACTACCATACACAACTTCCATACCGATATACAAATCTATCACCACTAGCACACATGCTTAAACAGATATCCAGTCACATACACATGCGAACGCATTTGACACACTGTCACACAGATAATTATTCCACAATACACAAAACCACTCGCACTTACTCGTTCTTCCAAGCCTTTCCCATCCTAGCCATCCACAGATCCACAGAGATATGTAGAGAGATATCTCTGCCATCCACAACACCTCACTCCTGTATCTATACACTCGCACTTATATACTTTTCATCCTTCCTACCACTCAACTCGTGGACTCACACAAACATCCATGCACACACATACACCCATGTATACATATATATACACATGCTTGCTCGCGCACCCACCCCTCCATTTATGTCTGTTTACACTTTGCACTAACGACAGCTACAATGGAATAATAATAATAATAATAATAATAATAATAATAATAATAATAATAATAATAATAATAATAATAATCGTAATCATAAGAGTAATTATAAAAATAATAATAATAATAATAATAATAATACAACTACTAAAAAAATAATACAACAGCAGCAACAACAACAAGACTAATAATATATGGTAACAGTGATAATAATAATAACAATACTACTACGACTAATAATAATAACAACAAGAATGATACAAAACCAAGCTTCATGATGATCTAGCCGTGGCTATTTCGTATCTTTGCACTAGCAATTTACTTAATTTCTATAATTCTATGAGTATATTTTTTTTAAAAAATATTATTTGCATGTGTACGACGAGATTCCCATGACCTTGATCCTCTCCCCACCCCAGAAGTGGTTATTTTGGTGGGTGTAAGAGAGAAAGACAGACAGACAGACAGAGATCCTTCATTCATTATTTGGAAATTGTTCGTTTCCGTCAACTAGCAGTTTCTTTCTGTCGCTATCAGATGCAAAATAAAACAATATTGAAATTGCTTCCACCATATTAAAACTAACATAATAAGATCGTGATGTGTCACAGGTTTAATGAAAGTGGTGATACTATTTGTAATGTTACTTAATGTACAACTGTTTAATTCTTCGTTGTACACTATACATGACTCTGTTATACCCTTGATTGAGTCAGCCGTAAAGATAGTCCACTATAACTAGCCGGACTCCGACCCTGCAAGTTATTGGCGGACGTTTTATCTTAGCAATGGAAAGGGAACACACATTATGCAGTCCACCGAGATAGTGCAGTCTCGAGTTCTAACATAAACAAGTCAAGTTGGCAATCAGCCAACGTTTGCGATAAATTCAATCTCTCTGCACCAGTCCACCACCGAACACTGCGCAGTATAGTCCACGTGATTATCACGCGCTGCAAGTCCATAATTGGTAAATAGGTCATGGTGGACTTTTCTCGGTCCTTCTTTTCCGTGACGTACCGTGAGTCAGCAGTCCGCCAGCGATCGCAGCGCCAGTCCACCAAGAGCCTAAAAGCTGGCTGGCGCAGCGGCTGGCGGACTGGCGATTGGCTGAACCGAGGTCGCAAGATCCACTGCAACCGGGAAGAAAAGTCCACCGGCGGGCGTGTAGTCCGTAGTCCGCCATTTGCATTTAGCGAGAGAAGACGTAGACACGCTTTTGTGACATTCGTTTTCCAGTGAAGTGAGGCCTACACGATTAGGCCTATATTACAGTATCATCCACATTGAGGTTGTTGGTACGTAATGTTTTCTTTTTCAATCTTTGACTTTTGAGAAAATATCATCGATAGTCGGTCTGAAGTTTTATAGGTATGTTTTGCCAATTGCTGGTTACATTTGCTTATGCTGTTTACATTTGCTTATAGTATCTCTCTCTTTTTCTCTCTCACTCACTGACATATAGTATGTTATAAATGTATTATAATTATACATGTGTTTAGATTTGGGTCGGAATAACAAGCAAGAGTTTTCAGGAAAGAGGAAAAGGACAGAGAGCTGTCTATGCATACAACTTAACACAGGCATCCGGAACTAATGTAGTCTTCTATAGGCCTATTAGCCGCTCGCTCAAGTCTTGGAGTTGTATTTTGAATTGGCTTTCGTGGACTGCACAGTACTAAAACAAATCTAACACAGCTGTTGGTCGATCTAGTAATATAAATATTTTTAAAAGCAGTATCCCCCAAGTGGCAATAAGTGAATAACAGCAACAATCGACCACTAACCACAACAGCAGCAGCAGCAAAAACAAGAAGACGGAAAGAAAAACTATAATTTAGACCTATTGATCAGGAAGAGAATGGTAATTTTGTTGTCTTTACGACGTATAGGTTACTGTCTGAATTTACTGTCTGAAATTTTCTCGTTTTGTTTCAGTGCTGCTGTGTGTTGAAAGAGAGTGGGGGCAGGGAGTAGGAGAGGGGGATGGGCATTATTCAGTTATAGGGCTATCCATTGTTCTTGTTGTTGTTGTAAACTGATCGATCTCCCATTGTTAGTTACGAAGACGAAAGCTTTATTATCTCAACAGGGAAATTTCATGGTTGACAGTAACTGAGGGAAGAAACAATAGAGTTTTGCGTGTATGTTTTGGTGATGTTGTTAAACAAATCATAATTAATTTCTTTAAACACAATGACTTAAATAGAATGTTCCCAAAGTCATCCCAAGGTCACTGGGTTGTTTTTATTTTTTTATTATTTTTTTTTAAATTTGTTTGTGGGGATGGGGGTGGGAGGGGGAAGGGCAATAATACAACTTTTGCTATAGATTATATTACACGAGTGTATTTGGAGCAGGAGGTAAAGGTAATCTCAATTTCAAGAGCATAGAAAGATCAAAGTCTTTGCACTTTAATGCCACTGTTTCTTTTTTCTTTCTTTCTGTGCAGTCATTTTTATGGTAAATGTTGTAAGTTCCATAAGGAGCATATGAGTCATATGGGCTTTGCCCTTCTAGTTCTAATTAAAGTGAGAAACAAAATAATACATAAATGCACGAACATAAAACCAGATATTAAATTTAGACTCAGTCAGCGGCCTTTGAATGATATTTCAGTGTATTTAGTTACCTTGAAAGGCTAGCTTGTCTTTAGTACATACCTTGAAATGCAAGCCTGTCTTTGGACATCCATCCTAAAATTCTTGGGACAGTCTGCACTACATTGTATAGGGCCAGGCAGCAAGAAGTCTGGGCCTAATCTTGGGACACAACCCATCGTTTACAATTCGTGGTGACCTAGGACGCCTGTAAGTTGAGGTAGCTTTGAACCCCTGAAGAAGCAATTTAGCGAAATACATGCATTGTTGAGAACATTTTTAGTCTGCTGCTTTTTATCTTTTTCTTCCTCTATCGTGTCTTCTGTAATTGTCTAAGACAATTTTTTAAAAGGCTCCATGCATTAAATCTCTTTGATAACACGTTTTTGTGACTGGAGCTAGAAACTGGGACTAAATTAGCACATGTCTATGTGTCCTTATTTCTGGTGTCCTTGTGTCTGTGTGTGTTCTTTAAATGGCTGTTCTCTGTACAAGGGCGCAGTAATAGATTTATCTATATCCTGGATGGATTCTATTCGCATGGTGCATTCAAAGCAGTGTACAGTACAAACAGATAGTGCAGAAAAGAAAACAGTGTATGTCTGCGTAGTATTCGTTTTAAATTAGAAATAATTGGGTTTGAATATGATGGTTTTGAGATGGGTGTGTGAGGGTCAGCAATTATTATGATGTATGAAAGGGTATGAGTGTGTCACAAAGTGTGAATAGTCTAGATAAATTAAATACTGAACTGAACTTTTAAATTAATGTTTTAGTATTTGTTGTTCTTTCATTCAAGTCATAACTTAAAGCTTAAAACGGTAAAGACTTTAATAAATATTATCTTGTTTATCATCATCTACTTTTCATTCACTTACACTCTTTTTTTGAAAACGTCAGTTCTCCTTTCACACTTAATTTTAATAGTAATAATACTCTTCTTTGTTATGCAGGGAGACATTGTTTAACACTACAGATCTTGATCTTTCTTTGTTAGCGTGTAGTGAGTTATTAATTAATACCACAATATCTAATCTGTTAATGCTGCACGTTAATTTTTCTTTGTTGAAAGTGACTAACAATAGTTTATACTCCTCTTTCCTTGCATTTTTTTTTTGTTTTTTTGTTTTGTTGGTGAATGCCTTCTGTAGGCGATGGAGACTCAGCCTTTGTTCGACTTTGAGACGCCAGAGGTACAGTATCCGTAGTAATGCCAATACACTGTATACTACAACATTATTATTATTCAGTGTGGAACACCATTTGCAGACGTGTATCGGTTTTTTTATGTTGCCAGTATAAACTATTATTTGTTTTGCACCAAGGGTTAGTTCGTTTTGCATTGGCTATTGATTTGAGTTTAGCTATTTGTGTTTTTACTTTCTTTTTTTTTTTGGGTGTACAGTGCACTATTTTTGTTAGTGCTCTCTCTCTCTCTCTCTCTCTCTCTCTCTCTCTCTCTCTCTCTCTCTCTCTCTTTCTCTCTCTCTCTCTCTTCCTCTCTTGATCAATTGGTTTTGAAGATTTTGTTATGATTTGTTAAGTAACAGCACGTATCGTTGTCTTTCAATGGAATTGGGGTATTCTTGGTAATTTTCTGTTACATTTAGTAGAGTTTTCTTCTTTGTGAATTGAGAATGTGTGTTCATGTTCAGTATGGAGATTTGTTTAGGGTTGGTTTTACTGTGTTCATTTTTCATCAACTTTCTGTAATAAGATTTCTGTAAAAAATAGCTTTTAATGAGTCATTTTACAACATTACATTTTGTTTGGGTTGATTTTGCTGTGTTATTTTTTCATTCAACTCTTATAGCAACCATTAAAAAAAAATATGGCATGTGCTGATTTTGTAACAAGGCTTATGGGAAATGATTAATATGCAAAGGTAGTGTTCCCAGCTTTCTAACAAGATGAAGGAGATTTTATATTTTGTATTTTTATTCATAACTACAGACATGTTATGTTTAATTTTAATATATTTGCCTTTAAGTAACTGTTTGTGGCTTTATGTTTTTGATTTTTTTTAAAAATTATTACAGGTTGATGATTACATGTATTCATATAATTCACCTCTTATTTGTAACCACTGGAGTGATGTAACTAGACTTCACAGCGAACCATTTACCAATTCAAAATAATTGTGCTTGTTCATTTTTAGTTTATTCAAAATTTAATGCTTTCCCCATTAGGCTCTGTGATCTAAAAGTATATGCAGTATAGCTGAGACTAAAGGAGATCTTCTGATTTCTCACTTTTTCTTGTACTGGAATGAGGGAGCAGGCTATGCCAGGTCTCAGCTACGCTGTATGATAGAAGTAGTGAAGCAGATGTTTTAGCATGGTTTTTTTCAAGGCTGCATTCAAACTCATCTTTTCTAATGTCTTGACATGCCCCAAAGCATCTACCTCGGACCTACTTTTGTTTTAGAGTTAGTACTTTGTTTCTTTGTTGTTTTATTAGCTCTGAAATTTACTCTGGAATTACTGTTTTTATTTTCACGCAGGATGATTTTATCCAAGTTACATTTAGCTTCTTTCTTTTGTATATTATTTTTTGGCAGATTAGTTTGAGTGTTCACGTTTTTGTATGATTTAAAGCGTAATGTTTATAGATTATTTCAATTCGTTAATTATTTGAGGCATACTAATAAATTTGTGTAATTTAGATGAAGCAATCACTATATATTGTTATAAACCGAAATATCTGTCACATATATTCGCCCCCAGATATATATTCACCTTCATCCACCATCCCTTTACCCCATTCTGACCTCTACTCTCAGTCATATATCTAATATTCATTTAATTCCAACCTTTCATATATTACACAATATCTTTACATATCACTGTAGTCCCATATTATCTCAAATATTGAATATAATATACTTTCGTCTGTTCCCTTGCAACGAAACAAAAAATGCTGTATCCCACCAACCTCGAAACCCTCCCCCCCCCCCAATTCCCTCTCCCACCTCCACTTGCCCTCTCATTTCTCCCTTTCCTTCCCTAGTCCCAAAATGTTACCAGTTGTGTGTTCGTGAATCAATAAAATACAAGAGATATGGGAACTAACTGTTGGATAATTTGCTCTTGCAGGTCAAAACGGAGTTGTCTCTCTTTAAGGGGGCGTCAGTGGGTAGTGAAAGTGGATCATAATTATTTGCTGCACACTCATATTTAAAAATATGAAGTTGCTTAAAATAAAATAAAAAATCTTGTCTTCAAATTGAATTATATAAGATGCAATTATATACTACAAAGCTTTTTCGTTTCTTTTAAATTCATTCTCATAAGATTTATCGCTAACTGCTACGTAATATTGTGAATAATAGAAGTAATTGTTATATTGTTTCAGAATCTGTCTTTTATTCTTGGTTTTATAAGCTTAGTTGTGGCTGTGTGTGCGCTTACATTTTTATTTTTAAAAAATTACTTAAAAGGTATTAATCTTCGTGAAACATTGCATCAACAATCATTGAAATATATACAGGTGAAAAACACCTTCTTCGCACTTCGTGTAAAAATAAGGCACACTTCCATTTTTCGGGCATCCTTCTGCTGTTAGTACAGTGTACTCTTTCTGTGTGATCTTGTTCATCATTTCACCTTGGTTGTTTTTTTTTACCCGCTTTTTCCAGGTGTGTCAGGAGGACATGGAGAGAGAGGCTTTACTGAGACTGGGTCGGGTAAACCATCCAGGTGATGCTGAAGCCATCCAGAAAATTCTGGCAGAACAGTCTGGAGTCTTGGAGGTCAAGGTAGGGGAGATCTGTCACTGTTGTAGTAAATCAGATAAAATTAGTATTAGTTTTGATAGATCTAAGTCATTAATGGTTCAGGATGAAAGTTTTGATAGATCTAAGTCATTAATGGTTCAGGATGAAAGTTTTGATAGATCTAAGTCATTAATGGTTCAGGATGAAAGTTTTGATAGATCTAAGTCATTAATGGTTCAGGATGAAAGTTTTGATAGATCTAAGTCATTAATGGTTCAGGATGAAAGTTTTGATAGATCTAAGTCATTAATGGTTCAGGATGAAAGTTTTGATAGATCTAAGTCATTAATGGTTCAGGATGAAAGTTTTGATAGATCTAAGTCATTAATGGTTCAGGATGAAACCCAGGGAGGTCTTTTTATTTTTATTTTTTACCCTCATTTAGTGTATTGTGTTTTGGTGCGTAATGACCATTTTAGGATAACAGGCGCTTTTATTTATTTATGTGGGGGAAAAAAAGGTAAAAATCTGGGCTTGTCATAATATTATTATCATTTGAGACCCTCCGATGTGATAGTGCTTTTATGCGCGAGTTTGTCAAACTGATCTTATGCTGCTACCACTGAACCTTATTACTATCATTGTTGATTTGAAAAGACTAGTTTTTATTTATGAATTCTACATTCCAGTCTCATGTGTTTAGGAAGAAAGTTTGTGTGTGTGTGTGTGTGTGTGTGTGTGTGTGTGTTTGTTTTGCAAACCGAGTAAGGACCTGACCTTATATACACACCAACCTTTACAGGACCTTAAACTTACTCAGGACTTACACTCGGGTCCTTAGAAGGTTTTACTTCATTTTCCCTATATTTCATTACCTAGAGGGGAACTACGCACTTTGATGAAGATTTGGTGGAGTCCTGACTTGGATGCCAAGATAATTTTTTTCGCATCCGGAGTGTGAAACTTTTACACAATTTCGTGGCCAAACGAGGACCTGGAAAATGTTACACTCCTTCCTAACCAATCAGAAGGCTTGGTTTATTTTGACCAATCAGAAGCCTTTGACATGAGATTTGGCTGCTAAGGCTTTACCAAGGAGTTACATAAAGTTGTTTGAAGATGGTTTACCAGATGCAAGGTAAGTTTGTTTTATTTCATGATTTTGTTTACAAAAGTTGTAATTAAAAAGTTCAATAATCGTTTTCAAGATTTGTCGGCCTGCATGCTCCCTAACTGTTTCAAATGTCAGTAAATGCAAGAGAAGCACATAGAAACGGGGCATTGTGTTGTGTCCTTGGGAAAGACATTTTACTCCCGTTTCCTATTCCTTTGGATGAGAGTATAAACCGAGGTCTAGTCTGTGTCGCATCAATTCCATCATAACGGACTTTAAAGATCCTGACGCTCATGTCCTAGACGGGTGAGTGCCGGTGACTAGAACACACCCAGCATGCACCTAGGTCCTTCTCCCCATCCTTGGCTGCCCAGGATTGTGCTCAGTTGTCTGGAACGTTATTACGATGCGCCCAAATGCTACAAGTTGGTGCCTCGGGTGGCTTGAGTTAGATCCTGTAATCGGCCAGCGCCTTGAGCAGCTCTTGAGCTGGAAAAGCGCTATATAAGAACGATTAAATAAATAAATATTTGTATCTATCGTTCTTTGATCAGTTGTACTGCTGTGTGGCCAGGTGGCGCTAGATCTGATGTTTGTTTGCTACTCATACAGACAATTCTTTTATCTTATGTTCATTCCGTTTGATGCATTTTAGTGTAGCTGCAAACTAAAATGTGTGGTACTTTTTGACCTTTGGTACTCAGAAACAGACTGGGTGCTGAGTTAATGATTTGGAATTTCCAAATGCAGATGCCTAGGAAGAACCTGAACTTTTATACACACCAACCTTTACAGGACCTACGCACTCTGATGAGGATTTGGTGGAGTCCTGACTTGGATGTAAAGATCGGTTATATAATGTGCATTATACCACTTTCCTATGGAATCCCATTTGTAAAAATTTTTTTTCACCTCTATCAACTAAGTAATCTTTTTTTAGAAGCCAATTTTAAAGGTAATCATTTGGTTACCAGCAATGTAAGATTTATCTAAATAATATATTTTCCCAGTAAATAACTTATTATTTATATAAACATTATATTGTTTACGTAAATAAACCATGATATAGGTGCATAAGGCATTGTTGTTAAATAAGGAATTATTTACCCATTATGTAGTAGAGCATAAATTTTTTGTATCAAGGTTTTATTATTAATTTCATTTATTTTTCAGATCGTTTATGGTTCCTCATTACTTTAGAATATTTTGAATATGAATCGACTGCAACATAGACATCCATTAATTTGCAAATACTATTTTGTAGATTTAGTTGGGGCTTTTTGTGTTTGTTTTTGCAATGCTTACAAATACTTTCCCAATTTGTTCCCAGACCACACTACAAGCTCCTCTTTTTCTGGTCCCAGCCTTTCGGGCGGGACGAATTAGTAGCCTGTCATCACCTACGGTACACTGAGGACTGGAATGTGGCCATCCTACTCAGGCCTTGATAAACCAACGCTGGAGTAGGATAGCCAATTTGTGAGCATCCATCTGGTTTAACTGAGGGGAAAGGAAGAAGGGAGAGCTTCAAAGCATTTCCAGCAGAAGAGGAACGATATTTTGTAGTGAATTGAGGGGCTAGCTGTAGTGAAAGTTGCTAGTTAGTGGAATGTAGAATAGTATAGCGTAATATACATTCTTTGGCCCCAGTCACATGGACTGCTATGTATACATGTGTTTATCTTATTTGGTATACTGATATATAGTATTGCTTTGTGTATTGTGAATCGTCTGCCGCGATTCGCGTATTATGAATTCGACTTATTATTATTATTATTATTATTATTATTATTATTATTATTATTGTTATTATTATTATTATTATTGAGGATTTTTATAGCGCACTTATCTCGCCGTACATGACCAGACTCTAGGCGCTGGCCGATAAGGATCTACCTCAAACCGCCCGAGACGCCCACCTGCAGCCTTTGGGCGCATGGTCTGACGCCCAGACAAATGAGCACTATCCTGGCCAGCCAGGGATTGGGGAAAAGGACCAAGTGCATGCTGGGTGTGTTATTGTTACCGGCACTCACCCGTCTAGGACATGCGCGTCAGGATCTTTAAAGTCCGTTATGATGGAATGTATGCGACACACAGACTAGACTTCGGTTTATACTCTCATTAGAATTCTCATTATGCTTTTGTTAATTCTCTATTTTCAAAATTGCTGTAAATATCTAGTTACTGGGTTGCCAGTAGTTGAATGTGCTACAAGCCATTTTGAATGAGCTATTTTCCTTGTTGCACATATAGTGGTTTTTTTCAATTGTTATAGTTTGAGATATCATTTGAAAACAAATGTGAAGTAATTTAGTCTAAGTTTAGTTTATATGTATAGTTTGATACTTGGAAGAAAGTCCAAAAACTTGAAGTATCTCAAATAATGATTTTAATGTGATTTTATATCATCCCTAAACAAAGAATTGTTTATGTAAATAATGCGCTATTTTTTTTTAAAAATCTGTTAAATAATGCCTTATTTAACAAATTCTGATAAATAGTGCTTTATATAGGTAAACAAATAATTATTTAGAAACATTTAAAAATAATACATTATTTCATACAATCTGCTAAATACATGTAATTGTTACAAAGTGTGTGTGCATGAGGGGAAAATAGTAGTTCTCTGATACTCAAGGAGGGTTCTTATTCATCAAGAAGCAAAGTCAGAAAGTGAGGATCCACGACGATTCTAATTTCCATTCATCATCATCACCATCCTCCCCATCACCCATCCTTAACTCTCCCCTCCTCCCTCCCTCCCTCCCTCGTCTCAATATTCGTTAGCAAGTGTCTGATTTTGTTTTGTATGAAGCCGCATGTTTAGAATGAATGCGTGAGTACTGCGCTTTGAACTGATATTGTTTATTGGGAAAAAGCGCTATATAAATATCTTTATTATTATTATTATTATTATTATTATTATTATTATTATTATTATTATTATTATTATTATTATTATTATTATTTTCTTCATAATCATTGAACTGGAATAGCTCAAAATGGGCCTGAAGTATATATACAGTATATATGTAGATTATAGAAGGATTATAGATGGATTAGGGATTAAAAAAAATTGTTGACGGTTTCCTGACGGATCATAATGTTTTGGCCCAACCCTACACTTTTTTTGGGATCGTTTGGGGAAAAAATGTAACAATATCTTCTAAATAATACATTATTTAGCAAACTCTGTTAAATAATGCATTATATAGGTAAACAAATTATTATTTAGAAACGTTTCTAAGACATTATTTCACACAATCTGCTAAATAATGTATTAAATAGGTTAGTAATTCTTTATTTAGCAACAATGCCTTATTGACCTACATCATGATTTATTTTCGTAAACAATATGTTTAGGTAAATAATAAATTGTTTACGGAGAAAATATATTACTTACAGAAATCTTACATTGTTTGTAAACAAATGATTATTTAAAAAATATGCTTTAATATAAAGATTATTTAGCTGAAATTGTTAAATTTTGTTTTAAAAAAAAAATCGCAAATAAATAGTTAAAAAGGGAATACCATACTTTCATAATTTTTTTTTTAAGCCGAAGAGCACACTTTTTTCCCATCAGAACAGTTTGACTAATGCGAACATTATATATTACGTCACATTGTGACCACGGAAAGCGCTCGCTATGTCACATTGTGAAGAAGAAACGGGCTCTGCAGCGAGTGACAAAAAGTACCAGTCTGAGCCTCTTCAAAGTCAAAAGACTGGTGAAAGAAGCAGTTTGTAACAGAGCCAACACGAGAATTGGCAGTGCAAGCTGGTACATGAGACTTGAGATCGCTCAGTATTTCGCTACTTACTTCTGCATGCTGTTTTGAATGTCTCTTTGTTTTAATCGACCCAGAAATAATTTACTTCCTAAATTCTTCTACTATGTGAATATTATACTACTAACATTTCAAACTGTTTTTCCCTAACCGTGCAGTTTTGTTTAGATCTCGACTTGGAGCTAAATTCCCGCGAAACACATCGCGTGAATACCAAACTTTTGATTTTCAATATACATGTAGTATACTGAATCTAATAATGTCACAGGTCTTAATCAGCCGTGTAAGTTGAAACCAACTTCTTGTGTCTTAATGTTCTAAACACTGGTGCCAAAAGGGTTACTAATGATATGCCTCTAAGGTGCCTATCACTCTCTCTTAATCTCTCTGAGTCTCTTCATTCACTCCCTCGCCCATAACAAATAAAAGGTCTAGTGGTAACGTCTCTTCGCGGTAGTGTCCTATCCTATCCGATCATATATCGCAACTCGGAGGTCGTAGGGGCACCACAAGTGATCGTTTAACCAGCATACTCCATCTTTCCCTGTCCTCAGCAATTCTGATGGTTTTGCTCATTGTCAAACCAACTCATTCTCGAATGCTGTCCTCCCACCTCTTTTTCGGTCTCCCTCTTCTTCTACCTCCTTGCAATGTGCCTTGCAGGATTGTCTTTGCAAGACCTGATGCTCTGGTGACGTGGCCATACCATCGGAGTTTCCGTTTTTTTACCACTGTGAGCAGGTCATCGTGTTTATGGATGATGGTCTGTCGGACTTCCGTCTTTGGTGATATGCTGGGTATAGGAAATGCCCAGAAGTGTTCTGTAGCACCTCATCTCCATGCTTTGTATTCTTCGTTGTAGATCTGTTGTGAGGGTCCATGTTTCGCAGGCGTATAGGAAGATTTAAAAGATGACAAGGGAGCGCAGCAGTCTTACCTTGGAATGTAGACTGATGGTCCTGTCTTTCAAAATGGGCTTCAACCTTGCCAAAGCAGCAGTTTTTTGTACGATCCTGGAGAGGACTTCCTGTCGGGACCCATTGTCTCATACTATAGCTATACACTGTGCTGAGGGATTGGCCTTGGACTTTGATGTCCGTGTTGATGCCATTGGTGTTGTTGGTCATCATTTTGGTCTTCTCTGCACTTATTTTGATTTCAGAGGCTCGGGAGGCGGTGTCATGCCTCTGTACCAGCTATTCAAGTTCTTGTTCCTCTCCAGCCAAATCCATCACGTCATCCGCAAAACGGAGGTTGGAGATTGCTCTACCCCCGGATGCTGACTGTGCCTTCGTGATCTGCAGGGGCATGTGACATGATGCGCTCTAGGAAAATGTTGAATGTTGGAGACGCAGACCCACCGATTGTTGTTCTGAACCAGTTCCCGATGGCGCTGTTATGGAGGACTGCACTGGTAGCCTTGTCATACAGTCTTTTCATGACCTCAATTATTTTAGGGCTGATGTTGTACACTCTCATGGCTGCCCACAGAGCTGCATGCCAGACTCGGTCAAACGCCTTCTTGAAGTCCACGAACACATGATACAGATGTTATTGGTGCTGTAGGCATTTCTCGCAGATTATTCTGAGGTTGAAAATCTGTTCAGTGGTACTTCGTCCCGCCCTGAATCCTGCTTGTTCTTCAGCTATGATTTGTTCAGCTTGGGGTTTCAATCTGTTAAGTATTATTTTTAGGAGGACCTTGCTGGGATGGCTGATGGTGCGGTAATTTTCACACACCTTTTTTGGAAGAGTGATGACAAGCGACTGGGTGAATGGTGTAGGCCACTTCCAACTCTGCCAGATCTTGTTACAGATAATGATGAGGGCGTCAATAATCGCTTCTCCTCCTGCTTGAAGCAGTTCCGCGGGTATGTTGTCCACTCCCGCTAACTTCAATTTCTTCAGCGATTGCATTGATGCCTCAACTTCTTCTGTGAGAACTGGGATGATTTCTTCTTCTTCTCTGTTCTCGGGACATCCTAGAACTGATGGGTCTCCGTTTTGTGTGTAGTACGTAGTGTTGCTCGCGGTAAATTCCTTCGCGGTAGTGTACGCTCACTGTTGTGTACCTTGTGGTAGAGTCGCTCGCGGTAACGTCCTCGCGGTATTGTCGCTCGCTGTAGTATCCGACACTCAGTGCTCTGAACACTCGTATCTATTTAGCATATTAGTGAGGAGCAGTAACTGATGTTTGTGTCAGGGTCAAGTCTATCTACACTTGCAAGGGTTTTGCGATACTCTGTCTCTCGCTCACGGTAGGGTAGTTGTCCCTTCGTGGTAGTGTCGCACTCACGGTAGTGTCACTCGCAATAGTGTCCCCTCGCGGTAACGTCCTTACGGTAGAGTCCCTAGCAGCAGAGCCGCTCGTGTCCCTCACAGTGAAATCCTCGTGGTAGTGTCCCTCGCAGCAGAGTCGCTTGCGGTAGTATCCCAAACCCAGTACACTGAACACATATATAATCCGTTTAGAATAGCCATTATAGTGGGAGCATGAAAATTAAAGGCCTGGCAGTAGTGTCGCATTCGCGGTAGTGTCGCGCGCGCGGTAGGATAGTGTCGCTGGCGGTAACGTCCCTTCGCAGTAGTGTCGCATTCGTGGTAGGGTCGCGCTCGCGGTAGGGTCATGTCGCTCGGGGTAACGTCTCTTCGAAGTAGTTTCGCACACACGGTAGTATCCCTCCCGGTAGAGTCGCTCGCGTAAGTGTCGCGCGCGATAGTGTCGCTCGCGGTAGTGTCCCTCGCAGTAACTTCCTCACGGTAGTCAGATGCGGGAATGTCCCTCGCGGTAACGTCCATCAGTAGCATACTTATCACCTCCGTCCTGGTGGCCAACGGAAGGCGCGGTCCTTGTGCCGGGCGACGACCGATCCGGTATAGAATTAGTGGATAGCTTGATCATGTAGTGTGTCTTGGGCAAAAAAGGCCTGGCGGTGCCCAATCCTCTCCAGGCTGTTACCTCGCGGTATTGTCCGGCACCTACATGTAGTACTCTGAACAAACATATCATCAGTTTAGCTTCCCCAGTAGTGGGAACAGAAACTGATATTTGTGTAAGGGTCACGTCCATATACACATACATCTAGGGGTGAAGGGGTTAGGGGAGGAGGAGGTGTGTGGGGGTATCGGTTAGTGTTATAACGGGACTCTCAAGTCTCATTGAGCTCGAGAAATTAAATGGCTCCGTTACACTTGAGGCTGACAATTACTTTCAATGATAATGGTTATACTAGTATTATTGTGCAACTTTTAGAAAACCTTTGCAACTAATATTTATGCATCTATTTCAGATGACCGACGTGATGGCCGAAAATAAGCCACACTGTATTCGTGGATTTCGGCTGTGGCCAACAGCCTGGAGAGGATTGGGCACCGCCAGGCCTTTTTTGCCCAAGACACACTACATGATCAAGCTATCCACTAATTCTATACCGGATCGGTCGTCGCCCGGCACAAGGACCGCGCCTTCCGTTGGCCACCAGGACGGAGGTGATAAGTATGCTACTGATGGACAAACTAGCAAGATCCGCACGAAAAACAACATCGTCATAGGTACCTGGAATGTCAGGACCCTAACTGCGGAAGGAAAATTAGAAGAACTGGCCCACGAGCTGGACCACTATCGATGGAACGTTCTAGGTATCAGCGAACTGCGCTGGAAAGGCCTAGGTGAAACAACGACCGACAAAGGCCACAAGCTCTATTTCAGTGGTAGAGATGACAGGCACGAACATGGCGTTGGATTCTTGGTCCACAAGAACATTCTAGCCACTGTCATGGGTTGAAGCCCAGTCTCCAGTAGACTCATTACCATCCGTCTGAGAGCAGCCCATTTTAACATCACCATCATCCAGGCCTATGCTCCAACATCAGACTATGATGACAGCGAAGTGGAGGATTTTTATGAAAATCTACAGGTTGTACTTGACCAAGTGCTGAAGAAGGACATTGTCATAGTGCAAGGCGACTGGAATGCCAAGGTTGGCCAAGATGCGCACCACAACTGGGGAGACACATGTGAACCCCACTGCAACAACGAGACAAATGACAGGGGTCTGAGACTGTTGGAGTTTGCCAGATACAACAATCCATTCGCTTGTCATCACTCTTCCCAAAAAAGGTAACCTTCAGGAGTGTGAAAATTACCGCACCATCAGCCTCATCAGCCATCCCAGCAAGGTCCTCCTGAAAATAATACTCAACAGGTTGAAACCCCAAGCTGAACAAATCATAGCTGAAGAACAAGCAGGATTCAGGGCAGGGCGAAGTACCAATGAACAGATTTTCAACCTCAGAATAATCTGTGAGAAATACCTACAGCACCAACAACATCTATATCATGTGTTTATAGACTTCAAGAAGGCATTTGACCGAGTCTGGCATGCAGCTCTATGGGCAACAATGAAAGTGTACAACATCAGCCCTAAAATTATTGAAGTCATCAAAAACCTGTATGACAAGGCTACCAGTGCAGTCCTCCATAACAGCGTCATCGGGAACTGGTTCAGAGCAACAATCGGTGTGCGTCAAGGATGCCTACTCTCTCCAACACTCTTTAACGTCTTCCTAGAGCGCATCATGTCAGGTGCTCTTGCAGATCACGAAGGCACAGTCAGCATAGGGGGTAGAGCAATCTCCAATCTTCGTTTTGCGGATGACATTGATGGATTGGCCGGAGAGGAACAAGAACTTGAACAGCTGGTACAGAAACTTGACACCACCTCCAGAGCTTATGGAATGGAAATAAGTGCAGAGAAGACCAAAATGATGACCAACAACACCAATGGCATCAACACGGACATCAAAGTCCAAGGCCAATCCCTCAACACAGTGCAAAGCTTCAAATATTTGGGAGTCATTGTGTCAGACAATGGGTCCCAACAGGAAGTCCTCTCAAGGATCGCACAAACAACTGCTGCCCTAACAAGGTTGAAGCCCATTTGGAAAGACAGGACCATCAGCCTACATTCCTAAGTAAGACTGCTGCGCTCCCTTGTCATCTCCATCTTCCTATATGCTTGCGAAGCATGGACCCTCACTGCAGATCTCCAACGAAGAATACAAAGCATGGAGATGAGGTGCTACAGAAGACTTCTGGGCATTTCCTATACCCAACACATCACCAACGACGAAGTCCGACAGATCATCACACAAGCCATTGGACAACACGATGACCTGCTCACAGTGGTGAAGAAACGGAAACTCAGATGGTATGGCCATGTCACCAGATGATCAGGCCTAGCAAAGACCATTCTGCAAGGCACGGTGCAAGGAGGTAGAAGAAGAGGGAGACCGAAAAAGAGGTGGGAGGACAACATTCGAGAATGGACTGGTTTGACACTGAGCGAAGCCATCAGGGCTGTTGAGGACAGAGAAAGATGGAGTATGCTGGTTAAACGATCATCTGTGGTGCCCCTATGACCTCCGGGTTACGGGACAGGATAGGATAGGGAGTGAGAGAGAGATATACAGAGAGAGAGCAAGACAGAGAGAGTAAGAGATAATGACCAACTGGGCTACACAAGCAAACACACGGAATAGCCAAAATATGTGCTATGTGTATGACCTAAGAACCTTACTTGGGTTCAAATATGAATGGAGCCGGAGAGTAACTGGGTCCTGACTTGGCTCCAAACATGGAGTATGTGTATCTGGGTCCTTTCTTGGACTCAGATATGTAATATGTGTAACTGGGTCCTTGCTTGGACTTAGAAATGTAATATGTGTAAGTAGGTCCTTGCTTGGACTTAAGACATTAACTATGTGTATACAGGTCCTTGGAAGGAGTCCTCACATGGTATGGTAAATAACAAGGTATTAATATTTGTTAATTATAACCATTTGAGCATCTCCATGATCTGAAAATAGTTTAAGACTATCCAAAATGTAAAATTAAACGCAGAACAATATTATACAGTACTATTTTCATCGAGTCCTGAGGTGGATGGTGTAAACACAAAGTCCTGACATGGTATGCTATCCCAGTATGTGTGTGTGTGTGTGTGTGTGTGTGTGTGTGTGTGTGTGTGTGTGTGGTTGTTGTTGTTTGTTGTTGTTGTCAGCTGAAAAAGTCAGTGTAATCCCCTTAATTATCGTCATCTTCAGCGTCTTGACCAATTCCATCACTGTCACTCTCATCAACACCACTACCAACATCGCTATCACTTTCGTCAACACCAAAATCAATGTCATCTTCCCCATCTCCCTATTCTTCTTGTGTAAGTGTAATATAATGATATAATTATATGAACAGTTATTAGACATTCATGAATACCACAATCTTTTTCTTCTTGAATGAATGATGTACTCTTACTTTACATTGCTGAGAGAGAGATGGATGGAAAGGGGGGGGGGGGGGGGGGGGGGGGCTTTCAAGTTTTGCTTCGGGAGAGAGAGAGAGAGCGCGCGCTTTTAAGACTTGCTTCGGTTTCATGGTGTTAGAATTACCGGCATGCAGGCATGTGTGGTATATTTTTATTGGTAAATGGAGGACTATGTATGACAGGGAGTGGGAAGACCCATCCATAAGAAAGTACGTTTACTACAATTTATGTACACATCCTTCTCAGAAATATATTTTGCCCACAACTTTTCCTTCTTCACCCTTTTTGGGATGCGTCAGTCTCAACTCAGTTGGGAGTGGATGTGTTATCACCATGCACACTGTCTGCGGTCTCCGACTTTTGAGATCATACTAACTAACCTGCACTGACTGACTGAGTATAGGAGAAAGTCTGAATCGGCCCAAGCCAGATAAATCTATACTCTATACTCGTTGTAATCGGTAAAGCCTTGCATAATTATGTTCGTGTACAGATTGACTGATGCTGGTAATTATTAATTTATAACGAACATGCTGCTCTGATGGCCCTCATCATCAGGTTGAACCGAGCCTTGGCATCTGTCAGTAGAAATTAATCTGTCAGCGACAAATCGCAGTTGGCAGAGACAGTCGACACTGTCTATTACAGAAGCACTGTCTTGGAGTCGACAGATCGTGGCAGGTGACTTCACTAATCATGTCAGCGTCTCTTGCTCTGGTCAGCATAGGTGTATGCTTGGGATTATTTCAATATTTGGCTGATTTATTTATTCTTTTCAACTAAACTAAGCAGAAGCACTAAATTATTTTTGTACTGTACTTTATGTACTGTACTGCACTTTGTCGGGTGTCGGATAGCGCAGTGGTTGGAGCACTCGCTACTGTGTCGCAAGTTAAGCACCGTCCAGTGCGGTTAAAAATTCTGCTCACCTTTTATTCCTATTTGTAAGTTTCATTTTTGGGGGGAGAGAGAAAGAAAGAAAGAGAGAGAGAGAGAGAGAGAGAGAGAGAGAGAGAGAGAGAGAGAGAGAGAGAGAGAGAGACAATTGTCAAATATTCAAGATTCTACCTTTCTCTGTTTCTGTAGTCGATCTGTCAGTTTGTCTGTGTTTGATGGGCTGGAGAGGAGGAAGGTAGGCAATGAATGGGTTTGGGGTTGAGCATGGCCCTTTTAGCTTGCATATCACACACGCCTGTCGCATTTATACTTTTAAAAATTTCACCTGTTTTATTTCATCGATGCAAATTATAATATTTTATTCATATCAATATTGATCATCTAGTGTATGAATTATTTATCGAATTTATGTCTGTTTAGAGATTGGAAGTCAAAGCTACATGTTATGATGAAGGTAATATTTTACCGGCGTAAATCATTTTATTGCTTTGACAGTTTGCCTGCAGCTAATTAAACAGAATATTTGGCGACACGTCAGCAAAAAGAACGCTGAAGTTCAGTTCAACAGCTTTGGTAATGAGATTGTACTGATCTTTTCCATACTATTTCGTTTTAAACTGCAAATTGTACAGCTACTTGAAGTTGAATGTTACATAAGGAACTGTACGTTTACGTTTATCATAATGATATTAGTGTTGAGTACATTTATTATAGTGGGTTCTGTAATCCTTTTCATGTGCCTGTTTGAGGCTTCAGTAACGATATCAAAAGGATCATAAAACACAGTCTAGTCTCATTCGTATGGCTGTAGGTGTATTAGTTTGTGAATAAGAGAGCAGTATAAGCACCTTTAGATGGGCGGTGACAAAGATCAGCTCTCTATCAACAAATTTTGTCATCATAAAAGTGTGTTGGGGTAGGGTTAGGACTAGCTAGAGTTAGCCAACCAAGACGTACTCTAACCCTAAGGAAATAATTATATATTCTTTCGTAAGTTTTCTGTAGGCTTTAACGACATCGAACACCTTTCGTGTGTATTATCTTCTTTGGCAGCAAGCCCTCGGTCTCTTCCTCTTGTAAACTAAAATGCTGTGCTGTATTATATGAATGTGAAAAAATACTTTGCGTCTGTAGTATTCAAGTCAAGGTTTACGTCTGAAAGTGTTGTTTATTTGCTTGCAGTTTTTTTTTAGTTTGTGAATATAAGGCACAGTAGTTGCATTATTTGCTGTTCAGTTTTCAAGTTTAGGATCGTGTCTCATTCGTTGTGTGTTGCCCGCAGGTTTCTTCAGTATATGTCGCTTGCGTGATTTAGGCAGTTGTAATTTTTCTAAGCGCTGTCTGGACGGTGGTCTGAACGAATTAGTTATATGTGTATGAGCTTCAGTGGTGTCTCAAATGATATAACTTGCTTTGCCGAGGTCGCATGTGTGCTGCAAATTTCTTTTTGTTTTTAAGATACGTTGGAGTCTAAAGCTCATCGACCATACTACTAGTAGTACTAGTAGTAGTAGTAATTAAGCTTGAGTTAGATCCTGTAATTGCCCGTGCCTTGAGCAGCTCTTGAGCTGGAAAAGCGCTATATTGGAACGATTAAATAATAAAATATGGTATTTATATAGCGCATTTTCCTGATCAGTTCAGAGCGTAGTACTGTTACAGTACATGATCTTGGACTTCAAGGGTTAGTTAGTGTGACTAAGAAATGTATCTTTGTACAAAAAATACTTCAATATAATACCGTGAGAACAGACTTGTTTCCTTTTTCTCCGTATGTTGGTAACTTGGCACTGTTTTACTGGTCAGTAAAACGTAATACATATTTTGGTGGTTATCATAGTCTCAATGACAGCATTCAGTTATGTTCAGGCCATCCCATGCAAGTAATATATATGGATGTTAAACGATAAGACTACGTTATTATCTTTTACCAGAAATTACAATGTGGTGACCTATTATAATTATATATATCCAGATCCATATTGCCACACCAAGATTGTTTTGGTTTTATCATGCAATCTGACCCTCGATATGTTAATTGGGTAATTTGATAATCTGCCAAAAGGAATAACACTTATTGGTCCATCATTGTTGTGTCAATTGGGTAGTGATAATGCGACATCTCATAATTTTCCTTTATCATATAAAACGTAAGATTATCTGTGATTATGACGTGTCATATTTTATTAATTAATAATGTGTATGGTGTGGATGTCACCTAGGGTCATTTTGTTTGTGGTCTACACTAAAAATCCTGCAGAGTCCTTTGATTTGCTTTTCACATCATTTCTGCTAAGACTTGTGCCACATTTATATGGTGCTGTTGTATTTTATTTTACATTTTATTTTTTCTAAAAATAACTTTTATAGGCTTATGTTTTTTTTAGGTGACCTATGTTGTTTTAGATGGGAAAAGTAATCGAATGGTGATCCATTTATTTATTTAGGCGCTTATATGGTAACCAGGTATAGTTGATCAAGTAGTGACACACAGGTATGTTTGACTTACATGCATAGCAAAATTATGAGTCTATGTACTCTCTCTCCAAAAACATTTTCCAGATTTTTGCAAAACTGTGCCCCCTTGTCATCTCCATCTTCCTATATGCTTGCGAAACATAGACCCTCACAGCAGATCTACAATGAAGAATACAAAACATGGAGATGAGGTGCTACAGAAGACTTTTTGGCATTTCTTATACCCAGCACATCACCAACAACGAAGTCTGAAAGACCATCACACAAGCCATTGGACAACACCATGACATGCTCACAGTGATGAAGAAACAGAAACTCTGATAATACCAGAGCATCAGGCCTTGCAAAGACAATCCTACAAGGCATGGTGTAAGGAGTCAGAAGAAAAGGGAGACAGGAAAAAGAGGTGGGAGGACAACATTTGAGAATGGACTGGCTTGACACTAAGGGAAGCCATGAGGGTTGCTGAGGACTGAGAAAGATGGAGTACCCTGGTTAAACGATCATCTGTGGTGCCCCAACGACCTTTGAGTTACGGGATAGGATAGGATAGGTGCAAGATGAGATACCCAGCACATCACCAACAACGAAGTCCGAAAGACCATCACACAAGCCATTGGACACCACGATGACATGCTCACAGTGATGAAGAAACAGAAACTCCGATGGTATGGCCATGTCACCAGAGCATCCGGCCTTGCAAAGACAATCTTACAAGGCATGGTGTAAGGAGTCAGAAGAAGAGGGAGACAGGAAAAAGAGGTGGGAGGACAACATTTGAGAATGGACTGGCTTGACACTAAGGGAAGCCATGAGGGTTGCTGAGGACTGAGAAAGATGGAGTACCCTGGTTAAACGATCATCTGTGGTGCCCCAACGACCTTTGAGTTACGGGATAGGATAGGATAGGTGCAAGATGAGATACCCAGCACATCACCAACAACGAAGTCCGAAAGACCATCACACAAGCCATTGGACACCACGATGACATGCTCACAGTGATGAAGAAACAGAAACTCCGATGGTATGGCCATGTCACCAGAGCATCCGGCCTTGCAAAGACAATCTTACAAGGCATGGTGTAAGGAGTCAGAAGAAAAGGGAGACAGGAAAAAGAGGTCGGATGACAACATTTGAGAATGGACTGGCTTGACACTAAGGGAAGCCATGAGGGTTGCTGAGGACTGAGAAAGATGGAGTACCCTGGTTAAACGATCATCTGTGGTGCCCCAACGACCTTTGAGTTACGCGATAGGATAGGATAGGATAGGATAGGTGCGAGATGAGTCCTAAATAGACAAAATTATTTTTTTACAAATGTCTGTTTGTCTGTCTGGCCGCCGTCCAGCGTCCGTCTGTGCAAAAACTTTAAAGTGGCTAAGTACTCGGAGCCTATTTCAAGAATGACAACCAAAGTTGGTAAAATGGTTTATACCTGTCACGAATTGGCTAGTTTAAACTCTTCCTATCGACTATTTAGCATTGTGTAGCCTTTGTAACAGTAGAGAGTTAGTACAGTACACAGTAGCAATTAAATTACAGCACACTGCGAGCCTGAGCCACACACACAGCGCAGTGACGTCAGCACTTGAGTTTTGAATATGAACATTTTACCCAATGAGAGCTTACGCAAAGCGGTTCGAGCCAGTTTGACTGGGTCCGAGCCTAACACATTTTTGGTCAGTTGGGAGTAATACACCGAAGTGTTAACAGCTAGAAAGCTGGCAGAGAAATCTCTCTACACTTAGACCAGGAAGCAGGACTTAGGAATCGTAGAATTCTATCAAGTCACACGGGCCTGAACTTGTCAAACAGGTAAATGAACACCCTTCTGTTTCATCGTGATATATGTGTAGTATTGTTGAAATTATGTTTGAAGAATTTGCTATGCATAAATGTGAATTGTTAATCCGAATTTGCGTGACCATGTGGAAGAGCCTACCACGAGGCGAAACACGACCGGTTACGCCGCCATGTTGCATACCATACGGAACCACTGTTGTTTAACTTATATGTATGTTTGCAGACCAGTGGCTGTACCACTGAATGTTTATAATATTATTAATTCTGTATGTGTATAGTTAGCCACGTTTGATATTTATGTATGTATAGGAATTTAGAGTGAGATTCCAGTGGAACCCGGAAGTAGCAGAATGTTCGTCGCTTATGTATAGAGATGTGGAGCTATCACTGAGGGCTACTTGGCTTTCAGTGAGACGCTCTGCACAAACCGATTATTCAGGGTTGTGCAGAATTTCGTCTCTTATATTACAGACGGGCAGGCGAGCTATCCCGAGCTATCCCGAGCTATCCTGTGAACCCCACTCCACAGAAACAAGTTGGTTGAGGAACCTCTACCGCACAAGTCGGAACGAGCGACCCGGTAAAACTCCCTGTCAGACCCCACAGCGTGGCCAGGGAACCCAACTACACAACGACACAGGTGGACCAGAAGCTACCTCACAGAAGGACTTCGACCGCACCACCCAGTTAAGTGTGTTATCCCAAGTGCACTTAAACTGATCAGAACAGGACCCCAGTAGTCCAACTATTCAGAAACTCTAAAACGGACCACAGTAGTCCAAATCTACATGAGATATACTAGCGAGTGCCCGATGAAGATAGAACAGCTGCATAGACTATCAGCGATCGAACTATTAGCATTGAAAGAGACTTTTTAAGTTAGATTAGTACTTAGAGAACCTTGTATAGAGTAGAAGAAATAAATGTGTGATTTTAACTGTTATCAAAAGGCTGGACTACATATGATTCATAGCCGTGTGAAAGCTAGTGTGACAGTATTCTTTTACCTTTTTTCTATCTATTTCTGTACCCCAACCTTAACACAGAACGAGCTAAACAAATAAATTTATTAAAGTAATTCATAGGGTGACTTACTAGCAGTTCCCACCGAATAAACGTGAGGGTCCATAATTCCATTGTGCAGAGCCCATAAACCCCACGTGACACTTTAATTGGCGAGCCTAGCTAGGATCTGTGTATAATAGGAATTGGGTATAAACGGATCTAAGTACAATAAAATTAGATAACAGTAGGAGTAGTAGAATAACTTAGAATAGTGGTAACATTGACTCAGTTTGGGTGCACTATTCTTTAGTTAAAAACTTTTTTGCTTCAATTATTTTTGTGTCTGTATGTTGCATTGTTCTTTTGCAGGTTTTGCTTAAGTAACGGTTGTATGCCATTTGACTCTTGTTTTATTCTATTATTGATTACGAATTTGATTGTCTTTGCATTGTTTTTATTGACTTGCAATATTGCTAGTGTTTTGGTATTCCACGTGATTCAGAGGGTGTTCATAGACACGTTTGGCAATGTCGGACCCAGTGGCCTTGAGATTGCGTTTCAAGGAATTGGGAGAAGCTTTACACTTAGCAGGGGCGGACCTAATTGCGTATATAAATGCAGAGGTAGAGAAACAGGAGGCTAAGGCAGAGAGAGCAGCAGAAAGGGAGGCGAAGAAACTAGCCTTAGAAGCAGAGCAAAAGAAATTAGAAGCAGAGCAGAAGAAACTAGAATTAGAAGGAGAACAGAAGAAGGCAGCATTAGCAGCAGAGAGAGAAGCAGAAGTTAGGAGATGGGAGTATGAGAGGGCAGAAAAAGAAAAAGAGAGGGCAGAGAAAGAAAAAGAGAGGGAAGAAAAGGAAAAAGAAAGACAGCATGAGTTAGAGCTAAGAAGATTGGGATCAGGAGCTTCAAGTTCTTCCTCAACCCCTTCCCACTCAGATCAGCTAGAGGTAGCATCCAACCCTGTACAAGGAATGTCATTTCCACTGGGAACATTCAATGAGAGAGAAGAAGGTCTAGATCTCTATCTGACTAGGTTTGAGCGCCTAGCAACAGAGTATAAACTAGATCCCACTCATTGGTCTTTCAAGCTTAGTCAAGGACTTAGAGGAAAGGCTTATGACATCTACAGTAAGCTACCGACTGACAGAGTGACTGACTATCACAAAGTAAAAGAGGCACTCCTAACGGGATTCGAACTGACAGGAGAATGCTACCGGCAAAAGTTCCGCACCAATCGGAGAGTGAAAGGAGAGAGCTATGCGCAGTTCGCGGATCGGTTGTCCACAACGCTGGATAAGTGGATTAGCCAGTCAGCCACGGCTAAGACGTATGATGGACTGACAGAACTGTTAGTATGGGAACAGCTACGGGAAACCATGACCCCCGAGCTGAGAACCTTCTCAGTAGAGCAGGGCGCGGAAAGACTAGAAGATCTGGTCAAGGTCGCAGATAGGTACGTGGCCGCACACGGAGAAGCCAAGAGCTTCAGGCGAGACCTAAAGCCTAACGGGAAAGAGGCACAGAAACGAAGCCCTAACCGAGAAGAGCGCACCGCGAATAAGCCGAATAACCCCAGACCTGGGCAAAATAAAGGACCCAACACGGAATTCGGGAAAAGAGGTCCCGCAGAACAGAGACGGTATTGTTCGTTCTGCAACAGAAACAATCACTCCACCGCAGAATGTTTCAAGTTGGCCGCACAACGTAGGGAAGAGCGCGAAAGCCGGCCAGCGCACAGAGTTCTAACTCAAAGTAGCGGTAATAAGCCACACACGATCGGAGATCACCCATCGGTGACAGACACGGTCAAGGTCAACGGAAAAGAAGCGAACTGTCTGTATGACACAGGTCTATCATACGACGCGATAGTCAGCGAGTCTCTTGTATCGCGCGCGGACTTGACAGACAAGACAGTCGACTTACAAGGAGCAGACTTGACGAAACCGACGACTACTTGCCCAATAGCTTGGATCGAAGTAGAGAGTAGGTACGTCACAGGACGAATCCAAGCAGCTGTTTTACAGAAACCCCTGTATGATCTAGTGCTAGGTTGTAGGTATGTGTTCTTAGGCACGCCCCCCAAAACTGTAGAGATAGCTGCAGTGCAAACCAGGGCCCAAGCTAAAACCCAACCACCCCAGCCCGAGTTCGCTCCGAATCCAGGACTCGAAGAGATCAAAACAGCACAGAAAGAAGACACCTCGATAGCGAAGTGCTTCCAGAAGCTACCCAAGGCGCACACACCCCCGCACAAGGGAGACTTCTACATGGAAGAGGGAGTTCTACATCGACAAGGAGATGGAGATCACACCCAACTAGTACTACCAGCCACCCTTCGAGCCCAAGTACTAGAATTAGGCCACAGCATGCCACTCAGCGGACACATGGGAATTGGAGCCACAGTGCAGAGAATCAGCGCACACTACTATTGGCCAGGAATCACGGAGGATGTCAAGCGCTACGTGAAATCTTGCCACCAATGTCAACGATATTCCCCGCGACATCACACCGTACCAGTTACCTTAGGACCATCAGTAGTAGTCGGCGTGCCATTCCAGCAAGTCTCAGTAGACATAGTAGGACCACTGCCCATGACCAAGAAGCGGAACAGATTTCTACTCACACTCGTCGACGCATGTACGATGTGGTGCGAAGCAGTCCCGTTGCCAGCGATCGACACCAAGAAGATTGCAGATGCACTCATCGCCATCTTTACCAGAGTCGGATTCCCGGACAGCATTAGAACGGACAACGGATCTCAGTTCACCGGCCGCCTGATGCAAGACGTGTTCGAGTTGATACAAGTCCATCACATTCGCACACCACCATACCACCCCGCCAGCAACGGACAAGTAGAAAGACTGAATGGAACCCTTCTCACCATACTCAGGAAAGTCGCCGACGACAATCCAGAAGCGTGGGACACCTACGTGAATGCGGCACTGTTCGCATACCGAGAAACGCCCCATGCAGCCACAGGCTACACCCCGTCAACATTGCTATTCGGCAGACCTCTAGCAGGACCGCTAGAAGCCCTACGCAGAAGTTGGACGGAAGCCAAGATAGACGACACACCCAGAGGTGCCACCAAGTACGTCGCAGACCTGCAGGAAACCCTCAAAGCAACGTGGAAGAAAGCTGGTGAAGCACTGAAGAAGGCAAGAGCCCGTCAGGCGAAGTACTACAACCGCCACGCGAAGGACAGAGAACTGCAAGTCGGCGATCAAGTGCTACTCTTACTTCCAAGTGGAACCAACAAGCTGGACATCGCTTGGAGAGGACCGTACCGGGTGACTGCCAAGAAATCCAAGACAGTCTACCAAGTAGAGGTGAACGGGAGAGCCCGATACCACCACATCAATCTCCTCAAGAAATACACGGACCGACCAGCGACCCCCGGCACTCACACCTGGATGGCCATCGCCATCGCGGAAGAAGTTCATCCCCAACTACAACAGCATCGCCGTACCACTGACAAATGGAACCCGGAAAATCGCCCCGGACAAAGTAGTTTGGACCGCCGAATGCGAGACAGCATTCCAAACACTCAAGGACAGAATGACATCGGCGCCAGTACTCCACCTACCCGATTTGACTCAGCCATTCGTTCTTCGCACCGACGCAAGCGACTTAGGACTCGGAGCAGTACTGCTACAGCGCGACCCCAAGAATGCAGAGACGCTATTCCCTGTCGCCTACGCCAGCAGAAAATTGAGACCCGCCGAGACCCACTACGCCACGTCGGAGAAAGAATGCCTTGGACTAGTCTGGGCCATACAGAAGTTTCAACTCTACCTGTATGGGACCCATTTCACAGTTCAGGTGGACCACCAACCCCTATAGTTCCTGGCAGCCTCCAAGTCTTTGAACTCTCGCCTGATGCGATGGGCACTCACCCTTCAGGCGTACTCATTCCAAATCGAGTACATCCCCGGCAAAGAAAACCACGGAGCCGACTACCTCAGTCGCCATCTCGTGGAGGACACAGCAGCTGTCGCCCACCCAACACAACTAAGGGCCACAGCACCAGAATTCGTCCCCGCCCAGTAATACCCTGTCACTAGTGTCCATAGCTACCTGGCACAGCATTGCAGCTCAGGTAGAGCAACTTACTTAGTTTGTAAATAGGACCCTAGGATAGTGCAGTGTTAAACTAGGCTCTGTAGTAGAAAAAGGTCGAATCCAGTAGTCATCGCCTTTTTTCAGTTGAGGGAGCCTGTCACGAATTGGCTAGTTTAAACTCTTCCTATCGACTATTTAGCATTGTGTAGCCTTTGTAACAGTAGAGAGTTAGTACAGTACACAGTAGCAATTAAATTACAGCACACTGCGAGCCTGAGCCACACACACAGCGCAGTGACGTCAGCACTTGAGTTTTGAATATGAACATTTTACCCAATGAGAGCTTACGCAAAGCGGTTCGAGCCAGTTTGACTGGGTCCGAGCCTAACACATTTTTGGTCAGTTGGGAGTAATACACCGAAGTGTTAACAGCTAGAAAGCTGGCAGAGAAATCTCTCTACACTTAGACCAGGAAGCAGGACTTAGGAATCGTAGAATTCTATCAAGTCACACGGGCCTGAACTTGTCAAACAGGTAAATGAACACCCTTCTGTTTCATCGTGATATATGTGTAGTATTGTTGAAATTATGTTTGAAGAATTTGCTATGCATAAATGTGAATTGTTAATCCGAATTTGCGTGACCATGTGGAAGAGCCTACCACGAGGCGAAACACGACCGGTTACGCCGCCATGTTGCATACCATACGGAACCACTGTTGTTTAACTTATATGTATGTTTGCAGACCAGTGGCTGTACCACTGAATGTTTATAATATTATTAATTCTGTATGTGTATAGTTAGCCACGTTTGATATTTATGTATGTATAGGAATTTAGAGTGAGATTCCAGTGGAACCCGGAAGTAGCAGAATGTTCGTCGCTTATGTATAGAGATGTGGAGCTATCACTGAGGGCTACTTGGCTTTCAGTGAGACGCTCTGCACAAACCGATTATTCAGGGTTGTGCAGAATTTCGTCTCTTATATTACAGACGGGCAGGCGAGCTATCCCGAGCTATCCCGAGCTATCCTGTGAACCCCACTCCACAGAAACAAGTTGGTTGAGGAACCTCTACCGCACAAGTCGGAACGAGCGACCCGGTAAAACTCCCTGTCAGACCCCACAGCGTGGCCAGGGAACCCAACTACACAACGACACAGGTGGACCAGAAGCTACCTCACAGAAGGACTTCGACCGCACCACCCGCCAGTTAAGTGTGTTATCCCAAGTGCACTTAAACTGATCAGAACAGGACCCCAGTAGTCCAACTATTCAGAAACTCTAAAACGGACCACAGTAGTCCAAATCTACATGAGATATACTAGCGAGTGCCCGATGAAGATAGAACAGCTGCATAGACTATCAGCGATCGAACTATTAGCATTGAAAGAGACTTTTTAAGTTAGATTAGTACTTAGAGAACCTTGTATAGAGTAGAAGAAATAAATGTGTGATTTTAACTGTTATCAAAAGGCTGGACTACATATGATTCATAGCCGTGTGAAAGCTAGTGTGACAGTATTCTTTTACCTTTTTTCTATCTATTTCTGTACCCCAACCTTAACACAGAACGAGCTAAACAAATAAATTTATTAAAGTAATTCATAGGGTGACTTACTAGCAGTTCCCACCGAATAAACGTGAGGGTCCATAATTCCATTGTGCAGAGCCCATAAACCCCACGTGACAATACCCACGAAACCTCATAATTGATCAGTGAATGAATGACTTTACTTCAAGGTCAAGGTCACAGAGTCATCAAATGTTAATTTTAAATCATGACAATTTATCACAAAATTTTACTTTTTTTCTAGGTTAATATCAAACTTATGATTCTTTGAGGCGACCATTTATATATATATATATATATATATATATATATATATATATATATATATATATATATATATATATATATATATATATATATATATATATACACACACATGTATGCAAAACATACAAAAAAATAGGTAATCGTACAGTGGAATGGCTGTTTATTTAACCCATATTATGCAACAACATTGGGTGATTTGATCAGACTTAAATGAGAGATCACGTAAGGGTCAAGGTCATCCCAAGGTCAAGGCTACTAAAAGTCAAGGATATTCCAAAAAACCATGTATTTTGTGGGGGTTTTTTTGTTTGTTTTTTTTTGCGGGGGGGGGGGGGGGGGAGGGGGGAGGGAGGGGGGGGGAGGGGGGAGGGGGGGGGGAGACAGGAAGGGAGGGGGAGGGCATAATACAACTTTTGCTGTACTTTATTTGATAATACATGAGTGTATTTGGAGCCAGAGGTCAATGTAATCTCAAGGTAAAGAGCATTGGAAAATCAAAGTCGGTATTACTTTGCATTTTAATGCCACCATGTTTTTATTTATTTATTTTGGGGGGCACTTATGTTCATGTTAAATATTGCGAGTTCCATAATTATTTAAGGAGCATGTGAGTCATATGGGCTTTGCACTTCTGGTGGGTTTTTAAGTTGTTCGCGTGGTGACCCATGTTTATATAGAAGTGATTTTATGTTCAATCCGGTGTAATTCAGATGTAGCATATAAATTATATCATTTAATGTTTATTTAAAGAGTTTTTATTTTCAGTATGGCTTAAATAGGATTATGAAGTCTAGTAAGTGGATGGATTGCACACATTCACATTTTCATACTCCTTTGAGGTGGAGTATAAACTGAGGTCATTAATTCGATTGCACTGACTTGAAAGATTCTGACGCTCATGTTCTAGACAGTTTGTTTATTTGTATGTAGATTATAGTCACACGACACTTTCGCATATAGGTGACTACTGGACCGATTTATACTGACACCAGCGGGCCAGTTGTTGGTAAAGGGGAAAATAATATGATCACACGTTGACCAATCCGGGATTCGAACCAGCGACCTTTCGGTTACTAGCAAGACGCTCTTACCAACTGAGCTACCCGGCCCCTTTCTAGACAGGTCAGTGCCAGCTACCTAAATACACCCAGTTTAACACTAGGTCCCCTCTAGCCCCATTTCCAGTTGCCCATGATTGTGCTCAGTGACTTGGGGTGCTCAATGATGTGACTGAAGCAGCAAATGGCGCCTCAAGCACCTTGAGCAACCTCTGAGCTGGAAAAGCGGCTATATAAGAACTATAACATTAAATATTATAATTAGAGAAGACCTGACATATTTATTATTATGATTGATTGTGTAGTAGCTGGTCTAAACAAGAAACTTCAGGTTTTTATATGCAATGGGATAACTATTTTAGTTATAATGAGGATATGATGCTCTTTCAGAATTAATTTATTTATTTATTTAATCGTTCTTATATAGGGCTTTTCCAGCTCAAGAGCTGCTCAAGGCACTGGCCGATACAGGATCTAACTCAAGCCGCCCGAGACGCCCACCCGCAGCCTTTGGGCGCATGGTCTGACGCCCGGACAACTGAGCACAATCCTGGGCAGCCAGGGATAGGGGAGAAGGACCTAGGTGCATGCTGGGTGTGTTCTTGTCACCGGCACTCACCCGTCTAGGACATGAGCGTCAGGATCTTTAAAGTCCGTTATGATGAAATGTATGCGACACAGACTAGACCTCGGTTTATACTCTCATCCGAAGCACATACATCATGCAAACACACTCACACTGAGAGTCAAACACACAAGCTCATTCAAACACACCATGCACAGACACACACACACAAACACACACACACACTCACACACACATTAACATTATTTTGTAGAGATGTATTTATTACCAAATAGAAACCCCTATTGTTTTTGTTGTATACTATTGTTATAGTGATGTCAGTCAGTTCTATTGTTTTTGTTGTGGTAATGTGACACATGCAAAAGTTCATTGTTTTTTCATCTGCAGCATTGTGTTGTTTATATATAAGTATGCAACAGCTGGAAACTGAACATGCTGGGGCTGAATAATTTAAACGTTTCGTTTCAGTTTGATGACAACTCATGATAAAGGCTAGCTTTCTCCACTGATTAAAAAAAATGTGGGAAAAAATAGACATTGTTGTGCCGCAGCTTTGTTGTTCACATTATAAAGAACAAAACTGGAGTTTTCACATTGTGGAAAGCACAATAGAAGTGTTTTAGAACATAGCTGAGACTGGCAGGAGCTTACACATAACTCTTGCAAAGAGAGGTAAGCATAAGCCTCTGCGAGTGTCAGCTATGCTGTGTGTAGAAGTTTCTGATAACCTATAGCAGAAACACCGCATCAAACTGTACTGATTGATTATATGGCTGCTCAACCCAAGAAGAATGATTATATGGCTGCTCAACCCAAGACGAAAGTACATGTAGAAGCAGCAAAATACTATTCTGTTGAGTGACAACTAATATTGGCCGCACTGTTTTCTCTGAGGTCAAAACTGTTGATCTGCTCATGCTTAGTATTTTAATGGACGGGCCTGCCTTTGTTTTGACAAAGATTTTAATATTGAAATATTAACAAGTGTGCAAGCCTCTTGGTTTGGTGTTTCCACTTTTACTTTTTCTCTAGGTTTGGTGTTTAATTTATAATGCAGCAGCGCATCCCCCATGGGGGTCCGGGGGTGTCTGTATAAATGGTATCCCCACTTTCTGGAAATTTAGTGCTTTAAATTCCCACTGTCGCTGTCTTATTTGTTCTTTCTCATTCCTTACTCTGATCTATCAATCCACTATATCCGTCCGATTACTACCTTTTGTCCACAACCCCAATTTGACATGAAAACAGACGTGTGTGGGTGTGGGTGTGTGTGTGTGTGTGTGTGTGTGATGTTAAAGTGTATTGAGGGTGATGTTTAGTTTCCAAATATTGTGGAATATGCATGTAAGGATACAGTGTGTCTGAAATGTTAATGTTAATATACATGTACATTCGTGTGAGTCAGTGCATGATGTATATTTGTACATATTTTTTATATTATTGTTACCTTTTTAATTGCTTTTTACTGACAGCAGTTGCATGGTAGAATTTCTCTTGTGAGATAATAAAGTTTTCTGAATCTGAATGAATAGAAGTGTTGATGGGCTACAATCCATATTTATTGTGTTGAAGTATTGTGTTGGGCCCTAATTGCTATCTTAGGGCAGCTACAGTCTGCAAAGTTTTGCTGATAAGAGTGCAGATTTGCCTGTGTCTTTCTGGGTGTTTTAAATATCAGTCGAAATATTCCAGATCTATGCTGTTAGTGTTATAGGAGTGTTTATGTGTGGTGCACAGTCTTTTGAAGTATACCTTTATGTCATCGTTGCTGTGATAGGTCGGATGGATGTCTGCAAAACTTTGCTGATTAGAGTGCAAGGTTCCTGTGACTTTCATATTGATTTGTGAAAATCAAATATTAATCATGAAAATCAGGACCTATGCTGATAGAAGTATTGATGTGTTGCCATATTTGGCATGGTTATACACAGGCACCTTGCATGCCCTGAAAAGTATTTATACACTCTACTGATCACAGGGCAGTGTGATTGAGACTTGGTGTTTAAAATAGCGATTGCGAAAATTCTGGGCCTATTCTGGAGTAAACAAAATGTCTCGCTGGTCCAGTTCCAAGAAAGGATTTAAGAAATTACCGGTAGGTTTTGGGCATTTTAATTTCTATTGTTTTCATTCAGTTCTGTTTTGTATTACTTAATTTAACATTCAGTGCTCTAAGCTAGTCTTTTGCAATGAGGAGTTTTCATTGGGCTGAATTGGATTAAAAACTAATTTTGTATATTTAATTTTTTTAAACTGAGAGGAAGCCTTTCACTTGCTGCTTTTTTACTTCTCAGGTCTTTATTATGTGTTGGTGTAAAGTGAAAAGCTGATATCAGGTCATGCTCACAAACTAGCCCTGTATTTCCTTTCTAGCAAATTAAGCTTTTTTTCTGTTTTTGTTTCATCCTCTTTCCTTTCATCATTTTGGTGATCATCATCATCAGCAGCAGCAGCAGAAGAAGTAGCATCGTTAACATTATGATTATGGTGTCTTCATAGTCATAATAATAATAATAATAATAATAATAATAATAATAATAATAATAATTTATTTTTGATAGTATTAAACCAGACTTAAAGCTTGCTCGCCCGCTTACACACACACATACGCTCGCAAGGATAACTATCTAAACAAAGTGGTGAAACGTTAGGAGATAAAACAGTTAAACAATATAAGATATAATACAAACATCACATCTAACAAGAATAAATATTTAAACACAACGGTACAACATTATGACATCGTAAGAAATAATACCAAACATCACACTTTCTAAGTATAAAAATGCATGTTTAAGGATGGACACATATACATACACACAAACAAAGGACGACTTCAGTATTAAGAATAAATAATGAAGCAATGCTAAAAATAACTTCATGTAAAAAGTGCCACTTAGGGACACGGGGGAAAAGAAGTAATATGACAGTAATAAAAACAATATTAAAAGCCCTACACTACCAGTAAGAATTTCTTTTATAAACCAGAGTAACATTTAACTAAAACTATTTAAAAACCATACAGTGCCAACCACAATAAACAATTAAAAAAAAACACACGTACAGGCAGTAAAGCATTTAAACCAAGAAAATTACGCAAAAGACACTGATGGAACACACAAACACACACACAAACCACTACTCAATCACTCACACTGATTATTCTGGATCTAACAGTATGTAAAGAGGTAGATTTTGAGGTGTTTTTTTTTTAACATGGTAAGAGACTGGGAGTGCCAAAGGTTGGAGTGCAGAGATTTCCAGAGGAGCAAACACAGAGAAAGATCTCCTGCCAAAGGAAGATAATACCTAGGAAGTGAGAGGAGAGCTGCATCTTGTGAATGGAGTGATTGGGCAGTTTGGTAGGGGTCAGAGAAGTTGTGAAAGATAGGAAGGACAAGAATCAGTGTGCATACAGTGAAAGCAAAGAGAAGCAACTGTGTAATCAATACGAGCCTTTGCAGGCAACCAGTGTAAGGTTTTGAGAGTGGAAGTGGCACTAGAATGACAAGGTTGATTAAGGACGAGGTGAGCAGCATTGCTCTGAATGCACTGAAGTCTGGAACGTTTATTATCAGGAAGGCCAGTCATCTGATAGCCATCATTATTATCAGTGTTGTCATCATTATCTTCATCATCATTGTAACACTACCACCACTATTGACAGTATCTAAATTGGTGTATCATTACATCTTTTTAGCACACCCCCCGAAACCATCAGCTTTTGCAAGTTATAATATAATATAATAATAATAATAGGCAATTTATACAGAGCTTTCCAAAATCACAAAGCGCTTTACACAAACAAATATAAACACAACATGTGTACACTGGTCAATAACATGCAACTACATACACATCCCAACACCCAAAAGCACTCACTCAGGGCGCCTAAGAAAAGGCCTCTCTAAAAAGATGCTTCTTCAAGTTGAATTTAAGAGACGCTACTGAAGGACTGTGGCGGACGTACCGAGGTAGCGAGTTCCAGGTCTGAACGGAGAAGAAACTGAAGGCTCAACCACCGTGTTTCACCCTGTGGTATTCTGGTACACGGAACATCCTTTAATCTGCAGACAAGCGGAGAGAGCGAGAAGGAACATAGACAGTCAAAAGTTCATAAAGATAGCTAGGAGCAGTTACAGAGATGATGTGGTAGCAAAGACATGAGGTTTTATATTTAATTCGTTGTTCAACTAGGAGCCAGTATAGTTTTTGAAAGAGAGGCGTGCAATGCTGTGATTTCCATGCTTTGAAGATGAGTTTAGCTGCAGAGTTACTGGATTTGCTGAAGAGGTCTAAGGACTTTCTGTGTGCAACCCACAATGAGTGAATTACAATAATCCAATCTAGACAGAATGCATGCGCTAACTAGTGTTTACTAGCGTTGAATCTGATGTATCAACAAATCTGGTTAGTCTTACAGTACCATTGTGATTAGTTTAGGTTACATTTATAAATGAATTGCTGCCGGAAATGTACACTATAGCTGTTGTTTTTTTTTCAACTTTTGTTGCAGGTAGCAAAACTACATTTGATGTTGGGCATTTGCACGGTGTATTCAGTCCATGCCATACTAGCAAGTGGGTATAACTTTACCAGTGAATGTTGTGGTTGCAGGTGCGGTTTGAAGAGCGAGAAGCATGTGTTCGATACCAGCCCACCATCACCAATCCCCCCAGCCTGGTGGAGAAGGTGGAGGGTCTGGGCTACAAAGCTACCATCATGGACATCCACCCGTCCCAGGCCTCCGGCGCCTGTGGCGATGCAGACAGAGTTCAAAAGGTCACGCTGGAGGTCAGCGGCATGACCGGCCAGTCATGTGTCAACAAGATTGAAGGTGGCCTCGCCCACCTGGATGGCGTCCAGCAGGTAGAGCATTGCAGTTTAGACTGATTGATTTTTTTTATTTGTGATTTGCATGATGTCATTCAATGTACATTCAATGAAGTATATAAAAATTAAGTAAAACACCGAATAAATATTGAGAATCCTAATGAGAGAGGATGGGGTAGAGGATGGGTGAAGAAAGAAAACATAAAACCTTTTTGCGGGAAAGTTGTGTGGATGCAGTTGTAATAATTTTGAATGAACAGTATTTAGTGTACTGTTATATTTTGTACCTCTTTGTTTCATGTTTTAATCCTGTTGGTGCAGGTGAAGGTGTCGCTGGAGAGCAAGCAGGCTCTGGTCATCATCGACACATCCAAAACGTCAGCCAGAGCTGTAGTGGAGGAGATCACCAACCTGGGTTTTCCCGCCCGAGTCCTGAAAGCTGCTGCAAACTTGACAAAGCAGTGTGTGATCAGCATCATGGGAATGACCTGCAACTCTTGTGTCAGAAACATCGAGTCCAACATCGGCGGTAAGCCAGGGATCCAGACCATCAAAGTGTCACTCGCTGACCACAACGGAGTGGTGACCTTTGACCCCAAAGTGACCAAAGCTGCGGACATTGCAGAGATGATCGATGACATGGGTTTTGATGCTAAAGTGGTGAGCCAGGACAGTGAAGATCACATTGACGATGAGTTTGCCCAGATTGCCACCAGAGGCGCCTCCCCTAGTGGTCTTAGAACATGCCTGATCAAAATCTTTGGCATGACATGCAATTCCTGCGTCAGGAACATTGAAGCCACCATCAAAGACAAGCCTGGGGTGGTCAGCATCAAGGTGTCTCTGGGAGACAATAGCGGCACTGTGGTATACAATCCATCGCTCACAAACCCCAAAAAGATTGCCGAGATGGTTGACGATATGGGCTTTGACGCCTCTGTAGCACAAGAAGATGTGGTCGGAGACAGGAACTCTTCATCACAGTATCGCACTAGCATCGTCTCTGTAAAAGGCATGACGTGCAACTCCTGCGTCAAGAAGATCGAATCTGGTCTGACCCCCACCACTGGAATCCAGTCTGCCAAAGTTTCCTTGGCAGAGCAGAACTGTACAGTCACCTTCGACCCAGCATTGATCAGCCTGGGCAAAATTGTTCAGATGATCAACAACCTGGACTTCAAGGCCTCGTCCTATGAGCTAGACTACGATGGGGGTGAGGTCAGTGGCGTCAAGACTGTGGTTCTGACCATCAAGGGCATGACATGCCAGTCTTGCATCAGGACCATAGAAGGCAAGATGTCAGAGCACCCTGCCGTCAAGAGCATCAAGGTTTCTCTGGAGGCGGAGAGTGGAACGATAGAGTATGACAGCAGTAAAGCCACACCCATCATGCTGGCCCAGGCCATCGAGGACATGGGCTTTGACGTGCCAGGTAATTGTTCTTGTAGTTTGCTTTTTGTACTTTCTGCTGCATGCAGCTGGTTAAAGAATATTAGCACTTATCGTATGTTATGCATCATTGAAGAAGTGAAGACTGTCTGCAAATATAATGTGACAAGTTGCTAAGGAAAATGGTAATTTTTTTTGCCAAAATAACAAATAATTTTATAATGTGAACATCTTATCAGGAAATAGTTATGATTATTGCTAACTCAAGAAAAGAAGGTAAAGCAATTAATTCGCATCACAGGACAAATTGAATAATAAACCTAATGAATAATAGAGAAATAGAATAATAGAAAATGAATCATAGTAATCGGTAAAAAAAAAAGTTATAATAATAATAATAAATCAAAAATTAATAAACATGATAAAATCTCTATAAGCTCTAAGAACGCACACTAAAACTAGTATGCTAAAATGCTACTAGTATGGGTAGTTGAGTAACAATATCAGAGCCTGGGGTTTTATTGTTAATTTTATTATAAAATATAGCAGTAATTGTAGCTTGTGTAGGCTGTCATTGTCTCATCAGAATGTAATAGTTAATATTATATACACTTAGTTGGTGGTGTTTTTCTCAGAAGTCTATAACAAGAGCAATCCTGTAGTTATGTAGATGAAAATTGGCTGACAAAAAAATCATTTGTTTGCCTTTCTGCTCTAGTAGGATGAACAGATATTAAGAGCAGTATATCTACATGTATGAAACAGAATGCTATACATTTATGCTTTATATTCAGTCAACTCAAAGCATGAAGATCTTTAGGAGATCGCTGTTATAAAAGACAGAAAAGAAATAAGTTTTTCTTTGTGGAACTTTGCACTGTCTGCATCCAATATCATTATCATTATCAAATAAAAATATAGTTGGTTATATTCAAGTTGAAAAGGAGTTTGGTTCAGTTTGAATATACCCAGTCTTTGAATATAACAGATTTGTTTGTAACAAAGTCAAAGAACACTAGAACCTTGGAAGAGTTTGAATAAAAGCAATATTCATTTTGAATATATCTAGTCTTTGAACATAACAGATTTTTGTTGTAACAAAGTCAAAGGACAATGGGACCTTGGAAGAGTTTGAATAAAAGCAGTATTTTAGCGAAAAAGCAAACTTAATTAAATTTCTCCAGTATGATGCAGGTTAATTAATATATATTTGAGTGTTTTTCAGCTTCATCTCCTGAACAAGTGTTCACACAAAATGATAAGGAAACTCATTTGCAGGACAAATTAGTGTTGTGTAAGTGCAACAGCTGTGCTCAAGTTGTAAACTGAGTATACTTTTCTGGAATGTTGATTACAAGCTGTTGCCCAGACTTTCTCTGACTGTTTTACAGAACTAAGGAAGTTATAAATTTATCCTTCGGATGAGAGTATAAACCGAGGTCTAGTAAGTGCATGCATGCATTCAATCGCATGGACTTAAAAGATGCTGATACTGATGTGCTAGATGGGAGAGTGCCCGCTACACAAATACACCCAACAAGCACTATGTCTTCTCCTCCATCCCCGGTTGCCCAAGTTTATGCTCAGTTATCTGGGCATCGATCAATGTAGCCTTAGAGGATGGGTTAGGTCTCGTATCAGCCAGTGCCTTGAGCAGCTCTTGAGTTGGAAAAGCGCTATATACAAATGATAAATAACATTAGCACACGCTAATATAAGAAGGAACAAACTCAGAATCCCAATTTACCCCAGGGTAATTTTATCACCAAATTACCCTTTTAGATACACGTAGCACAGTATTTTTTAAAAGGAGAAAGGAAGGAAGAATCATAGGAACAAATAGACAAATTGTCCAGATAGATCTGTATGTTTAAGGCACAATATTTGCTTTTGATATTTTTGGTAATTAAATGATCTTTGTTTAGACTTTAGTGCAAGGAATTCAACACGCGTTGCCTTTATTTTATTCTTAACTGTAGCCAGACTCATGTGGCAGGTTAGACAATAATTGCTTAGTATAGTATAGTTTAGTGTAGTGTAGCGTAGTATAGTATAGTAAAGCATAGCATAGCATAGTATAATATAGGCTGTCAGACTTTTGCCCTTTAATTGATGTGCATTTAGAAAGCACACTCATTAACTGTCCCTACGAAAAGCTTTGAGGCATGGTTGTCTGAAACAGTGTCCATGCTATTTCTATATATAAATAATTAAAACTAAAATTAATAAGAAGCCTACACAAATGTTTGGTTTGATAATATGATTCTTCATTGATTTGTTGTACATACTTCTCAGTTTGCCGTTTATTTGGTCAGACCATGCCCTCTCTTTTTCTGTTGCTCTGTATTGATGTTATTGTTATACACTAGGGCTGCTTGCTATTGTTATCCACCAGGTGTTATCTTTAGCCTTCATTGTTATGGAAAAAGGTCCCAAGCCTAGTATTCACATACTCATCTTCAGCTTGATTTGCCCACATCATATCTTTAAGCTGTATCTTTTTTCGAATGCAGCATTCAGTTCTTATTGAATCTTGATACACGTTTGTGTATTTGTGATACATGCAGCATAACTCATACATACAGTTATTTCAGAAGTGTTCGTAGCTGATCTTGACATTGTATTACCCTGTACAGAGCGCTAAGCTAAAAACCGTTTTTAAAACAAATTGAGAGGAGAAGATCAAAAGTGGTTTAATTTGTTTGAAAGCTGCAGTGATATTGCTAGTTATCCCCTGTATTTTGGCCAGTTGTGTGACCGTTTGTCTAACAAATGCTCATGTCAGATTACGTGAAAATAAAATATATTTATCGCCACCATGCGACTCAGAAAATATTAATATTTTTTAATTTATAGTTGCAATGAAGGTTCAGTGACAATGGGGTTTATGTAAAATTATGTGCATCTATCTGCACCTTGCAGCTCTGAGTAAACGAGACTGTTTAGTACCCAGTGTAGTTAACAGTGTTACAAGTGCAGCGTATGAAGGGCAGTAACAATGTATGATCAGTGGTCAAAGTTTCTAGCAAAGACGTTCATGTCTGGATCTGAAGTTAGGAAAAGAACAAAGCATGATAGTGTGCAAGAGTTTGGTTGTGAGAAATGCAGAGGTAAAGTGAACACTGTCCTTTCTTAATCAGGACCTTTTCGTGTACTTAAGCTCTCAATTTCCGTTGAAAGCCTTGGAAGTGTAAAATCTTGGTATAGTGTACTGTTATAAAGGGAGTGACATTAAACAAAAGAAGACCGTATAACTTCAACTGTTCAAGTCTGCTTACATTCAAATAAATATACCCTCTATTTAAGGCTAGGACCACATTGGGTCCTAGTTCATTCTCTTTGCTAGGTTTGATAACAAAAATTTGGATAAATGCTAACATTGGGTAAACTCCATCCTATGCACTAAACAGATGCACAGATTGCACATTGACATATTATCCATCATATCAGTTCTTAATAATAGGGCTCTTGTTCATTCTGTCATTGTTTTTGTTGATCTGCATGCAAGCATTTCAGTAATTGCATGCAAACCCTTAGTACTAGGAATAGGATACATGCACCATACCAGTAATGTTTTGCTTCGTGTACAGTTGCCAAAGCATAGTTGTTAGGGCACTGTAACACACTTTTTGGAAGTGTTGAGGAGCGCATCCAAGTTAGTACACAGATGGGTGACATTCAAGGATTGAGAGAACGGAAACATCGCAGTGAATGATAATTATGAAATCATGATTACTTTCTACAGATGGCCTGAAGAAGTCACTGGATAGGGGAGATAGCCCAAAAGAGATGAAGGAGATGGCACGGTCTGCCAGCAGCGTACAAATTTCCACTAGCGCCACCTCAGTGCGCTTCAACAAGAAAAATGAGGAGCTCGGGGACTATGATAAATGCTTCCTCACCATCAAAGGCATGACTTGTGCTTCCTGTGTCAACACCATTGAAAAGAACATTACCAAATTGGAAGGTGAGTTAATATATTCTCTAGTACTCCATTACATTCGGAATTAATATACATTTATTATAACTTTGCTTGGATTAAAGTTTGGCAGAGTAGATTATGTTGATTATTTACAGCATAATATTATTATTTTGGGGAATAATAGAGACTCGCAATATTTCACGGATTATCATTAAGTTGATACATAATATTATAAACCTCACCCCCTAATGTAAAAAAACAAAATCCAATTTCATCCATATTTAAGGAGCAGCATATTATAGGAGCCATAAGAAAATGACCCAAATATTAGAAGACAAATAAGAAAGTGATCAGGGTGAAGTGATCCCAGTCTATCCCCGTTGATGTGAGTTGCTTGAATGTGAGTTGTTTGTGAGTTTTTCACTGTTGTGAATCTGAACTTCGTCCGGACAGATTTTAGCCAATTTGAGCTCAGTGGTAGAGCATTCGGCTGGGATTCCTAATGACCCAGGTTCAAATCCCATGTTGGTTAATATAAAAGTGGCCATTTTCTTCGTCCGTATTAGCAGTATAATTGCTCTGGTGATTCAGTATTGATTTAGGTCCCTACCCCTTGTTCCCTGGGATGGTTATCTCCATCTACCATATCGCCAATGGTGGGTGTAGATGTTAAACCTCAATGTTCATTCATTCAGCCACACAATAGGCTCAACTTATAATAGACTCGTAGGTCAAAGTCGAGGAAAACGGTATCCGTTTGTAGTCCGTAAAGTTATGGTTTTTGCGTTTCCAGGCTTTTCTGATTTTTTTTCCCAAGGGAACTTGCTATCATGTTAATAATCTTTATTGCTTGCTAAGGTGTCAAGAGTATCCTTGTGTCCCTGATGGCTCAGAGGGCAGAGGTCAAGTATGATGCTGCATATGTCTTGCCATCCCAAATCGCCAGCGCCATTACTGACCTTGGTTTTGTTTCCAAAGTCAACGAAGCTGAAGGTCTCGGGCAGGGCACAGTAGATCTGACAGTAAGTTTTCAGTCTTCAGTGTTAAACTGTAATTCTCTATGTATTCAGCGTATTTTTGCTCTGTGTGTACTGTGTGCTTCCTGCTGCCTCTATAATAAAGATAAATATAATAACTTCAATTCGGCAGAGTATGTCATGTTAAAAATATTTGACCCACCACCATATGACAGTGGAACAACTGGCACAAACATAAACCATGTTTGAATTTTGTGGTGGTCTAGAAAAAAATGGCCATTTTTCACTGTCCTTCTTAGCAGTTTGATTACTCTGTAATTTATCCCTTTCTTTTTTGTAGCACTATTATTTATCGGATTATAACTCTTTGTGTAGATCACAGGGATGACATGTGCCTCTTGTGTTCACCTGATTGAGACCTCAATGATGAAGGTCCCAGGACTCTTGACAGCATCTGTAGCTTTGGCCACTTCTTCAGGCCGATTCACATTTGACACGGAGGTCTGCGGACCCCGCAGCATCATTCAGGCCATCAAGGTAATCCTTTTCCTTCAGTTTTTATTTTATTATTTTGTAAAATTAATTTATTGCTATTTATTATTTGTTTCTTATGTGTCCCAAACAAATGTAAGATTTCAGTATTACTATTCATATTTTTATAGATTTCCAGATTTTGACAAATGGGGTCGTGTGCACTACCAGCCAGTGTAGACTTTGAACTGAGAAATTCTGGTTTGTGGCATAGTTGGTTAGGAGCAAGTTTTTTTTATGATATAAGTCTCAGGTTTGAAGCCTTTAAGGGACAAACTTGTGTGACCTGTACTTGTATGCTGCAGAGCTTTGAGACTGATTGATGATTTGGGGGAAAGGTGTCTATAGGGCCTTCATTATTTTAAATATATTATTATTATTATTATTATTATTATTATTATTATTATTATTATTATTATTATTATTATTATTATTATTAAGTGACTTACAACTGTATGTTGGTAAAGACTGTCGCGCTTTGAAACTGATTAATGATTTGGCGAAAAAGCATCTACAAGGCATCCATTATTATTATTATTACTATTATTATTATTATTATTATTATTATTATTATTATTATTATTATTATTATTATTATTATTATTGTCATTATTGTTGTTATTATGTGACTTACACCTGTATGTTTGTACAGATCATCACACTTTGAGTCCGATTGGTGATTTGGAAAATTTAGTACCTCAATAGCATTGATTATTTACTATTATTAATATTTTTATTAATATTAATAATAATATTATTATTAATATTTTCTTATTGTTATTATTACTATTGCTGTTATTATTATTATTAATATTATTATTATTATTATTATTATTATTATTATTATTATTATTATTATTATTATTATTATTATCATCATCATCATCATATGTTTGTTTGTATTTTCCTATGGATGTAGCTGTATGTGAAAAATTGCTTTTCAGAGGAATACTATTGATTTAGATAAGAACGTGCTGTGTTTTTAACTTGTTTCAAGTTATGTGCAATTAAGTTATAATATTGTTTTTAGCCAAATTGTTAATTATCAATAATTTACATTGCTTAAACATTTTAACAAATTGTTAAAAATAAATTTTTAGGATTTGGGATTTGATGCTTACTTGATGACGGATGAGGACAAGAGGGCTGCTCGTTATGATCACAGAGATGACATTAAAAGGTAATAATTATCTTGTAGAGATTTCGCTCATTATCACTTATGTTTCCACATTATTGTTATATTTTCAAATGATTTGATATTTTTTACCATTGAGCAGATAGTAACTTTGCATTTGACAACAAAGTCATGCAGTTGCTTGTTGCGTTCCCAAATCATCTTTTACAAAGATCACCTAATATTAATAATGATAGTGATAATAATAATAATAATAATAATAATAACAACTACAATAATAACTACAACAATAATAACAATAATACAATTAATTAACAATAACAATAAGGGATGCTATATGCGCCATGCTTCTAAATCAGACTCAACGATCGATGATCTGGAAACAACATAACACCCTTACATGTTAACACACAAACTCTACATACACAACTAACACACATTCATCACTCAGGCAAGTTGCTGTTAGAAGACAAATGGAAATCACATTTTTATTTTTGAATTTTTTTTTAAAGATTCAATGCATCAAAGACTTTAGATCTGTCTTGGTTATGACAAGTTTTGTTTTCCCTGATAGCTTTATACTTTTTAGAGTGGTTATATATTTTTCATGTTCATTTTTTTAACTTTATAATATAATAGTTATGCCTTTCTCAAGTTTGTAAAAATTACACCTTTCTCAGTTTTCTCTGACATTAATGCTGTACTTTTAACAGGTGGAGGACGTCATTTCTGCTTTCACTCATCTTTGGCGTTCCGGCCATGGCAGTAATGCTGTACTTCATGTTTGGGTACTCGCACGAGGGGAGCATGGACCACTCTGGCCTGAATCACAGCTCCACAATGGGCAAGATGATGTCAGATCATCCCCAGATGATCCTGATCGATGGCCTGTCTATGGAGAACCTGCTTATGTTTATTTTGGCCACCCCAGTTCAGGTATGTAGCCATTCGAAAACATCTGGAGGACATTATATAGGCAGAGCATTATGCTTATGGCCGTCAAGGCCATCGGAAGATCATTACTTCTGTATCCAGGCGTACAATTTTCTAATTACATTTTACTAACAAGCAATTTTATTGTAATGCCGCTCTCTCAACAGCAGTCTGTGTTTTTGACTAACATATGTTTTTTGGTCAACAGTTCATCGGTGGACGCTACTTCTACATCCAAGCGTACAAAGCAGTCAAGCACGGAGCTACAAACATGGACGTGTTGGTCGTTCTGGCTACCACCATCTCCTACACCTACTCCCTGCTTGTGGTCATCGCGGCTATGATCATGAAGGAAAAGGTTTCGCCAATGACGTTCTTTGAGACAACGCCTATGTTGATGGTCTTCATCTCTTTGGGTAGATGGCTGGAGCACATTGCTAAGGTAGGCATTTGCTGCAGTCAGTAAAATTATGATTAGTGATTTGCATGCTTGCAGGCAGCAAGCTCAGAGGAGAAACAAATTAAGTGTTTCGCAAATCTGTGCATCTTATTATTATTACTTCAGGGCAAGACGAGTGAAGCATTGGCCAAGCTGCTCTCTCTGCAGCCATCAGAGGCGGTGCTGGTGACGGTGGACAAGGAGTTCACTATCCTTTCAGAGAAGACCCTGAGTGTGGATCTGGTTCAGCGCGGTGACATCCTGAAGGTGGTGCCAGGTGGCAAGATACCAGTGGATGCTAAGGTGGTCAGTGGTCACTCTACATGTGATGAGAGCCTCATCACTGGCGAGAGTATGCCCGTAACCAAGAAAGAAGGTGAGTTATTATTGTCATTTCAAAATTCAAGGTATATGTATCTATATATTGTCCTCATAAATTACAGGGAACTTTAACTTTCACTTCAACAGACACACCACACTACACCCACTAGACCATTCATAAGTAAGCTTCCATGCAGTCAATCAGCACCATTCACAATCTCACACTCAGCACCTCTCACAACCTCACATCAAACGCCCACAACAATCTGCAGCTTCAACCCTCTCCCCCACCACCGTCAAACACACACACTCTCAACAATAAAAATACATACAGACAATTATTATTCAACAGTGTTTACAATTAAATGGTAATACAAGAAGAGATTAAAACACGCACTATCAACGTTAATATTGACTATGTTTATGTTGTTTTGTGGTAGTATGTGTTGTTTGTTGTCTGTCTTCTGCAAGGTATTAGTTGTTTTGATATCTTGCTAGGACTTAATGTGCTCCATGAATCATACATGGTGGGTGATAAAAGATTCCTTGACTTGATTTGACTTGACATCATCACTCATCGGTTCACTTCACTTCACTTGGAATCAGTGACTTACCTTGTTTGTATGTGATTAACAGGAGCAACTGTGATAGGGGGTAGCATCAACCAGCATGGAACACTGCTGATTCAAGCTACGCATGTTGGATCAGACACGACCCTTTCGCAGATTGTCAAGCTAGTCGAGGAAGCACAGACATCTAAGGTAATAGAATAAAATAAAATAAATATTAGTAAAATTGCAAAAAATATAAGTACTGTAAATAAATAAATAAATAATCAAATTAAGGAGTAAATACATTAATTAGTAAATAAATAAATGCAAAATTACCTTCTTTTTCTGTAACATTGTTGATAGGTTTAAGAATATTTTCATAACAGCTGTTGTAGGCTTTTTGCTCAGAATGATAAAGGATGGGAGATAACTTTGGCCCAGTAACTCACTGACAGCATTGATCATTGTTCATTCTCAGTCATGAGTTGAGTTCTCTCTCTCCCCCCCCCCCCTCCCCTACTCATCCTTTCTCCAACCCCACCCCTTTGTGTTGAAATCACTACATTTCTATGTTGTGCTTTGTAAATTTATGCATAAAATGTTTCAGCTTCAAGGGGAAAAGACCCTATGCCCACGTTATGTTACCTTCTTTTTTCACTTTTTCTAAAAATCCTTCTCTCCTCCGAGTATTGTATGCTAACCAGTGTGCTGTCCACTCCTCAGGCTCCCATCCAGAACTTGGCGGACAAGATTGCTGGCTATTTTGTGCCTGGCGTGTGCACACTGTCCACTGTCACTCTGGTCGCTTGGGTCATTGTTGGCTATGTCAACATCAGTCTCGTCAATAAGGACTATGTGGTAAGCATTTTTGTTGGGGTTGAGATTTTTTGAAGAGTGCAGAGCTGCCAACCACTACGGAACGTCCGTAGTTTCTCCGGAAAATGTTCTTTAATTCCGCAACTACGCCATTTCAAGAAATACTACGGAAGAAAAATTTCAAAGCATACCTATTTTTTTACAAGTATCGAAACAAAGCCGCGAGAGACGTAGGCCTACTAGGCTTTCGTCAATATCATAGACTTTCGTTTAGCGCTTTGCGTGTGCGCTATTTTTAGCTCAGCAGCCACTGCGCAGTAGACTGAGAGAGAGAGAGAGAGAGAGACCACAGTCAGATTTGCCAGTAGAGCTGCTACAGAGATGCAAGAGGGCAACTGTTTCTGCCCTAGCAGAAGAAAAGCCCTAACATGTCTATGCCTGTGAACCTATAACTGACAATGTTTGTTTGTTTTGTTTTTAAATATAAATAGCAGCTTTAACAATTTGGTTTTAAACCAATGCAGTATCCATGCCATTAGTACATGTAGTGAGCCATTGGGTTAGCTTTTCCGAACAAAATGTTAAAACTGTTGTTTTTTTTTCAGGAACATTTCTATCATTTTAAAAATAAATATTTGAAAGTTAATGCTTTTTGTGTTGGTGTTTGGTTTTTATTTAAGCTAATATCAACATTTTAAATAATGCTCATTTTATCATGTGAAAATTCTTGTTCGTACATTTGCTACTGAAATTGAGCTGAAACTACGGATATTTTTCTTTGTTTGCTACTGAAATTTTTTTTAGGGGTTGGCAGCTCTGAGAGTGTGCATAGATTTAGACACACTCAGGACTGATGCATCAAGTTTCACTGCTTTCTCGTTTTTACCATGTATCACTATATTAACATTATTTTTCGATGCGCTTTGAGCTCGTTTTTATGGGGAATCATGCTTTATAAAAGCTTTATTATTATTATTATTATTATTATTGGCATGCATACAGCTATGGAAGTTATGTGTATTCACCCCCAAATCAAAATTTCCAGTTTTTTGGCATATCTGTGTGAGATGAGTCATCGGTAGTCCAAAACGGATCATGAAAAATGTGCCAGGTCAACAGTCGGATACATTTAAAAAAACAATTTTTTTAATCAGGTAAAACCGTGGCTGCCCTGTGGGTTCAGGCACTGAATAGAATAGACCCAATGTTTTCCGGCGTGTCGTAAGAGGCGCCCAACAGGGGTGATGTCAGCACGGCATCACTGGGCGAAAATCTTCTACACAGAAATCACTGGCCAGGGTCAAGGAATCTCACATTACTATAGGTTCAATGACCACAGCTCAGAGCATCAGGCCTTGCAAAGAAATCACTGGCCAGGGTCAAGGAATCTCACATTACTATAGGTTCAATGACCACAGCTCAGAGCATCAGGCCTTGCAAAGACCATCCTGCAAAGCATGGTACAAGGAGGCAGAAGAAGAGGGAGACAGAAAAAGAGATGGGAAGACAACATTCGAGAATGGACTGGCTTGACACTGAGCGAAGCCATGAGGGTTGCTGAGGACAGATAAAGATGGAGGATACTGGTTAAATGATCATCTATGGTGCCCCAAACGACTTCTGAGTTATAGTATAGGATAGGATAGGAAAACCATGGACTGATATGAGCAACTAAAGTGATAATTTAATTAGTGTACTTCACACACACTCTTCCATTGTTTTACTTACAACAAGCTACACATAGACTAAGCATAATGGTAGGATCCATTGCAGTGCTATATGTTATTTTACCAACAACAAAACAACAACAAAAAAAGTTTATTGAGTTTATTGTTTATTCTAACATGTTTCCATATTTGTTTTTTGCCAGGATGACGGCGTACAGAGCAAGCATGAGGTGATTTTTGAGAAAGCGTTCCAGTATGCCATCACTGTGTTGAGCATTGCCTGTCCCTGTGCCTTGGGTCTGGCCACACCCACGGCTGTGATGGTTGGCACCGGAGTGGGAGCGCAGAATGGTATCCTCATCAAAGGAGGCGAGCCGCTTGAGATGACACGCAAGGTAGGTTACAATCCCTAAATTGATTTCAGTGAAGCTCTGCAAAGAATTATTAAAACGGATTAGCTCCATAAATTTTGTTGCTGCAGTCGGGCAACAATGAAGCAAAGACAGTCTTCACCAATGCTTGGAAGCAGCTGTGGCATGCTTATATAATTTGAAAGATTAAAATCCTCAGGAATGTTATGGAGCAAAGATTCACTACCGTCTTTTACCTGCATCTACAAAATGATGTGTATTTTAATCAAGGCAGTTCAATTCAGCACATTCTTATTTTGCAAAACAAAGGAAAATGTGGTTTGTCAGTGTTAAAGAAAACATGGAAAGCATCAATCAAATCAAACTGGACCAATGTAAAAAGAAAATAGAACATACCTACGCTCATCTAATTGCACGTGCACGCAATACAGCATTGGCCACCCCCCACCCCCCCTCACCCACGCCCCCAAAATTTTTTTGGAAAGTGAAATGCAGTTATAATTGGGTAAATCCATAAATGTCAATCAATTTATCCACAAGGAAAATTCCTTGATGAATTCATACCTGAAAATTACACCCAGCAGTTGTTGTTTTTGTCAGCTTGAAATTGCCTAGCTAAGAGGATTTAGAATTAAAAAAGGTATTGTTGGTATTGCTAAATCAGTACATGTGTTAAAGTCAGTACAATATTTACAATATAACAAAAATAATATCCATGTCCATACAAATAAGGGGAGGCAAAACGTCTGAGTGAAACACATGTAGTAGTTGACTTGCCTGAAGAAATGGAACTGGAGTTTAATGACAGTATCTTGGATTTATTAAATTCTATTGTGTGACAGGGTAATGGGGATGAGATGAGGATACAAGCGGTGTTTGTTTATTTGATATTTATTTTATGCTCGTTCTGTCTTTGGTGTTCATTTTGTGAAGTTTTTAAACTGGTGTATTAATTTCTTTGTCAGGTTCGCTGCATTGTGTTTGACAAGACAGGAACCGTCACCCATGGCGTGCCCCGGGTGTCTCGCATCTCCATGTTTGTCCCTGATGCTGTGTGCTCCTTCGCCAAGATGATCGCCATCAGCGGTACTGCCGAGTCAAGCAGTGAACATCCCCTAGCCTCTGCTATTGTTAAGTATGCCAAAAACGTGAGTAGTTTTATCACTTACTGAAACTACCACCCTAGAAGAAATCCTCAGGCGGCTTCAGTTAGGTCCTGTTTCTGCCAGTGCGTTGAGTTGGAAAAGCTCTATATAAGAATTATTAAATAAAATTAAAATAATCCTCAAAGAAGTACACAAAGAATAAACCTAATCTTGAGCAGTGATGTAGTGGGTGTTTGTGTTATAAAGGAATGGATTTTAAAATAGTGTTATGTTATAGATGTGCGATTTTGTGAAGGACATAGTATGTTGTACGAGTTGTTTACTTTTGCTAGTGGGAACGCTTACTTTTCCAATTGTTGTTACGAATAATTAGGCTTTTGATAATAAGATACAGGTAATGGGGAACTTTGACATTTTAAACAGACCGTTGAAACTTCAAGAGTTCATTTCACTTTGTAACTGCTGTAGAATTTACTCAAATCTTTCGCCTTTCTTTCTTCCGACCAGAGTTTAGCAGTGGAGCTGATGGGCAAGGCGTCAGAGTTCAAAGCAGTTCCAGGCTGTGGGCTGAAGTGTAAAGTGTCGGGAATCGAACCCCTGCTCTCTCAGGTCGATATAGAAGGCATGAAGAATCGGCGCAACAAGCAAGGTAGCTTGGTCATCCGCATCGACAATGCCTCAAGCTTCAACACACAGCTGGGACAAGCTCTGCAGATTGAAGGTGTGGTGGGACGTTTTTTGCATTTTTTTATTGCTGTATTTGTAATGTTATTCTTTTTTTTCCCCTGTTTCAGTAGGGTAGGGCAATGTTGCCAAAATATGCCATTTAGTTCACAGGGAAGTATTTACAGTCTGAATCTAAAAATTTTCTACATCAACATGACTCTGCTCCAGATTCAGTGGTCATTGCATATTTTGGAAAAAGCTCAAGATAATGGTAACAGTGTCACAAAGATACTCACAACAGATATGGAAAATGTTAAAGATAATACAGCGTTAGGACTGTTATCGTTTATTTACAGCTGTTGTTCATGCAATCTTATTAGTAGAGCAGTATTTACAGTCACTGTTGCATATAAACCTGCACAAAAGTTGACTACACTGACCCTAAAATTTTTTATCAAAATGTGAAGTTTTCTGAAAATGTTGAATTGATTTGATCCACACCTATCCTATCCTATCCTGTCCCATAACCCGAAGGTCGTAGGGGCACCACAGATGATCGCTTAACCAGCATACTCCATCTTTCTCTGTCCTCAGCAGCCCTCATGGCTTCGCTCAGTGTCAAACCAGTCCATTCTCGAATGTTGTCCTCCCACCTCTTTTTCGGTCTCCCCCTTCTTCTACCTCCTTGCACTGTGCCTTGCAGAATGGTCTTTGCAAGGCCTGATGATCTGGTGACGTGGCCATACCATCGGAGTTTCCGTTTCTTCACCACTGTGAGCAGGTCATCGTGTTGTCCAATGGCTTGTGTGATGGTCTGTCGGACTTCAACGTTGGTGATGTGTTGGGTATAGGAAATGCACAGAAGTCTTCTGTAGCACCTCATCTCCATGCTTTGTATTCTTCGTTGGAGATCTGCTGTGAGGGTCCATGCTTCGCAAGCATATAGGAAGATGGAGATGACCAGAGAGCGCAGCAGTCTTACTTTGGAATGTAGACTGATGGTTCTGTCTTTCCAAATGGGCTTCAACCTTGTCAGGGCAGCAGTTGTTTGTGCGATCCTGGAGAGGACTTCCTGTCGAGACCCATTGTCTGACACAATGGCTCCTAAATATTTGAAGCTGTGCACTGTGTTGAGGGATTGGCCTTGTACTTTGATGTCCGTGTTGATGCCATTGGTGTTGTTGGTCATCATTTTGGTCTTCTCTGCACTTATTTCCATTCCATAAGCTCTGGAGGTGGTGTCAAGCCTCTGTACAAGCTGTTCAAGTTCTTGTTCCTCTCCAGCCAATCCATCAATATCATCCGCAAAACGAAGATTGGAGATTGCTCTGCCCCCTATGCTGACTGTGCCTTCGTGATCTGCAAGAGCATCTGACATGATGCGCTCTAGGAAGATGTTGAAGAGTGTTGGAGAGAGTAGGCATCCTTGACGCACACCGATTGTTGTTCTGAACCAGTTCCCGATTACGCTGTTATGGAGGACTGCACTGGTAGCCTTGTCATACAGGCTTTTGATGACTTCTATAATTTTAGGGCTGATGTTGTACACTTTCATGGTTGCCCATAGAGCTGCATGCCAGACTCGGTCAAATGCCTTCTTGAAGTCTATGAACACATGATATAGATGTTGTTGGTGCTGTAGGTATTTCTCACAGATTATTCTGAGGTTGAAAATCTGTTCAGTGGTACTTCGCCCTGCCATGAATCCTGCTTGTTCTTCAGCTATGATTTGTTCAGCTTGTGGTTTCAACCTGTTGAGTATTATTTTCAGGAGGACCTTGCTGGGATGGCTGATGAGGCTGATGGTGCGGTAATTTTCACACTCCTGAAGGTTACCTTTTTTGGGAAGAGTGATGACAAGCGACTGGGTCCATGGTGTAGGCCATTCCCCACTCTGCCAGATCTTGTTACAGATAATGGTGAGAGCATCAGTCATCGCTTCTCCTCCTGCTTGTAGCAGTTCCGCTGGTATGTTGTCCACTCCCGCTGACTTCCCTTTCTTCAGCGATTGCACTGCTGCCTCAACTTCTTCCCGGAGAATTGGGAGGATTTCTTCTTCTTCTCTGCTCTCGGGACATGCTAGAACTGATGGGTCTCCATTTGGTGTATGGTTGTAAAGGTCAGAGCAGTACTCTGTCCATCTGTCCAAGACTTCTTGTTCTTCTGTAAGGCTGATCCACACCACAACTGTATATAATAGCAATAAATTGGCAAACATTTCTACCAACTCACTCATGCCATTCACATCCAAGAGTCATATTAGGCCTAAGGCAGCAAGCAAATTTGAATACCAGAACATTGTACATTCCATACTGGAAACAACAGTGAATGTTTTAAAACTGAAACAGCTAAATCATGTCTATAAAAACTCTTTCTTCCCAAGAAAAATAATAGACTGGTACAACTTTAACAATAAAAATACCTCTTCTGTCTGTTGTAAACAGTATTAGATCAGCGGTCTCCCATCTGAGAACCATCTAATGCTCTTCCCAGTCAAACCGCCAGTCATATGCCCACATTGGATCACTTCTGCCATAAACCCATCTTAGGGCACAATCAAAATCAAGATAAAATATTTACACATTTTCCTCTTCTTCTTATAGAGCTTCAGGGAGCGGTTGCACCTGTGGTGTTTGACGTCCTCATCGGCAACAGGGAGTGGATGCATCGTAATGGCCTGACCGTCACTGAGGAGATGGACGAGGTCATGCAGGAACAGGAGGATCAGGGACACACCGCTGTCCTTTGTGCTGTTGATGGTCAGCCCTTGTCTAAGATCACTTCTAGTGAAAATATGTTAAATAAACTAGCGATCATCTGACTGGATCAGCCAGCGCCTTGAGCAGCTCTTGAGCTGGAAAAGCTCTCTATAAGAACGATAAGGATTGTGTAGTATTCAAATTGGAAAAGCACTATATACAAACTGTATAGTGATCAAACAAAGGTTTGCTTTTTAACTTAGCAGATTGCTATATTTCATTTATATTAAAACTTCAAGGTGATGTTTGTTTTTGGTTCTTTTGTTGTTTTTTTGTGGGGGTTGGTGTGGGGGTGTTTGCACTTTGGATTGGATTTGAAGTTAAAAATGATCCAGTCATCTAAAAATAACATTTGAGATGACTTATTCTTCTTGTAAAAGCGCAGCAGCATCATGCAGTGCCTATGCATGCCTTTGTTAGCTTACCACAAAGTTACAATATTGACAGAATGACTGGGGTTTCTTACATCCTTCTGAGGGTACATAATGAGTGATTCCTCAGAGAGGCTTGTAAAAATTTTATTTTTTAAAATGTTTGTTCAATATTGTGTGTGTTGTGTACAGGTGTGATTGTATCTATGCTGGCCATTGCGGACACAGTCAAATCAGAAGCTCACGTTGCCATTCACGCGCTGAAGAAACTTGTCCCAGAGATCATTCTTTTGACTGGCGATAACAAGAAAACTGCACGAGCCATCGCCAAGCAGGTGAGTAGTGTCCACTAACTCCCTTCTGTGCCATGGCTGGCACTGTCAGGATTCAGCTCTAAGCCATGGCCATTTGTTTCTAATCACTGAAAGCAGCTAGAAACCATACTTGTCAATACTCCATGACAAGCTAATCCAATAAGTTCAATTACAAGTATATACATAATTATGCTAGATAAGTTGATCTGTTATAATTTGCTTGTTGGTTAGATTTGTAGACCTTTTGAACACATATGGATGGCAAGACAAAAATGTAAATATGGATTTTTTATTGAAGGAAAAAGGTTGAATTGAACCGAAATATAAACTGTTCCAGAATGTACCGGAAAATAAAATTGTATTATAATAAATAATGAAATCAGTATGTTATTATGCTATTGATTAATTTATTTTAATTATTAATAATTTTTAATTTGGAGTGGGGTTACTTTAAGTTGTTGTTATTGTATGTTTTTTTCCTTCCAAAAGAAACATTTAAGCAAGATTGTACAAGTTTAAGCAACATTTAAGCAAGATTGTACAAGTTTTATTTTCACCAGATTGGCATCAAGAAGGTGTTTGCGGAAGTACTGCCGTCGCACAAGGTGAAGAAGATCCGGCAGCTGCAGCAAGGAGGTTGCAAGGTGGCAATGGTGGGTGACGGCGTCAACGACTCACCGGCACTGGCACAGGCTGATGTCGGGATTGCCATCGGCACTGGCACTGATGTGGCAGTGGAAGCGGCTGATATCGTTTTAATGAATGTAGGCTGCCATTATCATGTTTGATGGTGATGAGGATGTTTTTATTGCTGTGGATTTATTATTATTATTATTATTATTATTATTATTATTATTATTATTATTATTATTAAATTCGGAAAAGTAAATTATACTTGTAATTTTAGATTATTTTCTCCTTTAAAAAGGTAAAGGAAAATAATTTATGAAGAGTGATGGAAATTTGACTCAATCGTCAGGAAGAACAGTTGATGTGAACTGATTTTTTTTTTTTAAACAATAGGTTACAAGACAGAAGACAAGTTATTGTCCTCATTTTACACAAGGATTTAACAAGACAAATTATCCCTTGGTACATGGATACAGTAAGAGATGAAAATTAGTAGAAGTGAATTAGCTAGAATTCATCAGTGGGAGGTTATGATAATTAAGATGAAGTTATGAGAGAAAACAACAATGTGTTGTTGCTGTGTATTTCAGAGCAACCTGATAGATGTGTATGCTGCCATCAAGCTGTCGCGAGTGACAGTCAGGCGTATCTACCTGAATTTCATCTTTGCCTGCCTCTATAATCTTGTTGGCATCCCTGTTGCTGCTGGTATGTTTGGCATTTGTGTTTGGAGTTGATTAAAACAACTTGGGCTTTGTACTTGTTAGATACAGGAAGAGGGGGTGGGAAAGGGGCCTCAGTGATTGACGATAACCATGCATTCAGTGGTTTAAAGCTGGTTGATGGGCTGCAGAAGAAAAAAAAAAGACCATGATAAACAGGCAAGGCCCCCTACTCCTTGAATAAGTGTATAGACTGACCTCTAGTCTGGGCACCCATGCACTCCATTGTACGGACTTTAAAGATCCTGATGCTCATGTCCTAGATGGGTGAGTGCCAGCTACACAAATACACCCAGCACGCATTAAGTCCCTTCTCCCCAGTCCCCAGTTGCTTGTGCTTAGTTGTCTGGGGTGTAGAATGATGCTCCTAAGGAAGCAAGTCGGCACCTCTAGCTTCTTGGGTTAGATCTTGCCAGCTCCTTCAGCAGCTATTCAGCTGGAAAAGCCAGGTATGGAATGATTAAATAAATAAATACAGCCCTCCAAAGTTTAAGTAATTGAGAGAAAAGATGCCTGTCTCCCTATCTTTGCTGCCTGAGCTTTTATGCATTCTAGAATTTTATTTTACTAGAAATGTATAAAAAATGGCTGCTTTAGCTGAGATGTGCTTGCGTTTTCTTTTATTCAGGCATATTTTCGCCATGGGGGTGGTCCCTGAAGCCATGGATGGCATCTGCTGCGATGGCTGCTTCATCTGTATCGGTTGTGGCATCTTCCTTGTTGTTGAAGACGTAAGTTTTCACTTTTATGTAACGCCTTTTCTGTACACTCAGACTTTGCAACTGTGATGTCATTCACATTTTCATTATCCTTTTGATCATCATCTTCTGGGTGGGAAGGGAATATGATGTTGTTAGTAATAATAATAATAATAAGATGAAGAAGAAGAAGAAGAAGAATAAGAAAAATAAATTAATAATAATAATAAGGATACTAGTACTACTACTAATAATACATTAATTAATAATAATAATAATCATCATCATATTCATAATCATCATATTCATAATCATACTAATCATAGTAATAATAATACAACAATTTATGACGCCCTCAGAAAACATGGTGGTTAAATGTGCAGATATTTAGCTCCAACTATCTTACATGTGTCATGATCATCATCATTATTATTGCCATTATCGTGTTCTTCAACATAGCATTGGTTTGAGATTTGCTGTTAACAAAACTGTTGGTTAAATCAGATTTTTTTTTAAAGGTAAAAATTCCTTAGAGAAATATCAAACAAATAAAAATTCAAAGGTCTTTGAGATTAAATTTTATCTATTTTTTAAAACGGTTAGGTTTTTTAAAACCCAATTTGATACTCGTTTATGTATTTTCCTACTAATCTGTAATTGGCCAGTTTGTCCTTGACCCTAGCTGAGTGTCAAGAGTGCTCTGAAGCTTAGACTGTGTGCATAGGTATATGCCATCATCAGTCTCAAACACTCTGATTTAGGAGGGTCAGTGTTGCTTTTGGGTCCACTGCCTCAATAATTAGTATATGCTTAGTACTACCCTGATGGCGTCAAGAGGTCCACTAAGAAAAAGTTTCCCCTAAAAAGCCAACATTTAAATTGTCTTGAAAGTCACTGGAGCAGAATAGCAACATTTACTTCTAATAATGATTATTTGCAAGATGCTATCCATGAGCTACAGTCCCTTCTGATCTCTTTAGGCTAGACAACTATTGCCTGCGTTCACTACGCGCTTTTTTTGTCTCAAGCATTACAGTCACATGTCTCAACTTTTTTGACCAGACTCCTGGCCCAGCCTTTTCGCCAGGAAGTCAAACACAAAACAGCATTACCAATAGAAACAATGGTGTAGATATACAAATAGGTGCCTCGCACCAATAAGGCAAAATAAACATATTAACACACTCCCATGGAGAAGCAAATTAACAGTGGAATATTATTTCAGAGTGATTGTTTGTTTGCGGACATTGCATTGTTCATCACGTCTTTTTATATTTGAGAGAGAGATGGAGAAAGAGGGGATTTATTAAGAAACAAAACAAAAAGCGACATTTTATGTAATCCAAATTTTTTAGGTTTTAATCACCTCTTCCTCATGGGTTAAAGGGCAAAGAAGATTAAGCTCTCTTTCTCTCTCTCTCTCTCTCTCTCTCTCTCTCTCTCTCTCTCTCTCTTCTCTCTCTCTCTCTCTCTCTCTCTCTCTCTCTCTCTCTCTCTCTCTCTCTCTCTCTCTCTCTCTCTCTCTCTCTCTCTCTCTCTCTCTGTATATAACCAAAATAATAACATGTAATAATAGCGAGTGAGTGTTGTGGCCGAGTGGTCAAAGGCAGGACTAACTTGCCTTGTCCACAGGCCAGAAACCAACGGCGCCCGACAGGTGTGGGATCGATCCATCATCTGAACGTTATGTTTCTCCAAATATTATTTACTTTTGACTCGGGCGATGTCTCGGGGGTTTTCTCCGGCAAAATTTACTAATAGGTAGGTTGGGTTTGGGCGCACCACAGGCTGCGACTATGCCTTCCACAAGGCAGCCCAGAATTTCCTGATAAAAGGGACAACTCAAACTAATAATAAAAATAGAATTATAATCAAGATTTAAAAATAAAGTATGGTTTACACTTTAGACTTTTTGGGTCTAATCACTGGAGCCAAAATTCTAATTCAGACCATATTAGGTCTTTGGTCTAATCTATAATCCTGATGATGAAGATATAGTGCATTAAAACTGTGTTGCAGCACACTAATTTGCGTCTTATTTGTATTTGAAAGGTTCCGCAAGCCTGTCCTAAAGGATTTGGTGACACAAGAGTACTCGGCTTCCTTCGCTGCAGAACAAGAGGCGTACGTCAAAGAGAGGAAGGGGAAGTCCTACAAGTTTCCCAAAAGGGGCGAGGAGCTGACGGACGACGACATCTCGGTCTACTGCGGCGCTGATGTGGATGCAGCGTCACGGTCTGGGGCCAACAGCCGTCAGGGCAGCCTGCTGTCGAGGCTGAGCGGCAAACTGAAACCCATCACCACAGACCAGTTGAGTCTCTTGGACAATAATGATGAACACGAAGGGGAAGGGGAGGGTACGTTGTCACTCACCACCGCCAAAATCTAAAACCTACGCTAAAATCCCGTCTTTCAAGCCTTTCAGACAGTTGAAATTTGTTTGCTCTCAGGATGGAGGGTGTGATTGGGAGGAATTGTTTACCATAGTCAGACTCTTAGGCATTATGTTAGTCCAGGATTGTGTGCCTGATTGGGAAAATGTTTGTACATTTCAAGAAAGATTGAGTGTATGACAGTGTTAATAAACTGGAACAAAACTTGAACAGGTACAGCAAATGGTACCTACATTGTTAGCCTGAAAGGTCCCAAACAGGGTCATACTTACTGAAGTTATTTTTGATAACTATCATTTACATGTTAGTAAGCATATCAAAAGTTTTATTATACACCATCTTTGCTATTTTATGACTTCCATGCCTGCACCAGAATCAGTATGTCTTCATCATATGTTACAGCTGTATGTTAGATTAAATCAGCAACATTCAAAATGTGATAACAAGGGTTTTAACATAGTTAAATAGGATATTCGCAAATAAAGTGCATTGTTTGTTTCCCTCTGTGTGTTTTATTTAAGGATTTAATGTTTTTTCTCTGTGTCTCTCTCTTTGTGAATGCCAATATTTTTGGGTTTCAATACGTTTTCAGATCAGCTCAAACTCAAAATTTCATCTTTAGTTTTCACCAATTTGTGATTGGAGAAAAATAAACGGAGTAAAATAATTATTAATAGTGTATACTCACCATTCTATTATTATTCTTTTTAACGGCTCACATTTTCCTTAGCATGGCTCTTATCCAATACTGATGATATGAGCAATAATATGGATTTTTGTTTAATTGCAGATACAAACAACTTGTGAATGTAGGCCTTGTGGGGTATAGTTAACATTTCACCTTTGGGTAAAATATATTCTCCCTTTGTGGAAGAAATCGGCTTTTCTTTTTCATTTGCAACGTTCAGTCTCTTTGTGTGTGTAGCCTTAAACCGCCTGCCATATCGATGTTAAAATTCCATTGTTCATTCATTCATTCTTTCCATGCCATAATTATGCTTTACATTGCCCCCGTGGGGGTAACGGGGGTTTCATCATAAAAAGTATCCCCACTTTCTGGAAATTTAGTGCTTTAAATTCCCACTATGGCAATCTTTCTCCTTTGTTCTTTCTCATTCCTACTCTGTTCTATCAATTTACTACACTATCTTCTTCTTTGCTAGACCAGCCACCTATCTTTTTTCTTGAAAACTCTTCTGGGACAAAACTCCTCATTTGGTGAGGTCTGTTGGATCAGCTTGGGAATATTGGACGCTTTCTGTCAAATGGCCACTTAAGCTTCCTATGATATTATTTGGCAATGTAGGCATTTTATATGTATGTGTTTTGTTGATATTTTATAATGATGTTTGTATTCTATTTTGTTTTTGTAAACGGGGGTTTGATAAATTAGAGTATAGCCTCTGCGTACCCTGCGTGGGATGTCTTTATTGTAAAGTAACCGGCTGGTGGAGGGCCTTAAATGTTACCACTAAGGTTGTTTCGGCAGATCTTTTATGCAGATCAGGCCAAGTTGTGGTCTTGATTTTTTGGTCCTAATTCGGCTCTTTGCAGTCCGCTGGACCCTTCAAGCAATGAATAACTACCCCTTTATGTTGATAAAAAAAGTTACCATATATACCTGATTCTTTAGGCATGATGTTTTAAAAAATAAGTTACTAGTGCTATGTTAATTTACTTTTTCAGTTTTTGTATTTATTTTACTGGATGAGCTCAATGAATATTAAAACGGTTTACAGAAATTGACAAATACACCATTATCATCATCACATACCCTTGAACTGTTGTTTTTATTTGCGTTTTGTTTTGTTTTGTTTTGTTTTCAGATGGAAACTTAAAAAAAAACACTTCATTAATTAAATTATTATCATAATCCTCGTTCATTATCATTACCATACACATCATCATCATCATCATTATCATCTTTGTTAATAAATATATTTTATATTCTGTGAATTTATTTGGTAGCTAATTTGTATATTTTTTTTGGTGAGATTGTTAGCCTCAACAGGAGATTAATATTAACAGAATCACAGGGTTTCATGATAATGTGCTAGCGCAAAATTGAAGAAGAGGACCTGATTCCCGGCTTTTTGTTTTAAATGGTGCAGTGTGATTTTTTTTTCCTTTTTATTTCAAATTTTTATGTTCTATACTCCTTTAAAAAAAAATGTTTTCATGTTGCCGTCTTACAAACGGAAAGCAAGGCAGTTCTTGGTTTTTAGTTGGTGAAGACTGGTTCCATTCCTGGATGTATATATATGATTTCTTTTTGATAACAGAGACCCTTGTTACATATAGCCTTCATATCTCAACAAAAACACAGATAGCTGGGCAAAATATTCCAGCAGCCATCAGTTTCAGTACAGAAAAGGACTAGTCCTGATGAAAATGTCCGGCCACCTAGAGGAACTATCATTACTATAACGGGATAGCTCAGTTGGTAGAGCAGCAAGCTCCTGTTACAAAGGTTGAGGGTTCAATTCCCAGTGCCCCGGACATAAACATTGGCTGAGGGCACTGGCCATCTTACTGTGGCTATTAGTCTGATGATTGTTTCAGTGTATAGTTTTCCCTTTACCACCATCTCCTGTCGCCTAGGATTGAGCTCAGTTGTCTGAGCGTCAGACTGTGCGCCCAAGTCAGCAGATGGACAGCTTGAGTTAGATCCTGTATTGGCCAGCGCCTTGAGCAGCTCTTAAGCTGAAAAAGCGCTATATAAAAATGATGACAAAAATAAATAAATGCTATAATAATATTGTTGCGACAGTAGTAGGTTTTTGTAATTATGTTTACCAATAATTAACTTTTAATGTTAAAAAATATAATCTGTTAATTTCTGAGTTTTTATAATATAAAGACAAATGTTGGCTTGCTGGTATTTTGAAAGTGGCTAAGTGTCATATTTTATGGTGGTGTAAATTACAAGGGTGTAGATGAGGGGATGGCAGTGCGAGATTAGTGAGGGAAGGGTTGTCTCTCACATGCAAAACATTTACTTTTGAATGGTTCATTATGTTGAATGTTGGACGCATTGTGGTTTTCGAAGATGGATTTTGTTGAATTTCTGGCAGTTGTGTGTTTCTTTATTGAGATTATATTTTTAGGAAATGGGTTGTACAACTTCTTTTTTTTTGTAAAGATTTTTTGTGTATTTTGTTTTTGTTACTGGTTTCGTTTGTTTTTCTCTATTTTTCTATATTTTGTTTTTTCTTTGGCTGTTCTTGTTTTCCTTCCCTGTGGTAATGTTTTGTTCTGCTCAACCTTTGTTGTTTGATGTGTTGTGGTATCAACTGAGGGTAATTTAGACTTGAAGAGTTTGAACCGCATTATTTTACGACATTTTTTATCTCGTACAAAGACTGGCTATTTTTGCCTACAATGCCGGATTTTGTTGCATTGTGTAAAATATTAAATCTGGGGTGTATTTGGAGATTTGGGGTTATCTCTAAATGTCTGAGAAGTAGTGTAATTGTTCTCGATCTAAGGTGTAAATAATAATAACAACAATAATAATACTAATGATGATAATAATAATAATAATAGTATAATAATAATAATAATAATAATAGTATAATAATAATAATGATGAGGATGATGATAATATTTATAAGTGCCTAACCTTCGGATGTATAACTGTCATAAAGTAGAATAATTATAATGTAACGTCTTTATCATTTTGGTGAAGAAGACGTTGGAAAACAAAAATAAATAAATAAATACGTCAAGAAATGTATATAATGAGTTGTGTGAGAGAGTTTTCCCGTCTTTGTGTAAAAAGCATTATACCAATCAGAGAACTAATGTTCTCCGCACATAATTATGGTATAATTAACTTTCACAAAATAAATACAATGTGATGAACATGTTTTAACTGTGTGTACATAAAACTCATGTCGGTAAACTACATTATTTTGTCCACTTTTTTTTTTCAACGCTTTTAACTGTTAAATATGAGTCATTAAAACTAAATAAATGTTACAACACTAAAAACAACTATATTCATAAAGTAATTGTACTCATAATTTTTTTTATAACATTTTCATAACTTCATTTTAAGTAATCATGTTTATAATATAGTCATAATATTTAGTGTTATCTTTTCACGTGTATATAAATAAAATACAAATATTATTGTGCTCCGTGATTTTGAGGGACTAGTCTATCTTGCGTCTCGCAGGTTAGTGGAAGGGTAAACTGGGGGAGGGGGGGGGAGAAGTGGAGGGAGGTAGTGATGGTATGGTGGGGGAGGGGGGGGGGAATGGAAGGGAGGATGGAGATGGAAAGAAAGAAATGTTACGACAAATAAACATGCTTGTAGAAATAACAAAACAACATAGTGTAATCTTTTGAGCAAATGCTCTTCAGGCGCAATGGACACAAAGGGCAACAATAACAATACTGGGTGCTACCAGCTTGTATGATATTTTTGGGTGTTTGTATGTGTGTTTCAATTGTAAATTCATTTCCCAATTATTGTAATATAATAATGTAATAACTGGTTAAGTTTTGTTGGTAAATAAATACAAATCAATACTTGTAGTCCTGTGATTTCTTGAGAATTTTTGTTTTTTTTTAAAGATTACGTTTGCATATTTATTTATTCGTGACTTTTATTGTGTAAATAAATTCAAGTTCCTTTGAAATTCTTTCAGGTTACATTTTGCATGAATTCAAGTTCAATGATTTATGTACTTAGTATTTAGTACTTTATTCATTACGGGTGAGTGACTGCTCCACCAATACACCCAGCATGCACTAGGTCCATTCTTCCCATCCCCGGTCAACCAGCATTGTGCTCAGTTGTCTGGGCGTAAGACTATGTGCCCAAAGGCTGCAGGTGGGTGGCATGAGTTAGATCCTGTATCAGTCAGCACCTTGAGCGGCTCTTGCGGGAAAGCGCAATATAAAAGTGATTAAATAAATAAATAGGTGTAATATGTGATATGAGATGCAAAAGAATGGAAATAATCTTGTTGTAAATAATGTAATAAAATGTCATATTGACTCAATCTCGTGGCTGAAGAGTTGATCTCTCTCTCTCTCTCTCTCTCTCTCTCTCTCTCTCTCTCTCTCTCTCTCTCTCTCTCTCTCTCTCTCTCTCTTTTCTCTCTCTCTCTTTCCCTCTCTCTCTCTCTCTCTCTCTCTCTCTCTGAAGGTCAAGGTCGCTGACATCAATTATTTTATTAAAGTGTTTTGAACGTTAGCTCAAAATTGGATGAACTGATTTTGATGATGTTTTTTGCTTTGCAAATAGTTCATTCCACGTGTTCATCATCGTCACAAAATTATCCCTGATTTTCAGTTATATGTGTGCTTAACAATTTTTTTTCCTTAATCTTTTTCATTGTTTTTTTTTTCCTTTCTTTCTTCTTACTTAATTCACCCTCCTTGCTGCCCTGGCGAGGTTGAAGCCAATATTTAAAGACAGGACCATCAGTCTACATTCCAAGGTAAGGCTGCTGCGCTCCCTTGTCATCTCCATCTTCCTATATGCTTGCGAAACATAGACCCTCACAGCAGATCTCCAACGAAGAACACAAAGCAAGGAGATGAGGTGCTACAGAAGACTTCTGGGCATTTCCTATACCCAGCACATCACCAACGACGAAGTCCGACAGACCATCACACAAGCCATTGGACAACACGATGACCTGCTCACATTGGTGAAGAAACGGAAACTCCGATGGTATGGCCACATCACCAGATCATCAGGTCTTGCAAAGACCATCCTGCAAGGCACCGTGCAAGGAAGTAGAAGAAGAGGGAGACCGAAAAAGATGTGGGAGGACAATATTCGAGAATGGACTGGTTTGACACTGAGCAAAACAATCAGATTTGCTGAGGACATGGAAAGATGGAGTACGCTGGTTAAACGATCATCTGTGGTGCCCCTACGACCTCCGAGTTACGGGATAGGATAGGAAGGAAAAAGGTGGGAATATTGAATCACTTAAGGAACATCTTCGATATTTTGATGGAAAGTAGACAAAAGCCACAAACATGAACGCCATTTAAAAGATAGACATTAAACCCATATGCATGGCGTTAAACGATGAAAGCTGTTTTGTCAACTGTTTCTGCCTGAGGCTGATTTTTTAACAGTTGTAAAAGTCCTATTTAGACACCCTAGCTGGTAAATTAAAGTTAAACGATGGGTAAATTGGATCTAGATTCAGATTATACGCACATAGTGTAAACACCTCCTAAAATATAAAATTATAACCTAAATTGTACTGGCGTGTGCGTCTCTCTCTCTCTCCCTATCACACACACAGACACTTCCGCACACGCACTCACCTAGGCAAACACACTCACCTACGCACACACACATAATCAGTAACATCGCGCTAAAGCGACAATTGCATTACAAAATTTAAAATAAAGATGTTATTACTTCAAAACGACCCTTTGCTCGAGACTAAAGCAATGCACTTACTTAGTATAAGGTAAACAAACTGTTATTCTTTCAACTACTGCCACCAAAAACGGCATACAAATTTCAATCAAAGCAAAATTTCTATTTTTTTTAAATGAGAAAGAAAAACAATAAATGAAATTAAAGAGTTTACTTACTTGAAAAACATCGTTTATAAAACTTAAACAGTAATAATGTTTATTTACTAGTAAACCGCTCTGCTTTCAAAATAACACTTCTGGTACATTGAACAAGTGGTGCAAGTTAGCCGCCAAGGTTCAAATTACACTCGCAATATTTTGTTATATAGGTAATGATTGCTAATTGGTTAATATTCGTGTGTTAATGGGTGTATGTAGATGTGTGTGCGTGTTTTCGCATGTGTGTGTGCGTTTGTTATTTCAAAGGCAGAGCGGTTTACTAGTCCATAAACATATGGGTAGACTATGTAGTTGGAAATTGGATATGTTTATGAATCCCGATAACGTAACAGAAGTGATTGTTTTAGGTTTAAAAGAAACATTAGCCAACCTCAGTTTTGACTCACGAGCTCCAATGTGAATCTATGTACTAAAAACCCCAACCCCCCCAAAAAAAAATCTGTATGAAATGAGTCCTAAATAGTCTCAAAATGACGTGTGTGTTGTGTTTTTTTAATGTCCGTCTGTCTATCCGCCGTCAGCCATCCGCCGTCTGTCTGTGCAAAACTTGCAAGTGGAATAATATATCAGAATCTATTTCAAATATCACCACCAAACTTGTTAAGATGGTGTATATCCATGAGACCTCATAACTGATCAGCGAATGAATGACTTCTCTTCAAGGTCAAGCACCCAAGGTCAACAAATGTTAGTAAAAAAGGATAATTGTTCACAAAATTTCACTTTTGTTTCCAAAGTTATTTATAATAAATGTATGATTCTTTGAGGCATGATAGATATCAATGAGCCACACATACTATGCAAAGTTGGTTAACATCACTCCGACCAAGGTCAAGGTCACTGGAGCTATATAAAGTCGGTTAGTACAGGTACTTTGAAGTGACTTTAATTGACCCTAAACTATGAGAGATATAAAGCCTAACCTTGTTGTTTTTAGAGATGATAGATTGGTCTTTCATAGATATTACGTTTTTTTCGTTGATATTGAAGGTCAAGGTCATTTTAGGCCTTGCAAAATCATTTTACAAAATAGATCATCGTACAGTAGAATGGTTGTATATTTAACCCATATTATGCAACAACGTTGGGTTATTTTATCATATGTGAGCATGAAAGATCAATTGAATATCAAGGTCATCTCAAGCACAAGATCACTGAAGGTCAAGGTCATCCCAAGGTCGTAGTTGGTTTTTTGTTGTTGCATAATACAACAACTGTTTAGTTGTAGATTATTTGATAGTACATGATTGTACTCATGAGCCGGAGGTCAAGGTCATCTCAAGCTCAAAAGCATGGAAAGATCAAAGTCGATATTACTTTGCATGTTAATGCTACCGTTTCGTTTTGTGTTTTATTTTCTTTCTGGGTACTCATTTTCATGTTAAATATTGCAAGTTCCATAAGGAGCAAATGAGTCATAATTATGTGCTTTGTCCTTCATTTTCCTGTGTGGTTTTAATTAAATTATTGTGTTAATAATTTTAGGTACGTTATTAAGCCTACGACGGATAGGCAATAATTGTGAGGAACAACAAGTTGAGCTCACCGTCCGCGTTTCTTCTTTTGTAAACGCAATGATACGTGTGCAAGTGAAGTAATTCATATTTACGCCTCCAAGAAAAAAAATCAGAATCTATTTCCATTTAGTTTCATAGATAATTCAGTGGTCCAATTTACCTCCAGGTCCAATTAAGTTACCCACCTTTCGCTAAAATACATTTGTGGAAATAATTTGTATAAAAGGAAGCGTTTCTCAAATTTCTGATTTGCACAGAACGGACGCGGACATTCCATGTAAAAAGCAAAAGGAAGAGAAAAGAATTCATTGCTTTTGATTACGAAAAAAAAAAAGTTAAAATTATGTATAATAATTTAAATAAAAAAATAAATTATAAAACTTTAAAAATAAAATTAAACATATAGTTATGACTTTAAAAAAATTATCATAAATACTGGCCAATTGAAGAATCAGAAAACCTTTTCGCTAAATTAATGCAAACATCAAAACTAATATGGCTCAGAGTTGTAACATTGTGAGGCAGGCTATTACGCAATTGATTGCATTCAAAATATGTTTCAAAGAAAAAACATTTCATTACATATACATTTGAAATTATTACAATTTCTAGGTCTTGTAAACTTTCTACTTTCTACAAATATTTTCATACCTTTTACTGATTTTAAAAAGAAAATTAATGATTATGTTAAAGATCTGTGGACTAAGGACTGGTCAAACCAGATAAACAACAAGCTTTTCCATATAGTCCCAGACTTGTCACACTTCTGACAAGATTGCGCATTGGACATACTGTTTTTTTTGCATTCTTTTCTATTGAACAAAACTGATCCACCTTGGTGTGATTCATGTGATTGCCTATTGTCTGTTAAACACTTATTATTAGACTGTCCTGCGTTGAGTAGGTCCAGAAGAATGTTCTACAAAGTGTTATCATTAAAAGAATTATTTGAAACTGTTTCTTTTTTCAATATTTTGGAATTCTTAATGAATGTTGGTTTTATCTAAAAAAAATCTGACCGTGCTATTTGAATAATTTGTTTTTTTTTAATCTGTATTATTCATCTATATTGTTGATTTTATATTGTACATGTATTTTATACCTTGTTTTTAAAAATTGAAACTTCGTTTACTTCGATTATTAATCTTGTAGTGGTTCTGATATAACCTACCTAAGCTGTTGATAGGACCCTATAAACAATAAATAAATAAATAAATCTAGGTCTTGTAGAATTTAGATATGTTCTATAAGCCATCGTCACTATAGTTCTGGGGATTCCACTGTGTTGTTTAAAATTGTTGATTAAAATGACAGTTTTTTAAACTTCCTTTCAGCTAAAACATGCATCTCTTTAACTGACAATGGTATATTTAACATTACTGCATTATTTTGTTCAGCACCCTTTTTTGCAGCTCGGTCAGCCCAGTCATTAAGATCAATCCACAATGAGAAGGAACCCAACAAAAAAAACGTGTGTTCCATTAATTATAATAGTAGTGAATCAAGTTCTTAATTTCAATAGTTATTTATTTTCTTTATTTACTGTTATTAGAATGTAGTGCCCCTAAAACTGATTTTGAGTCAACACACATAACTACACTCTAGCCAATTGTTTATAGTTGCATACATGTACAATTGCAATAATACTTGTATTCAGTTCAAACACCAGCCTTGGCTGATTCCTAGTGCAGTTTATTTTGCAGGTTGTGCACGTCCTGTTTACATCGAATCGTGTTCTTTACAAAGGGACTACGCCATTTTGAAATGTTTGGAATAGGTGTGTCATCGATAGTATTTAATTTTGTATTATTTTAATTTTTAATTAGTTAGTATTTAGCTTATTTCTTTATTTAAATTGTATTTGGTTTGTAATAGATTTTAGAGACGTGTGTGTATGTGTGGGTGTGTTTGTGTGGGTGTGTGTGTTTGGGAGGGTGGGTGTGTGTGGGTGAGAGAGTGAAAAAAAGAAAGAGAGAGTGAGAAAGAGAGAGAAAGAGAGGGAGGGAGAGAGAGAGAAAGAAAGAGAGAGAGAGAGCGAGAGAGAGAGAGAGAGAGAGAGAGAGAGAGAGAGAGAGAGAGAGAGAGAGAGAGAGAGAGAGAGAGAGAGAGAGAGAGAGCACGTTCCCGATATATTCCTTATTTATTTGGTTTGATATTTACATCAAACAGGAAATTGACGCCTTAATATTGAGTTAGATCCTGTTTTCGACCAACGTTTTGAGCAGCTCTTTGAGCTGGTAATGCGCTATATAGGAATAATTCAATGTTCAGATTACACCAGTTAGTTGTAAGCATATGTTTAGTATCATTGAAAGGTATCGAGTTTTTTGCATGCAACATGAGTATGCTATTTCTTTCTTATGTAGGTAATTCATTGTAATAGCACAGGCGGCGGAAGCGGGGGGGCAAGGGGGGCACTGGCCCCCTCCAGAAAAATATTGGGGGGGCAAACCTATACATTTGCCCCCCCAATATTCAGCCACTCAAAAAACATTATTTGGAGGTTCAAACCAATATTTTCCCCCCTTTCTCTGGACTGATGCAGGTTAACAATATCTGTGCTGAGACCATTTTCAAAGCACTGAAGGACTGCTTGATCAGACTTGACTTGCCAGTGCAAAACTGTAGGGGCCAGGCCTACGACGGGGCGAGTAATTTTCAGGGTCATGTGTCAGGAGTTGCAAAAAGATTCAAAGATGAGATCCTTGCTGTGACTGAAGAGCTGGCGACAGTTCTTGAAAGAAAACAAACGACTCCTGATGACGCAGTAAACGCTGCTGACATTTGTCTGAGAACACTGGAATGCATGCGGCATGAAGATTGTTATGAGACATTTTTTGCTGACATCACAACGAAAGCTGCAAATTTGTGTGATGAGCCCTGCGTTCCTACACAGAAGCAGCCTCCACGAAGACTGGACGATGGCTCACAGGGTCACAGCTACTCTTGTCCATCTGCTTACTACAGACAGCAATACTGTGAGGCCATTGACAACACCAAAGAACATTTAAAGAGCCGGTTTGATCAAATAGCTCTCGACTTACCAAGGAAAATTTAAGTTCTTCTAAGTGATGGAGCAGCAGGGAAGAGACCCAAAATTCCTCAAGAAATCAAAGATACATATTCCGCTGACATTGACTTGGACAGACTCAAAACTCAGCAAGAATCCTCCCACATGCACCGGGTGACACCAGGAGGCGGCTAACTCTAGGATCACCATCTTCCAAGCACTGCCGGATGAACTGAAAGCTTCTGACATTGTGCGACGGATGCTGAGAGGAGTGGATAAACTTCTCAGACTGTACTTCACCATCCCAACCACAATTGCAACGGCTGAACGCAGTTTTTCAGCCCTAAAGCGGGTAAAAACATACCTTCGGGCAACGATGACGCAGGAGCGTCTAAATAAATGTCTTATAATGCATGTGTTCAAATACAAAGTAGATCAACTAGACCTAGCGCAAACTGCTTACGAATTTATCAATACAAATGAACGCCGTCAGGCATACTTTGAAAAATTAACGGTGTAATTTCCCATGCCAAATGACATGCATGACTGCTGTTTTTGTTACTGTGATGGATCAACATTGCCAGGTCAGTTTCTCTCCCTTTCTCTCTACCCTCCCCCCCCCTCTCTCTCTCTCTCTCTCTCTTATATGCACAGTTGTAGAAATATATGATATATCTTTTTTCTCTCTCTCTCACATAGTGTCTATGAAAATAGTTCAAATTATTTGGAGTAAATGTCCAGGGCCGGACCCAGAGGGTCAATTCAACGGAAATCCATTTCAAGGGATCCGTTGAAACGTCCAAAGCGTTTTCCCGTTGAAACGACCAAGTAACCCAACCCCTAAGCCTAAATTAGTAAATGCAGCCATATTTTCTTGTTCTGGCCGCAAGCCTCTTCCAGCACCTTCACCTTGATACTGCCCTAATCCACCAAAAACGACTTTTTAGAAATATTAATTAAGATGTTAAGTTGATAATTATGACAATTCGTTGTAACGAACATCCATTGAAACGACCATCGCTGAATCGTCCAAAAACATCGTTGAAATGGAAACCCTTGACAGTGAAGCTGCAGAAAAGGACAAAAGATGTTGTCGATGCCTACTGGGAAATCAGAGAGGTCAGTAACTGCATGTCGTCTATTAGAAGAGATGTCGACACAGCGTTCGTTGCCTGGTTTGGTGAAGTCAGCAAAATGGCAAATGCTTTGACAACTGGTGTTATTGTTCCTCGTCAGGCATCCCGACAGACTCTCCGTGACAACCAATCTGCGGCCACTCCAGAAGAATATTTCAAGAGTAGCATTGCCATTCCTTTCTTGGAACACTTGTCAACCGAATTGGACTCGAGGTTCAAAAATGCTGGCCTAGCAATTGATGGTCTCTGTCTGGTGCCAAGCACTTTAATAGACAACCAGGATGGTTTCATGCAGGTTCCAGAAGGGGTGAAGACACTGGCAATGTTGTGGGAGTCTGACCTACCAGACAACGCTACCCTTGATGCAGAATACCAACGGTGGGTTTGCAAATGGTGAAGTTGTGCTGAGAATGCGACAGCTATCATCCCATCCACGGCATCAGAAGCACTGAAACATTGTGACAGGGATTTTTATCCCAACCTGTTCATCATGCTAAAGAACCTTTGCACCCTGCCTGTCACTACTGCCGAGCGTGAGCGTTCAAACAGTCAGTTGCGCAACCTGAAAAACTACCTGCGCTCTACAATGGGGCAACAGAGACTCAATGGACTTGCTTTACTGAAAGTGCACAGGGATGTTGATATTGACTTCAAGGGGCAGTGAACTGTTTTGCCACAAGATACAATTCACAAATGGTACTAATGCCGAGGCACCTAGTGCAGCAAGACTGAATTAAATGAAAGCAGGGCGGTGATGTTCATAAACTACAAGGTAAAGCTTTATACCGTTAACGATCAACAAAAAGTAGTGAATAATAATAGTATACAAAACATATCTGCTGATAAATAAATGTTTGTGTGTGTGTGGGTTGTTTTTTTAAGGGAGGGGCAGAGGATAATTTTTGTACCCCAGAGTTTGTCAGTTCAATTGTTCAAAATGCTCAAAGTCCCAGACCATCACAAATGGCTTTTTCAAGGTTCAGATTGCACCAGATTGCACCATTTTGCATCCTTGACAAAAAAAAATTTCCGGGGGAGCATGCCCCCGGACCCCCCTAGAAGGCTCGGCGCTTCGCGCCTTCGCTGAATCTGTAACATCCCCCTCGACTTTTTCAAGGTCCGGTCCTGATGTCAGTGAATAAAATGTGTGTGTGCCCCCCCAATCCTGAGCAGCTTCCGCCGCCTGTGAATAGTACTTACATAAGCCTACATTACTTAATATAGATTTCGTATGTGCTTGTATATATGGGTCCAGCAGGTCTAGTAAACCAATCACGGGGGTGGGACCAACAATGCGTGACGAATGCAGCAGCCTACAATGCAATCCGTTAAGGTTCAAAGCCAAAGATGAAACTCAATAGCTACCATTGCATGCTATTTTATGAGGAACTGTTAGACCTATCATTGAATGCCTATTTCTGTAGAACTCACTGTGAGCGTGAATAATTCTTTTCCCCATAGGAATAGCCTATTCTGCCGTGTACATGTATTAAAAAAAGTCTCTTCCAGTCACTGGCCTCTATACTACCCAGAAACATCCAGCACAGACTTGGATGCCATTTTCTCATAGCACAAAACGGCGTTGTCGTTAATAGTCTTGGCAAAGAAGGAATAATGCTACCATTATATACAATCGCAGGATATTTCTCTAATGACGGGAGCTGGATATTTCATGTCCATTTTATTCACTAGCCTATCTGCTACCCAGAAATATCCAGCATAGCCCTTGGATGCCATTTTCTCATAGCACAAAACGGCGTTGTCGTTAATAGTCTTGGCAAAGAACCTTGGCACTTCTCAACGAAGTCCGAAAGATCATCACACAAGCCATTGGACAACACAATGACCTGCTCACAGTGGTGAAGAAACGGACACTCCGATGGTATGGCCACGTCACCAGATCATCAGGTCTTGCAAAGACCATCCTGCAAGGCACATGCAGTGCAAGGAGGTAGAAGAAGACGGAGACCAAAAAAAGAGGTGGGAGGACAACATTCGAGAATGGACTGGTTTGACACTGAGCGAAACAATCAGGGTTGATGATGACAGGGAAAGATGGAGTATGCTGGTTAAACGATCATCTGTGGGGCCCCTACGACCTCCGAGTTACGGGATAGGATAGGATAGGACTCCTCTAAAGACGGGAGCGGGATATTTTCATGTCCCTTTTCTTCACTGGCCTATCTGCTACCCAAAATCATCCAGCATAGCCCATTTTCTCATAGCACAAAGCGGCGTTGTCATTAATAGAATTGGCAAAGAAGGAAGAATGCTTCCATTATGTGAAATCGCAGGGCACTCCACTAATGACGGGAACGGGTTATTTTCATTTCCGTTTTATTCACTGGCCTTTCTACCCCTGAAAAATCCAGCATAGCCTTTGAGTGCCATTTTCGGCGTTGTCGTTAATAGTCTTGGCAAAGAAGGAAGAATGCTACCATTATGTTAAATCGCAGGGCACTCCACTAATGACGGGAACGGGCTATTTTCATTTCCCTTTTATTTACTGGCCTCTCTACTACCCAGAAACATCCAGCATAGCCCTTGGATGCCATTTTCTCATAGCACAAGACGGGTTGGTCGCTAAACAGACTGAGTCTTGGCAAAGAAGGAAAAATGCTACCATCTTTTAAAATCGCAGGGCACTCCACTAATGACGGGAACGGGCTATTATAATTTCCCTTTTATTCACTGGCTTCTCTACTACCCAGAAACATCCAGCATAGCCCTTGGATGCCATTTTCTCATAGCACACATAGGCGTTGTCGTTAAGGCTGCTGGGCCATAGAACCTCACGCCACACGCTTCACGCGTGAAGAGAAAAATGAACAGATCTCTTGGCGTGGGCCATACAACTTCACACACGCCACACGCCACACGCTACACGCTTCACGCGTGATAAGAAAAGTGAGCATGCCCACTTTTTTCGATGCGTGATGTTCACGTTCTAGATTACCAAAGTGGTCAGTAGACCATTTTTACCAGTACAGTTCACGTTGGGACACCAGAAAGTAGATCTAACTGTAAAATGGATGATTACAGAGTAAACTTAATCGAGTTGGTCCGGGCAAGGCCCCTTCTCTGGGATCCACGTGTGTCTGATTACAAAGATAAAGACCAGAAAGCACAAGTTTGGGACGATTTGAAAAAAGCTTCTGAATACACCCAAAGGTAACTTTTATACGATTTATTTATTTATTTACTGTAATTCATATCACAGTCAACCAAAAGGTGGCAGTCTTATCTCAGGGCTTGTACGTATAGCGTGTAGCGTGAAGTTCCATGGCCCAGAGCATGAAACGTGTAGCGTGAAGTTCTATGGCCCAGAGCATGAAACGTGTAGCGTGAAGTTCTATGGCCCAGAGCATGAAACGTGTAGCGTGAAGTTCTATGGCCCAGAGCATGAAACGTGTAGCGTGAAGCGTGTGGCGTGAGGCGTGAAGTTCTATGGCCCAGAGCATGAAACGTGTAGCGTGAAGTGTGTGGCGTGAGGCGTGAAGTTCTATGGCCCAGCAGCCTAATGTTTTTCTTTTTCTATTTTTTTTCATCTCTTTATATTTTATTTTGGAATTTCATCATAATCAATAAATATATTTAAACAAATTACTTATTTTCCCATTTACATGTCAATTTTTTTTAGTAACCAGATATTTGAAAGTACCAGAATGTGTCAAAATACAATTTTAACCAAGGGCTCGCAAACACACATAGGCTACGAAGAGAGAGAGAGAGAGAGAGAGAGAGCACGGTCCTTAGATGCCATTTTCTCAAAGCAAAAAAACGGCGTTGTCGTTTATAGTCTTGGAAAAGGAAGAAAAGTGCTACCATCTTTTAAAATAGCAGGGCACTCCCATAATGAATGAACGGACTCTTTCATGTCCCTTTTTTAATTCTTTACTGGCCTCTATAATGACTAGAAGGAGCGATTTTCATGTCCCTTTTCGTCACTGATCTCTCTACTACCCGGAAACATCCAGCACAGCCCTTGGGTGCCATTTTCTCATAGCACAAAACGGCGTTGTTGTTAATAGTCTTGGCAAAGAAGGAAGAACGCTACCAGTTTTAAAATCACAGGAACTCTCCTAAAGACGGGAAGGGGCTATTTTCATGTCCCTTTTCTTCACTCTCTACTACCCAAAACATCCAGCTTTCGACCAGGACCATCGGGGAAGGTGACATTGTTTATTTCTTTGATGTGTGTGCATGGGTGATTGTTGTGTATGTGAGAACATAAGCGATACAGTATTTTATTAGAAACTAATTTCTGTATGATCACGAACGTACGCGGGGAACAGAGGGAGGTGAGAATGGATCCTTATCAGAGAATGGAATGATTTATATGGACACATAAGTGAGCATTCTACAGCCTAAATTACGTGCTGTGTGCTAGAAAAGTGACAAATTAAATCGCACTGTGGCTGCGAGAATACATTATTCTATGGACAGCTGGGCAAAGGGTCCAGCTGCAAAAGATCTCCGGTGTAAGTTGGTGTAAGTAATTTTTTTTCTTTTGAATAATTATCAGTTATGGGACAAAAAGACTAACGGAATTAAAAAATAAAGAAATAAACTTCAGCGAGCGGTGGATTTTGGACTGAAAGTCTGTGTAACACAAGAACTGTAGCTGGGGAAAAAAAAGTATAACCATTATCAGTGACTAGAAATAAATCAGTGTATAGAAAGATGGATGAAGAATCTTACTGCAATTATAATTATTGAGTTATACTGTATGTGATTTCGCCTAAAAATCTGTTAAAAAACTAGCACGTGACCAAAACATTACCAGCTGAGGCCGTGGGTAGGGCTACCCTTGGGTGGGCACGTGGGTCACGGAACAGTGACAAATTAAATTGCAATGTAAGACCTGAAAACCAAATTGCAATATTATTTTCAAAGGGAACTGCTCTCGAACAATCAGTTAGCAAAAACTCTCGTCTCTATTACTACAGCATTACATGATCCTATCGCTCTCACTCTCCCTCTCCCCCCCCTCCTTGTGTGGGTCAACGCCATGTATTGTAGAAGAAGATACATATTGCCTTCCTGTAATGAAATAAGCTTAGTAGCTGACCAAACTGTTAGTAGTATTCGCCCTATGGTATTGCTATTGAACATTTGGATTAACCATCTAAGAAAAACAAACTCTATTATAATAAACTTGATCTTGTTTAGAGGAATGAGATTTGGAAATAAATGAAATACATGCACAGTAGCTGAAAAACAAATCTGCATTATCGGTGGGATGGAATTGCTATGAGCTTTTGAATGAAAAAAATCAATATTTCTGGCTGGATTCGGTTCAGGGGATAGCAGCAGAATTATCAGAGAATGAACCACGAATATTCCACAGTAAGTTGATATATTTTCTATGTTACTTTACGTTTGTTTTACCTAATCAGTCTATTTGTTAATTAGTTAGGTGCAATGATTGGTTAACTAAAAAACTGACGCTAAAATAATATTTAACAAACTAGCTAGTTGATTAGTCAGTTTGTTATTTTGTTTGTTCAATATTATTATTATTATTATTATTATTATTATTATTATTATTATTATTATTATTATTATTATTATTATTGAGTGATTGATTGATTAAAGGGTTGTGATGCTGTCAAAGGGGTATACTTAAATGTGTGTTAAACCGTTCCGGCTGCTCCTTCTGCTGCTGCTGCTGCTGCTGCTGCTGCGGTTGATGTCAGCTCGGATCTCTCTCTCTCTCTCTCTCTCTCTCTCTCGCTCTCTCTCTCTCGCTCTCTCTCTCTCTCTCTCTCTCTCACTCACTCTATGTCGGCGTCTCTGTGTGTGTCTCTCTCTCTCTCTCTCTCTCTCTCTCTCTCTCTCTCTCTCCCCTCTCTCTCTCTCTCTCTCTCTCTCTCTCTCTCTCTCTCTCTCTCTCTCTCTCTCTCTCTCTCTCTTTCTCTGTTTATCTATATTATCCTGTCGAGTTCAGGTGCCAGGAAGCTAACGTTTGCAATGCTACAAAAAGCTCACTTTAGGACGCGGTAAGGTTCACAAACGATGTCCAGGTGCAATAATTACACAGCATGCAAAACTAATAATTAAGCCCTGACATTTCCACATTTCTGTGATTGAAACGTAAATACAAGAGCTCAGCATTGTATGAGGATCGAATCGATTGTCCCCCTCTCTTCAAAAGCCCCCTCCCCCTCTTCCTCACCCACTCCAGTTACCTCCACGTCACGCCTTCACCCGAATTGTTCTCTCTCTCTCTCTCTCTCTCTCTCTCTCTCTCTCTCTCTCTCTCTCTCTCTCTCTCTCTCTCTCTCTCTCTCATCACATCTGTCGTTGTGGTCATAATCCGCCTCCTCCTCCTCCTCCTCCTCATCATCATCATTTTCTTCTTTTTCTTCTTCTTCGTCATCGTCCTCATTCTCCTTCTCATCATCATCATCATCATCATCATCATCATCATCATCATCATCATCATCATCATCATCATCATCATCATCATCTTCTTCTTCTTCTTCTTCTTCTTCTTCTTCTTCTTCTTCTTCTTCTTCTTCTTCTTCTTCTTCTTTGTCTTCCTTTTCATCAGCAGTAGCAGCATCCTTCTCCTCTACCATGCAAATACTCCACAACAAACAGCAACATCAACACTGAACGCATCTGTCGGGATTAAAGCAAATCTTATGATTTAATTATTTTAAGTACCTTGCTAGACTATCTTTTGAAAATCCTCCCTGCAGGTTGTGAAGGTCTTTCTGCCTGCTTGCATTTTTGCTGTGCGTTTTGCTCCAGCAAATGAGCGGGAATTGTTCAGTGCCATGGAATCGAGTTCTGGAGTCTCCATAGCAACCGATCAGTATTGACTCAATGTTGAGGAACGAGTGATGTTGTGCGAACGTGCTGTCTGTCGTTAATAGGAATCCGCGGAACGGATCTCCTGAGAGTGTGCGTGTGGCAGTAAGTGTAAATATTATATGATATAGGCCTAGGCTGTCTGATTGAGTTACGTTTTGGTTTTAGCCTATTATCGATCTCTGACTGTGATTGAACATAATATTTCGAATGACTAGTACTAAAATGGGTACAATAGATTACATTATCAAAAAAGGTAGATGATTTCGGAGTGTGTGTGTATGTATGAAAGACTGCAACATATGAATTACATGGATCACTCTTCCGTGATTATATATTCTAGTGTAAAATTTGAAAGAAAAATAATAACAACAACAACAACCAAACAAACAAACAAAAACTCACGCCCTTTAAAAAATAGTGACATCAGCATGGTCATTTGTCACTGCATCACTGTCATTATATTGACATATGGCCAACAAACACGGTGAAAACGAATTGAGTTGGCAAGCCATTCAAATGAATTTCCAGACGCACACATAAAAAATAAAAAATTAACAATTTTCAAAGAATCAAACCTGTTAATTTTGTGGGCGGTGTTAATTGTGACTGAGCTCCATACTAAAAGAAGCCAAAGGAAAACGTGGAATGACAGGCCTCACATCTCAACTATCTGCAGATCAAAATTAAGCCAATTTTTAGATAACGTGCAACACGTGCTTAGAAAATGATGAAGCATTATGATCTTGACCTTTGAGAATGTACAAATAAGAATGTTTAGTAGTAGTTAAAGTATCGGCAAGGTAAAAAATATTAATTTCGTTTTAAGTTATTCTTGAAATAAGACCAACCAACAAACACACAAAAAAGGGGGTTTTAAACAACAAAAAAGTGAAATTCGGATCGACGAACCTACCAATTTATTGATCAACAACCGGACTACTACTGAAATTAGTTGGCCCATGATTTAAAGATGGCCTTTCCGTTTTTAAATAAAAATGAAAAATAAAAACAGAAATCAACCAAATCGCTTCAATTGTTTTTGAGATATTGAGCAAAACGTGTTTACAACAAAATGATTTAAGTAACCTTGATCGATCTTACCGATAGAGCAAATATGATGACACAGGAGGAAGCCATTAACCTAGGTAACGCTTTTGTAAAGTCTGGTCAAATCTGTTTAGTGGTCCTTGAGGTATGGCTTCCCACGTACCGCCCGACCGACAGACGGACAGAAGTTCTAATTCCCGACTACTTCAAAGTACTTCCAGAAGATTTACCTATTATTTGTTATTTAAAATGTATGATTGTTGCGCGCGAATAAATTATTGTTATCAGTTTAAACAATATCCTGTGAGGCCACCAACCACACAACACTATCAATATAATTACAGCATTATAATGGGCCGTTGTCATATATCCTATCCTATCCCATCCTATCCCGTATCTCGGAGGTCGTAGGGGCACCACAGATGATCGTTTAACCAGCGTACTCCATCTTTCCCTGTCCTCAGCAACCATGATGGTTTCGCTCGGTGTCAAACCAGGTCATTCTCGAATGTTGTCCTCCCACCTCTTTTTCGGTCTCCCTCTTCTTCTACCTCCTTGCAGGATGGTCTTTGCAAGACCTGATGATCTGGTGACGTTGCCATACCATCGGAATTTCCGTTTTTTCACCACTGTGTTGTCCAAGGCTTGTGTGACGGTCTGTCGGATTTCGTTGTTGGTGATGTGCCGGATATATATAGGAAATGCCAAGAAGTCTTATGTAGGATCTCCATGCTTTGTATTCTTCGTTGTAGATCTGCTATGAGGGTCCATGTTTCGCAAGCGTAAAGGAAGATGGAGATGACAAGGGAGCGCAGATGTAGGCTGATGGTCCTCTCTTTCCAAATTGGCTTCAACCTCGCCAGGGCAGGAGTTAATTGTTTGTGCGATCCTGGAGAGGACTTCCAGTCTGGACCCATTGTCTGATATAATGGCTCCTAAATATTTGAAGTGCACTGTGTTGAGGGATTGGCCTTGGACTTTGATGTCCATGTTGATGCCATTGGTGTTATTGGTCATCATTTTGGTCTTCTCTGCACTTATTTCCATTCCATAGGCTCTGGAGCCTCTGTACAAGCTGTTCAAGTTCTTGTTGCTCTCCAGCCAATCCATCAATGCCATCCGTAAAACGAAGGTTGGAGATTGCTCTTCCCCCTATTTCCTGACTGTGCCTTCGTGATCTGCAAGAGCATCTGACATGATGCGCTCTAGAAAGATGTTGAGTGTGGAGAGAGTAGGCATCCATGACACACACCGATATTGTTGTTCTGAACCAGTTCTCGATGGCGTTGTTGTGGAGGACTGCACTGGTAGCCTTGTCATACAGGCTTTTGATGACACCAAGAATTTTAGGGCTGATGTTGTACACTCTCATTGTTGCCCACAGAGCTGCATGCCAGACTCGGTCAAACGCCTTTTTGAAGTCTACGAACACATGATGTATAGATGTTGTTGGATTGGCATATAGGCCTACTATAAAACTGTGGGTTCGGGCATTAAATAGAATAGACCCAACGTTTCCCGGCGTGTCGTAAGAGGCGACTAACAGAGATGATGTTAGCACGGCATCACTGGGCGAAAGTCTTCTACACAGAAGTCACCGGCCAGGGCGGAGGAGCCTCACGTTACTACAGGTTCAACGACCACGTGCTCAGGGCCAAGGCGAGCCACACTGTATTCGTGGATTTCGGCTGTGGCCAACAGCCTGGAGAGGATTGGGCACCGCCAGGTCTTTTTTGCCCAAGACACACTACATGATGACACTATCCACTAATTCCATACCGGATCGGTCGTCGCCCGGCACAAGGACCGCGCCTTCCGTTGGCCACCAGGACGGAGGTGTTAAGTATTCTACTGATGGACAATTTAGCAAGATCCGCACAAGAAACAACATCGTCATAGGAACCTGGAATGTCAGGACCCTAACTGCGGAAGGAAAATTAGAAGAACTGGCCCACGAGTTGGACCACTATCGATGGAACGTTTTAGGCATCAGCGAACTGCGCTGGAAAGGCATAGGTGAAACAACGACCGACAAAGGCCACAAGCTCTATTTCAGCGGTAGAGATGACAGGCATGAACACGGCGTTGGATTCTTGGTCCACAAGAACATTCTAGCCACTGTCATGGGTTGCCGCCCAGTCTCCAGTAGACTCATTACCATCCGCCTGAGAGCAGCCCCTTTCAACATCACCATATCCAGGCCTATGCCCCAACATCAGACTATGACGACAGCGAAGTGGAGGATTTTTATGAAAATCTACAGGCGGTCCTTGACCAAGTGCCGAAGAAGGACATAATCATAGTGCAAGGCGACTGGAATGCCAAGGTTGGCCAAGATGCGCACCACAACTGGGAAGACACATGTGGACCCCACTGCAACAACGAGACAAATGACAGGGGTCTGAGACTGTTGGAGTTTGCCAAATACAACAATCTGGTACTGGCAAACACGCTTGGTCTCCACAAAAACTCCAGACGATGGACATGGCACAGTCCCGGCGGTGAGCATCACAACCAAATAGACTACATCATGGTCAAGAAACGCTTCAGATCAAGCATCAACATTGGAAGGACACGCACTTTTCCAGGAGCAGACATCGGAAGTGACCACGATCTCGTGATGATGTCTTTCCGGCTCCACTTGAAGAGAGTAAATACAGCAAAGTGCACTAGACTGAAGTTCGACCTGGACAAACTGCAAGACCCGGAGGTGGCAGAACTATTTCAGGCCACAATTGGAGGGAAATTTGCACCACTGCTCATTTTGGGGGCTGGTGAAGTAGATGTCAACACCATGACCACCACCTTCAACTCAGGTGTGACAGATGCCGCCACTGAGATCCTTGGCAAGCACCGACCAAAGAAGAAGCCGTGGATCACACCTGAACTTTTGGATCTGTGTGATAAACGAAGAGAGATGAAAAAGAAAAAGAACACCTCACAGGGAGCTGATGCCTACCGAAAAATCAACAATGACATCCGAAAAGGCATGCGCACAGCAAAGGAGAACTGGATAGAAGATCAATGCCAGGAAATAGAGAACACTCTGAACAAGAACAACAGCAAGAAGGCCTACCAGACTGTGAAGCGGCTGACAAGTGTCAAACAGCCCAATGTCTCCACGATCCAAAGCAAGTCTGGCATATGCCTTACAGAAGAACAAGAAGTCTTGGACAGATGGACAGAGTACTGCTCTGACCTTTACAACCATACACCAAATGGAGACCCCTCAGTTCTAGCATGTCCCGAGAACAGAGAAGAAGAAGAAATCCTCCCAATTCTCCGGGAAGAAGTTGAGGCAGCAGTGCAATCGCTAAAGAAAGGGAAGTCAGCGGGAGTGGACAACATACCCGCGGAACTGCTACAAGCAGGAGGAGAAGCGATGATTGATGCCCTCACCATTATCTGTAACAAGATCTGGCAGAGTGGGGAGTGGCCTATACCATGGACCCAGTCGCTTGTCATCACTCTTCCCAAAAAAAGGTAACCTTCAGGAGTGTGAAAATTACCGCACCACCAGCCTCATCAGCCATCCCAGCAAGGTCCTCCTGAAAATAATACTCAACAGGTTGAAACCCCAAGCTGAACAAATCATAGCTGAAGAACAAGCAGGATTCAGGGCAGGGCGAAGTACCACTGAACAGATTTTCAACCTCAGAATAATCTGTGAGAAATGCCTACAGCACCAACAAATCTATATCCTGTGTTCATAGACTTCAAGAAGCCGTTTGACCGAGTGTGGCATGCAGCTCTATGGGCAACAATGAAAGTGTACAACATCAGCCCTAAAATTATTGAAAGTCCTCAAAAGCCTGTATGACAAGGCTACCAGCGCAGTCCTCCACAACAGCGCCATCGGGAACTGGTTCAGAACAACAATCGGTGTGCATCAAGGATGCCTACTCTCTCCAACACTCTTCAACATCTTCCTAGAGCGCATCATGTCAGATGCTCTTGCAGATCATGAAAGCACAGTCAGCATAGGGGGTAGAGCAATCTCCAATCTTCGTTTTGCGGATGACATTGATGGATTGGCTGGAGAGGAACAAGAAATTGAACAGCTGGTATAGAGGCTTGACACCACCTCCAGAGCTTATGGAATGGAATTAAGTGCAGAGAAGACCAAAATGATGACCAACAACACCAATGGCATCAACACGGACATCAAAGTCCAAGGCCAATCCCTCAACACAGTGCATAGCTTCAAATATTTAGGAGCCATTGTATCAGACAATGGGTCCCGACAGGAAGTCCTCTCCAGGATCGCACAAACAACTGCTGCCCTGACAAGGTTGAAGCCCATTTGGAAAGACAGGACCATCAGTCTACATTCCAAAGTAAGACTGCTGCGCTCCCTTGTCATCTCCATCTTCCTTTATGCTTGCGAAGCATGGACCCTCACAGCAGAGGTACATGGTCGTTTCGCCGGAAATCACGTTCGCCGAATCCGGCGAATCGACCAATCAGATTTTCACGCGAAACGTCCAAGCGGCTGCGGATCCAAGGCGGCTCCCAAAAAAAGGATCTGGGAACGACGGGTAGGGTAAGGCAGTGCCTCGACGGGTAGGGTAAGGCAGTGCTACACATATACCGCTCGAAACGGGTTAGGGTTAGGGCTAGCGGTCCGTCTACAAGTGATTGAATTACATGTCGGCGAATCGACCTATCGGTGAATCGACCATCGGCGAATCGACCAGGCCTTTCCGGCGAATCGACCATCCGGCGAAACGCCTATAAACCACAGCAGATCTCCAACGAAGAATACAAAACATGGAGATGAGGTGCTACAGAAGACTTCTGGGCATTTCCTATACACATCACCAACGACGAAGTCCGACAGACCATCACACAAGCCATTGGACAACACGATGACCTCCTTACAGTGGTGAAGAAACGGAAACTCCGATGGTATGGCCATGTCACCAGATCATCAGGCCTTGCAAAGACTATTCTGCAAGGCACAGTGCAAGGAGGTAGAAGAAGAGGGAGACCGAAAAAGAGGTTGGAGGACAACATTCGAGAATGGACTGGTTTGACACTGAGCGAAGCCATCAGGGCTGCTAAGGACAGAGAAAGATGGAGTATGCTGGTTAAACGATTATCTGTGGTGCCCTTACGACCTCCGGGTTACGGTACAGGATAGGATAGGATAGGATAAAACAATAATTCCCTTGTACTTCTTCTCTTTACATTATAATTTTTGTAATTGTGCTATAATCATGTGGTTATTGGATTGGACTGGACTTGCCGTTCTAATAGTTGCATTTAATTAATATAACAGTTTAATTCTGTCAGACTCATGTGCCTATGAAATACATTGAAATATATTTATGACATCAATTATAAACGCTAAAATATAATTACATCACTTTAACGCTATAAAATATATATTAATGCTTGTGGTTGTAAATATATTGGTGCCTTAATTGCTTTAAAATATTACCGTATAGAGTTTAAGTTACAGAATGCTCGCGCTCTCCTCCATCGATTAACTCCCCTGCAAACATGGCAACTCTCCAAACTTTGTGCTTGGCCCCAGCGTATCCACTCTAAACGAGCCCAATCAAAAAATAGTATGAATTGGAGGTCATAGGCTATGCTTAGCACGCGGAATGATGCGTTGATTAAGACGGATTATATCTGGATTTGTATTTACGGAAATGAACGAGAACGCAAGGAATCAAAGTAAGTCTCGAATTTCATCGCTATTTTGAGTATTTCAGTGTTTGGTAGAATGTTTTTAATTCAATTTTGTGGTCGATATGAAATAATAGCGCTATTGATCCAATTCTGCACGTTGCTGTGCATACACAAGGTACTACATGGAGTGTACTCTTTCAACCGTGTCGAAGATTGAATTACAGTTTCAGTACGTGTGTGTTCTTGGTTCAGTTTTAATTTGAAATCCAGTTGCACGAACATAACTGAAAATGAGAATAATGTTTGAGTATTATTATCCAAGCTCTTTTACAGAATATTTATGGCCTACTAGACTTTTGTGAATGGATTAATAGTTTCTATCTTGTATGGAGGACAGATTGCGCAAGTTAATATTAATTTCATTTTTTAAAAATGTATGTTTTACTTTCTAAGGGATTTAGGTGTCATCTAGGACAGTAGGTGGATTATGCAATTGAGCTTTGAACCTGTTCTTTTTGTGTCATAATACAATATTTCACCACACAACGAATGAAGACTGTGCGACTAGGCAACCAAGTATAACAGTTGATTATGTTGTTCTATACCTTTATTATATGTAATATGGTATGTATTACATAACAGGTCATGTTATTGATCCATTAACAGAAGTTAAATGCTCATCACAGTCATAAAATGTTTTTTTGCCTTGTTAACTTCAGCAGAAGTACTTGTAACAAAATGATAATTTTCTTAGATTCTGTAATGTTCTTGTATTTAAAACTAGCATGATACATACATGTATACGTGACATGTACATCTTTCAACAGGAAATGCAACCTGTGTTTTTAAAACTATTACATACATCTTTTGATATGGATGTTATTCAAACAAGTTTCTGTATAATGTAGGGCTACAACTACATGTATCCTTATCTTATTCTGACTAGATGATTAGAATATATAACACAGGCTGAAAAAAGAGACACAAGATCAGATATAAACCACTCAGCAAGTGTGTATAGCTATAGATCTGTATATTAAACCAAGGTTGAGTTTAGCTCTCCATAAAGCTATGAATATATAATAAATTATAATGTATTTTCTTTTAGGCCAGTGTACCTTTAGCTAAGTCGTGGTGATGCTCATAATAATTTCACTTGGTCGAGCAAACAAGGAAACGCTGAAACAAAATTAATACACATTTGAAGTACTACTTACTAGATAGATTACAGAGATTTTGACAGTGACAGTTTTCTATAGAGATATATAGTGAATTAGTTATGGTGCTTTATAATCTATGTTTTTCAGTGAAGGCTTGTATCAAGGTCAGAGTTAGTTATTCGTCACATTTCCAAGGTATTGATCAATAGCAGTATTAAACACAAGACTGTGTTTGAACTGCTCAACCACCATATGTCAATGTGCAGGGTGTTCACTAACCTGTGGAAATTAAATTTCTGCACCAGAGCTTTTAGTTTTAGACAGTGAAAGTTAAAACTAGGTTTTTACTGTATTTATTTTAATCCAAAGACTGTAAAGTGTAATTTTGTTTGTGTGTGTGTGTGAGAGAGGGTGTGTGTGCATGTGTGTGTGATATTATGTTTAGATGGTGTTTTTGTGACACACTTGAGAATCTACGTACTTTTTTTTACACACCCCATTACGTTGACGTCAAACCAAAGATCCGTTAGGGTTAGGGTAAGATTAGGGTAAGGATTAAGTTAGAGTTAGCGTTAGATCACTTAAAAGTTAAGAAAGGGGACGAGATCAGATATGACCCATTGTCAAAATAATATATGTGTCATTTCATGACTGTCATAACAACATGGTCTGTGTGCGTGTGTGTGTGTGGGTGTGTGTTTGTGTGTGTGTGTGTGTGTGTGTGTGTGTTGTGTGTGTGTGTGTGAAACCTAGAATGTTAGAGCTTTTTAAATTGGCTTGCTGCAAAGTTTCATATTATTAAGTCTTACAGCATGAGTTGGGGCATATTGGCCTGTTGGATTCGGGGGGTTTGGGGGGGGGGGGGGGGCTTATTATAACATTTGTGTATACAAATTCAATTGATCAGACACATTTTCTTGATAATGGACACCATGCCCTATATGCCTTTTTACGAGTCTAAAAGCGCTAATGTTTATACTCTGGCACCCAATAGTTACTGTGGTGCTAAGTGTGTTTTGTTTTGCAAACTTCTAATCTTATTTATTGAAATATTTTGTACTGTGTTTTCAAATTAAATTATTATTATTAATGACTCGTTTTTCTTCGGCGCGGTTTCATTTATAAGTAATGTACACCAATCTTCTATAAGACTTGACTTGACTTTTTTTTAATAATTATTTTTGTTTTTTTTTGTTTTTGTTTTTACAATTTGTGAATTCAAATTGTGAATGAGAAGACTGCAGTGCTTTACAGTTGATATAGTTTACTGTGTGATCTTTCTTCCTTCTTTTCTCCATTCCTTCCTTATTTTCTTTCTTTTCTCTCTGCCTTCCTTCCTTCTTTTTTCTCTTTTCTTCCTTTCTCCCTTCTTTCATTCATCCATTCATCCATTCGTTCATTTTGGTTTGATCACTGCTGTTGTTGTATGATCAGCTCTATGTATTCCCTGTCCTCGCAGTGATACTGAGCATCTTTTTAATTCCACAGGTTAGCTTCCTCAGGGAGGGGTGTCCCAGTGTATGTATGCTGTAGGTGAAGAAAGCAAAGAGGATCAAACGCACCACCATGTCAGAAGTGAATCAGATGTTGGACGATGGGACCCATTCACCCCAAAGACTCAACCTTAGAGAAATCACCTCTGCTTCTAGGGTGCGATCAGAACTTAAGAAGCGATCACACAAACGCAAGTTGCACAAGAAAAGGCTATCCCAGTTCGAAAGGAGGTATAGTATACAAACTAACTTTTTCCAAAGATAACAGTTTAAAATGTGTATCTAAGTATCTTTATCAGTACTAAGAGGCAATCTTGTTCGGTTGTCCTTTTGAAAAAATTAGTTTCTGTAATAACAGTATTGTTAGATTTAAACAAGCAAGCAAAAATGCAGTTTTATATATTATATATTTTATATATTTTGTTTTCTCAGCTCTGAGGTTGCTTCCAGTAACAGCTTTAATGCTTTCTGCTCTTTCTAGTTTGTACTCTGTAACACAGGAATTTTGTGAGGCTTAACTGCTCTTTTTATTGAGAAAGCGACCCATTTTATTGCATCAGGAACAAATCTATATTCTATGTTTCTAAATCCAAAATCCAGTTATTTTGTTATTATCGGAAATCTCTTTTGTTTTTAGGTATTCTCAGCTCGCTTTGAATGACACCTTGGTTTCAGAACGGAAAAGGATTGACTATGTTTTGGTATGTTTTATTATTTATTTATTTTTATAAAACTGAATCACTTAGGTCATTTTGTTGATCAGGGATAGGTATTGTGGTAATGGTGAAGAGAAGTAGAAGTGAGTGTGTGGCTGTGTTTGTGAGTTTGGGGGTAGCAGGATAGAAAAGTTAGTTTTGTGTGTTTGTCACTGTGTGTACTTGTTTATGTGTGTATGGATGTTGTAAGGATATTTATGTGTGCTTTGATGTTTCGTTTATGATCAAAATTATCTTCTAGCATCAACCTCGATACAATTCTGTTTCTTGCATTGGTTCGGACAGATTTTAGCCACACATTATCTACACAAGTTATTATATTATAACATATGGGCCAGAGTCGAGGAAAAAAGTATCCTCTAATAGTCCATAAACTGCAGTAATTAATAGTCTATAAACTACGGTAATTAATTTGTCTTCAAGTGCAGATGCCCATCATGTAATTCTTTTTTATCACCTGTTTACAATTTATAGGTTCACAACAGTAAGAAATCCACAGAAGAAGAGGACAAGTATGATCAGATGAAGCTACAACAGCAAGAGCTAGACAGAGCCAAGTTTGAGGCTCTGATGAAGGAGCAAGGCTTCACCATTCAGCGTCGCCAGGTCGGCACATTCATCTACACCGAGCTCTTCTGCCCATTCAAACGTCTGTGCAAGGAGGCGGAGATGGTGAAATTAGAAATGCCAATCAAAGGGGTGAGTTTTGTTTCATGTTTACTTGTTTAATATGTACCGGTGCTCTTTGAGCTGGTAAAATAATAATAATAATAATAATAATAATAATAATAATAATAATAATAATAATAATATTTGTATAGAATAAAACTCACAAAGACTTGTTGCGCATACTCACACTATTCACTATCCATTTTACAAAAAACATAAACATGTATACAGTACTGAGGTACATCAACCCACAACAAAGCACAAATATTATCAAAGAATCATACATCCAAAACGGACGCAAAGATTAAATGGGAAGAAAAACGCTTTGTAAAGAACACATCGCTTCATTTCACAAGGTAGTAAAGCAGTTGTATTGATAGCATGAATCAGTTCTCATGAATGTCTGATTGAATCACATACAAGATTGTTTGATGTTTTCATTAGAGATTGCATACTGTTAAAACTATTGTAATTCCTTGTCCATGTCGGAAACACGAGTTTCCAATGTCATAGCAAGCGAAATCTGAAAAGACCTATATCACCTTAATTGAAAATGTCACTTTCAGGTTTTCATCAAAGATGGTTTGTTTTTTCTTCTTTTGGTTTGTTTTTGTTTTAGTTTGAAGGGTTGGGGAGAGAGTGAGGGTGTGTACCATCTATGCCTAGTTTTGTAGGACACAATTTTTCATGACACAGCTTTCTTGTATTTCATATATAAATGGTGCAAAACCAAATTTGCTAGCATGATCCCTGTAATATATATTTCAATCAGAATAACTATAATTGACTGACTGCTTCATTAATTGTCAATTTTTTTTTTCAAACACTTTTGTTTATTTTTATTTTATTTGTTTGTTGTAACTTGTATTCCATTTATTTCTATCTCTTTTTATTTCCACAGTGTGAAAAACTGGATCCTGTATTAAATCCATCCTGGTATGAAAGACTACTGGCACAATACTTTGAGACAGATGATGAAGGTAAGTTGGGTGTATAGTATTTTTCTTTGTAGCAGCTCAACAGTTTGATCTAATTCCTTTTATCTAAAAGCTGTGCAAGTATGTTTTGCGGAGTTTAACATCTCTCATTCATGGCGAAAGAATGTATTGAGAAGCGTGCGTCATTGCAGAAACAAAGCAAAGCAAAGCAAAGATTTTGCCGACAAAACGGCCACCCACCTCGTCAATGAAAAAATATCAGAACACTGATTGCGCAGGAAATACGATGACTGAGTTCATTGTATACCAGAATGTACCCTTGACTTCAGCTGACACCTACACTCAAAACTGTAACAACAACGTTTCCTTATACTTCTTTTTCCAGCAATATCCAGGATCAAGTTGTGGGTCGTTGCCAGTATAGGTACTGGGGGTTTCGTCTGTGGTTTCACAGTGTGTTTACGAAAATTAAAACAGCTTATTCATAGGTTATAGTGAGTTAATGACAGGGGATAGAGGTGAGATATTCAAACTGGTGTGTCTTTGTTGCTGTTGTAATTTTATAATATATTGATTTTAATATTCTGGAGATGTTATTGTTGTAACATAATTATTTCCCTCTGCAGATGGTTTTGCAATTTAACAAACATGCAGATATGTATTTGCATGTGTTTCAGATGAGTACATCAGTACACAGTTCATCATGAACAAAATAGAGAAGTTTGTGGGTGATGAAGATCCAAACACATTCTTCCGTCCTGCAGTGCGCTCATTTTTGGTGAGTCGGTCCACTCTCTCATAAATGTAATGAATCACCTGAAGTTTGGAAATCGGGCACTTACTTCTTATTATATAGCCACAGTTCTGTGTACAGCTTAAAAACTAATCCATATTAATTGTGCATAATTCGAGGGTTTTGCCTGTGATAAAGCCATTTTGCCTAAAGGGCTGCTGATAATCCTTGCAGACTAGTGACTTTGGAAGGGTAACTAGTTCAATAGGCAAGCAGAACAAAAACATCCAGCTTTCAACAGTTTTGTTGCTATATTTTTTAATTGTTAAATTGACGTTTCAGATCATAAATCTTTCCTCCATGGCTTCTATATCATCATTACTTCAAGAAATTGTGGCCATCTTTTCACTCATCTAACAACCATTTAATGGGGTTTTGTGTGCAGGTGTACCACATATTAATCAATCTGGACATAAACTCATTAGGCGATGACTTGAATCCTATTGTAAGGACGTCTACAGACTTGAATCATCCTGAGGACAAGAAAGGTATTCTATAGTCACCACGATATTAGCTTATATCAAGCTTTGTGACTGCTTGCATGTTTTTTGTGTTAATTTTATAGAGAATTGTTATATTAAACTTAGAATATGTAATGTAATTTTATTTTTGTTTACTGCGGAATCTGGTTTATTTATTATTTTAATTTTTAATTTTTTTACTGGGAAGTCTGGTTGATTTATTATTTTAATTTCCTTTTCTTTCTAGCTTTTTTTTTTTTTTTTTTTTGTGTGTGTGGGTTGATTTTTTTTTTTTATAGGCCATGATATGGTTAAGAATGAAATTTTGAAGGTTTCTGAAAGATGGTGATGGTAGGTGATTGTTAAGTTGCTGAATTAAGAGTGTTCTAGGAAATTGAAGATTTGCCTGCAGAAACAAATAGAGCTAGAACAAAAAATTCAGCTTGGTGCTGAGTTAAGTTTTAACAGCTATAAAAAAAACATGTACTGTGCTGATATTCAATTTTGCAATTATTGCAGTGTATTTCTTTATTTGCTTGTTTGATGCAAATTCCTTCCCTGTTTTTGGCATGTGATTGTGCAAGTTTTCCTGCAGCGTGAGACTAAAATCATATTTTTCCCATGCAAATGGTTTCCGAATATTTGTTCCTTCTTTAATAATAATAATAATAATAATAATAATAATAATAATAATAATAATAATAATAATAATAATAATAATAATAATGCAGATTTTTAACTTTGCCATGCTACAAAGATTTTTGTGGGGGGTGGGGGGAGGGGGGGGGAAGTAAAATTTTGTGTAAAGGAGATGGGATAGCATAGGATGCTTACACTTTTGCCTGTAATATAGTCTGCTGTTTTACTCTTTAATTAACATTTATGTATAAACCTATGTATATAAAATTATAACGATTATAGTTTAGCAGTAACATTCCCCCAACAATTGTTTTTTAAAGGTTTTAACGTTTGTTAATTATCCAAATAAAATAATGCCTCATTATCTTTTATAAAATATAAATTTGTAATATTTGTTTTAAAAAAACTTTTGGCACACTAATTATTTTCAATGTTGAATTAATTTTTACAGGGCATATTAACTTTCTGACCAAAGATTATTTTATTTTTTAATTATTAGTTGTATTGACTAGTATGTAGCAAATATAATGGACAAAATTTACCATTATATAAATAATTATATTAGTGAAATATATACTAATTTTTATTATAAAGTTGACTAATAATTATTTAGAAAGCATAATCTCTACATCAAAATGCATGTTTGTATTTAATTTATTTTTCTTCCCCACCTTATAACATTGATTGTTCTTGTCTTGTCTTTTGCTACAATTGCTTTGCTCAGAGAGGAAAGTCCACCAGAGCCAGTTAAAAGGAAAGGTATGTCATGGATAAACATGGTTACAATTGCTGTGTATGCGCTTTGCTTCGTCTGCCCAATATCGTCTGATATGCCAAATATTTATCACAACAGTTATGTAACTGTGGCAATAATACCAGAGTTTAAAACGAAAAGCAGGTAATAATATTTGTGTTTGAGATTGATTTTATATTCTTTTGAACACATAAGGATTGTCAATTAGGGCCATTTGTAGTTGCAGTACCATGTAAGGGAGACAACCGGTGGAGAAATCTTACTATTAACTCCCCTGTTTCTAGTTAATAATAATAATAATAATAATAATAATAATAATAATAATAATAACAGGCAATGTATACAGCGCTTTCCAAAATCACAAAGCGCTTTACACAAACAAATGTAAACACAACATGCATATACATTGGTCAATAACACGCAACCACCTACGCATCCCAACACCTCAAAACACTCACTCAGGGCGCCTAAGAAAAGGCCTCTCTAAAAAGATGCGTCTTCAAGTTCATTTTAAAAGACGCTAGTGAAGGACTGTGATGGACGGGCCGAGGTAGCGAGTTCCAGGTCTGAAAGGAGAAGAAACTGAAGGCTCAACCACCGTGCCTCTCCCTGTGGTATTCTGGTACACGGAACATCCTTTCATCTGCAGAGAGCGAGAAGGAACATAGACATTCAAAAGTTCGGAAAGATAGCTAGGAGCAGTTCCAGAGATGATGTGGAAGCAAATACATGAGGTTTTATATTTAATTCGTTGTTCAACTAGTTCTTGAAAGAGAGGCGTGCAATGCTGTGATTTTTGTGCTTTGAAGATGAGTTTTGCTGCAGAGTTTTGGACTTGCTGAAGAGGTCTAAGGACTTTCTGTGTGCAACCCACAAGGAGTGAATTACAATAATCCAATCTAGACAGAATGCATGCACTAACTAGTGTTTTTGTTGCTTCTTGTGAGATATTGTCGAATGGAGCTTATGCGTCTAAGTTCAATGTATGCAATCTGACAAGTTTTTGCAATGTGTTGCTGCATGGAGAGATCCTGATCGAGAAAAAACCCAAGGTCGCGAACGGTGTCAGAAAAAGACATAGCCGTAGTTCCAATAGTGATAGTTGAAGGAAGAGAAGAGGGGTCTGCAGATGACGGATTCAGATTCAGATTCAATAGTTTATTACAAGAAGAAAATGATTTTAGCATTAATTTGCTAATCTTACAATCAGTCCTTCTTTCAATCACTCACACATTTACTTTAATCATTGATCCGCATTCATGCAAAGACAAACATTGATTTGAAATAAACAAGCTAACTTCGTAACAAGGAAACTAACAATACTAAATATAACATATTTAACTGGAACCATTTAATTTAATAAAGAGAGAGAGAGGCTTGACGGACAAAGACATACCACGGAGAAACACAGAGAGCCTCAGTTTTGTAATCATTTAGCTTGAGACGGTTGTTTGACATCCACGATTTTACTTCAGTAACACAATCTTTAATGGTCCGAACTAAATTATGGTAGTTAGAAGGAGAGTCAGAGTGATTAAGTTGGGTGTCATCAGCATACATTTCATGGCGAACAGAGTGTGAGTTAATGAAATGTGAGAGAGAAGAGGTGTACAGAATGAACAGAACAGGGCCAAGCACAGAACCTTGAGGAACGCCAAAATCAAGAGGTTGTGCGGTAGATCTAATACCATTTACGAGAACAGCTTGTTTTCTTTCTGAGAGATAATACCGAAACCAGTTAAGAACACTGTTTTGGATTCCGAAATCGTTATTGAAACTTGATAAAAGAATTTCATGATTGATAGTATCAAAAGCGGCCGAAAGATCCGAGAGAAGAAGAACTAAAATTTTATCTTTGTTTAAAGAAATCAGAAGATCATTTAGAACGTGAAGAAGAACGGTCTCTGTGCTGTGACCAGGACGGTAAGCAGACTGATGAGAAGTGAGAAGACTGTGAGCAGAAATATGGGAGAGAAGCTGCTGAAGGATGAGACGTTCAAGTAATTTAGAGAGAAAAGAAAGATTGGATATAGGTCTGTAATTCTTCAGATCATTAGAATCGAGGTTGGATTTCTTTAATAAAGGCTTGACGATGGCAGTCTTGAACTCAGGGGGAACAATACCAGATGCAATAGACTTGTTCACAATGTTAGTAATAGTGGGAAGTAAAAGGTCAAGGTGCTCAAAGAGAAATTTGGTGGGCATGGGGTCAAGTTCACACGACTTGGGAGGAGTTTGAAGGATAGTTTTTTTTTATGACATCCTCTGAAACAGGACTGAATTTAACCAACGGAGTGCCAGAAAAAGTTGGGGAATGCAAAACAACAGACTGGTCTGGAAAAGGAAAACTTTCGCGAATTGTAAGAATTTTTTTGCAGAAGAAATCAGCAAAAATGTCCAGGAGCAGTTTTATATCAGACACAACTGGGAGTTAAAATTTTTGTGCTACTACCTTCTTTGACCTGTAGCTGTTTTTATTTTTGTTATTATCAACATATTTAGAATTTAATTATATGATTTCTTAAGTAATTAAAAATTCACATAATTGAAAAAAATAACAAGATTTATCTAACATCATTGCATACTAGAATATGCTATCAGTCACCTTGGAAAATTTTATGAGGATATTAAAAATTTTAGGTTTATTATCCATTTGTTGACCCATTAGGCGCTGCCAATGGAATATTTTTTTTCGGGGTCCTTGGGGTCATGAGCAATCTTGCCACTGTAGATTGTTCTAACCTATAAAGGGAAAAGTGAAAGCCCCAGTTGAAAACCTGTCTTTTTTTATAGGCATGACCGATTCACTGCGGCAACAGTACCCCCGTTGGAGTGCCGGGGGTTTCAGTATAAATAGTATCCCCACTTTCTGGAAATTTAGTGCTTTAAATTCCCACTGTTGCTGTCTTCCTCATTTGCTCTTTCCCATTCCTGCTCTGTCCTATCACTCTGCTATACTATCTTCTTCTTCGCTAGATCAATGCCCTACCTTTTTTCTTGAAAACTCTTCCTGGACAAGACTCCTTGTTTGTGTATGAGGTCTGTTGGATCAGCTTGGGAGTATTGGACGCTTTCTGCCGGGTGGTCACTAGGGCTTCCTATGATGTTATTATTTAGCAATATAGGCATTTTATGTGTATGTGTTTTGTTGATAATTTATAATGATGTTTGTATTCTATTTTGTTTTTGTAACCGGGGGGTTCGATTAGTTGGGGTAAAGCCTCAGCCGTCCCCTGCGTGGGATGTCTTTATTGTAAAGTGACTGGCCGGTGGAGGGCATTCAGTTTTCCCACTAGGGTTGTTTCAGCAGATCTTTTATGCGGATCGGGGGTTGTCCGGTCCTGATTTGGCTCGGAAGAGTCCGCTGGACCTAAAGCAACAATCAATCAATCAATCAAAAAGGTCCGTGCATGCATGTGCTTCTTTTAAAAATGATCTTGCGCTACTACGATCCTCTGACTGAATTTTCACATTCCATGTGGACATCCCACAACACTTCCATGAATGTTGGAACACACTGGAATTTGTATGGTTTATTTTTTCCTTAATCTTGTTTGATATAATGTCTGTCCATACAATTCTTTAAACTGATATTACTTCCGCTGAACAGATTTTCATGCAAATTAATGTCCGGGTCAATCACCATTGGGACATCCTTCAAGCTCATTTTCATTAACATTAGAGCCCTCATGAGTTGCTTATTAATTTTGTTAATACTTTTCCTTCTTTAGAATGATGTCTTTCCATTCTGTTCAGTATCATGATCTTACACTACTTCTGCTGAAATAATTTTCACAAAATTTGGTGTGTTTGTGAATTATTATAAGTACGTTCCATAAGTACACTTTCATTATTTTTGAGACCATACAAATGATCGGAAGCAAATGTAAGGAGTTTATTGATTAGCTGCCTGATGGGATTTTTAAACTTTGGGGGTCAGTATCTAGTTATTAACGTTGTTGGCCTGAAACTGACGGATTTTATAAGCAATGGTACATCACTGTAAATTTAATTGTGTTTTTTTATGTAGACAATTTCTCTAAATATATTATAAAGTGTTTGCTCAGTTGTTCTTGACTGCCTGCAGGCCTGCCTTACATGCTGATGAGAGGGTGTTACATTGACTCATTTGTCTTGCACGAGGCATCCGAACGGGGCACAATCAGAGGGGACAACTTCCTCTCAGGCAGTTCTACAAGCCCTACCCCAGAGTTTGATCCACGGAAAGATCTGGATGACACATGGACCAAACCTTTCAAGTTTCAGCCGCTATTCAAAATCCGAAACTATTTTGGGGAGAGGATAGCATTCTATTTTGCCTGGTCTGGCATGCTGTGTTCTACTCTTTGGATTCCTACCCTGTTTGGCCTGTGTGTTTTCTTCTATGGAATGCATGAAAGGTGAGATTATTAGCAGCTTAGTTGTGTTGACCTTGCGGGTGAATTTAACGTCCCACCCTTTCAGATTTAAGATGTTCATTGATAAATCCTAATATTGGAGATTTTGGATGGGTATATACTTGTACATTGCATGCACTTGTAAAGTCGATGCGGGCATTTTTATTGAAATCATGTGTAAGGTTTATGCAGAAATGTTTGCCTCCGTCCCTCAATGGAAAAGTAGAAAGAAATTCAGCCGCATACATCTCTGATCTCCAGTGAAAATCTCAGCAAGAAAAATAAATGTCCATTGGAAATAGGTGTCGTTCGCATTTCTGCCTTAAACTAAGTTGTCCAAATTCCATAATTAAAACAGAGTGTCTAATGACCCACTTTGATGATGTCAGACATATGAAAAGCCAGTCAGAATTTATCCACCATTTTAGCAAATGGAGAAGAGAACTTGGCATTTTGGGGGGAGTCAAGAGACTGAAAATTCTGTGCCGTGTCCATCAAGCACAGTGCAAGGAGGTAGAAGAAGAGGGAGACCGAAAAAGAGGTGGGAGGACAACATTCGAGAATGGACTGGCTTGACATTGAGTGAAGCCATCAGGGTTGCTGAGGACAGAGAAAGATGGAGTATGCTGGTTAAACGATCAGCTGCGGTGGACCTCAGAGTTATAGGATAGGATAGGATAGGATAGGATATCCCATCAGCAGTGTAGACAGGTTATGCTGTTTTGTGACAGTTGTATTTATGGAAACATTTTATAGTTGTTCTGTTTTACGCTGAATTACTGATGCTTCACCGATATTTTTAACGAGTCCTAGGCGGTTTAAAAAAAATGCTAGCTCCATCTTTGTGGGTATGGTAACAATAATGAAGGGACCACAAAGTCTAAAGGCGAAGTCAGAGGCACTGAATAACTAAATTTTTTCTTGTGTTTTTGAATGGCACAATTCATGCTAAATTACTGACATTTGAATCTTCTTTTTTTTATCTACAGTGCAACAACGGATGATGGTGCCAAATCAAATGATACGTACGTATTGTTGTCTCTCTCTCTCTCTCTCTCTCTCTCTCTCTCTCTCTCTCTCTCTCTCTCTCTCTCTCTCTCTCTCTCTCTCTCTCTCTCTCTCTCTCACTCTCTCTCTCTCTCTCTCTCTCTCTCACTCTCTCTCTCTCTCTCTCTCTCTCTCTCTCTCTCTAACTCTCTCTGTCTTTCTTTTTTTATTTATTCAAAGGGTGACTAATACAAAGTGGGTGATAATGGCAACAGAACACTTTTTATTAATAAATTACCCCCTCGTTTGTAAGCAATATTTATTTTCTTCTTGCAGGAATATGATTACTGTTGTAGATGATGAAGAATAATTACAGTTGGTTTGGGCATCACAATTTATTATTCTCTATTGTTGTTGGTTAATGTCTTTGGTGAATTTGTAATGATCATGGTTTAGTGAAGTCAACAAATCTTTGTCACCCGCAATGGAGAACTCATGCTACACATTATATCTCAGCAAATTAAGTTTTTGTTTTACAAATAAAAATAAAAGTAATACATAAAATCACAACAACAAAACTACTCAAATTACATTTCCACAACAGTTATACAACTTTCAACTATATTCTCACATCTGCACACACACACACACACACACACACACGCACACACACACCCACACACACACACACACACACACACACACACACACACACACACACACACACACCCCCACACACACACACACACACACACACATTTCAGTCACTTCCAGCTGTTTTTCACTACAAATACCTACAACCACATAATAAATGTACAGAACATTTAATTTGACTGGCGAACTACTCATATATATATATATATTTATTTGAACTTTTCTTTCTTTTAATATTCCTTTTTGCCATTTCAGTGGCCTGGTGGACACTTTCAAAGATTTATTCGGAGATTTCAAACAGTCCTTTGACAACGGCATCACTCCATATTTTGGCCTGCTTGTTTGTGTATGGGGTGAGGCAGTTGATGTTATTGTTTTTCATAGATTTTTGTTTTCTTTGTTAAAAGTGTACCAATATTTTATCTTTCAACAATCTTTAAGTAGATCTTGTAGGTGAGCGTGACCTGTTAGAGTTCGCAGTAGAACACTAATCTCCGATGCTGTTTTACTAGTGCAGAACGAATAGGCCTGGGTTTGATTCTCTCTCTGTCTCTCTCTGTCTCTCTCTGTCTCTCTCTCTCTCTCTCTCTCTCTCTCTCTCTCTCTCCTTTTCTCGCTTGTAGGCCTAGTTGCATCATTCCTTTTACAATTTGTACACTGATTGTATTGGTTACTACACTGGTGTATGGTGGATGTTTCAGGGACAATATTCTTGGAATTATGGAAGAGAAAGAACGCTGAGCTGGCCTACGAATGGGATGTGGAACAGTTCGAACAGAATGAGCCAGACCGTCCCACCTTCCATGGCACCAGGCCTAAGAAAGTAAGCAACCCACGAATACTGTGCATTGACCAGCGACATATTTAAACTCCATGGTTTCTGTGCAGATGATGTCATGCAGAAATGTTGATGCTCTTTGTGACTTTTGATTATTCAAAATTGAATTTTAAAAAATTTAAAAAATGAAAAATGAAAAATGAAAAAATTATTGAAAATGAAATAAATAATTTTGATTATTCCCAGTACCTGAAGACATTCCATACTTTGCTTTTACTTACAAGTCAGCGCTACTTTAAAGGTCTTTTGCTTTTGCTTTTTTGCTTCAGTTTATTATCCCTTTCTATCGGGAAACTCTGGGCCGCCTGCCCCGGGGAAGGCGTAGTCGCAGCCAGTGGCGCGCCCAAACCCTAGATACCTAACATTATTTGTGAACTTTTGACATTTTTTTGCTGGGGGAGCAAACCGGAGTACCCGGAGAAAACCCCCGAGACGTTGCTCGAGTCTAAAGTAAATAATATTCGGAGAAACATAACGCCCAGATGCAGGATCGAACCCACACCTGTCAGGCGCCATTGGTTTCTGGCTTGTGGACAAGGCAAGTTAGTCCCGCCTTAGCCCACTTGGCCACAACGCTCGCTTTTACTGTACGGAGTCCATTGGAGCTGGACTTATATAGACCACTTATGTGAATTTATCAAGGTCCGAATGACCCTGATAAGAGAGACTAAGTCTGGTCAACCCTATAACTTCAATTCAAATAATAGAACATGACTTAATCTTAACATTTCATGTGAATAGTGATGATTGTTCAAGTCAGTGTTTTGATTTTATCACATCTTTTCACAAGAAAACATGATATTAGGCAAAAAACCCAATGTGCACTGTTCAGATATAATGACTCGCTCAATATTATTGTTATTGTTCTAGGCATGCTGCATTCTGTTTTAATAGTTATACATTTTCACATCTTGTTGGATTTTTTTTTGTCAATCAGGATCCTGTGACACAGGAATATGTGTGGTACTACCCATTCAAACGTCAATGCCTGAAGTTTTCCTTCTCATTCTCCATATTGATTGTCATGGTGAGTTTCTGTGTCATTGATTCACATGTATGCAAAAATGTTGGACTATATAATGTATATTTACCCCCAAATCAAAATTCTCCAGATTTTGTGCTAAATAGTACCAGAATCACACCAGCTCAATGCCTATGTGAGCAGCACTGTTTAGTGCCTCCACATTTTGCTGGCTGCGGGCTATTTATAGCTTGCCTGCACCCTCCCTTCCAGTGAAAGGAAAGGAAAGGAAGCATCAGCGAAGATATTTATAGCTAGCCTGGCTGACCTAACCTCAAAACTTAAAAGCTTTGGTTGAGTCGGTGTGGAATTATGTTTGTAGAAAATGTCCGTTCATCTGCATGTTTGTCTATCCTATCCTATCCTATCCAATAACTTCAAGGTCTTTGGGGCACCACAGATGATCTTTTGACCAGCGTACTCAATCTTTCTCTGTCCTCATCAACCCTCATGGCTTCGCTGAGATTCAAGCCAGTCCATTCTCGAATGTTGTCCTCCCACCTCTTTTTCTGTATCCCTCTTCTTCTGCCTACTTGCACCATGCCTTGCAGGATGGTCTTTGCAAGGCCTGATGCTCTGGTGACGTGGCCATACGATCGGAGTTTCCATTTTTTAACCACTGTGGCTTGTGTGATGGTCTGTCGGATTTCATGGTTGGTGATGTGCTGGGTATAGGAAATGCCCAGAAGTCTTCTGTAGAACCTTCTCTCCATGCTTTGTATTCTTTGTTGTTGATCTGCTGTAAAGGTCCATGTTTCGCAAGCGTATAGGAAGATGGAGATGACAAGGTAAGGCTGCTGCGCTCCCTTGTCATCTCCATCTTCCTATATGCTTGCAAAACATGGGCCCTCACAGCAGATCTACAACGAAGAATACAAAGCATGGAGATGAGATGCTACAGAAGACTTCTGGGCATTTCCTATACCCAGCACATCACCAACAACGAAGTCCGACAGTCCATCACAAAAGCCATTGGACAACATGATGACATGCTCACAGTGATGAAGAAACGGAAACTCCGATGGTATGGCCACATCACCAGAGCATCAGGCCTTGTAAAAACCATCCTGCAAGGCACGGTGCAAGGAGGCAGAAGAAGAGGGAGACCGAAAAATAGATGGGAGGACAACATTTGAGAATGGACTGGTTTGACACTGAACGAAGCCATGAGGGTTGCTGAGGACAGAGAAGGATGAAGTACGCTGGTTAAACGACCATCTCTGGTGCCCCAACGACATTTGAGTTACGGGATAGGATATGATACGCACTGGAGTTGGTGTCAAACCTCTGTACCAGCTGTTCAAGTTCTTGTTCCTCTCCAGCCAATCCATCAATGTCCGTTCATCTGTACGTTCGTCTGTCTATATAGGACAAACTTGTATGGTTTCATGTTCTAAGGTAGTAGCGGGTATGTTGGTAAAGATGTATGATTGGAAAAATACCGATAAAATATTAGTACAGTTTTGGCAATAGTGTACCAGCAGTATTTATTAATACACCGTAAGTTCTGATCAATACGCAAATTCATACTATTTACCAATTGTCAGTGATGGAGATCACGTACAATCGTACGTATTTCACGTACTGAGTTGGGAAATCACGTAACGAAAATATAATGAAAGGGTATAAACACGCACAAAGTCAGTACCAAAGGGGTATGAAAACGTAAAGCTAAGTTGCTGGGAGGTATCATCAGGTACAACTATTTCGGTCGTGCGTACAGCTTTCGCGCAATTTGGATCGTGTGCCTATGCGTCCTGCGCGACCACCTACCACCCTCTATCCCCCTCCTATTCATTCTGTCACTTCCGAGAAACAGCCAATCATATGCACGATAATATTCACTATTTTTTCTCGACGCTTTTGATTGGCTATATAAGACTGACAACAACCCAACATTAAACATGGCCGACAAGCAGCGATCTGAGGGGAAGCCGAAGAAAAGGAAAAATAAAGCAGACAAAACTAATTGCTCAAAAAAATTAAAACAAGATGAAGGAAAAGAAAAACAAACTTTTTTGTCAGCCTTTGGCTTTGAGTGCTCGGTAAGAGAAGAAAAAGGTGAGCCGCAACCGGGCCCGGCTGAAGAAACTCAAACTGATGAAAGACTTTCCACGCAAAGTGTTTATTACGTATGTTTGTGTAACCCCCTAAAAAACTGAAAGGGGGTATAAAAACCCCCTTATGTTTGCAATGAGAGTATGAAAACCCCCACATGTTTTGGTTGAGGGTATAAATACCCCTAGCTTAAAAACTTTCTCCATCACTGAATTGTTGTCCTTTGTTGCATGTTATGTCTTACTGTTTGAACAGATCACCATGGTTGTGATCAGTGTGGTGGCCATCATTATGTACCGCGTGATCATGGACATTGACTACTGCCCGGAAATAGGTGCGACGGAGTGCCTGATGCTGACCACAGTTCTATCATCTGTCCTCAATGCCATATCTATTCTGCTGCTCTCCAGACTCTACAACATACTAGCCAGGAAGCTGACAGAATGGGGTATAATAGCCATGGTTTATTCATGAAGATTTTCTTTTAGTCCCCTATACGCTGATGTGTCCGGGGACGTTAATCTACTTGAACTGAACTGAACTGAATGAAGATTTTCGTTGTGTGTCAACGCAAGGGAAGCAACTACTGTGTGTATGCATTGAGGGCCTGTTGCTATCCAGAATTTCTGTTATTATCTTCTTGCCTAGACTGCTATCCTACAGCACTAAGAAATACATTTTCAGTGTAGTTATTAGTTCTGCTTATTTTTGTGGAACTTGTCAACAAATTTTGAGTTGAAAAAATAGTGTGTGGGTTTCAGATATGATAAATAATTTATTTTGATTGATATAATATTTCATCACTAACCAATTCGAACAGCCAGTTTGCCAGGAACATCAAATGCAAAAGGATGGAGTGACTTAAAATGAACTTGAAGCTATTATTTGTTTACCTCATTTCTGCCTAGGATGAGTAGACATTTAGTAATTGTTGCTGTTCTTGCTGTGGATTGTCAGTTTGCTCTGCTAGATACATTATGGTAAATTTGTTTGTATGCATATGTATTTCAGAGAACCACCGAACACAGACAAGATTTGATGATGCCTTGATCTTCAAGCTGTTTGCATTCCAGTTTGTCAATAGCTATGCTTCGTGTTTCTACATTGCCTTCTTTAGAGGGGTGTGTACCTTTTTTTACAAAACTTGTTTTGATTTTGCTGTGATGAATGCTGACAAACATACTTGATCCAAATGATGATGATAGCGATGATGATGGATGGTGATAAGCTTTTGTAACATGCAGATCTCCTTATCAGCCATCTTGTCTTACACTTTTTGCGTTAGCGCTGATTTCTTCTTTGATGTGAGTTTGTTAGTCCATACAGCAGAAGAGAAGAAAGAAAGGAGGGAAGGGAAGCTTATTTAAACCCGGTCTTTGAGAATCATTAAAGCAAATGTATTAATAGCTATCAGGCTGTTGGTAAGGGTATTTAGGCAGTCTGCCCGAATGTGACGCTGACCTCAATCTGAGTATCTGAGGCTGCTAAGGGCATAAACCTACACACAGCCTATGCTTGATAGGTCTGTGACAATCCGCCAGCGTCAAGTTGGCCTTTTTTAGTGGGGACTTGCCTATTGATTTTCAGCATTAATACACTCAAGTCGGTTTAGGTATTAAAATTGAATTTGTGAATTTAATTTTTTATTAATTATATACAATTTATATACAATTTTTGATTTTATGATTTGTCTTGATATTTTACTGTTTGATTTTGTGTTTCGTAAAATTAGTGCATGTTGTTTTGTTTTTTTGTTGTTGTTTTTAAGTTGCAATATAGAGGTTCTTGATATTATTGCATGTTGTGTTTCAGAGGTTTGAGTCGGTGGGTTTTCTGACTGATGAAAAATACAAGGACAGCTGTGAGGGAAGCTGCATGACTCAGTTATCCTTCCAGGTCCTCGTTCTCATGATTATGAAGCCCTTTCCCAAGTTACTCAAGGACATTATCCTTGTGTAAGTGTGGTTTGTTGTGTGGGTATGAATTGTAAGTACAGGTTGCAGCCCTGGTGGTTTTAGACCTGGGTTTCAAGTAACCGAAGAAAGGTATGAGTGGTATATAATGTTCTATATTTTTGCCTTTTTAAAAATAGGCCTCCTCATGGTAAAAAGATGTTCCAGCATAAAATAATAGTTCTTGGTTTTCAGTATCGTTTTGCTGGCTAATAATATTTAAGAAATAAATTTCACAATGTCTCAAGTTGTTGTAGTGACCCTGCTGAATTGCATTGCAATGCTTCTTGCAAATCTCATGGAAGCAGTTGTCTGAATACATTTATACATGCAGTTTCATAAAGTGAATAAAGCCTATTTGTGTTTGTATAGGTGACTGGTGATGCTTATTACATTTTATCGTATTCGTGACCCATATGGGTGACATTTGGGCTGCTTCCACAGAGAAAGCACAGTAACCTCAAGAGCATCTTTAGGCCAGTGGCCCAAATAATATAAATTGAATTGTCAAAGCTTTTGTAGACCATAATTCTCCCAAATCAATAATCACAAACAACAAATGTCCAGGTGGATCAAACGGATGTGGCGTAAGTACCCTGACTGCTGTAAGTGCCTTCGCAGGCTTTCCTGCTTGTCCACAACCAACCAGGTTTCTAACAGTGATGTGGAAAATGCGGCCAAGCTTGGCAAAAATCAGGAGCAGCTGTCGGCACACCTGCAGTTTCTGAAGCATGAACATTTGAAACCTACGCTTGGCGATTTCACACTGGATGAGTACACTGAGAAGATCATCCAGTACGGTTTTCTAATGGTAAGATTGGATGTTTATTCGAAATTTGGTTGTAAGAATTATTTTGTTTAGTGTTGTTTCTGTAAAAATATTTTCAGTAATTGGTTGCTTTTCAAAAAAAATTTTTTTGTTGCATAAATATTATGATTGTTCATCTTGAGAGTGTACATTTCTGAGAGGAACACAAGGGTGGTGAAAACACTTTGCTCCGTCACCAAAAGCCAGTAAAGATGTGCAGATAATATCTGGAAATACGTTTTGAAATAGTTGGGATTGAGAACGAACCAAAGGTCTGTCTGTCCGTGTTGCTCAGTTGACCATCATATCTCAAGAACCACTGAACAGGTTTTGACCAAACTTTGAAGGCACATTACATAGGTCCTGTGCCATCATATTTGCTCTATCGCAAAGGGTCAGTGTCGTTGGAGCCACTTTTGTTGCTAAACATGGTTTGCTCTATATCTCAAAAACGAACCAATGTTGATGATTTTTGGTATGCTGGTACTTCTCTCATGGCCAATCATTTAGTGTCAGTTCCTTGGTGAGAGTGCTTCTGTAGGTTAAAACTGAGAAAGAAAATGTTGATTGTCAGTAATGTGTGGGAGTGTCTGGAAATTCATTTGAATGGCTTGCCATTGTGTTAGCCTTTAAACATTTTGATTTGTCATCTTTTCAAATAGTATCCCCACTTTCTGGAAATTTAGTGCTTTAAATTCCCACTGTCGCTGTCTTTCTCATTTGCTCTTTCTCATTCCTGCTCTTTTCTATCAATCTGCTATACTATCGTCTTCTTCGCTAGACCAGTCTCCTACCTTTTTTCTTGAAAACTCTTCCGGGACAAGACTCCTTGTTTGTGTATGAGGTCTGTTGGATCAGCTTGGGAATATTGGATGCTTTCTGCTAGGTGGTCACTAGGGCTTCCTATGATGTTATTATTTAGCAATGATGTATGTGTTTTGTTGATAATTTATAATGATGTTTGTATTCTATTTTGTTTTTGTAAACGGGGGTTCGATAAGTTGGGGTGAAGCCTCAGCCGTCCCCTGAGTGGGATGTCTTTATTGTAAAGTGACTGGCTGGTGGAGGGCATTCAGTTTTCCCACTAGGGTTGTTTCAGCAGATCTTTTATGCGGATTGGGGGTTGTCCGGTCCTGATTTGGCTCAGAAGAGTCCGCTGGACCTAAAGCAACAATTATGTTAGTGTCGTTGGAGCCACTTTGTTGCTAAACATGGTTTGCTCTATATCTCAAAAACGAACCAGTTTTGATGATTTCTGGTATGCTGGTACTTCTCTCATGGCCAATCATTTAGTGTCCGTTCCTTGGTGAGAGTGCTTCTGTAGGTTAAAACTGAGAAAGAAAATGTTGATTGTCCGTAATGTGTGGGAGTGTCTGGAAATTCATTTGAATGGCTTGCCATTGTGTTAGCCTTTAAACATTTTGATTTGTCATCTTTTCAAAGCCATATGATACAATATTTTAAATTTCAGTGTACTGTATCAAACATCTTATAGGTGAATAATGTGTGCTTTTCTTTTCCTTTTTTTTCAGCTGTTCGCTACCTCATTTCCCTTGGCTCCATTGCTAGCTCTGATGACCAACATGTTTGATCTGAGAGTGGATGCCAAGCGATTGTTGTGGTGGTACCGCAGACCTGTAGCACACGTTGCTCAGGATATTGGTATGTTTCAGTATTTTCTCTTATTTATATCTTCCCTACTTTCTTTTCTTTTACCTTCTCAGGGGTGCTGAAAGCCCTCACCCAGCCTCCACATTTGAGTACGGATTTGTTCGGTCCATCTAAAACTTGCAGCTCTCTCATGACTTCTGTTTTTTTCTCACTGATCCTTTTCATTTTTCATTTCTTACGATACTTTAGGTCCACGTTTAACTGAATAGTGCACTGTCTCTCATCATGTGCAGACACATTTTCAGTGTAATTGTGTATGAAAGTTTATTAACGAGAATAGTGAATAGTTATGATGGACCACTGGCTTCTTTTATTGGCTGGGTCAATTTTTGTCTTCCATCAGCTCTTCTTTTCCTTCTGTCTTTTCCTCTCCTTACTTCGTGGTGTTAAATGTGTTGTTAATAATTAATCATTTGTCATAATATTTATATTTAAACTTTTGGTCATTAAATTTAACTATTGCATGTTACAGATCATATCATAAACTGATACTGAATGTGATATTTGTATTGCATGTTACAGATCATATCATAAACTGACACTGAATGTGATATTTGTATTAGTGTTTGAATAAGCACCATTGATATTTTCTGTGTTTATCATTCTTCCACTGTTATTGATCTTAAACTGACCAGAAATGTCTATTTGGCATATAAGTGTAATATAGAAACTTTCTTATGTTTTGTGTTCTGTTGAACTGTTTCAGAATTCCTATCAAGCATATTATCACTTGTGTAGCATTTTTACTTGTTTGAAAAATTTGTATCCAACATTGCAATACTAAAGAAAGTTTTCATTTTCTAAGCGAGTTGCTGCTACTCACTGGAATAATCTACCCTTTTCACTTAATTATACGTGCACAAAGCACAGATTCATTTCAGAACCAGTTAGATATATTTCTTACATATTAAAGTTTATTTTACTGCTATGACAAATGATGTGTTATGCATCTAAGCAAATTACATGCCCAACAGACCCAATCAAATCGTGTTGAGTTTGCGAAAGGGCATTTAGAAAAACTTCACTGCCTATTTTACCCCCACTACTACTACGACTACGACGACTACTACTGCTACGACTATGGTTACTACTACTACAATTATGACGACGATGACTACTACTACTATTACTACTGCTACTACTACTACTACTACTACTACTATTACTATTACTATTACTATTACTATTACTACTACTACTACTACTACTACTACTACTACTACTACTACTACTACTACTACTACTACTACTGCTGCTACTACTACTACTACTACAATGTTATCTCATATACCTATATATAATTGTTGTTTACTACTACTACTACTACTACTACTACTACTACTACTACTGCTACTGCTACTACTACTACAATGTTATCTCATATACCTATATATAATTGTTGTTTTAAGAATGTATGTTAGTATGGTAGTATATATAGCTTGGATGTTTATTGGCTAGTAGTAGTACCCATGTTTTCAGGGTAACAAAGGATATGCCTCAATGGATCACATCTAATAAAAATTATGTTGAAAGTGCTCTTCAAATTTTTTTTTGGTAGGGGGGAGAAGGGAAGGAGGTATAGGGATGGGGGGGGGGGGGGATTGAGACTACCTACTTCTTGTGCTTGCACAAACGTTTTGTCTTCCAAAGTATATTCTAGTGGTGTTTGAGTGTTTTTTGTTGTTTTTTTTTTTTCTAATAAACTACTGAATGGTCAGTACTGTTATTACATATTCCCCACCTAAAAAATACTATTGCTGTATCTCATTTTTGCATAGGGATGATTTATGGCAGTAGTATAGCAAAGAATATGTTGTTTTCTAACCTTCAAGGTATGTTTACTGTAGATTCTAATATTCTATATAGATGTTTAGTGTAGCCAATTAATTTCAAAGTTGCATGTGTCATGTTCTAACAGGCATGTGGTATCAGATCTTGCTGTTTGTAAATTTTGCTGGTGTGGTTTCCAATGCCTTCCTCATCGCCTTCACATCTAGCTGGGGGGCCAAGTACAACACTACAGAGAAGCTCATCATTGTTATAGGATTTGAGGTTTGTTACGCAAAGTACACATTTTGTATTAGGAGAGTCAGCCTTCCCCTTGGCATGGCTCCATGGAACTGACTGTCAGAGATCCGTTAAAGCATAGATTGTGTGATAGACATATGCTTCAATAGCCCGTGACACTTGTATTGGGGTCAGTGGCGTTTTTCAGGCATGTTGCTTTGACTGCCTCTGTATGCTAGTAGCATACCTTCCCTCTGTGCCTGAACCTAGTGGCAGTTCAATACTTTTGTTTAACTGAACATTGAAGTGTAACATCTATACCAACCATTGACGATACAGCAAGCAGACAGGTGGGGGTAAGGTGTGGGGGTGGAGGGCAACCATCCCAAAGAAGAGGGGTAGGGACCCTAAATCTACATTGAACCATCAGAGCAATCATACTGCAGAAATGGCCAGTGAAAAACGGCCACTTTTATTTTGCCCACCCCAGGATTCGAACCTGGGTCATTGGTTGGCCAGGCATAAGCTCTACCACCTAGTTACTGCGGAAGGTCCAGGTATTTTTTAAAACGTTCTAGACCACTGCAAGAGAATGTTTCGAAAGCATCCACAGAGCTGATCTTTGTTACAAGATTTGAGTTCATATTGCACAAGACAAAATTTTGAATTGGCGGTTCAAAAGTACCTTCCCCAGTCACTGGAAGGGTATGTCTCTAGATCGAAGTGTTTGCTCTGTTTGCTTTTAGACTCTGCATTGACACCACTTTTTGTCTCATGGTTTAATAATTGTCGGTATTTTTCGGAGCACTTTGAGCCTGCTTCCATAGCAAGGAGAAGCAACACTACACAAACACTGCGTATAAACTTCAGCATTAATGTAGTTATTCATGTCATTTCAGGGTGTTGTGTTTTTGAGTGTGAAACAAGACAAAATAATTGTCTTTCATGTGTGCAGCAATGGGGGATCTATATATTCCCCCTTCCATCCAATCAAACATTTTCCAGATCATTTTTATGTTTAACATTCATGTATCTTTGTTTCCAGCACATGAAGAGATTTTCTCAAATGCTACAACTATTTTTTCCCCTCTAAATGGACTTGCGGGTTTAACATAGAAGGTTAAATATGTCATGTGTGTTTTTGTTTGCGTTGCAGCACATAGTATTTTCTCTAAAGTATATCGTGGCCTACCTGATTCCTGACACACCATCCCATGTCACGTTGGCAATCCGAAGGGTAAGATTTGCTGATGCTACTGCTGTTTCTCTTCTGTGCTATTTGTAAAAAAAAAAAATGTTTTGTATAGTGTGTAAATGGAGGACTACTAGTGTTACTTTGTTGCCAGATTAATTTTGTTTGGATGGTAATGTTTTTTTGTTTTGTTTTTTGATGATTGGACAACAAAAAAATGTTTATTTTGTGAGAGATATTTTAAATGAGGATGGTTCATTTTTGACTCTTCAGAAATTTCAAAACAAATTTAATATTCAAGTTCTAATGCTAGATGTTTTTGGCTGTGTTAGTTATGTTAGATTCTGTTTGAGAAAAAATGTTCTAATATAGTGGAACCTCTGGTATCCGTCTCTCTGGTGTACGACTCCCTCCATTATGTGACCTGAAAACTTCTGACGGATTCACTTCCAATAATAAATGACCTCTGGTATGCGACAACCTCGTTTATGCGACCAGCGACCGTGTCTTAAGGCCTTTATACGACCGTCTTAGGGCAATTTAAAACAGATATCAGTTAATTTGTTGTCTGTACCTTTCGTTTTTCCTCTCATGTTAGTGTACGCCTGCTGTTGTCTGCTATTTTCGGTTCGCAAATAAGGGACATTACTCGCCTACACTGGCTTGTCAAAATGGAGTCGCGCAAGAGGAACGTTTTGAGTATGGCAGAGAGAATGAAAGTGATTGAAAGAAGTGAAAATGGGGAGAGTTGTTTGTCTATTGCAAGAAGTTTAGACGTTGGGAAGACCCAAATTCAGCTCATCATAAAGGATAAGGAATCTGTGAAACTACGATGGGAGAGTGGAGAAAGTGGCGAAAGGGAAACATCGAAACTGAGAGCTTCTGCACTGAGAGACTTGGATGAACGCAGTGGCAGTGGTTCGACTGTTTTCTATTTTTGAAGTTGTGAATAAAAGACAAAGCTAAAAAGGATACATATTTTACAGTTTCCTTTGTCAGAGAATACATGCTGGTGAGTGTGGAAATTATGACTACATACCCCTCCGAGCCTGATCCTCCTCCCCCCCTCCTTACCCCACCCCTTGTTTCCGGTATAAGACCACCTCTATTATAAGACCGTATCTTCTCAGATTTTGGACGGTCGTATACCGGAGGTTCCACTGTATTTGAAAGAAGGGATACAGTGCAAGTGGAGCAAAATAAAACATAGCGCTGTTGTAAAAGCTATGATGGGAGCAAAGACTTTTTATAACATATTATTTGGAAAACCAGTTTTACCAAATGCTTGTAAAGACTGGGAAAGCTTTCTAGGAATGGAAATTAAGTGGACTAACGTTTTTTGGAATAACAAAGAATACAACAGAAATAATTTTACGATGGTTTCCAATGAAGTTAAATTACTGTATTCTTGTTGCCAACTCCATTCTGAAGGATATGAGAATAATTTCAAGCAATGTCTGTAATTTGTGTATGTGTGAAGGAGACACGATATTTCATTACTTATGGGAATGTACACATGTGCAGAAGTTTTGGACCAATTTTGTTGCTTTTCTGATAGATAAGACCTACAACTGTGAAAGACTAGCTCTTAATTCATCTTTGGTTCTTTTTCGACATGACAATTTAACAAAAACAGATGAAAGTTTCATGTACATTTTATTAACAGCCAAATTTTACATTTATAAATGTAGAATTTCAAAAGTAAAACCAATGTTCCAACTCTTTTTGATAGAATTGAAATACATATATCAAATGGACAAGTACGTTTTTGAAATGGAAATGAACCAAGAGAAATTTTAACAAAAATGAATATCGTACATTAAATTGGTGCAAAAATTATTACAACAGTTTATTCCTGGTTTTCTATATATATATTTTGGTATAAAATATTGCACAATTATATGTATTAACGGGTATGGCGAATAGTTACAAAAATGTTGTACTTTAGATTAGTGTTCAATCAAAATGTGTTAAGAGGAAGTAAGGATGTGTATTCTGCATGCCTAGTGTTGGAGACTAAATAAAGAAACTGTGGCAAAAGAATAGAGGAAGCTGCAGCGTAATAGCATCGACAATTTGCCAGGACTGTCCAAATGGATCAGCTATTACATTTATTCGTAAGTGCAGCTGCCGTTGTGTCTTCTGATGCCAGAGAAAATAAGGTATATGTTCGTGAAATATGTTGTGCTGTGTGTGACGGGTCATTGGCCTTGTGAATAATATGCGTAACACATTTGTGGACTGTGTGCATGTGCAGGAGCAATACCAGATACAAAAGAAAATGGAAGACCCTGTGAAGGACACTGATTTTAAGCACCTCTTTCCAGTGGACGAGCAGTAAGTATTGGTGTTTTGGGCTTTGTCCAAGTAATGAAGAGCTTGTATCTTTGTTTTAATAGTTATACTTTAAATGGTCAGGGCATCCAGGATGTGTGTTCTTGTTGTGTGTGTGTTTGTGTGACAGTGAATTTACTTGGGGAATTGCATTCTCGTCACAGGAAAAGATGATGTTATGCAAGGGTAGTCATTGCTCAAGCAGATGCTAAGCTTTGAAGTTTAGACAGCTTTGCCTTGTTTTGTAAATAAACAGCTCTGCCTGTTATAATTGTGACCCGTCATAACAAAGGGGTACCAAAGGTGATATTTTTAGGTTTAGAGTTATATATATTTTCTGAAACTAAAAGAAAATAGGCCTACCTTTATTTTAATATATGACCCATAGATCTAGGTTAAAAACTCAAGAAGTTATTCCACTTTAAAGGCACAAGGTGTAAGAAAGCTAGTTTTGAGAAAATGGCCGCCAAAATCGGACACCCTATAAAGCAACATTTTCCTTTGTTACCATAATATATTTTTATTAGAAATCACACAAACACTTTAAAAACATCAGATTTATCAATACAGGAAAAAGATTTGTCAAGATAATATGATGTTTATAAAAAAATATCGTTGTAAACAGGATTGTTTTAGACATTATTTGCAATAATTACCGCTAAATACATGCAATTAATGACATTATTTTCATACTTACAGGTTAAAATATGGCTTAATATTTTGATAGGAGACAGATAAATGCCTACGCTAACCAAAAATGCAAAAAAGTCAAACTGACCCAGATTGACCCAAACTACCTTTATCCGGGCCCTAGCACAGAATCACAGATGCCGGCTTTGGTACCCGTTCGTGAAATCGGGTCACAATTATGAACTTTAGTTAAGGTGCTATTTTTTAGAATAAACCTGGATGCTATTAATAGGCACCGGAACCAATGAACATATCCATTTCTATCAAAAGCATACAATGAACATATCCATTTCTATCAAAACCATACCTTTGAAAGAAATGTATTTCCTTAATATTTTTTTCCATGTGGGGCAACACTCATTTAGAATTTGAAAATGGTCCGTGATGCTGAAATATGTGATCTTGGTGGCCAGTTAAAAACGAGAAGATTTATGCACTATCCCTTTCACACTTGGAAGTAAAGTGCAGAAATAAGATTGAGGTTCCTAAATGTTATTTTCTTTTATTATAATACTGTTAAATTTTGACTCATGAGCATTTCAAAAAACAGAAGCAATCTTCTATGAAAACTGTACATTCTTCACTGCTGTTTTATCTTATCACAGCTTTCCAAGTCATTCGGGCCAAGTCAAGATAAATTACCAAATGAACTAAAATACACAGAATTTAGTTTTGGTGAATGCATAAAACATTCAGTCACTTTTCACAACCTGCATTCCATGCATTCAGCTTACACAAGTCAGAAGCGAATTCATTAGTTGATGAGTGAAAATGCACGAAAGGTATACTTTTTTTGGGGGGGGGTCAGTTGGTCTGGTAGGCTCAAGAACTTTCAACGTTTTGTTTTATTTTAGTGTGGAGGAGGATGAAGACAACCTTAAAGGTGGCAGTAGCGGAGGTGGTGGTGGAGATCATTCTTCCAGAAGCAACCTCAACCACTCGTCACCAAGTCGCCACTCCACCTCAGTGGCAATGCAGCCTCTGTCGAAGAGCACCAGTGTCATGTACACCAGAGACCCTACCGCGCTGAGCGAAGATGATGTGCTCGGTGCATCTCGGTATGTGGACCCTTTAGAGCAAGAAACGGAGGTAACTGCAGCTCAGCCTGAGAAAGAGCTGTGGTATTGCGGCCAGCCAACTGACAGTGACAGCTCAGCTACCAAGCTTATTGGAGGCCAGAAAGGCATAGTTTCACCCAGCAAAAAGGCCAGAGAGCCTGCCAAAAGAACCGATAGCTGGCAGATGTCAGACACAGAACTCTTTGGTTCCAGGTGTGTCCTTGGTCTTTTAACCTGCACTAACACTCATGGCATTAGCTCAGGAGTTCATTATTCCATTGTCAAACTTTTTTTAATGAGAGATATAAAGACTGTTGTTTTGTGTTTTTGTCGCTTTGGGGATTAACCCACCTCTATTGTAAGGTCTTGTGGTTTGTTTTTTTGTCATGTGAGCCTACCGTATACTTCTTTTTACCAAGTTTGAATTAGGCCTTATTTTGGTTTATAAAGTCCAACACATGCTGTTGTCCAAAGATACTAAGGTCATACTATATTTTTTACATTCAGTTATTACAGTAGTACTTCCGGGAAAGTGATTTGTGGGCTTGTGAGGGGCAGGTTACTGCTGTTACGGTGATATGAATATGGAATATGTGTGGTCGATAAGTTAAGTTCTGGCTAAGGTCGATATGAATACCTGCCCTTACCCAAAATCCTGTAGAGAGTATTATAGTTAAATTGATTTGAGGAAACCCAACAAAAAAAAAAAACACAATGAAATGATCATCTATATATGCGAGTCTGAATAGAAAGATAAACCTTTTTAGTCCTGAGCCAATGCCTGTTAATCTTGCATGTACTGCTTGTCACTGTGCATATAGCTATTAATCAATGTTCGTTTTGATATGATTGAGAATGTGTATGGTAAATTTACTGACCTATACAATAGTATACAATGATGCTATCACAACACACAAGTTTTTCTTTCTTACCACTCTGTTTTTATTTTGTCTGAAACACTATTCGTGTTATTTGTGACTGGTTTTCTGTAGACACTGCACTGAAAGTTTGATTGTAGGAAACGCTTTAATGTTTGGAAGAAGTTAAGAAAAGTTAAAGGTTAATCATAAATTTAATCAACGCTTTTTTTTAAAAGTGTAAACTTGTAGAATTTTACATGTATAATGTGTGTGTTTTAATCTTTTGTCAAACATTTTATGATCAGTAGATCCATATATTTACTAACAGTTTTTGGCTTGTTCCTTGCTTTTCTGACTTTGTTTTCTTATGCACACTTTCATGCTCCATTAATCTCTTATCTAACAAATGGATAGAAAATGCACTTATTATGTGGAAATATGAAACTAATCAATGCAAATCTTATATTAGTTTATTATTTCTTTTATTGGTTTTAACAGGTAAGGTCTTTTTACTGGTATGAAAGTAAAGCTTCACCCCTTTTATTGCTTTTTGCTTGTTAAAAATAGCAATTTTGTAATTATTATTTTATTTATTTCTTCCTGCCAACCCACCTCACCCCCACTACCATCCTATCCCACCCCCTCTTCTCCTGACTATTTTTCAAACTGTTTTTAATTTGTGAAGAAGGATTAAGAAGATGAATTATCTACAATAGTTACTCCAACCTTTTTGTTTGGTTATTTAATAATGATAATAATAATAATAATAATAATAATAATAATAATAATGGTATTTATATAGCGCTTTTTCCTAATGACATCAGTTCAAGGCGCAGTTCTCACGCCTTTATACTTAACGTTAACATCGAAATACATACGAAAAGAAGTGAAACAAAAACGAGACACTAATAAATTATGCAAAGACATAATAAAAACATGAAAAAGAATATATTATAGAAGTAAAAAATACAAGAAAAGGGAGAGAGAGGAGAGAGGGGGGGGGGTGAAGAGAACAGCTCAGGAGTGAGTGGTGCTGGGAGTGACGGTGTGACAGCGGTGGTCTGAATCACAAAATAAGGAATGATGTTGGTGATGGGGGGAAAGATCAGACATTTTTAAGAAAGAGACAAGTTTTCAAGTTGGAATTTGTGCACACAGTTCTGTTGTTGTTAGTGTTGTTGTTGTTTATCTTCTCGATTTGTTTCTCCATGTTTTGTTTAACAATGAACAACTGGAATGACTTGATAGCTTTCATTATAATTTTTGACCCATGTGCAGAGCAGTGAGTGTGACTCTGTTTCCCCCCCCCCCCCCCCCCCACCCCCCCAAAAAAAAATTAATAAAAAATAAAATAAAATTCAAGATTTTTTCAAATCTGTGTGAGATGAGTCCTAAATAGTCCAAAAATTATATATTTTTTAAAAAGTCCGTCCGTCCAAATGTCTATCAGCCGTCCGCGGACTGTCTGTGCAAAAACTTTAAAGTGGCTAAGTACTCAGAACCTATTTGAACTATGACAACCAAACTTGGTAAGATAGTGTATGCCTATGAGACCTCATAAATGATCAGTGAATGAATGATTTCATATCAAGGTCAAGGTCACAGGGTCATAAAATGTTAGTAAAAAAATGACAATTTTTCTTTACAGAATTTCACTTTTTTCTAGGTTATTAATGTTATGATTCTTTGATATATGATAGATATCAATGAGACACACATACTGTACACATTTGGTCAACCTCACTCCAAGGACAAGGTCACTGGAGCTGTCCAAAGTCAGTATAGGCACTTGGAAGTGACCTTGACCCTAAACTATGAGAGATATAAAGTCCAAACTTGTTGTATTTAGAGATGATAGATTGATCTTTTATATTTGTTCCGTTTTTGCATTGATCTTGAAGTTCAAGATCATTTTTAAACCTTGCAAACATTTACAAAAAATAGGTCATCGTACAGTGGAATGGCTGTTTATTTAACATATAGTATGCAACAACATTGGGTTATTTGATCAGACATGCATGAGAGGTCCCGTTAGGGTCAAGGTCATCCCAAGGTCACAATTTTTTTTCATAATTCAATTTTTGCTGTAGTTTATTTGATAGTGCATAAGTGTATTTGGAGCCGGAGGTCAGAGTCATCTCAATGCCAAGAACATATAAAGATTAAAGTCGGTATTACTTTGCATTTTAATGCCCCTGTTTCATTTTGTTTTTTCTGGGTGCTCATTTTCATGTTAAATATTGCTAGTTCCATAAAGAGCATGGGAGTCATATGGGCATATATAGCTCTTGTAGACGGTTTTTCGTGTTGCCACTGTCTTTGTTGTTTTTGTATTTTGTACTGTTTTTTTTTTCTGACTGTTTGCTTGGATTTATTTTATTTTATATTTGCCCATACTAACACTTACAGTGTGGTGTTGCAATGTTTGCTTCAACTATCTCACCTGATACCAAAGAGGTCTGCTTTCACATTACCTGGAAGGTGGCTATATAACCGCATGGACATTCATTTTTATAAATGTGCGTGGCATGCTTGCATGGCATGGTTTTCAGGCAAAACGGATGCTTCATAGAGAAAACAAAATAATATTGTTCAGCCGTTTGCTTTGTGTTTTGGTAATCGGTATATGCATGTGTATCACAGTAATTGGGACTTCCTATACAACACATACAGTATATTGGACCTGTTCTATTTCTTGCATGGGGGTTGCGAAGTGTAAGATTGAACTAATGTAATAACCTCAATGATGTTTGTTCAACATCTTCCCCTCCCTTTCCAATGCTCCTTCTCCTCCTAATGCTAATGGCAACTATAGATGATGCTTGAGCACTCCCCCATTCCGTTCTCCCGATCCTTACCCAAGGTTGTTTGTGGGTTTTTTGCCCACCCATCTCTTAATGTAATTTTTTTTAATGCTTGCAGATCGACAGTTATTTGTTTCTTGTTCAGTTATTATTTGGGGTTACTATTTTTAACCATTTATTTTATTTGTTTTTAATATTGATCGTTTTGTTTTGGGTGGTTTGTTTCCTTCCCACCCCTTCTCCTAATGTAGTTTTCCTAATGCATGCATTCCGTCAGTTATTTGGTTCTTTTTCAGCTATATTTTGGGTTACTATTTTGAAGATATATTTTTATTTTATTTCAATTCTTTTATTTTGATTTGTTTAGGGTAGTTTTGTAAACTTATTTATTCATGTCCTAGACGGGTCAGTGCCGGCTACACAAATACACCCAGCAAGTCCCTTCATCCTCAAACCCGCTTGCCCAGGATTGTGCTCAGATATCTGGGAGTCAGTCTATGCGTCCAAAGGCTGCAAGTCATTAGTGGGCACTTTGGGTGGCTTGAATTTAGATGTCGTAACGACCAGCACCTTTAGCAGCCTTTGAGCTGAAAAAGCACTTTATAAGAATGGCGAAATAACAAAATAAATAAATAACTGGACCCACATTGTTTTTGATTTTTTCTTTTGTTTGTTTGGTGACGCTTTATTGTCCCTTTTTATCGGGAAATTCTGGGCCGCCTTCCCTGGGGAAGGCGTAGTCGCAGCCTGTGGCGCGCCCAAACCCAACCTACCTAATATTGTGTTTTTGAAATTTGCTGGGGAGCAAACCGGAGTACCTGGAGAAAACCCCAGAGACGTTGCCCGAGTCGAAAGTTAATAACATTTGGAGAAACATAACGCCCAGATGCTGGATCGATCCCACACCTGTCAGGCGCCATTGGTTTCTGGCCTGTGGACAAGGCAAGTTAGTCCCGCCTTAGCCCACTTGGCCACACCGCTGGCATTTGTGTACTGTATGTACTATATATAGACAGGCTTCCATCCCCCTCCCTCTCCTCTCTTCCACCCCTACCCTTTAAAAAAAATAAAAACATGAACAGTCATCCATTGTGTCATTGAATCATCCATTGTCTCTACTGACTGGTGAGTGTGATTGGAGTGCAAGGCATTGCCTGTGTGCAGGAATAGCAAAGTCAGCACTTCAGACATTCGTCCAGGGGGCAAAACGCTGTGGGAAACGGTCAATGAGGTGGAGGTGGAGCAGCCATCTGGTATGCGTGCATGTTCGCCAGACTATCCTAAGGCTAATATGGGTTTGTGTGTGTGTGCTTTCTTCCATCACATTTTTTTTTAATGATTCCATGGGGGACATTATATATATCTACTATGGTTTCTTAAACCTTTCACTGTTGATCACTTTTGAGAGTAACATTTTGCTTAACTTTTTAGATACTTATAACTTTGTACAAATCAGTGTCTATATTAAAATCTGGTACTATGTATAGCTCTTACTGGTTTTAAGGATCACGCTCAGTTTTCCACACACACTAAATTGAAACAACTTTGTTTTTTGTTAAAAATCGTATATGAAAAAAATGTTAAATTGAATGCGGTGGTTAAATTATGCCATCTAATGATCATTGAGTTTTATTCATATTGGTAACTTAAATTTCAAGGACGCGTTGCATAGAAAAGGTCTGAACTTTAAAAATAAAAGAAAAAGTAATGGCAAAATTTTGAGTTACTGTACTTAAAAAATAGTGTGACTGTTTGCCTCCATGGAATCCTTGATTTTGTTATTTTTAAAAATATTTATTTAAACTTTCCTGTAGTTTAATCATATTAACTTGCATGTTGGTGTTATTGCATAATATATATTACATATTTTATCAAGGACATATATTCTGGCTTCAGTATTTATTCAGGTAATCTCTGTCTTTAACACAATATATTGCTGTAGGTTTAGCAACCATGTAAAACGTGTAATCTCTTTCTTAACAAAATATTTGACCCTAGTTGTAGCAACCTTGTTACATGTAATTGTTTTGTACTGATGAGGAATTATGTAATCAGTCAAATGTATTTTTACTCCCGAGTTGCTCGCTTTCTTCTTTATAGTTTTCTCTGCATGATAAAGTATTCATTCACCTAGCATGCATGTTTTGTAAGCAATGTAAATTAGTGCTGTCTTGGTCTCTCATACTCTCACTATTGAATCATCATTTTTTTAACAAACACTAACATAGAGTTTAATAATGAACATTTGGTTGAAGCATGCTTAAAAATGCCTACTCTCTCCAACCCTCTTCAACATCTTCAACATCTTCCTAGAACGCATCATGTCAGATGCCAATGCAGATCACGAAGGCACAGTCAGCATAGGGGAAGAGCAATCTCCAACCTTCGTTTTGCGGATGACATTGATGGACTGGCTGGAGAGGAACAAGAACTTGAACAGCTGGTACAGAGGCTTGACACCACCTCCAGAGCCTATGCAATGGAAATAAGTGCAGAGAAGACCAAAATGATGACCAACAACACCAATGGCATAAACACGGACATCAAAGTCCTAGACCCATCCCTCAATACAGTGCATAGCTTCAAATATTTAGGAGCCATTGTATCAGACAATGGGTCCCAAAAGGAAGTCCTCTCCAGGATCGCACAAACAACTGCTGCCCTGGCGAGGTTGAAGCCAATTTGGAAAGACAGGACCATCAGTCTACATTCCAAGGTAAGGCTGCCGCGCTCCCTTGTCATCTCCATCTTCCTATATGCTTGCGAAACATGGACCCTCACAGCAGATCTCCAATGAAGAATACAAAGCATGGAGATGAGGTGCTACAGAAGACTTCTGGACATTTCCTATACCCAGCACATCACCAACAACAAAGTCCGACAGACCATCACACAAGCCATTGGACAACACGATGACCTGCTCACAGTGGTGAAAAAACGGAAACTCCGATGATATGGCCACGTCACCAGATCATCAGGTTTTGCAAAGACCATCTGCAAAGCACAGTGCGAGGAGGTAGAAGAAGAGGGAGACCGAAAAAGAGGTGGGAGGACAACATTCGAGAATGGACTGGTTTGACACTGAGCGAAACAATCAGAGTTGCTGAGGACAGGGAAAGATGGAGTATGCTGGTTAAACAATCATCTGTGGTACCCCTACGACCTCCGAGTTACAGGATAGGATAGGATTGCCTTTGTAATTATTCTAATGACATATTATAATCATGTATGAAAATACTATTTTGCTGCCTTCAACTTTGTATCCAGATTTTGTAGATGTTTCGTTCAAAGTGAAATCTCTTAGATCTTTCAATCCCTAGAGATTTGAGAATCTGTCAAAATATTCTTAGTTTACATTTTAAAAGTCTGTAATGCATTTGTTTTATTTTATTATTATTTTATACATTATTATTTCTTTTAATTCAATTTAATTTTGGGGTAGAGGAGAGCAGTTATCTTACCAAAGTAAATGTAGGCCAGGCTGTGAATGTGTAAATTATATGCTGACGTTCTTGTATTATTCTTTATTAGTGTTATTATCCACCACAGCCTCCACCCCACTCCTTTTAAATGATGAATCAAACATTGGTTGTGAATATCCTTCATGACTTAAGAATATGTTTCAGAATCAAACATTGGTTGTGAATATCCTTCAAGACTTAAGAATATGTTTCAGAATCAAACATTGGTTGTGAATATCCTTCAAGACTTAAGAATATGTTTCAGAATCAAACATTGGTTGTGAATATCCTTCAAGACTTAAGAATATGTTTCAGAATCAAACATTGGTTGTGAATATCCTTCAAGACTTAAGAATATGTTTCATGCTTTTCCATAAAGCCTTTTGCATGGGAAGCTGCAGAATACTAGACAACCCACATGTGAATTTAATTTATTAGTAATGAATGTAATTAATTTGTTCATTAATAATTATTACATTAACTTTTTAAATTAGGAGGCATAATGTTGAAAGAGAAGGTAACATCAAGGAAGGTGTTACATTCATGATTTCCCTGATGAAATTGTAAAACTAATTATGAATTGCTTAATACTTATTTTTCAGTTCCTGACTCTCCTCCCCTGAACCCAAGACAACGACTTCAACCTGGTTTCTCCACGTCAGAGTGCTGAAATAATCAAAACACATTGTTTTGATTCGAAAGACATTCAGCACTCCTGCACAGTTCACACCAATAGCATAAATTCATCTTATGGTTTCTATATTTTGTGACTTGTACAGCATTGGATAAATCAAACGCACACTGTCAGACTGTAACACATCACTACCTAGGATTTATTATGCTCTTGAAATTTGAGATCAGAGATCACGCACTGCCCTTGAGTGTACACATCTTACTTCTTACATCAATCCATCCACTCACTTTTTAATTTCTGAACTTTGTGACCCGGTTAGCATGGATGGTGTACGTTGTAAGGTTTTGTACTTTTGACTTTAAATACGATTAATGCAGTTGCTGTTAGCTTCTATTCACCAATTATTGTTGGGTTTAGCATGTCATAAAATTATTTTATGTAGTATTTTACTCACGTACATCAGCAGTGATGTAAACCTATACTCACCCATTTGTATTGTTGTTGGATTTAACATGTTATTGTTATTTGAGTTGAGTTAAGGTCTTTTCCTACAATAATATAGAATGACATATGACAGTTCTTTAACATTTAATGTCTTCACCATTGTGATTTTCGAAACCAACCCCCCCCCCCCCACTCCCTACCCTTACCCTCTATCCCTGCTCCCCTTCCCCTCCCCAATATAAATTTTTTTTTTAAACCCTAAATAAATAAAAACAATAATAAATTAATAAATTGAATGACATGTGGCATATTTATAATAAGTGATATATTCTTCCTGATTACTAACAGCTGAGCTTAATATTTTGATGTTTTTATCACATACAATACATCAGCAGACAGTCTGTGTTTTCCACATGTTTACAAAGTTGGAGGTCTGATTACCAGCTTTTTAATTTTTTTCGCTTTCTTTTGTTTTAGATTTCACATTTGCTCAAATGGAAATATTTATTTGTGGTAGGTGATGAATTAAGCATACTGTAGTAGTATGACGTCTAATGAAAGAAAGGGCAACAAACCCCTCGCCCCTCCCCCCCCGTGGGGGTGCAGGGGGTTTCAGTATAAATAGTATCCCCACTTTCTGGAAATTTAGTGCTTTAAATTCCCACTGTAGCTGTCTTTCTCCTTTGTTCTTTCTCATTCCTACTCTGTTCTATCAATGTTCTATCAATCTACTATACTATCTTCTTCTTCGCTAGACCAGTCACCTACCTTTTTTCTTGAAAACTCTTCCGGGACAAAAGTCCTCATTTGTGTGTGAGGTCTGTTGGATCAGCTTGGAAATATTGGACGCTTTCTGCCAGGTGGTCACTGGGGCTTCCTATGATGTTATTATTTGGCAGTGTAGGCATTTTATAGGTATGTGTTTTGTTATATTTTATAATGATGTTTATAATCTATTTTGTTTGTGTAAACGGGGGTTCGATAAATTAGAGTACAGCCTCAGCATCCCCTGCATGGGATGTCTTTATTGTAAAGTGACCGGCTGGTGGAGTGCCTTCAGAGTTACCACTATGGTTGTTTCGGCAGATCTTTTATGCAGATCAGGGGCGAGTCCTCTTTCAGCGAAGTTGATTTTGTGGTCCTGATTTGGCTATACTGGTCCTGAGTTGGCTCGGAAGAGTCCGCTGGACCTAAAGCAATAAACCCTAAAGCAATAAACATGTAATGTAATGTAATGAAAGGGCAACAACTCACTGCTTTACTGACAATCTGTCCGTATTGACCTCATTGACTAATTAGTGATTCATGTGAAGCATTCTCGTAGTAGAACAAATGAAGCCTTAACAAGATTTGAGCAATAGTTGTAAGGTGACACGTTGATCACAAACCATTTTGTGCTTCCAGAAAATTTAAATTGCACTAAATTCACTATAACTCGTGGAATTAAATATTTTTTTAATTATTTTTTAAAAAAAAATTATAATGCTGTTTATCTTGATCACTGAAAATAGATAGATTTTGGGTAAATGTGATGATCGTTTCTGTTTCCTAATATGAGAAAGTAGTATCTTTTATCATGTATATTTTACTGTGGTTATAATGGCCAATTTAGGTAACAACTTGACAGACTTTTAACTAATTGTTTTTAAATTGTAATGTATGATGATAATGTCCATTTATAAGGCGCGTGTTTCCATCCATTGTCCATTGAATGTACAAGATTGTAGATCTGAAACTCACATTGTTGATATTGATGTACGTGTTTTGTTGTAATGTTTTAACCTTTTTCTTCTTCCAGCAATGTCTAATGTTAAGTGCTTTTTACCATTAATGATATGATTCACCCAATATTCATTATATCTTATAGCATTTTGAAATGTCCCATTTAAAGGCAGGTGGTTAGTCTGATTGCTAATTACCGTCAATGTACTTTTTATTCTGTTTACATCGTTTTTCATGTTATCATGTTGGGATTTCATTTATGGTATCCTTACATCTACAGTAGTTGTTTGTTTGTATCATTCACTGAAACGATAAGACAATCTTGAATATATTTACTCTGATAGTAGTAAGGTTTCAGTCAGTAATTCATTTTCTGTTTCTCCACTCTATCACTGCATGAAGAATCTCAGGGCTGTTTCAATATTGTTACTTATCATGGACATCCTATAAATACACTCCATTCCAACGTTTTTTTTCTGTTCACAGAGAGTTGATTTAGATTTTTTTTAAAAGTCTAAGTGATCAAATTCTGTTTAAAGCATCAAATCGAAATGTAATTAAAGTGTGTCTGAGGTCGCAATAAAAGTAAAAAGGAAAAGAAGTGTCTAATTCACCTGAAAGATTAATATTTGCTTATATATATTGGTTCTTTTTTTTTGTGTCCGGAATTTTTGAGAAAGTTTACTTTAACCACATCATGTCTCTAGCCTGTAGCAGACACTCTTTGGAAAGCGTAGCCTTGGTTGCTTGTCTTTGATGTGGCGTCATGATGGCCTATTGTGTGTGCCATATTTTGTTGCTCTACAAATGCAGCCTCACTCATTCACATGATTTACAGCAGGTATTGTAGTGAGGCATTGACAGTTTTGCCACCTCAAGGTGCTATACAGAACAAACATAGGCTACTTTGGTAGTCTTCGATCCAGCGGTATCAATACGTTGTCTGACAGGCACGAAAGCAAGCAGCGCGCAGCCCAAACAATATTTTGACGTAATCGCTGAGTTGCTCGTTTCTGGAGCGACCTTTGGGTATGGTCAGAAAGGCGCATTATTGTTATTGTTTTTGGCGCTTATGAGAAAGCTTTCTCCACAAAAATTTAGATTGTTAAGTTTTTCAATAACCATACAGTTTATTGTACAAGTTTGAAACCTTGACCCAGACACACTTTAACAGACAGAAGTTGAGATTTGATTGATGCAGACTGCAGATTACATTAAAGAGACTTGTAAGACAATAATTATTGAAGTACAGATATTTTCTCTCTGATTTACGTGGTTGAATTGGTAGGTGGTTGGGACAGGGGGTGGGTGAGGTGGTTGAGGGTGTGTAGGGAGAAGAGCAGCTATTGTGGCCATAGTGATAAAACAAATCATCAGAAGAGATGTAGTTACATGCAAACTCAGCAGTTACGTAAGACATTTGCCAAATAACTAGCAGCTTTGTTTGAATGCTTTACCATTGCATGGTCTGTGATACGTATACCTATATGATGGTTTAGTGTTTTTGCCATAATACTTTGTACTTAAGATTGTTGTGGCGGTGTTGTTATCATGATTGTTACCTATACGTCATTTTTAAACTTTCATATTCTTAGAGATTTGCCAAATGTTAATTACAATGTACAGTGTAGTTTTGAGTACCAGATTTTGAAGCTGTTAATGAATGTTATGTTTTGTTCATTATGCTCACATATGTTTTGTGTATTTATTAATTGTAATTTTGAATATAACCAATTTTGTTATGTACATTTCAGTTTAATATTTGTTTTAATGTATTTTATATATATTTTAAGTGAATGAAATTTCAAGACATACTTTATAATTTTGATAGCAGTGTTAATGATGTATGTACATAATGATTGATAGCAAGTTTTAATTTCTAATTAATTAAGATCACGTTGCATGACTATAATTAGTAACACTGATTGGCCAGTTTGTTGTTTTTTTAACCAGTAACAATAAATATAAAAACTTAAAATATTTTTTTAAAGCATGTAGGTTTAGGCACCACTATTCATCCTGCAGTGTGTCTTGGGCAAAAAAAACCTGGCAGGGCCCAATCCTCTCCAGGCTGTTGGCCACAGCCGATATCCACGAATACAGTGTGGCTCGCCTTGGCCCCGAGCACGTGATCATTGAACCTGTAATAATATGAGGTTCATCCGTCCTGGCCGGTGACTTCTGTGTAGAAGACTTTCGCCCAGTGATGCCGTGCTGACATCACCCCTGTTAGTCGCCTCTTATGACACGCCGGGAAATGTTGGGTCTATTCTATTCAGTGCCCGAACCCACAGGGCATAGCAGATCACTCACAGATACCGATCTACAATGAAGAATACAAAGCATGGAGATGAGGTGCTACAGAAGACTTCTGGGCATTTCCTATATATCTAGCACATTACCAACGACGAAGTCCGACAGACCATCAACAAGTCATTGGACAACATGATGACATGCTCACAGTGATGAAGAAACGGAAACTCCGAAGGTATGGCCATGCCACCAGATCATCAGGTCTTGCAAAGACCATCCTGCAAGGCACAGTGCAAGGAGGTAGAAGAAGAGGGAGACCGAAAAAGAGGTGGGAGGACAACATTCGAGAATGGACTGGTTTGACACTGAGCGAAGCTATGAGGGTTGCTGAGGAGAAAGAAAATGGAGTACGCTGGTTAAACAATAATCTGAGGTGCCCCTACGACCTCCAAGTTACGGGATAGGATGGGTTTAGGATCTTAACCAATAAACTAAACAGTTGGTTTGAAAGACGCATTAGTAATTATTATAAATGTTATTTATTTATTTATTTTTGTGGTTGTCCTGTATAGATTAGTGTTACTTCTGACTGAATAAATTGAAATATGTAAACACATAAATCTTCCCACCCACCAAAAGCACGATCAAAGCGCTTGTTTAGTTGTGACTGCACTTGTTTAAATAAGATCTCTTTAGTAGTTATTATAATAGTATTTGCCAGTATATGTACTACCTAGAAAACGTAATTGTATTTTTGTTGTGATAAATTTACAGTTGGTCTACATTTGATGCGAAGATTTTTGGCTAATTGATTTGATATTAATGTTACGGAAATGTTGAACAATGACAGAGCCTGTGCAGAACTTTGTTTAAACAGTGTTGGGGTTATAGACCTTCCTGTGTCTTGTTGTATTAACCTTCAAGTGTCTTTTCTCTCCATTGTGATGGTTTCTTTGTGCAGTGGCGTTTTCTCGGCACAGGGGCATCATGATCCACCATTTGTCTCCACTTCTCTGTTTCCTATGATTTTATTTTTCATAGGAATGTATAGACCTTTACTATTCCTATAATTTCTTGGTTTATAGGAAATTATAGTTCTCTGTATTTTCCTATCATTTAATGTTATATGAAAGTGTAACTATAAACATTTACCTTGTCCTATACTATTTTTTTTAATTGGAATGTATCTGTAAATATTTGAATTATATGTATTATAATGATCTATGTGGGAAGGCAGCTTTAACAATAGCACAGCCTAAAGCCCTTAGATCTATGTACTATATTAAATGGGCTTTAAAACTTTAAAAATCTTTAAACCTTTTGGTACGTAGAGAACATTCGAGAGCACCCAATGTTGGGTGTAATATACACTCACCACATGAGAAACATAATGTCTTTTTAAACTGCTTATATGCTTATTTGAGAGCTTTCACCTCAATAATGTGGATTTTTATTAAACTCTTCTAAGATCATACCAGACAGCTTCTACTATAATTCTATATTATAGAAGCTGTCTGATCATACTATCTAGTATAAACAAATGAGAAAGAAAACATTACCTCGAACTCTTTTTTTTTTTCTGTGTTTGTTTCGTAAATTTAATCTTGAATCAAAATCTAAACAGCGAAGAGGTCATTTTCCTGGTGACATTGAAATTTTGAACGTGTTTTGATTAGTTTAGAGTATTTAAATAGTTGTATGAGTTTTGTATTTTGGTCCTACTGTGAAATGCCGAAGCCTTAGTTTTGTTTGTTCTGTGATGATTATATTAATTATTGACAGCACAATGTTTAGAGAGCATACTTCTTTTTAAAGCAGAAAAACAAGGTTTCCATGAATGATGTACTTAAACTAAAAATGTGTCCGCATTTAAATAAGGTTATTTTTTTATTAAGTAAATAGTATAACTAAATAAATGCGTATCTAGCCAAAATGAATTCATGTGGATGTTTTTGTGCCAGCTGTTTATTTTTATGCGAAAATATGTAGATGTAGGCAGCATTCAACTCAAAACACACTTGCGCAGATTCACCATTTTTCAAGGACCTCATTAAGCCACTTTTTGCGCTGAACTCAGAATTTTATACAAATGGCCACATTCCAAACAAATTACTGGTACCTTTATTCGTTTCAGCCGTATATATTTACTAACATGGCGGAGTGGGAAGCAACTGGTCAAGCTTGGAAGAACCCCTGTGGGAGTGCCGTGGGTTCCTGTATAAATAGCATCCCCACTTTCTGGAAATTTATTGCTTTAAATTCCCACTGTCGCTGTCTTTCTCCTTTGTTCTTTCTCATTCCTACTGTATTCTATCAATCTACTATACTACCTTCTTCTTCGCTAGACCAGTCACCTACCTTTTTTCTTCAAAACTCTCCCCAAACTCATCATTTGTGTATGAGGTCTGTTGGATCAGCTTGGGGATATTGGACGCTTTCTATGGTATTATATTATTTAGCAATGTAGGCATTTTATATATGTGTTTTATTGATATTTTATAGTGATGTTTATATTCTATTTTGTTTTTGTAAACTGGGGTTCGATAAATTAAGAGTACAGCCTCAGCGCCCCCTGCATGGGATGCCTTCATTTTAAAGTGACCGGCTGGTGAAGTGCCTTCAGTGTTACCATTAGGGTTGTTTCAGCAGATCTTTTAGACATATCTGGGGTGAACCCTCTTTCAACCAAGCTGTAGCCCTGATTCGGTTCTTTGCAGTCCGTTGGGCCCTATAAACAATGACTGACTAACGCTTGGGAGAGATCGTCCCCATTGAGACTGCCAGAGGGAGTTTACCTTGTTGTCAATCTGACCTTGTCTGGCTCCTGTTGTGCAGGATACTTGGGTGTGTGCTTGAACCCTTGGATTATGCAGGACAAGGCAAACAGACATAATTATGTTCTCCCCGCCTGACCCTTTGCCTTTTGGTTTTGGGATGAACAGGATTAAATTGTTGTCTTGCATTCTATGGAAGTTGTGGCAGTGACCTGCAGAGAGTGTGGAGACCCTAGTAGCCGGCAATCTTGTGTGCTCTCAACACGCTTCCCGCCTTATAATGTAAACAATATTGGTATCCCTCTTACGAGTGATAAATAAAAACAACAGTTCGAGTTTTGGCCGTGTTCTCATGGTAGTGGACGAGAGGAGTCTTTTTTTGATTTTTGATTGATTGATTTATTGTTGCTTTAGGTCCAGCGGACTCCTCCGAGCCAAATCAGGACCGGACAACCCCCGATCCGCATAAAAGATCTGCTGAAACAACCCTAGTGGGAAAATTGAACTCCCTCCACCGGCCAGTCACTTTACAATAAAGACATCCCACGCGGGGGACGGCTGAGGGTTTACCTCAACTACGCGAACCCCCGGTTACAAAAACAAAATAGAATACAACCATCATTACAAATCATCAACGAAACATATACATATAAAATGCCTATATTGCTAAATACTAACATCATAGGAAGCCCTAGTGACCACCCAGCAGAAAGCGTCCAACACTCCCAAGCTGATCCAACAGACCTCATACACAAACAAGGAGTCTTGTCCAGGAAGAGTTTTCAAGAAAAAAGGTAGGTCATTGATCTAGCGAAGAAGAAGATAGTATAGCAGAGTGATAGGACAGAGCAGGAATGGGAAAGAGTAAATGAGGAAGATAGCGACAGTGGGAATTTAAAGCACTAAATTTCCATAAAGTGGGGATACTATTTATACTGAAACCCCCGGCACTCCAACGGGGGTACTGTTGCCGCAGTGAATCTGTCATGCCTACAAAGGCAAGACAGGTTTTCAACTGGGGCTTTCACTTTTCCCTCTTACGAGTGATAAAAACAATCTACAGTAGTGACAAGATTGCTCATGATCCCAAGGGGTACGAGAGGAGTCAAATGCTCCGCTCAGCTACACTACAGCGTATGAGCAGATTAATAATAAAATCAATTACATTTGTGGTGGCTTGTTGGCTGAGGTGGTCTGTAACTAGCATTAAGAGTTATAAGCAAATGTGTCTACACTGCTCTTTGGGTCTGCATCAAGATGTCTACATTCGTAGGCATACGAACGACCAAGCACTTTAATACCATGGACAACCGAGCCAGCCTGATGAGCATTAACAAAATATTGGAACCTTTCGTTTTTCTTTGATCACAGCTTGATTGACCTGTTAGGGCGACTTGATGGGGAAGGGGAGGTTAGAAGAAATAGTGAGGGGGAGGCGGGGAAGTTTGGGAGATATAACGCAGAAGAATCACTACATAAAGTCAGGCCCTGCGGGGAAGAAAAAAAACAAACAAAAAAACAAAAAAAAACAAACTCAACTCTTTGTGCTATATAAAGGATATTAACCTGCATCTATGACGCGCAACTCACCCTGAAACCACTCACCATCAGCGTCACACCCACAAACGCTAACCTACATCCTACACTGAGAATCAGAGGCTGCTAAGATCGACTCCTGTAACTGTAGCTGCTTGCATCCAGAAATATGGCACAGAAGCAATCGTGGGGTGAACAGGTGCAGGCTTGATAGACATTCGGTATGATCCACACCCATACTCCGTCACTTTGTTTACTGAGAAGAACCACAACTGAGCGCAGCAACTGCATGGAAAGAACACCCTCCAGACATTCTAGCGGGATGGTAGCGACGTAGGATAGCTTTTGTTTCAGCATTTGCAGACTTAATAAACAAGCAGGCCCGCCCTGGAGTTGTTTAGTTTGAAACTTTTCGCCTGAAACTCGGCACCACCGATTTTACTTTCACAACACGCAAAAGTTTCATCCAGATGTGCATGAAACAAATTGGCGACTGAGCTCTATCAGCGTTATTGTGAAGCTATTCGAGCTGTCCGAGGAAGCAGGAGAGGAACCAGAATATCTCAGGACGGGTGAGAGGATTTACGTGCGAACTGATGCTTCTTGTGTGTCAAAGAACTCTGTATTTGCTATCCCAAACGTCAGAGAGCGCCAACAACAACGAAACAGCATCCACATACAAGAAGATCCTGATAGACGTTTTACAACCATGGGCGGTGTTCCGTGAGCGTCTCTTCCACGCTGCAACTCTCAGACCTACGATACAAGCCGACTGTGTGGCACCCTTCGTATCCATGTACAATTGACCATGTTCCATCATGTTTGTGATCGCTTTAATTATCGCTGTTGTTATGAAGCGGCAACTGAAGCCACAACCACAGGTCTAAAAAGGTACGGCCCGACTGAACGTGTCCTACTCGTAAGCCGTTTCAAGAGACTGCATGGAGACTCCCAAAGCAAAGTCAAATGAAGTAATTGTCCTTATACAGCTTAAGCTTAGCGCACTTACAGCTAGTAAAGCTACTGAAGGCGATGGCCAAATTTGGGTTCGAACATAAATGCGGCCAAGACATAAACTTCAGCAGGCATTTACAGACCACCGAGCCCACTGACTGCTAGGGTTTGGGTATCATTGGAAGACATGGAACTCGGTCCAAAGAGCCGTCACTGAAACTGCGATGCTTTGTATTACAATCCATAGAGCAATCACAGAAAGTTCGACGTTTCATATTACAATCTTAATCTCTTTCAGATTACACTCTGTCGATGTTACAGATGATATTCTTACGATGTTAAATTACAGATTGCAATCTTACGAACTTTCAGATTACATTCCAAAGCCAGCACAAAAACTGCGATGTTTCAGATTAGTTGGAACAATCAAGAATATGGAGATCACGTTTGTTCTACGACCATTCCCGAATCATCAAATGACATGTTTCTGGTTTTTAAACAACGTAACAAAAACATTTGGTACTGGGTGGTATCCCTGTAGCTCAGTGGGTGGTATGCACGTTTCCAAGTTACTTTTGTTTGTCTGTTTGTTTTTTTCTTCCCTTCTGTTTTTCTTTCTGTTCGTCTCCAGTTACAGTTCAAGAAACATTCCCGTGCTCTATTTTCCCCATCCGCGGGTCGACTGGTGCGTTCAGATATTTAGGTGCAAACAAAAACAATTGCAAGCTATTCAAACGTATTTCCAGACATTCACACACATAGCCAAAAGAATAAGCATTTTCAAAAGTTTTACTTTTCTTGGTGGTGTTGTGGTTCGGCTACCCCTCGTGGGGGTGCCGGGGGTTTCATTATAAATAGTATTCCCACTTTCTGGAAATTTAGTGCTTTAAATTCCCACTGTTGCTGTCTTTCTCCTTTGTTCTTTCTCATTCCTACTCTGTTTTATCAATCTACTATACTATCTTCTTCTTCGCTAGACCAGTCACCTACCTTTTTTCTTGAAAACTCTTCCGGGACAATACTCCTCATTTGTGTATGAGGTCTGTTGGATCAACTTGGGAACATTGGACGCTTTCTGCCACATGGTCACTGGGGCTTCCTATGATGTTATTATTTAGCAATGTAGGCATTTTATATGTGTTTGTTTTGTTGATATTGTATAATGATGTTTGTATTCTATTTAGTTTTTTGTAAACGGGGTTTTGATAAATTAGAGTATAGCCTCAGCGTCCCCTGTGTGGGATGTCTTTATTGTAAAGTGACCCGCTGGTATTTGCCTTCAGTGTTACCACTAGGGTTGTTTCGGCAGATCTTTTATGCGGATCAGGGGTGAGTCCTCTTTCACTTCTCTGGTCCTGATTTGGCTCGGAAGAGTCCGCTGGGCCTAAAGCAATAACCATGTAGGCTAATGTAATGTAATTTAGTTCGGCTGTTAGCCTAACGAAGCAAACGAAAACAGGGAATGATAAGCCACGGTCTAAACTAATACGCTAACAAGTATAATCACATTCGAACCAGCCAATCATTAAGTACAGCGCAAAACGTAAAGCAAATTGACATTGGCCTTGGAGAAAGTACAAAAACCAATGATCTAACATGCTTCGCAGCAGTAATAGTATCTGTAAAGTAAACATGTTGAATTTCGGTTCAGTTATTCTTGTGTGAGGGTAAATGAGACAGGTGAGCGTGTATGTTGGTATAGATCGCCGCGCTTTGAGCCTTGGGGAAAGGCGCGTACATAGCATCCTGTATTATTATTATTATTATTATTATTATTATTATTATTATTATTATTATTATTATTATTATTAAAATAAAAAAAGAGAAGTGTTTAGAACAAAAAAGTGAAATTCGGATGACGGACCGACCGACTGATCAGCCACTGGACTTCTAAGGGATGGCCCTTGATCCGAAGTACCAGTCCAGTACACCAAAGCTCAACAACATTGCTTCGCTCAACAACATTGTCGGTTTTGCTCAACAACATTGTCGGTTTTGAGATATCGAACACCACTTGTTGAGCAACAAAATGACCAGTGGCCTTTACCTTTTGCGGTAGAGCAAGTATGACTGCACGGAAGGTGCACCATAACCTAGGTAATATTCTTATGAAGTTTGGTCAAAACTCGGTCCAGTGATTCTTGAGACTTGGCGTCCAACGGACCGACCGACGGACAGGCCGACAAGCCGATATTTGGCTCGTTCTGAATCCACACTATTTCTAGGAGAAAAAAAAGCGCGCGCGCACACACTCACACACACACACACACACACACACACACACACACACACTCACTCACTCAAACACAGAAAAGCACCAACACAAATTATCTGTATATTTCCAGACACTCACAAACACAGCAGAAAAATGGCATTTTCAAAAGTGTCTCTTTACTGGCGGTGTCGTGACTCGGATTAATCCTAGATTATGGCGGCCTACTAGCGTCAAAACCGCGAATACCATTATCACGAGATAATTGAAATTAACACGTGTTCTGTGTAATTTTCAGAGATATCGGTACTCCACAGTGTTAATTAATAATTTATCAGTGTTGATAGTTTTGTTTTCATTGTCAAGACAGTTTCGTTGTAATCAATATACGTCATTGCTCATGTATATAGGCCTATGTTCGTCATCCGTTGTTGTGGGTTACGGGCACTTCCTGTCTATGGGACTACGCTATTGAAGTTGAAGTTTGATTTCAGTCAGTTTTTCAGTTAGTAAAGTGTTTGAACCTGAAGTTCGTTCTTGAGTTTCTGTGTATGAGAGAGACTTTTAACAATCAGTATTTGCCACGTCTTTCTAGCGCCAAAACCTGATAATTTCAAATATCATAAGATAATTACGAATACTAAAGGAAAATTATAATTATCAAGGGATAATTACAATTATCATTGAAAAATACAAATATCTTCGCGTGATCATGTTTAATTTTCAGTTTTGGCTCTAGCAATCCGTCTGGAAATGGGCCAAAACCGAAAATTGTAATGTTCACTTGGTTATTGTAAATATGTCGTTGATATTTGTAATTATCACATGTTATTTGTAATTATCAGGTTTTGGAGCTAGTAGGCCGTCATAATGTGACTTGCACAGAGCACGTGTTAATTAGCCTTCTGCCGCCTTAGTCAGAGTTAAGCATGATCACGTAAAAATTGTAATTAACAAAGGAAAATTGTAATTTATATGTGATATTTAAAATTTTCGGTTTGGGTTCATTCCTAGGCAGATTGCTAGAGCCAAAATTAAAAATTAAACATGATCACGCAAAGATATTTATAATTTTTCAATGATCATTGTAATTATCCCTTGATAATTGTAAATATCCCATGATATTTGTCATTATCGCGTGATATTTGTAAGTGCAAGATATTTGTAATGATCGCACGATATTTGTAATGATCAGGTTTTGGCGCTAGTAGGCCGTCATACTAAAGAATCACAATGAGAACATTACCTAATAGGCAGCTATCTAAAGAACCATGCAAGTAACAAACAAACAAAAAAAAAAAAAAAAAAAAAAGGGAATAATAATAATATATTAAAATCGGCTCAGCTTATTTTCAAATACAGCAAGAAACGTATTTGAAAATGGTGAAGCACAGCAAACCTTGCCCTTTGAGAAGGTTTATAATATAATAATTTAGTTTACAAAGCGAGATTCCAGACAACTGTCTGCTCCAAGCGCTCACACGCATGCACTTACTCACTAAATTTATCGTTGTTCACATACCCCTTGGGGTCATGAGCAATCTTGCCACTGTAGATTGTTCAAACCTATAAAGGGAAAAGTGAAAGCCCCAGTTGAAAACCTGTCTTTCCTTTGTAGGCAAGACAGATTCACTGCGGCAACAGTACCCCCGTTGGAGTGCCGGGGGTTTTCAGTATAAATAGTATCCCCACTTTATGGAAATTTAGTGCTTTAAATTCCCACTGTCGCTGTCTTCCTCATTTACTCTTTCCCATTCCTGCTCTGTTCTATCACTCTGCTATACTATCTTCTTCTTCTCTAGATCAATGACCTACCTTTTTTCTTGAAAACTCTTCCTGGACAAGACTCCTTGTTTGTGTATGAGGTCTGTTGGATCAGCTTGGGAGTGTTGGACGCTTTCTGCCGGGTGGTCACTAGGGCTTCCTATGATTGTATTATTTAGCAGTATAGGCATTTTATATGTATATGTTTTGTTGATAATTTATAATGATGTTTGTATTCTATTTTGTTTTTGTAACCGGGGGTTCGAGTAGTGGGGTAAAGCCTCAGCCGTCCCCTGCGTGGGATGTCTTTATTGTAAAGTGACTGGCCGGTGGAGGGCATTCAATTTTCCCACTAGGGTTGTTTCGGCAGATCTTTTATGCGGATCGGGGGTTGTCCGGTCCTGATTTGGCTCGGAAGAGTCCGCTGGACCTAAAGCAACAATCAATCAATCAATCAATCAATATAGTTGTTCATTGCTGAAGAGTACCCATTGAAAGATTTTCAATGCCCGATTAGTATGTGATACGTATCACTCAGCCCTAAACGCCCCACCCCCACCCCCACCCCCTCCTCCTCACCTTTCTTTCCCCATACCACCGCAAGGTTACGGGAAAACTTTGACCTTTAACTTTGTGTCTATGACATTGAAACACTATTTTACCGACAAGCCGCTCGGGCCCAATAGTTTGTAAAGGAATAGGATTGTACCGTCTACGAGAAACGGAAAGGGAGTGGCGTCATACATGAAGAATTTCATTCATACACACATCCCGTCGATCTACAACGAGAAAATCCAACATGTAGTCTAGAAGTACTTGTCTTCACACTTGAATACAAGGGCATTAACTATGTGGAATGGGTCCTCGATAGCAAAGTGGTAGTGGAGCCTCGATAGCACAGAGGGTCTTACCTATCTATCTATCTATCTATCTATCTATCTATCTATCTATCTATCTATCTATCTATCTATCTATCTATCTATCTATCTATCTATCTATCTATCTATCTATCTATCTATCTATCTATCTATCTATCTATCTATCGAGAGCGCAATGGGCTCTATGCACAAGTCGGCGGCATGGTCACGTGGCGCGGGAATAGCAAAGCGGTCATGGCTTCTTTTAGCTCGCTCGCGTGTACTCCAATGCTGCTTAAAATTTTTTAATTTACCGACATTTTGGGATATTGTGATGTTTTGAACATAGCACATTCGTGCAATAATGATTACAGACAAATTATTATCAGGGGACAGGCTTTTTTTAAAGAGCGACTTGTCACTGACATTCAGTTTAGAGTTCATCAATATTTCATCTTTCAGTGGAAATCGATGAAAGGAAATTTTCTTTTCTTGGCATAAAGGTTTAGGTCGGAGTTAGAGCATCCAAACGCAGCACAGCACTTCACCATTTTCAAACTCGAGCACGCTGTGTTATTCCCGCAGCACGTGACCGCCACGCCTTTGTGCATAGAGCCCATTAGCTGTGTGGTGTGCGCCGAGTACTCGAATGTCAGGCGATAATATTGCAGCTTGTACAGGCAGTGGTTCAAACGCCGTTAACTGCTTGGATTAAACAAAATAAAAAATACCCTGAAACACTGCGCTCCAACTCCTTCGGATGAGAGTATAAACCGAGGTATGGTCTGTGTACGTACGCATTCCTGCGCATGCACTTTAAAGATCCTGTCCTAGACGGGTGAGTGCCGGCTACACAAATACACCCAGCACGCACTAGGTCCCTTCTCCCCATCCCCGGTCGCCCAGGATTGTGGTCAGTCGTCTGGGCGTCAGACTATGCGCCCAAAGGCTTGAGTTAGATCCTGTATCGGCCAGCCCTTGAGCGGATCTTGAGGTGGAAGAGCGCTATACACAAGTGAATAAATAACAAATAAATAAATAAATAAATATATAAACATAGCTGGTGACAATGCATGATTGGAATGGTTGCAGATGCAAAATTCGTTATTATGGAATGGTGATGCACTGGGCCAAAGACAAATCAAGAGAGTGTTTAGTTACCCCCGGTCTTTGCTATCACAGGGACCAATCGAAGCTTTGACCTCAACAACTTTATTTGATTCTTTAATCGCGAGGGCTTTGCTTCTGAGTTGACCTGTTAGTGGTCATGATTTTCCCCCTCCTTTGAATTCCATTCATTCAGCAGAGTGATTGTTTCGATACATGTAATTATTCTCCATACCCTTCAACATATTGGCTATAGAACAGACATTAAAATTTAATGTAAGTTTGATTGATTGGCCATAGAGCCAGTTCGCTTCTCTCTTCCCAGTCAAACGGTGTTTTGCCTGAGATGAAAACAAACAGCTGTTCTTTTTACCCGGCTGGTTGGATACATTGTTCCGCGAGGGTCAGGCCTTAGATCTTGAACTCGCTCCATTCTTCCGTCTTATAGTGTCTCCCATATGCCTAGGTGTTCGGGGACGTAAAACTCTACTTCTTATAGTGTCTCGTGTCCTGTCTTTTATTGTTAGCTGGGGATCTCCTACATATCCTTGTCTGTGTCAGAATTCACGTTTCCGACTGTTGAATGAGTTCGATAGTATGACTTTAATATCCGTAATGTACCGATTAATTTCACTCCTTGAGAAACGGATTGTAAACTCTCTCCCGTATGGAAGTCTATATCCTCAGTTTCAGAGGCTGCTTGATTGATTGATTGTTGCTTTAGGTCCAGCGGACTCTTCCGAGCCAAATCAGGACCGGACAACCCCCGATCCGCATAAAAGATCTGCTGAAACAACCCTAGTGGGAAAACTGAATGCCCTCTACCGGCCAGTCACTTTACAATAAAGACATCCCACGCAGGGGACGGCTGAGGCTTTACCCCAACTAATCGAACCCCCGGTTACAAAAACAAAATAGAATACAAACATCATTATAAATTATCAATAAAACACATACATATAAAATGCCTATATTGCTAGATAATAACATCATAGGAAGCCCTAGTGACCACCTGGCAGAAAGCGTCCAACACTCCCAAGCTGATCCAACAGACCTCATACACAAACAAGGAGTCTTGTCCAGAAGAGTTTTTCAAGAAAAAAGTTAGGTCATTGGATCTAGCGAAGAAGAAGATAGTATAGCAGAGTGATAGGACAGAGCAGGAATGGGAAAGAGCAAATGAGGAAGACAGCGACAGTGGGTATTTAAAGCACTAAATTTCAAGAAAGTGGGGATACTATTTATACTGAAACCCCCGGCACTCCAACGGGGGTACTGTTGCCGCAGTGAATCGGTCATGCCTATAAAGGAAAGACAGGTTTTCAACTGGGGCTTTCACTTTTCCCTTTATAGGTTAGAACAATCTACAGTGGCAAGATTGCTCATGACCCCAAGGGGTGTTTCAGAGGCTGCTGAGGACTGTAGTCACTGCTGAGGACTGTAGTCACGTTTGAGGAATGAAGTTTTCCGGCCACCTAGGTCTTTCTCCGGGTACTTCTGTTTCCTCCCTCCTTTCAACAATGGTATTGGACGCAGTCAATCAAACATTTTGAAACAAAATTAGATTTCCGTCCCATCTTCTAATACCCCCGTGGGGGTGCATAGTATCCCCACTTTCTGGAAATTTAGTGCTTTAAATTCCCACTGTCGCTGTCTTTCTCCTTTGTTCTTTCTCATTCCTACTCTGTTCTATCTACTATACTATCTTCTTCTTCGCCAGACCAGTCACCTACGTTTTTTTCTTGAAAACTCTTCGGGAACAAAACTCCGCAGTTGTTTGTGAGGTCTGTTGGATCAGCTTGGGAATATTGGACGCTTTCTGCCAGGTGGTCACTGGGGCTTCCTATGATGTTATTATTTAGCAATGTAGGTATTTTCTATGTATGTGTTTTGTTGATATTTTATAATGATGTTTGTATTCTATTTTGATTTTGTAAACGGAGGTTCGATAAATTAGAGTGTAGCCTCAGCGTCCCCTGCGTGGGATGTCTTTATTGTAAAGTGACCGGCTGGTGGAGTGCGCTCAGTGTTACTACTAGGGTTGTTTCGGCAGATCTTTTATGTGGATCAGTGGTGAGTCCTCTTTCAACGAAGTTGTGGTCTTGATTTTTTGGTCCTGATTTGGCTCGGAAGAGTCCGCTGGACCTAAAGCAACCATGTAATGTAATCTCCTAATAGCAATATCCCTGCCTGCGAAATTTTGAATCTGAACGTCGTGTCCAAGTGTTCAAAGGATCGTCTGCTATAATAATAATAATAATAATAATAATAATAATAATAATAATAATAATAATAATAATAATGGTATTTATTTAGCAGCAAATGGTTTATCTCCCTTGGAATACAGGCAAAAGGCGAGCCGCAAACAAACGCAGCGGAGCGTGACGAATAAAAACCAAATGCGTGCCTGTGAAAAAGCCTGCGGGAAACAATTATGTGCCTGTTGTCTGAAGTGACGCTCAATGACTGCATTAGAAACTCCACGGCTAGTGCTATCGAAGCCCGCGACTTTAGGTCTATAAATATCTTTTTAAGCTGCTTGCACGCTCCCGGAGAGCTTTCACCCCAATAATTTGGATTATGAGACTCCATACTAGTGTAAAAGCTTGACAATGTTAGTTCAGGCTCGACTTTAAAGAGTGCTGCATGTATAGTTTTGTAGTTGCCCTGTGGTGACAAAACAAAGCAAATCCAAATGAACACCGGAATGAGAAAGTCGACGTTTTGTATCTTGTCTGTGTGTGTCTTGATGACTTAGTGGTTTGGATCTAGCCATAGCAAGGCACTTGACATTCAGAATGTCAAACTCAAGATGCGTCTCATCCCCAGTTCCCCCACGAGAAAGATTACCTCTAAATTCACGCTGAGAATGCTGTCTTTTGTGCTCTCTGTGAAGATGTCTTTTGGACCAACTATGTTTTGTCATCACACGGCAATGCGAGTTTGGGATTTTCCCCTTTTACTATTATCTCCAATAACCCGTTGAAGCCCTCACTCTACACTCCATCCTCCTCTTTCAGGCTAATACCCTCTCGTCGTGCACATAATGTATTGCACATTGCAGCTTTATTGCATCATCTACTACGTAGCACGGAGGTATAAATATTTGGAGATGATCTCCTCTTTCGTACGATACAACCAATCTACAAAACCAGTCATTGCACGGGTTGAACTGAGGTCTAATGCTGAGCGAGAGAGCGAAAGAGCGTTGAAGTCCATTGACTTACACCTTCAAGGTTTGAAAACATCAATTAAATTTAAAACACACTCTACAACCTGTTGCAGTTTACCTCATGATGAGTAGAAATACGAAGGATCGAGGCTGCCTTGCATAGCTCTTGCATCATCACTCTCTACGAGCGAAGGGTTCGTGAACCCAGGAAGCCTACGCAATGCCTGTGAATGGAATAATAATAATAATAATAATAATAATAATAATAATAATAATAATAATAATAATAATAATAATAATAGTAATAATAATAATAATAATAATAATAATAATAATAATAATAATAATAATAATCAGTAGTAGTAGTAGTAGTAGTAATAATAGTAGTAGTAGTATGTTGGAATTTCCCCACACGGAGGTTAATTGCTTTGTTGTTAATGTTGATGTTGGTGGTGGTGGAGGTCTGGAAGTTGTTGTGGTTTGCGTGTTATATATATATATATATATATATATATATATATATATATATATATATATATATATATATATATATATATATATATATATATATATATATATATATATATATATGTATGTATAGATAGATAGATAGATAGATAGATAGATAGATAGATAGATAGATAGATAGAGAGAGAGAGAGAGAGAGAGAGAGAGATTACATTACATTACATGACTATTGCTTTAGGTCCAGCGGACTCTTCCGAGCCAAATCAGGACCAGTATAGCCAAATCAGGACCAGTATAGCCGAATCAGGACCACAAAATCAAGACCACAACTTCGCTAAAAGAGGACTAGCCCTTGATCCGCATAAAAGATCTGCCGAAACAACCCTAGTTACAACACTGAAGGCACTCCACCAGCCAGTCACTTTACAATAAAGACATCCCACGCAGGGGACGCTGAGGCTATACTCTAATTTATAGAACCCCCGTTTACAAAAAACAAAATAGAATATAAACATCATTATAAAATATAAACAAAACTCATGCATATAAAATGCCTACATTGCCAAATAATAACATCATAGGAAGCCCCAGCGACCACCTGGCAGAAAGCGTCCAATATTTCCAAGCTGATCCAACAGACCTCACACACAAATGAGGAGTTTTGTCCCGGAAGAGTTTTCAAGAGAAAAGGTAGTTGACTGGTCTAGCGAAGAAGAAGACATTATAGTAGATTAATAGAACAGAGTAGGAATGAGAAAGAACAAAGGAGAAAGACAGCGACAGTGGGAATTTAAAGCACTAAATTTCCAGAAAGTGGGGATACTATTTATACTGGAACCCCCGGCACCCCCACGGGGGGAGAGAGAGATGTCAGAGAGAGAGAGAGACAGAAAGACAGACAGATAGACACAGAGACAGAGCCTATAATGATGTCATTGGCTACGCGCTTCGTCTTCTTCTTATCCTCCTTTCTCCTACCCTCCTTTCAAACAACACACGCCGTTTACTAATAATGTATCCTGGATCGTACGGCAGGCTATGGAGGTTCGTCCAACCCATCACTAATAACTCTTCTTCACAAAAGATTGTGTAGTCCAAACAAGGTCAACATTGAAAGGTCCGTAACAATAATAATAAATTAATAATGTCAGGAGTGGGTTGCAGTAGGCCTAAGGGACTACCGACTGCCAAACGCTGACATATCTTGACAGACAGACAGAACGAGAGAAGAGAGAGAGAGAGGAGAGAGAGAGAGAGAGAGAGAGAGAGAGAGAGAGAGAGAGAGAGAGAGAGAGAATACATTAATAAATTTATAGTTTTTATATAGGGCAAATTTTGGGATCATTTAATTTGCCCTGCATATGTATTAATCATGTCTACTGATGTGGACACGGCGCTATACAAGACTACATCATCATCATAGCGCACTTGTGACTTACAAGATCACAGAGCTCGATATAGATCCCTTAATTAAACAAAAAAAATCAACTACCAGCTTTTCTTGTTTTTAAACATCCCCCTGAATTTATCGGGACAAACTGTCACTCATTTCAACGTGATCCTTTTTTCAAATTGGTCCACCCTAAGAAAAGGGAACCCATATATTCAATATTAGCGGTTGGGTTGTGCACCGAGCACTCACTATATCATCTTTTAATTTGACAACTATGTAAATCCATAGGTTTAAAAATAAATTATATGTCACGAAAAACGAACAAAAGTCATTGTGATCCATGCCCTTGTTACAAGTGATGTAGTCTAGATAGTTTATAACATGTTATCAACCAGAGACTATCATTTTTTAAATGTATTAATTAATTTAATTTTTTTGGGAGGGGGTGAGAGAGGGGGGGGTGAGGGAGGGGGGGGGGTGCATTTCTTGACTTAAGTGAAAATACTTTGAAATAGTCGAGAACCCACTCACCAACATGCAAACACATGTAAAATCTTCTTTTAAAAATTGTCGAAGTCATCAGTCATCAGACGCGCCGGGAAGGAATAAGTGTATTACAATTAAACGCAAATGCAAATTACAATGCAAACGCAACAGACACAAAAACACATCGACCAATCAAAAACTACGCCACGTGCGGCTTACTGTAACAAACCTGTGGCTACAACAATTGCCACTGTAGAGCGCACGCTATGCTTGGATATGGTAAAATCCTACTATGCTTAAAGGCTTCTGGTGCAATCAAGTAAAACTGTGTTTGGCCTGGATCCTTGGAATGATTTCCTTTTATTTCAAAACCCGATGATTTTGACCATCTATACAACGAAAGACTATACGCCACAAGGAGGGACATGAGGAAATACAAGAAACAAGCCTGAGTGGCAATATAAAACATTTAATGTCATGCACAAATTGAAGTCAAAGCATTTTTTTATGCCACACAAAGGAAAATTCATGGGTCTCTGGTACACATAATTAAACAACGATGTAAGCACGCGCACACACAAACACACACACACGTGAAAACATTGTTTTTTTTAATCATACTTCCATGGGTAAAACATAATAGGCATAATACATCCATCCATACATTATTTACAACATTATCTACATATACGCGCCTAACCATTTAGGCCTGCCTCACAACTGATCGCATTCATTATGGTTTCATCAGTCCTAAAAATAGACGGCCTTTCACCCCGCAGCTATTAGCCTACAAGCGTCACATGCACACCTCCAGCTCCCACATATTAATTAATGAACATTTTTAAAACAGAAAAATAAAAATAAAAAGTGCAAATGCATTCTTTGGACAAGAGAGGATATGCAAATTTGGGAGGAGGGGGGGGAAGAGAAGGGGAAGGGTATTAAATCTAAAAGTGTGTTCCTATATATATTTTTATGTGTGTCGTTAATATTTTATAACGAGGTTTCTATTCTATTTTGTTTTTGTAAACGGCGGTTCGATAAATTAGAGTACAGCCTCAGCGTCTCCTGCATCGGAGGCCTTTATTGCAAAGTGGTCGGCTGGTGTTTGCCTCCAATGTTAACATTAGGATTGTTTCAGCAGATATTTTAGACGGATCAGGGGTGAGCCCTCTTTCAACCAAGTTGTTGTTATGTTAAAAACTACACATCGTTCAACAGAAATATTTGTGTGCGAGGCAGATGAAAACAGTGGATTTCTTTACATGCATGGAGACATTGTAGGAAATGTCATGTTGTTTAGGTACAACATCCTTTGCATGATGGTCTACATGTTAGGCTTACTGGCAAAAACCATGTGCATGTCAACATAGATTAAAAAAAATTTAATTGAATATAAATATACTCACATAGCGTTTTCCAGCTCAGAGGCACAGGCGGACAACAGGATCTAATTCAAGCCGCCCATTACGGCAACTTGATGCTTGATGCGCACAGTCTAACGCTCCATGCAACTGAGCAGTGGAGTCCTGCCAATAAGACGTAATGCCTGCTGGGTGTTTCTTCTACATGTAATGTATTTGTTTAAAAATGTAGGCTATCTGTCACTCACCCGTCTATGACATAAGCATCATGATCTCGTGCGGTGGAATTCATGCGTGCGCACTGTAGACCTCGGTTTATAGACTACGTTCGTCCGAAGGAGAATTTCACCAGACGCGTGTCAACGCAGTAACATTTCACCATATCTGTATACGAAAGTCCCTTCTGCGTGCCTGAGAAATTGAAGTCATTTCATTGACAAAGTCACGTCCAACCGCCACGGATTGCACGCTATACGGGACAATCTCACGGACTTTGAACAGCTGTTTAGCTGAGTATCATATGTCACAACTCTTGCAGCAGGTTAGTTGACACACCTTTTATTAATCCTCTCTTCTTCTTCTTCTTCTTGCTCTTCTTCTTTCTGTCTTTCTTTCATTCATTTGTTTAAAATCATTTCCTTGTTTAATTGCGATCAGTTACATCATCTTGTTAATGTTATTCTTGACTTGCAGAAAAGGCCGTGTAACGTTGTTTCCAATGACATTTTTCTATCAAAATTGACAGTATCACTCTGCCTTATATTGCTCAAGTGGTATAGCATTCGCCTGGCATACTGATGACCCAGGTTCGAATCCCGTGGTAGGAGAAATGAAAGTGGACATTTTTCACTGTCCATTTTAGCAGTAGAATTGATATGGTGGTTCAGTGTTATTTAGGTCCCTATCTCTTGTTCCCTGGGAAGGCTAACCCGTCTGTCACATCACCAATGGTGGGTGTAGACGTTAAACCTCAATGTTCCCCCCTCCTCTCTCTCTCTCTCTCTCTCTCTCTCTCTTTTTTTTTAACTTATATCTTCATCTATGTGACCCTATATAAATCTTGTCCTAGTTGGCCTACAGTTTGTGGGTTGTTGTTTGGGTTAGGGTTGTAAGTAGAGCCAGGTTAGTACAATGCATCTTTACGCTAATATAATGAAAGGGTACCTAGCTGGTTGTAGTGTGAACCTGGGAAGTACCAGAAAGGCGAGGGAGGAGGGGGATTACAGCTACCTTTCATGAAGCTGGCTCTGAGACAGAAGAGGAGGTACCTATCCTCTCTTTGAGTAATATCCGGGAATCATTATTTATCCTATCTTCTTGGGTGACACGTAATAGTATAAATGTATCCTCAAAATGATAGACAACCACCCTTCACGAAGCTTCCTGTTTCCTACAACAGATGACTCAAAACATTCTTCTGGAACAGTGCATACTTTTAGGTTACAACTTCTTGCTATAATTGTTCTTGTTCTTCTTCGACATTAGGAAACAATACCCACAGATCTCTCACCATCTTTACCCTCGATCTCCTAAGTTTCAATTGGCAGGCCTCTTAATAACCTAACGGCAAGTATTTAAAATAAAAAAAAACAACAACTGTTTCAGTGTTTATTATGCAAGACAGCTGAACTAGTTAATTGACCTTCGAGAAGTTTTGTTCAGCCTAGTAGACTCGCTGCTTTTTTTTTTTTTTTTTTTTTTTTAACTCGAAGAGTGAGCTTTCATTTGGCTGGATTCTAGGGCTGTTTGGGCTGTTAACGCTTTGCCGTCTGTTGACGGTAGAGCAGGAGGGTTAGTCGGCGCAGTATTGCATCAGCATTGGCCGCCACGTGCGCTTATCTACGTCGGCAAAATTGCGACACGGTAGACCTAGTCCCCTTGCCAATGTCAAACCAGTACTCTATCTCTTTTTTGTGTGTGCACCAGGATAGTTTTGATGTGAATAGAGCTTTTGAGCTAAGTTATGAGCGAAGCTAAATTATAGAATAATGTATGAGCTATTATGATCGACGTTATGATCTTAGTCATATGCAGATATTATTTCGAGACCAAAGAGTAAATGTATGAAATGTATTTATTTTAAGGGTAAGGAGTGTTAATCTTGTATAGTTATGCCTGCGACTAAATGCAGTTATAACAATGAAGACGGGTTATTTCCCTATTTGTCTATATCTTGTTTTGACAGACAAAAAAGATGACTGCGCCCACGCACGCGCACACATGCACACACACCCACGCATACACACAACACACACGAAGAATGTTAAAGTGAACCTGATGTCTTTTTTTTTTTCAAACTATTCAACGTTTTGCTGGTAATAAATGTGAATTCCGCCGACAGTCTTAATTCCTTTGCCCTTTTTCTGACTTCTGTTGATCCGAGACTCTGTTCAAGGGTGGATAGGGAACTTTACCGAATTTCAAAACAGTTCCGAACAATGGACAATAGAATTCGCCGATCGTGGTAATGCTTTGATTTATCAGCTTACAGCAACTGAATTTATGATTGAACCAAACATCTTGAATAATTGATTTATATTACAAACAAATTAGTTGGGTAGAGAGGCTTGAAAGGGAAGGGGTAAGGAAGGAGGCACGAGGGGCTAAGGATGGGAGTACCCCAAGCAAACCTCTCCAATCGTTGCTAACAATAGCACATACTCGCGGACCACGGCGACGTTTTTGATCCACCAGCTTACAGTGATAGAACGTACAATCGAATATCGATTGGTTGTACCGTGATATGGCACTAGTTCCTGGGTCGATACAGAACAATCAAGGGTCAGCAGTAATGACCTGGACTGACTTGTTCTTGGTTGGAGCAATTGAGTGCAATTAGTTGATATGTGTGATTGGAATTGAGATTGAATACAAAGAGTGTGAGTGCCCATGAAGACAGAGAGAGAGAGAGAGAGAGAGAGAGAGGGGGGGGTTGGGGAGAGGGGCGACAAAGAGTGGGGTCTTGGGGTGGAGGGAGGAAATAGAGAAGACAGGGAGATAGACTGAATTATTTCGTGTATTTATAGTCAACATAATTACTGAGCGTTATAAAACCTGTAATTAACGCCTTCCTCATTATATGTTTTGCCTACAACACTTCCTCTACCCTTTGCAAATTGGTTTTGTATGTCCAGACATATCTGGAAATACTTTGAAATAGTCGGGTGGAATTGGAACGAGCCAAATGTCGGCCGGTCGATCTATCATCGGTCTGTCCGTCGGTCCAGTTGAAAGCTATCTCTCAAGAACCGCTGAACGGATTTTGACCAAACATCATAGAAACATTATCAAAGATGGGGGCCTGCCTTCTGTACCATAGCATATTTGCTCTGCCGCAAAGGTCAAGGTCACTAGCGCTCAATATCTCAAAAACTGCTGAAGCGATTTTGTCGATTTGTAATCTACAGTTACTTCAAACCATAGGCCATCCTTCAGTATCAGTTCTGTCATCGGAGGGTCGATCCGTCGCTCCTATTTTCACTATTTGTGTGTTCAAAATACACTTTTTACGTATCTCAAGAATAACTACACACTGTGGTCTAATGGTAGTGCTTCGGCTTGCGGATCGGAAGGTCCCGGGTTCGAGCCCTGGCCGGGCCATTGTGTTGTGTCCCTGGGAAAGACACTTTACTCCTGTTTTCCTACTCCTTCGGATGAGAGTACAAACCGAGGTCTAGTCTGTGTCGCATACATTCCATCAAAACGGACTTTAAAGATCCTGACGCTCATGTCCTAGACGGGTGAGTGCCGGTGACAAGAACACACCCAGCATGCACCTAGGTCCTTCTCCCCCATCCCTGGCTGCCCAGGATTGTGCTCAGTTGTCCGGGCGTCAGACCATGCGCCCAAAGGCTGCGGGTGGGCGTCTCGGGCGGCTTGAGTTAGATCCTGTATCGGCCAGCGCCTTGAGCAGCTCTTGAGCTGGAAAAGCGCTATATAAGAACGATTAAATAATAAATAAATTCATAATTTTTGCTTCGCGGATACTTCAACTACTCCTAAGGCCAAGGTAATAGATTTATTCGCTAAATGGGAAACAACTCGTCTCGCAGGAGTGATTTCTCTTAACCGCAGACAAATATGGAGGACTTCTTAGGTAGAGTGTCTGAGTTTCAAGCATTTTTGAGAGATGGGGGGGGGGGGGGGTTGTGTCTCGCCAAAGAAAGGCTGAACTAGCGGAACTGTGTGAGATTGCGAGAGACATTAGTCTGGAGTTTGACCCCGATGGATTATTTGAAGACAGATAGGACATCATTGTTGACAAACTGAGAAGGGTTCGGTACCGTAACATCGCGGTCGGTCAAGCATACAAGTTACTGTAACGGTATTGTGACTGTAGCACTAGGCCAATTACTGATAGCAAAGAAGCAGATCGACTCGGCAATGGTATCGGTCTTTCACATGGTGCAGAGTTCTAAATTTCACATAATCCTTTCAAGAAAAACCTACTGTTTATATGGTTCAATGATCAAACGCTCAGAAAACCCTTGGAAAAGCAAAATTTCATGATATATAAGACCCGTCTTAGGAAAAAAACTTGCCGCACGGTGTATTAATTACGTGACTCGAAACGGCAAAATGAATCTAGATTTAGTCGACGAAGTCCCGTTATGTGAGGGTAGGTCGTTTCCATGCCTAAAATGGGACCTTCTAGCACATTTTCCCCGTTTGTTTGTTTGTAGTTTATTTTCGTCGAGTATTATAGGAAGAATTTTCCGCTATTTTTCAGTCCACAAAACTTTTCGCCTCCGAGAAAAATGGGCTGAAAATAATTATGGGTTACGCTTTACTTGCTATTCTTGTTAACATTTCGGCTAGCTCAATTAAAATTAAAAGTTGACAAACAGGGGTATCGGTCGGGATACCTGCTATCTGCAATGCAAGTGCCCCAACTACAGCGTTTTGCTGTAAAGCTTGAAAAAACGCACAGATAACACACGCTTTTCAGTGGCAGAAATTACCGGAAGCGTTAAAGTCAGTCTGCAGTCTGGAAACCGTAACTCTTGCAGGCTTTCAGGATTATCTTCTATTTTTTTTTAAATCGAAATAACTCCTATTGTGTTTCACCATTGTCTAAACTCGTTTTGCGCCGTTTCTAAAAATTGGCTGAGCTGATTTTTGATAATGTTTTGCTTGCAGATAGTTAAGATATTGGCCTTAACTTGCATTCCCTGTTTTCCTTTTGCTTGGTTAGGATCAATCCGAGTCACAACACCTCCAAGAAAACTTAACACTTTTAAAAATGCTTATTTTTCGGCTAAGTTCGTCAGTGTCTGGAAATGCATTTGAAAGGCTTGCCATTTTGTTTGGATTACTTCCTTCTTTATAGCTAGCCGGCATTTGGATGTAAACTGGATGTACGTTTGAATGTATCAAATTTTGGACCTTCACCGTAAGGTTATTGCGATTCGACGACGGTCGCTCACCTGTCGCTAAGCTTTGTCATGCTTCCAAGGTGCACTCTAGACCCGCGATGTTAACATGACTTTTTTTTTTTTTAAACCCCATAATACGAGTGATGTGAACGTGCGGCACAGAACGTCTGCACTGCATGAATCGTGCAAAACTGCGCATCGAAACAGCGAGGCACACTAACCACCCCAGCAGTAAAACAGCATAGAGCAGGTTATGTAAAGCCTACGTCAGACTTGGCTTTTTTGCCCCTTTGACAGTGTGAAAAGGTAAAGCAAGAACAATGAATAGATTTAAAAGACTGATGGGCACTTTTGTCTGAATTTAAAGCTATAGTAAAACACCCTTGTCTGGCGGACGCCGCAGTGGTGAATTGTCGTATCTCAAGAATGACTTAACTGACTTCGATTTTGGTTTTAAACATGCACTTTACCTTCTCCACTTTCCCAGCCGCCCTCTCACCATTATGTCTTTGACCTTTGCTTATTCCCAAAGGTCAAGGTCGCTAAGGTCAATTATTTTATAAACACGTTTTCGCATTATCTCAAAATTTGGCTGAACGGATTTAGAGTTTATTTTATTTATTTATTTTAATTTGCATGCAAGTAGTTCAGATATTGACCCATCATTCATTTTGCTTCTTTAGGGGAAAAAAAACAACCAGTCACCACATCGCCAAAAACATGAAAACTTTTGAAAGTGCTGATTTTCGGGCTATGTCAGCTAGTGTCTGGAAATACATTTGCATGGTTTACCATCTTGTTACAATTCATCTACAAGAAGTTTGTCAAGCAACCATCTTCAAATCATTATAACAGCTGTTGGTTTTTACACTACCGAAACGTCGCCTACGCATTCAGTGATCATGTTGCGTTCAGTTCGAATAGATGGAATGCAATCGAACCAACACTATTTTTAACGTCTATGGTTCAAAACAAAGTTATAACAGGAAATATTGCTTTATAAAAAAAGAGGGAGAGAGAGAGATGATGATGATGATGATGATGATGATGATGATGATGATGATGATGATGATGATGATGATGATGATGATGATGATGATGATGATGATGCATGACTGCAGCACATTACTTTGTCATTGTTTGTTAGGTTCAAACTGCACTTTTCTCCCATAAATCGATTTTTTATAATCACTTTTTAAGCGGTGGTTTACTTCCTTCCGGGTAAACCGTTTTGAAGAAACCGGCCCATTGTGTGAAAAATGGCAGGCGGCAGGTTCAAATAAACCCAGCATAAGCTACGTCTATGTTGACAGGAGTGCCTTTAGTTGTCCGGGGCGCTTGACAGTGCACATGATGCTAGCAAGTTGACGTCTTGAGCAGCTTAAGTAAGATCCCGATTTTTTCCAGCGCTTAAGTTAGATCCCGATTTCTTCCATTTAAAAGTTAACAGTAAATACTGTTTCATTGCTCATACGCTGATTCATTTCTGATACTCATGTGCAGGTCTGCATAATTTTGTGGACTGTTGCATCATATTGTGCGCACGTGGCGATATCTCTAAACAGCAAATGTTATTACTAGACCAATTTGTAGAGCTTTTAATCGGCCTTGTGGGAGCTAGTCCATCTGTTGCCAGTCCATCTGTTACCAACAGCGTTAGTCCATCTATTACCAGCAGCCAAGTATCCACGCGTCTTGATTAAAAATTGTAAATAATATAATTTACTTGCTGGCTACTTACGGTAATCTACACCCTCTTCTCTCTTTCTACTTACCCGCGGTAAACACTTCCTCTATACTTCCTGTAGTAAACATCCCTTCCCTTCTTCCCTGCCTCCCTCTCTACTACCGGTAACACCCTCTTCTTCCCATGTTTCTAATTCTCACAGTCCTATCAAGTTTGGTCAAAATCCCGTCAGTGGTTCAGACCGACCGCTCGACCGACCGACAGGTCAGTATTTGGTTCGTTCTGATTCTCGACTGTTTCAAAGTATTTTTAGATATTATCCGGAAAAACAGAAAAAAAGAGTATATTTCATATAAGCTTTTATTGTGCGATTTATTTCGGAACAACTCTTTTTAAAGAGATATGTATAACGAAATCATGGTTGCACAATAGAATTGTGTATTGTATATTGTTTATTGGCGAAAGACGAGTATGAGCACAAAGTCACCAACCCTTTTATCGTAAAATCCGTTTTCTACCTGTTAGATGGCACTGCGCAGCAACCGCCACGCTTTCTAAAGACAGGCTACCCGAATCCTCTTCGCCCCCCCCCCTCCCCCTACCACTCCACCACCACCACCTCCCCTCCTCCCTGGCTTCCCTGGGGGACAAGTATACAAAAATAGTTGGCTTCTTTATCTTCTCTAGATTTAATCCCACCAAACTATTGAGTGACCATGAATCAGACATTCACTCAGTCCTCCGTCCCGTCCCCGCCGCCCACCTCAACCCAGATCCATACAACTGTTACTATTTGCGGGGGAAGTGGAGAAGGAAGGGACAACATTCCGGTGGGTTTATTTGCGACAAGTGTCACAAACGGTTTAGCATGTGGAATTCCCCCAGTGCAACCCCTGCGTGAAACGATACCTTATACAGTAGATATATAAAGGTAGCAATTGTAGCAGTTCTAAATTACCACGAGACTGCACCGATTGGAGTGTGCGATTGGAGATTGCCTGGATCATCTCACAGTTGTAACATGTTATTAGCGTTTGGCGTTCTCGCTTGGATCTTCGCCTAGTTTAACAGTATTTCGGCACGCAAGCATATTTGGCATGTCTCAAAAAATACCACAACGTGGTGTCACTCGTTTTCACAGCGGGACCGGTGATTTAAAACAATCCAAAATCCACGACCATCCCATGAAAGCTTGTGTGGAAGAAGCTGCACTCACGTTCTTAATGGGGGAGAGAAGTCACCGCATGCTTGAAATGTTAACCAGCCATTAACTTTTGCCTTCTTAATCATGTGAATTGATTCTGTCAGTTATTATAAGGTATTTAAAACCATGTCCCATCCCATCCCCGACGCTGGGAGCTTATTTATAATGTATTCCGCTTTTACAATGATTGCCATTTAATTACGTTGTCAGGCTGTCGAATGTAAGTCTTGACTTTAGTCACATTGGAACTACTATATGATTGTGGCGTGTAAATGTAACGGAGTAGGAGGCGACTAGTAAACTTTGGGAGAGCTTGTCCCACTTGAGTCTGCCAGAAGGAGTTTGTTTTCTTGTTGTCAGTCTAGTCTGGCCTTAGATGGCGGCTCCTGGTGTGCAGAATCTTTGGACGAGTCTTGAATCCCTGAATTATGCAGGACTAAGCAACCTTGACATAATTTATGTTCTTTCCATCTTGCTCTTTCGCCTTCTGCTTTAATGGGTGCACAGGGTTATTGTATGCAGTTTCGTGGCAGTGACCTGTAGAGAGTGTGGCGGCACTAGTATTCGGTGATCTTGTGTGCTGTCAACACGCCCCAGCCTTGCAGTGCATTAGTTTTATATACATCTTTCGAGGGAAACGTAACAATAACAGTTTGGACTGGGCGGTGTTCTAATGGGAAAGTTGCCAAGACTCTGGAGTCAAATACTCCGCTAAGCGACATAAAATTTGCTGCATTAACACTAACCAATTTGTTAATGAGTAGACAACTATTCTTGGGAACTTGAGAACTTGGTCACACTCACAGTGTAGTTCCGAAAGGTAGTGATCATAGAAATAAGTGAGTGAATGAGTCATTCCCAATTTGGACACGAATAACTCGTGAACTGTTCATGCCGTCACGATGATATTTGGTACATGCATGCATTTTCTTTGTTGGCACTTATCTTCAAAATGATGGGTTTCAATTTCAAACAGTTTGGCTGCCAGGGGTTCCAATCCAACACAATAAGGAGCCAACCGTTTCCTGATAATATTTCGGATTTTGGATTCCTTACTTTGTTTTTTTTGCATAAATCACTATTGAATCAACCCCGGGGATTTCTGTATAAATAGTATCCACACTTTGTGGAAATTTAGTGCTTTAAACACCACTGTTTCTGTCATTCTCATTTGTTCTTTCCCGCCTTCTTTCGGGAGTAAACGTTCATGAGTGAGAGAGGGAGAGAGATAGAGGGGGGAGAGAGAGAGAGAGAGAGAGAGAGAGAGAGAGAGAGAGAGAGAGAGAGAGAGAGAGAGAGAGAGAGAGAGAGAGAGAGAGATGCGTTATCGTAAATCCTTCCATGTCCAGATACTGATATCATCATATATTACTGCGCTATAAAAATCCTCAATAATAATAAAATACTGGCGCTTGTGGTAGCCACGTAGCGATAGTCTACGCTGGTAGTTGGCACACCTACAAACTCGCTCCGCGTTTCTGAGCCTCAAAGCATTGGCTCCGCGGTTTTTGAGCCTCAGCTCATTGGTTCCACGTTATTTTTTTTTTGTTTTTAGCCTACGTTGTTTGTGCTTTGACACCACATGTTAGTTTAATGGACGTTTGTTGATACGTGGGACTGGGTGAATGGAAGAGCGTACGCAACACGTGAGCAGTATTTGTGTACAGGTCGCCGCACTACTGGTACTCTGCTTGCTCTTCTCTATCAAATTGTGTAAAATGACAGCCTATGCTTAAAAACAAAATTATACGAACACGGGTAAGATTTTCATTTACAAAAATTAAAAATAAAAATTCTTAAAACTATAAACATCTTTCTAACTTAGGCAAAATCTGTTCAACCATTACGGCAGAGTTGGTGGCTAGGCTATATCAATGTCTCTTCATACGTTAGTTATAATATGCATGGAATTCTTTTTTTTAAAATCATGGCAGAGATTATATTATATTTGAAATAAAATATCTAATTCACTGTTTAAAAAGTAGGGGAACCAATATTAATATGTATCGGCTGCCTTAACATTGTGGAGTATTACATAATGATAGAGCAGATAGAGCAGAAAAACAGGGAATAAACAGTATAAGTGCTTTTAAAATTAACATCAGATTATAAGTTAAGGAAATATCCTGTGTAATTAATAACTTTATTAAAAACAAACAAACAAAAACTCACATGTTCATTTTTAATTAGCATTACAGGAGTCTCTAGACAGACACCTCCAGAGCCTATGGAATGGAAATAAGTGCAGAGAAGACTAAAAATGATGACCAACAATGAATGAATGAATGAATGAAATGTAAATTTATACGCCTAACCTTTTACAAGCCCTAGGCGTTTACAATGGCAAACATTAACACGTTCAGACATAAATACAATCTGACTAAACAAAGCAGTTGTGTAATATGAAGAGGAAAGTTTAGTGAGGAAGATGGAAAAGATGAGTTTTTAAAGAGGTTTTGAATGACAGCATAGAAGTGGAGTGACGGAGTGAATGAGGGAGTTTATTCCAGATAGATGGGGCCTGGTAGGAAAAGGTGCGCTGGCCATAGGTTTTGGTGCGTACGGTTGGGATTTTAAAAAGACGGGTATCAGCAGAAGATCTAAGAGAGCGATTTGGGGAATAGGTTTCGAGAAGGTCGGAGAGATAGCTGGGAGAAGTCAGGTCAAAATTTCTGAAGCAGAGTGTAGAAATTTTGTGCTGGATTCTGTGCTGTACTGGCAGCCAGTGCAGGGTTTGAAGAAGAGGAGTTATGTGGTTGTATTTAGAGGAGCGAAAAATGAGGCAGGCAGCATGATTCTGAACACGCTGAAGCTTATCGATGATATAGTTGGGAGAGCCAGAATAATCTGAAGATCCGTTGGATCTCATTTTTGATATGATGATGATGGTCATTGTTGTCAGGGTGGCGACGTGGTGATCGTCCTTAACGCTCATGCAATAGGACGTTAAGCATCGTTTTCCGAGAAGGGAATTACAATAGTCAAGACGGGAAAGAACAAAGGCGCATAGCAGAGTTTTGGTTGCCTCATCAGTGAGGAGATGGCGAATGGAAGCAATGCGACGGATTTCGAGGAAGCAGGTACGGCAGACGTTAGCAACATGCTGATGAAAAGAGAGGGATTGGTCAAGAGTGACGCCTAAGTTACGGACGGTGGGAGAAGGAGTGATGGAAGAGCCGTTCAGATCGACAGACGAAAGAAGGGCAGTGTGATTTATGTATTTCTTGGGAGAGAACAGAATGAGTTCGGTTTTGTCTTCATTAAGCTTCAGCTTGTTAAGATCCATCCATGCCCTAATGTCAGATATGCAAGACTGGGTTGAGGCTATGAGGCAGTGGAGGTCGGAAATCGGTCCAGATAGATAGAGCTGATTGTCGTCAGAGAAGCTATGGTGAGAAAGAGAATGGTGGGCGGCAATGTGGGAGATGGGATAGGTGTACAGAACAAAAAGGATGGGTCCGAGGACAGAGCCCTGAGGCACGCCATACTGTAGAAGTGAAGCAGCTGATGAAACACCACTGACGGTAACGACCTGGGAGCGATCCGAGAGATATGACTCGAACCAGGACAGAACAGAATCAGCGAGACCAAAACAGTTTCGAAGACGAGACAAGAGCAAGCTGTGGTCGATGGTATCAAATGTGTATATTGTTAATTATTTCTCCGTGTGTTTAGTTTAGCCATGATGTATGTATATGTATAGGAATTTTGTTGGAGGTTCCAGTGGACCACGTACTTAGAAGAATGATCGTCCCTTGTATTGTATAAGTAGAGCGATCACTGAAGGTTGTTTCTGCCATCAGTGAGACGCTCTGCACACCCTTATTATACAAGGCGTTGCAAAAACTCGTCTTATGTTTTGCAGACGAGCAGGCATGTTGGTCCGATGCAGGAAATAGACCACTAAAAGTCGACCCTGACATTCGGCCTGCAGGGGAACATCGAGCACTGAGCTCCGATAGCCCAATAGTCAACAACCAAGGAGGAGACACCATCACCACACCTCAACGAATCAGCTAAGTGCAAGAAGAAACGCACTAACACTGATCTAGAAGGACTGTGCGGTAGTCCACTCTCCTGAAACAAACATTAGGCCAATCAGAACAAATAGCCCAATGATGAGACAGTAGCAAATATCAAGAACAGTAGCAGCATAGACCCATCAAGGAACGAACTATTCGAAGTGAATTTGGACATTTAAGTTAATAGAGTGTTTAGAAAATTATGTATGGAGTAGAGGAAATAAATGTGTGATATTTACTGTTAACAAGTAGCTGGACTACCTATGTTTCATAGCCGTGCGAGAGCTAGTGTGCCAGTGAATCTTTTACCATTTTCTCCCTATCTCTATAACCCTATCCGCACACAGACCCGGTGTAACAGGCCGGAATATACCCCTGGCTACTTTATACCCTGGGTATAATGTAGCCTAGGCGGGTTTAACCCCCTGGGTATAGATCAGCCTAGGCCAGGTCATACCCCTCGCGCCCGGAATATACCTCCACCTAAAGAGATTTCACTCATGGGTTTGTTGTACATGACCGTTTGCGTGACCAAATCTCAGGTAACAGCCTTTTGCTTGCGTGTAAAAAAAACAACTAACCCTAACCCTAACCCTATCTATCTATCTATCTATCTATCTATCTATCTATCTATCTATCTATCTATCTATCTATCTATCTATCTATCTATCTATCTATCTATCTATCTATCTATCTATCTATCTATCTATCTATCTATCTATCTATCTATCTATCTATCTATCTATCTATCTATCTATCTATCTATCTATCTATCTATCTATCTATCTATCTATCTATCTATCTATCTATCTATCTATCTATCTATCTATCTATCTATCTATCTATCTATCTATCTATCTATCTATCTATCTGTCTGTCTATCTATCTATCTGAGTGCATCAGAACAATTACAACACATAAATTAAAGAGTAACGTGAAGGATAAGGTCTTCCGTAGTGGGGGGGGGGGGGGTTATAATGGGCAGGAGAGGGTTAAACGAGCCTAGGCCAGATAATACCCAGGGGTATAGTCTGGGCTGGGCCAGTTTATACGGGGGCATTGTCTGGGCTAGGCCAGTTTATACCCTGGGTATACTTGAGGCGAGGTATAATCTGGCCTGCTACACCGGCTAAACATATAAATGTATTAAGGTTAATCATAGGGTGATTACACTAGCCGATCTCCGCAGACGATAGACGAGCAGATAATAGCATTCCAATGTGCAGAGCTAGAGCCCAGCGACAATAGACCCACCGTCAAACATTTCAGTGACATAAATATTTCAGAAGCGGGTGCCTCGGCCGGCTTGAGTTAGATCCTGTATCGGCCAGCACCTTGAGCAGCTTTTGAGCGGGAAATGCGCTATATAAAAACGGTTAAATAAAAAAAAACATTAATTAATTCAATTTTCAACAATCTTGCGGAATTTTCTCACAATCTCGACATCGTTTGAAAGGACATTCAGTTTCATAAATTTTCAACGTCCTCGAGACATTATTTCAAACCATATTCAATTTCCTGTCGACTAATATGCCACTTTGCAAACAAAATTAAGCATCAGAATTTAGCGATTGGGGATTTTCTGGCACAACGACGAAGTCCGATAGACCATCACACAAGCCATTGGACAACACGATGGCATGCTCACGTGACAGTGGTGAAGAAACGTAAACTCGGATGATTTGGCCATATCATTAGTGCATCAGGTCTTGCAAAGACCATCTTGCAAGGCACGGTGCAAGAAGGCAGAAGAAGAGGGAGACTGAAAATGAGTTGGGAGGACAATATTCGAAGATGGGCTGGCTTGACACTGAGTGAAGCCATGAGGGTTGCTGAGGACAGAGAAAGACGGAGTATGCTGGTTATACGATTATCTTTGGTGCCCCAACGAATTTAGAGTTACGGGAAAGGATAAGATATAGGATTATTCATTATTAGCTTAACGATTAAAACTCGACTTAAAGGTCAAAAGGGAGGTTAACGGGCTGTAAATTATAATCCATATATTAATACTTGCCCAGTGAAAGTTGCTGTATGTAACCTCATTTGACTGTGCATATCTTCAGAACTTAGATAATAATATAACGTGTAAGATGTCGACTCGTTTACATGCACGTTGGCATGTCGCGTTGTGCGACATTTCTGTACAAAAATTATAGGTGCAGCATGTACATGACGTAACTACGTGCCATCCGTCAGGAATTCGCAGGATTGGTGACGTGTTTAGACCACGTACACCTTGTTTCAATTTTAAACCTGAAAGTGCAGCTGAGGTCGCGGTCAATATTGCGAAAATAAAACAACAATAATTTATAGGATGTCTAATTCATACGACGAGACCACCATTCAATTTTATTTAAATATTCATACTTGTGTGTGTGTGTGTATGTGTGTGTTTCTAATATCTGCGAAAATTGATTCTAAACTTCGTTTCCGACCGCTCCAAAGGTCGTCTGTTATGGCTATCTCCCGTAGAATATCCATACAGGCATGCATGCAGAGAATATTGTTTAATTTTTTGGAACTTTGTCCTTATATTTCATCCAAAATCAAACGGTGTAAATAAGGCTTCTAGCCCAGAGGGTCTGTATATAAAAAAAAATGGGGGAGGGAGGGGGGAAAGTGGAAGGAGGGGGGTGATGGGTATACAAAAAAGCATACAGTAGTAAACAAGAACGGCATAACAGTATTCAGTAATATTGCACACACACAAATTAACTTTGATATTAAGTTGTCACAGTTAACATAGGAGAACCGAATTGAGAAAAAAATATGTAAAATAAACAAATTGATAATATTAAAAAAGTAACAGACACCAGGAAAAAATAATCCCCAAAAGAATACACATAGGTCTCGACCAAGAATATTCAAAAGCAAAAAAGAACTGTGCGTCACTATTGAAAAAGTTAAAACAAGTGATAAAACGGCTTAAATCAGACAACATGCGTTTCGATTTAGAGTCCATCAGGATTCTAATGATTCCTGAAGTACCGAGGTACTAACAAAAGTCTGTTAGCCATCAATACAGGATTTGTACATCTAAACAGATACTGAAATTCATCACCTAGTTCGTCCAAATCACACTGAGTACACAGTATGTCTTCTGTCTGGATATTCAAATACCTCAGTGATTGAATTGGTAGTTTGTGAGAGCTGAGCCTAAATTTCAATAATTTTCTTCTCGATAAAGGTGACAAGAAAAGTAAATAATCCTCGAAACAGAAGGTATTCTTAAAAGTTCGATCATAATAAAAGTAGTATGATCGAATACATCCGGATGCCAGATTTGCATGACATTGATCTCTCAAGCGCTGTCTGACCATGGTCTTAAAATAAGTCATCGAGTATTTACACCCTCGTTACGTATCCATATGAAAGACAGACCAAGATCATCTAGCAGAAAACGAACAGTACTTAACCAGGGCAGTTTATACTCAGAATTAAAAAATAAATACTAACAAATTCGAAACAAGAGTTCTAACGCATTGACTTGGCTTTCTGGTACATATTTTTGATCACTGTTAAAACTCTTCCAGTAATACCGGTTTTTTTTATTAGCTTCTCCCAAAGCATATTACGCTGTACGTTATGAAATGGTTTTGTTAAATAATCAATAAAAGTACAAAACAATTTTTTCTTTTTCTGCTGATTACGAACATGGTATAAATTATTATAGTGCAAAAACGTATTCAGCGATAGAAAGTTCGCCTGGCGCGTGATAGAACCAAGTTCGCATCTCCAGGGTGACTGGATTTGTTTTTTTTGGTACATGAGCCGATTTTCTTTACCGACTTTTTAATATTATTATTTTCTTCTTCTTCTTTTTTTTAAACACCATCTCTACCGCTGGTTCTAAACAGACTGCAGGGTTTATTTGAAATATTACGCAATCACTTTCCCCGTCTTAAACAGAAAGAGAACGGTAAACGGTACGTCACCCGGCAGAGATGGTAGAGAGGCGACGTAAGAGATGGTTGTCTCTGCTATACGCAGTGTAGCCGGCCCAGCCCGTGTCGATTGGCAGGCAGCCGGCTTCCTAGCCCGGTAGACGATGGCCAGGGGCGGGTTATGAAAAACGCAGCCAATAGTCTGACGGCGTTCAGTGACTTATCTCCCGTGGAATATCCACAGAGGCGCAAAAACATGAAGTTACCGGTCGTGACTCATGTAGAGGGCTTTGCTCTGACTGTTTCTAGGCGAATGGTCTGTTGTATCGGTAGACGTGTCAGGATCGTAGAGTAGGAAACTAGCGAGGTGACGTTTTAAAGGGACCGAGGGTCTCTTCAAACTGCGTTCACGCTTAAGCCTCTTTGAGAGCTTTTACCTCCATACTGTGGATTAACAAACTCTTCTAATATCATGCTATCTATAGAGTGAAAGTTCGAGGGAAACAAATGAGCTCAGACACACTTCAATGCATGCAAAGTGTATTGTTTACGTACACCGTATCAATCATTATAGTGCTAAAATCTTTTCAGCGATAGAACGTTCGCACGGCGCGCGAAAGGACCACATTTGCATCTCCAAGGTGACTGGATTTTTTTTTTTTTACAAGAGCCGACTTTCTATATAAATACATTTTATATGAATATTTCCTTTTTTTAAAATAAAACCACCATCTCTGCCGCTTGTCGGCCGCTGGTCGTGAACAGACTGCAGGCTTTATTTGAAGTATTACCAATCACTGTCCCCATCCCAAACGGAAAAGCAGACGTCATGTCATCCGGCGTAATAGATAGGCTACACGACCAGCGGCAGAGAAGCTGGAGAGGCCTGGTAAACCTCAGCTGTCTCTGCTATTCGCAGTGTGGCCGGTCTAGCACGTGTCGATTGGCAGGCACCCGGCTTTCTAACCCCTATAGACGATAGCCAGATCTTCATCGCCGACTTCAACTTCCACTTCAACTTTCACCTCTTTGAAGAGATCCCAAACTTTCTGGTTTAACTCTCTTGGGAATATTGGACGCTTTCTGCCAAAATTAATGGTCACTAGGGCTTTCTATGGTATTAGGCAATGTGGGCATTTTTTAGGTATGTTGTTTTCTTGGTATTTTGTAGGATATTTATATTCAGTTTTGTTTTTGTAAACGGGGAAGAAATATTCCAGGCCACAACTGGAGGGAAATTTGCACCACTGCTCATTTTGGGAGCTGGTGAAGTAGATGTCAACACCATGACCACCATCTTCATTTCGGCTGTGACAGATTCTGCCACTGAGAGAGATCCTTTGCAAGCACCTCCCAAACAAGAACTTTTGCCCCTGTGTGATAAACGAAGAGAGCTGAAAAAGAACAAGAACAACATCACAGGGAGCTGATGCAAACCGAAAAATCAACAATGACATCCGAAAAAGCATGCGTACAGCAAATGAGAACCGGAGAGAAGTGCAATGCCAGGAAATAGAGAACAGTCTGAACAAGAACAACAGCAAGAAGGCTTACCAGACTGTGAAGCGGCTGACAAGTGTTAAAAAGCCCAAGGTCTCCATTATCCAAAGCAAGTCTGGCTATGCCTTACAGAGGAACAAGAAGTCTTGGATAGATGGACAGAGTATTCCCAAGCTGACCCAACAGATCCCAAACACAATTGGGGAGTTTTGGGAGAGTTTTCAAGGAAAAAGGAAGGTGACTCCATGGTCTAGCGAAGAAGATTGTAAATTGATAGAACAAATTAGGAACGAGAAAGAACAAATGAGAATAAAATACTTTAAAGCACTAAATTTCCACAAAGTGGGGATACTATTTATATAGAAAACCCCGGCACCTCAACAGAGGAAAATAGAAAGATCAAAGTCGGTATTACTTTGGATGTTAATGCCACGATCTTTTTTTTTCTGCGCACTCATTTTGATGTTAAATATTACACGTTCCATAAGGAGCATATGAGTCATATTGGTTTTGCCCTTCTAGTTTTTGACTCGCATGCATAGCAATGTGAGTCTATGTTATGTACTCACCCACCCACCTCTTCTTATCCCTCCCCTCCCTTCTTCCAAAAATCTTTTTTTGGAAAATCTGTGCGAGACGAGTCCTAATTATGTAAAAAAAATGATACTATTAAAAAAATGTCCGTCCGTCCGTCTCTTTGTCCGCCATCCGCCGTCTGCTGTCTGTATGTGCAAAAACTTTAACGTGGCAAAGTTCTCAAAACCTATTTCAACTATCACATCCAAACTTGGTAGGCTTAATATGGTGTAATAAGACCTCATAAATGAGCAGTGAATGTATGACTTCACTTCAAGGTCAAAGTCACAGGGTCCTCAAATGTTAGTAAAAAAAATGACAAATTTTCACAAAATTTCATTTTATTTCTAGGTTATTAATATTGTAGGCATGATAGATATCAATGTGACACACATATTATACGAATTTGGTCAACCGCACTCCAAGGCCAAGGTCACTTGGAGCTGTCCAAAGTCGGTTTGTATAATTATGTACTTTGAAGCGACTTGACCCTAAATTATGAGAGATATTAAGTCCACACTCATTGTATTTAGATATGATAGATTGATCTTTCATATTTGTTCCTTTTTTGCGTTGATCTTGAAGGTCAAGGTCATTTTAGGCCTTGCAAAAAGTCATCGTTCAGTGGAATGGCTGTTTATTTGATCAGACATGCATGGGAGATCACGTGAGGTCAAGGTCATCCCAAAGTCAAGGTCACTAAAGGTCAAGGTCATCCCAAGGTCAAGATCACTAAAGCCCAAGGCCAACTTAATTTTTTTTTGGGGGGGACGGGGAAGAGGGGGGAGGGGATATTCCAACTTTTGCTGTACTTTATTTGATAGTGGATAGTACATGTTTATTTGGAGCCGGAGGGGAGGTCAATGTTATCTCAAGAGCATTGAAGTCAGTATTACTTTGCATTTTAAGGCCAGCATTTTTCAATTTTTTTTTGGGGGGGGGGGGAGTGAGTAGGGGTGTGTGAAGGGACACTCATTTTTATGTTAAATATTGCAAGTTCCATGTGAGTCGTATGAGCTTTGCCCTTTTAGTTAAGATTTTAAATTGAAGAAGAGGAAGGAAAAAAAAGAAAAAAAGAAGAAGAGGGGAGAAAGAGACATGCAGAAGGTAAATGAGAGACATACAAAAATAGAGACAGAGACACAGACAAACGGAGAGAGAGAGAGAGAGAGAGAGAGAGAGAGAGAGAGAGAGAGAAGGGGGTGGGGTGTGTTATTCAGACTGTTTTATTGAATAACATTTTTTCATATTACAGGAATGGGGGCTACAATGGGGCTAAATACACAAAGCAATAAAACCAAATATAGAAGAAAGCATGCTTATTGCATAAAATTTAATTTCTTTTCATGCAGGCAAAATACTGTAATAATAAATAAACAAAACAAATGTCAATATAAAAACAGTTATCGCTCATTCATTTTTGTTAAATACTTTTTTCAGTCAGTTTCACGCATACCTACTGATACGTGACTTCAAAACAATATAAGCTTTATTGCATTGGCTTTACGTCTATTGATCATTTTTCTCTATCAGTTGAAAGCATTTTTATTCAAACCATGCATTTATCTTATCAATTTCTCATCCGTGCTTGCCATCATTTAAATAAAATGTATTTTCTGCGTATGGACATTTACCTCTTTTAAGGTGTGTGGAAGAAATTTGGCGTTCATTAGACATACATACAACATGAGCATATATTTCTTCAGCGCCTGGACAGAATGGACAGTCCTTTGATATACACTGTGTAACGTATCTGTTCTTGGGTGTTGTCAAATTACTGTTCCTATCCTCAATCTTACCAACGCATCTTTGAAACACTTTTGCTTAATACGGTCCAAATATACTTCTGGATGTAGATATATCTTAAACTGTTTATACAAACTGAATCTGTTACTTTTATTTAAGGCAGCATTCCACTCTTGTTCGTTGATGTCCACGAATCTTTGTTTAAATTCAATCAAAAATAAATTTTATCTCATGGCCCACACCCTGGGACAGCCATACGAATGCAAAGCAGTTCTTTCAAGAGGGTATCTCAGTCCAGTCACCCAGTTACGATTCCCATTAACGTACCAAGGTACACAGTATGCAATACACTTGCTTTGGTATCCGAATGTCGTCCCCTTGGGGTCATGAGCAATCTTGTCACTGTAGATTGTTCTAACCTATAAAGGGAACAGTGAAAGCCCCAGTTGAAAACCTGTCTTGCCTTTGTAGGCATGACTAATTCACTGCGGCAACAGTTCCCCCCGTTGGAGTGCCGGGGGTTTCAGTATAAATAGTATCCCCACTTTCTGGAAATTTAGTGCTTTCAATTCCCACTGTCGCTGTCTTCATCATTTGCTCTTTCCCATTCCTGATCTGTCCTATCACTCTGCTATACTTTCTTCTTCTTCGCTAGATCAATGACCTACCTTTTTTCTTGAAAACTCTTCCTGGACAAGACTCCTTGTTTGTGTATGAGGTCTGTTGGATCAGCTTGGGAGTGTTGGACGCTTTCTGCCGGGTGGTCACTAGGGCTTCCTATGATTGTATTATTTCGCACTATAGGCATTTTATATGTATGTGTTTTGTTGATGATTTATAATGATGGTTGTATTCTATTTTGTTTTTGTAACCGGGGTGTTCGCGTAGTTGAGGTCAACCCTCAGCCGTCCCCCGCGTGGGATGTCTTTATTGTAAAGTGACTGGCCGGTGGAGGGCATTCAATTTTCCCACTAGGGTTGTTTCGGCAGATCTTTTATGCGGATCGGGGGTTGTCCGGTCCTGATTTGGCTCGGAAGAGTCCGCTGGACCTAAAGCAACAATAAATCAATCAATCCGAATGTCGTCCGTCCGAAATAGTAGGAACCAGTATTTTAAGGCATGGATGTCTTCCTAAGTCAACGTACACTATTCTTTTTAAGGTTCTTGGTGCTACATTTAGAAACCTTTTACGTGCAGATAAATGTACTTTTTTCTGTTGGGTCTGATTTGACTAACAAGCTCCATACCTCTGATGCATGCAAGAACATAGGGTTGAATCGTACAAGGAGAGAGAGAGAGAGAGAGAGAGAGAGAGAGAGAGAGAGAGAGAGAGAGAGAGAGAGAGAGAGAGAGAGAAAGAGAGAGAGAGAGAGAGAGAGAGAGAGAGAGTGAGAGAGAGAGAGAGGTGTGCTTAGTTGTGTGTTAGAGATAGACACGAGATTTGGGGCTGGGGCTATCTGGATCACGTTTCGCAGTACTAGGCAAATGCCTTACCTATAGAATGTCATCCGCCATTCTGTGTTAAAATCGTGCATGTTGAGCCACAAAAAAAAAAAAAAAAAAAAAAAAAAGAAAAGAAAGACACGTGACACATAATGAGCCGAGATTAGGTAATGATAGCGCAGTGGTCGGTACGTGTAGGCCCTACAATCATCTGTTTTTTGACCGTACTGAACTCATTTCGACTTGATATGTAGGATTTGTTTCATTGAGAAAGTCCACTAGTTGTTTTGTTGGTTGTTTTTTTTAATAAAGCGTTTGTTGTCTAGAGATGCTAATCTCGATTTCGCTGCGATGGTTTAATTGTACTTGCCTATTCTCTGAGGCACTGCGTAGTTTAAAGAGGAGATTAGAGCGATACTGGTAAGTTTGATTTCTGCCAATTTGATTTTTAGTTTAAAATGGTGAACATTTTTACATGTAAGACCGATTTCGATATTGTAATCTCTCTCTGTCTCTCTCTGTCTCTGTCCCCCCCCCTCTCTCTGTCTCTGTCTCTGTCCCTCTCTCTCTGTCTCTGTCCCCCCTCTTTGTCTCTCTCTCTCTCTCTCTCTCTGTCTCACTCTCTCTCTCTCTCTCTCTCTCTCTCTCTCTCTCTCTCTTCATTTCTTCCTTCTAACTGATCTTATTCCTCTGTGTCTCTGTCTGTCTTTCTGTCTGTATCTCCTCTCTCTCTCTCTCTCTCTCTCTCTCTCTCTCTCTCTCTCTCTCTCATTTCCAAGACAGGATTTCATTGATAACACGCCGGTTTTATGCTAATCTGTCTCATCGTTCCCAATTTTCACAAGCCTAATTTAGACCCTATTTTCAAACACCCGTCTTTTCTTCTCGAGGTAGCTTTGTTCTCTATACCAGAAAACAGTTGTGTATTTCAAGAATGTGTTCTCCAACATCTGGAGAACTCGCGTACTTACGCTAGAGTATTGTTTATTGATTTTAGTTCTACTTTTAATACAATCATCCCTCATAAACTGTTTGATAAACTGGCGCTGTTGAACGTCCATCTCTCCATTTGTCATTGGGTCTTTGATTTTCTGTTGGACCGACCACAGGTCGTGAGAGTCAATAAAGCCACATCATGCTCTCGAGTCCTAAATACTGGGGCTCCGCAAGGTTGTGTTTTGTCACCGCTTTTATTTACCCTTTTCACAAACGATTGTGGGTCGTCAGATCCGTCGGTGCTAGTGGTCAAGTTCTCTGATGACACTACAATCGAGGGTCTCATTTCGGGTGAAGATGAAAGTGCATATCGCGAGGAGGTCGGGCGGCTGGTTGGCTGGTGCTCCGATAACAACCTTGAGCTCAATGTATCTAAAACAAAATAAATGGTCATCGACTTTCGCAGGAATAAAAGCACAATCTCACCTCTTATGATTAACAGTGAATGCGTAGAACAGGTTGATTCATTTAAATTTCTTGGAACGGTCATTTCCAGCAACCTGTCTTGGGACAATAACAGCATGTCCATTATCAGGAAGTGTCAGCAGCGCCTCCACTTCTTGAGACAGCTAAAGAGGCTCGGACTTAACCAGACAATACTCGCGCTTTTCTATCGCGCCGTGATTGAGAGTATCCTGTGCTTCAGTATCACAGTCTGGTTTGGAGGCGCCACTTCGGGCGAGAAGTTTCAACTCGAAAGAATTGTGAAACGCGCGGCAAAAATCATAGGTTGCGATTTATTATCCCTCGCGTCCTTATACAGCACGCGTTTGGCAAGAAGGGCCAGCAACATTACTGGCGACCCATCCCATCCAGCCAACCATCTGTTCGAGCTCCTCCCGTCAGGCAAACGCTTCAGAGCACTAAAAGTTAGAACTAGCCGGTTTAGACGCAGCTTCTTCCCCGAGGCTGCCCTCTCGGTACCAGTGTCCTCAGTTATCCACATAGCATGAGGTATTATACTTAAACGCCAATTTATTAGTTGCGATAATGTGTTAGTGGTGCAATTCTGATTCTTTAATGTATTTTATCTCATTACGTTTTAATTTAGATACCCATGCGGGTATGCGTGAGTATGCGTGTGCGTGTGGGGGTTGCGAGTGGGCGTGCGCCTGTGCTTTACTCCTTAAAATAACTTTCTATATTACAGTATTTTAATGTTTTAATGTCCAGTGGAAGGTTGTTTGTTGTTGCAGAGGGACTGAATGTTTTACCGCATCACCAAAACAAAATCCTATGTATTTTGAATTCATTGGGCATGGGTAATAAAGTGTCTTGAACTTGAACTTGAACTTGAACTAAGCGTAATTTCTTTTTCTTTTTTTTAATTTCCCGATCTATCTGATTGAAATAGTCGGGAATCAGAACGATCCAACTGTTTGTTGGTCAGTTGAGTTGAACGCCATATTTGAAGAACCAATGAACCGATGTTGAGCACACTTCATAAGAACATTACCTTAGACTAGTGACCTACCTCCCGTGCAAGCATATTTGCTGTGCCGCAAAGGTCAAGGTCACTGGAATAATTTTATTGCTAAACACTTTTTGTCCAATATCTGAACAACGGCTAATGGGATTTTGTTGAGTGTGGGTATACAGGCACTTCAAATCATGAACCATTTTTTAATAGCACTCCGTGTTTTCGCCATCCTTTATGTCGGTCAGTCGGGCGGGTCGGTCCGTGGCTCTGAATTGAACTTTTTCGCTAGAAATACACTTTTAGCTTTATTACTGATCTAAAATTCATCATTTTTTTCTTTGCGGATATTTTAACTATTGTTAAGCATGTTAGAAATATCCTTCGTGCTTGTACTTTCACAAAGGCCAAGGTAATTGTGCTTCACCATACACCTTTTTGCGCTGTGTGTTAAAACTAGCTGAGCTGCTGCCAGGTTGGATACAATTTTGCTCGTAGGTAGTTCACATAGTGACCAATCACCCGATGTTTTCCTTTTGGTCCGTTATGATAAAGCCCAGTCACAACACCGCCCCAAAAATTAACACTTTTGAAAATGTTTATATTTCGGCTATGTTTGTGTGAGTGCCTGGAAATACATTTGAATAGCTCACCGCCTTGTTAAATATTAAAATTCCAGTATGTAATTTTCAAACCTTAAACTTAGACCATGTTTTCAGCCCTTATTAATTCTTTCTTCAAAATGAAACTTTTTTTTTTCGACGCTAGAAACAATATGGTCAATAAAAATTTGAATCTTTATTTGACATCTTTTTTGAAAATTATTATTATTTAAAGTGTACTTAATTATGATTTATGTCTATGGCCGTTGAGTCATCGGTCTAGATTTTTCCGTATACCAACCCTTCTTTTTTCATTCTT
>CM072518.1:40942251-41279751 GCA_036898135.1 Oncomelania hupensis
CTAACTAACTAACCTTGAATGTGGGTCTGAGGTAATTTTCCCCAAAACGTTTACATGGAACACTAAATAGTATTAACATAGAAGAGGTTGTTAATCCACATTATTTAGTTGACATCATCTCTCCGATAAGCGTATAAGCAACAAAACAAGTAGAACCGTATGAAACGTACCTCAAACCACTTTAAAAAGCAATAGGATCCCGGAAAGCGTCAATCACTTGGAGCCATAAACAAGCTTCGGATGAGGGTATAAACCGAGGCCTAGTATGTGCACACACACATTCCATTGCACAGACTTTAAAGATCCTGACGCTCATGTCCTAGACGGGTGAGTGGCCGGCTACGCAAATATAACCAGCAGGCACTAAGTCCTTCTCTCAATACTCGGTCGCCCAGGATTGTGCTCAGTTGTACGAGCGCCAGACTATGCGCCCAAAGGTTGAAAGTGGGCGCTTCGGGCGGCTTGAGTTGCATCCTGTATCGACCAGCGCCTTGAGTAGTTATTAAGCTGGAAAATCGCTATATTAAAGCTTTTAAATTAATAAATAAATAAATAAGCACTGAGTTATCGCCCGAAGTAACCAGAGTGTCGCGAGAGGCTAGTTCAACCCAGCATTAAGGCTTCAAGCCTCCAACGTTCAGTCTGCTTTGACCTATGTAAGTTAAGTCGCTGACTAGAAGACGGCCGAAGTTAGGGTGTTCTCAGTGTAAGGAATTGACTAACATGATAGCTTCGTTCAACTCTCGATTCTAGTGAAAAAAAATTTGTTTTACGTCATTGTCGTAGATGCTAACGCAAATTTCCGCATTTCCTGTTTTCCTTATAATGATTTGAAGAGAATGGTCGTGTGGCTGTAGATCTGTGTTTGTTGATGTCATATTCTTGTCCAACCCTCTTTGGAGGTACGTAGACCAATAGATAATACATAGAATAAGTACATGTATATTAAGGAATAATAATAATATAGATTTTGATGGAAATGTATTTAGAATAGGGACTTGAATAGTCAAGGTCATAGAATGGAGAAAATGACCGTTGTTTTGCCCTAAGAAGAGCGGCGAATGTTCATTATGAATAAATTTAAGGTGGAAATAATATTATGACATAACATTAAGGATTTTGTTCACATTATCTGTTTTAGGGTTTTTATGTTGGATGTAATCGGGGTTAAATCAAGGGAAAATCATGCTGTGATCTGTTCGACATTGGGGAGCCGCTCATCATCGTTCCATAGGACTGCCATCTTCATCGTACATTGACTTTGCCATTCAGACGGGATCATCTGACATTCATACACGTTCTACATAATTCTGCCGCCTTCATCAGAGCCCTGTAACCATGATAGACCCACAGTCACATAGAGCAACCCCTTAAAACTGGTGCTGTCAGTGTGTGTTTACTCTAAGCTGTGTGTTAATGTATGTGCACGTGTGCCAGTTACAATGAAGTAGTCCATGGCAACTCGGTCACGTACTGTTTATAGCAGACGCTCTTTACAACGATTGGACACTACGGTCAGATCCAAAATTTCGCAAATATCAGAAACAAAAAAGTTTTAAGAAAACATCTACAAACTGAAACTGTATTTTTTTTAGAGTGAAATGGATTTTTTAAATCGCAATATTGATCTCAATCTCCGACTCTGTTAGTTTTGCATTTTGCAAACAGCAATCTAGAACTAAGTATCAAGCCTATTCGTTATTATAAATCCATGCTATTTTCTTTCTTTCGGACGGAGCTATTTTAGGCGAGGATTAACACCATTAAAAAAACACACAATAAAGTAGTCAGGTGCGGTTTATAATTGTTGTAAAGTTTGTCAGGTATGGCTTACATTGCATTTATAATAAACCTAGCCAGGTATGGCTTATACTGTTACATCTTAATTCATATGCGGGTCTTTCTTTGTTACGGGAAATATTAAACAGTGGGTTACAACAGGGCTATACATTCAACACTTCATCGTTCTTTGTACTTTCACATTTTCTTTGGTATTAACTTGTCATAGACTGGAGCTTATCTTAATTTAATCTGTCCCCCTTTATGTCTGTCTCTAAGCCAGTCTCTCTCTCTCTGTCTCTGTCTCTCTCTCTCTCTCTCTCTCTCTCTCTCCCTCTCTCTCTCTCTCTCTCTCTCTCTCTCTCTCTCTCTCTCTCTCTCTCTTTGTTCCCTCTCTCACGGTCTGTCTGCCTCTGTCTCGCTTTTTCTCTCTGTTCGTATGGTTGCCTCTGTCTGTCTGTCTGTCTGTCTGTCTGTCTGTCTGTCTGTCTCTCTCTCTCTCTCTCTCTCTCTCTCTCTCTCTCTCTCTCTCTCTCTCGTCTCTCTTACACTTGACCATACTGCTTCTGTCTGTACATTCCTGTTTGGCGATGCAATGAAAAGGAAGTACAACATAAAAATCACTACAATACATTGCACACGTCATCTTCTCGTCTTAGTTTGTGCACCTTGGCATTGTCTGTGGAATTAGGCTGCCATAGTCCCACAGTTATCTGAAATTTGTGTGTCCTTTCGTCTGGGCTGTGCTAGGTACTAAGTGTGTGCTTTTGAAGTAACGCAACAGGCAAATAATACATATACAAAAGGTAGTAAACAAAAGAGTTTGTAAATTATTATATCTTTCTTTGCACCTCTGGATGTCTCTCATACTGGTCCTAATTTGCCTCGGAAGAGTCCGCTGGACCTAAAGCAATAATCATGTAATATAATGTCTCTCATGGGATTAACTTGTCATAGACCAACACATTAGTTTTGTGTTTGTCGCCTTTTCCTGCTGCTATATAGACATACTCGCTTTGAAATGCAACAGACAAGTAGATCTAATAAGCTTTACAAAGTATCATGTAATATGAGTTATAAATTCAGTACATCGTCTGTTCTAAGGATTTTACTTGGGATTAAACTGTCATAAGCCATCACTGTTTTGTTCGGGCCGCCCTCTGCTGCTGTACATGCATGGTGGAAAATTCAACGGACAAGGAATAGGCATACAAATATATGGTTATTATATGAGTTATACATTCAGTATATTGTCTGTTTTTATGTGTGTATTTTTTTTAAACCTTGGCCTTAAACTGTCATAGGCCAACACTCCTCTTGTCGAATATGTCTCCTTCGTTCTCTGCTGTTGCTGTAGATGTTCCTATTACTCGCTTTAAAATTCAACGAACAAGATGGGATGAGAGTATAAACCGAGGTCTCACAGCCGAACTCCTTTCTCCTCCCTCCTCTTCATCCACCCCCACCCTCATGCTGTTCCATCACTGCGATGTTATCGTGCTTAACGTCAGCTCATCGCCAATCTCCTTCCTCCCTGCTCCCATCCTTCCGCTTTCTTCAAGCTTTCAGAGTTATAGAATAGTTGTTGTTGTTGTTGTTTTTAGCCAACCGCCGTGGCTCAGCGGTAGAACGTTTGCCTGGCACACCAATGACCCAGGTTCGAATCCCGTAGTGGGTAAGATAAAAGTTGTCATTAGTCACTGTCCATCTTCGCAGTAGGATTGCTCAGTGTTGAGGCAGATCCCTAATACCTCCTGGGATGGTTATCCCCGGTTGCCCTATCGCCGATAATGGGTGTTGACGGTAATCCTAATGTTCATTCTTCGTGTTTATTCCAGCGCTGTAAACATGCCCTGTGTGTGGAATATTTATAGGCGCTTAATGAATTATCATTCATTAATGCATTCCTTCATTATAATGTGTAGTAATATGGGGCCGTGTTACACTAATTCAAGGATTGTCGGAATCTCAGATACCAGGGAGGTGGTTGAGGAGGCGGGGGGGTGGGGGGGGGGGGGTAAAGTGGGGTTTAATGGGTCATTGGTATAATTTCTGAGGACTCTGTTTATCTTGGTAATCGCGTTAGCATTATTAGTTAGGATTACAACTCTTATTATCTCAGAATAGTTTGCTGTGGTTTTGTATGCGTTGTACGTGTCACCACTATCCCAGTACTGTTGTTTTTGGTTTTGTTGGCAAAACATTTAACCTTGTCTTTTAATAAACCTTGAAAGCTGAAACCTTGGAAAAAAAAGGACAGATAAGGAAGATGCTGAGCCATGAGAAATTAATTAAAATTGTATGAACATTGAGAATTAACGTCTTCACCCACCATTGGCGATATGGCAGACGGGGATAACCATCCCAGGAAACAAGGTCTAGGGACCCAAATCAACACTGAGCCACCAGAGCAATCATACTGCTAAAATGGACAGTGAAAAATGCCACTTTTATTTAGCCCCATCACGGGATTCGAACCTGGGTCATCGGTGTGCCAGTCCAACACTCTACCATTTGAGCTATGGCGATGGGACTCTCGAAAATAAATCGAAATATAATCAGAAATCCCCACGCTATATTTATAATAGCTTCAGGATTTTATGAAAAGACGGCAATGTGAAATTTATGAGAAGGATTAAGTTTCTTTCAGCAGTTACTGACTGAATCCCCCTTCACCCCCCCTTCCCCATCTTTTTTTCTCCTTGGTTGCTCATGAGAAAATTATTAAAAGGGCCCCCGTTGAAGGCAGTTTGTAGAGTGTAAAATTGTGTGTGGTTTTCTTTTTAAACACCAAATTTGTGATATTGACACTGAGTTAAGTAACATGGGGTTGTGTTACTTTCAATGCGTCAAGGTAGTGTAAAATGTGAACATAAACTCGTGACTCATATGTGTTTTACTTCTCCACATTTGGAGGTGACTTTGGAAGCTTTTAACCGCAAACGAATATAGGCCTATAAATTGTCTACTATCACTATGGCGAAGACAGGGGCCGGGTAGCTCAGTTGGTAAGAGCGTCTTGCTAGTAACCGAAAGGTCGCTGGTTCGAATCCCGGATTGGTCAACGTGTGATCATATTATTTTCCCCTTTACCAACAACTGGCCCGCTGGTGTCAGTATAAATCGGTCCAGTAGTCACCTATATGCGAAAGTGTCGTGTGACTATAATCTACAAACAACAACAACAACAATGGCGAAGACGTTACCGTTTGTAGGACTAAACATATAAATATCGTGGAATTCAAGTGAGTGTGCACTGCCGTTTATTTCATTGATATAATGAATTTGTCCGATTTTATTTTCAAATTAAGGTGTAAATGTCGTGTAATTGAGGTAAAGCGTAACTACCTTTTATTTCATTGATATAATAAATTTGTCCGAGTTTTTTTTCTTCTTCAAATTAAGATGTAATTATTGCGTAATTGAAGCTTTTGTCCACCGATTATATATACTTCATTATTATAATGCATTTTGTCAAAATTTTCCCATTCAAGTTATTTTTAAAATTTTATTTTAAGTATGTGTATACCATTTATTTTAGTAATAATATAATGAATTTGTCCCGATGTTTGTTTTACATTAAGATGTGAATGTGGAATTCAAGCTGTTTTGCGTCATTTACTTCATTTACGTAATGGATGTTGCCCCAACCTCCCCCCACACTCCCCACCCTCCCCAAAGAAAAAAAAAAAACACCCACTTTTTATTTTATTATATTTTTTCATTAAGATGTGAATGTCGTGGAATTCAAGCTGTTATGCATAATTTACTTCATTCATATAATACATTTTGTCAGATTTTCTCATTATTGTTTTTTTAAATCGCAATACACATTGGTAGTGAGTTAGCCAGTTTGGACGTTCCTGATGGTTGAGGACCTTAATATCGTACATAGTTTTCAGTAAAGTGCTCGCCTACTGTACGGGAGGGAGTCTGGTGGCACCTAGACGATAATGGGAGTTATTTCGCATAGGAGTCGACTTTCCTTTCCCCATACCCACCCCCCAATACCATCCAAACCCCCTCCCCCCTTCGCTTGGCACTTCGGCGTCGTTTTACAGAACTCGGTCATTTAATTTTTTTAAAGGGCAAGCCATGTCCTATTTTATTCCGTAACTCGCAGGTCTTTGGGGCACCACAGAGGATCGTTTAACCAGCATACTCCATCTTTCTCTGTCCTCAGTAATCCTCAAAGAGTAGGCATCCTTGACGCAAACCGATTGTTGTTCTGAACCAGTTCCCTAAGTGTTAAGCCAGTCCATTCTCGAATGTTGTCCTCCCACCTCTTTTTCGGTCTCCTCTTTTTCTGCCTCCTTGCATCGTGCTTTGCAGGAGGGTCTTTGCAAGGCCTGATGGTCTGGTCCTGTCTTTCCAAATTGGCTTCAATCTCGCCAGGGCCGCATGTTGTTTGTGCGATCCTGTAGAGGGCTTCCTGTTGGGATCCATTGTCTGATACAACTGCTCCTAAATATTTGAAGCTGTGCACCATGTTGAGGGATTGGCCTTGGACTTTGATGTCCGTGTTAATGCCATTGGTGTTGTTGGTCATCATTTTGGTCTTCTCTGCACTTATTTCCATTCCAAAGCCTTTGTTCTTGTTTCTCTCCAGCCAATCAATGTCATCCGCAAAACGGAGGTTGGAGATTGCTCTACCCAATATGCTAACTGAGCCTTCGTGATCTACAAGAGCATATAACATGATGCACTTTAGGAAGATGTTGAAGAGTGTTGGAGAGAGTAGGCATCCTTGACGCAAGCCGATTGTCGTTCTGAACCAGTTCCCGATGGCGCTGTTGTGGAGGACTGCACTGGTAGCCTTTTCATACAGGCTTTTGATGACTTCAATAATTTTAGGACTGATGTTGTCCACAGACTGAGAGTTGCATGCCAGACTCGGTCAAACACTTTCTTGAAATCTACAAACACATGATATAGATGTTGTTGTTGCTGTAGGTATTTTCCGCAGATTATTTTGAGGTTGAAAATCTTTTTAGTGGTACTTCGCCCTGCCCTGAATCCTGCTTGTTCTTCAGCTATGACTTGTTCAGGTTGGGGTTTCAACCTGTTGAGTATTATTTTCAGGAGGACCTTGCTGGGTTGGCTGATGCAGCTGCTGATGCGGTAGGTTTCACACTCCTGAAGGTTACCCTTTTTAGGAAGAGTGATGACTAACAACTGGGTCCAAAAGGTAGGCCACTCCACACTCTGCCAGATCTTGTTACAGATAATGGTGATGGCGTCAATCATGGCTTCTCCTTCTGCTTGAAGCAATTCTGCGGGTATGTAGTCCGCTCCCGCTTACTTCCCCTTCTTCAGCGACTGTACTGCTGCCTTAACTTCTTCTCGAGAATTGTGAGGATTTCTTCTTCTTCTTTTCTGTTCTGGGGACATGCTAGAACTGATGGATCTCCGTTTGATGTGTGGTTGTAAAGGTCAGAGCAGTACTCTGTCCGTCTATCTAAGACTTCTTGTTCTTCTGTAAGGCATAAACCAGACTTGCCTTGGATCGTGGGGACTTTGGGCTGTCCAACACTTGTCACCCGCTTCACAGTCTGGTAGGCCTTCTTGCTGTTGTTCTTGCTCAGACTGTTTTATATTTTCTGACATTGATCTTCTATCCAGTTCTCCATTGCTGTGCGCATGCCGTTTTGGATGTCACTGTTGATTATTCCATAGGCATCAGTTCCCTGTGAGGTGTTCTTTTTCTTTTTCATTTCTTCGTTTATCACACAGGTCCAAAAGTTCAAATGTAATCCACGGTTTCTTCTTTGGCGGTGCTTGCCAAGGATCTCAGTGGCGGCATCTGTAACAGCTGAGTTGAAGGTGGTTGTCATGGTGTTGACATCTACTTGACCAGCTCATAAAATGAGCAATGGTGCAAATTTCCTTCCAGTTGTTGCTTGGAATATTTTTTCCACCTACGGGTATTGCAGGTTGTCCGGATCGAACTTCAGACTGGTGCACTTTGCTTTGTTTATTCTCTTGAAGTGGAGCCCGAACGACATCATCACGAGATCGTGGTCACTTCCGATGTCTGCTCTTGGAAAAGTGCATGTCTTGCCAATGTTGAAGCTTGATCTGAAGCGTCACAGGCTAAAATATAAACGTGCCTACATTTAAGGTTTTTCACAGTCGCTCAGTGGCCCAGGGCGCTTGGCAGAGCGATGGATGCTACAAGCAGGCGTCGTTGAGCAGCTTCATGAGGTAGATCCTGTTTTCGGACAGTGCCATGAGCCGCTCTTTGAGCTGGTAAGTGCGCTCTGTATACACAATAACAATTACATTTTATCATGGCAGTGTTTGAGATTGGAAAAGCAAGAATAGCAGCTAGCACAGCAGCATATTGGAGCAGCAAAATCTTCACAAAATGTATCCACATTATTTAGATTGTTTTTGTTTTTGTTTGTTCTAAAGCATGTTGACTTGTACGACTACATGTTGACCTCGCCATAGTTGATTGTTGTTTACCTTAGTAATGTTTTCCAATGTGTTTTTCGTCACATGTTGAGGTGATGTGTGCGGTAGAAAAAAAAATCTGTTTCTGTACCTGCTGTATCTGTGTATTTCTGTATCTGTATCTGATTAGCACACTTTTTTCATATTTGGGTCACAACCAAAAGTAGCTGTGATGATAGCGAGTTGATAACCTTCACTCTCCCATTATGACAACAATGAAATTTCAGCTGTTATACTTGCTTTTTCTGTCGCGATAAAGATACGCGGAATGAACCCTAAATAGCGGGTTATCATACTGTCGATATCTATTTACGGTTATGTCTTAAACTCAGTTCCTGCAGACCGAAATTAAGACAAACGTTAAACTGTTTCACAAGTAAGCCCAAAGGCTGCAAGTGGCGCCTCGGGCTGCTTGAGTTAGATCCTGTATCCGCCAGCGCCTTGAGCAGCTTTTGAGATGGAAAAGCGCTATACAGTGACGTTTAAATAAAGCAAGTTTTTGTTTTACATCAAAGTTGTTAAAAAAATCTAGTTTTTATTTTATTTTGTTTTGAAATCTTGACCTTGAGCAAACACTTTAAAACAAAACGATTACGCTAATTGAATGAGGAAAGATGATTGATTTCGCCCAGACTTTGTTGCAAGAACTTTAGAACAAAGACGTTTAAGTGCGATCAAAGAGAAGAAAAGGTCCGCTTGACCTTGATTTAGGAGAAAAGGATCTAGCCAAGCAGCTGCTTTGTCTACCACTGTAATTTTAATTTGACAGTGTGGTTTTATACCGATGCTAGAAGTCTGCATCCCTTATTTTGTTTTTCTAAAGGGTATGGATCTCCAGAATTATCGTTGCTGGTGTAGTTTATTTGTGAATTGCTATTGTCACAATAAAAGATGATACAGCGGGCACTCGTTGCCACACCAACCACAAAGCTTTGACGTGTCGGCTTCTTCCGTAATGTTTGTAAACAAGCAACTGTCCTGTGCTGCAATGTACACATTTCGCGGGGTTGTTCTTTTCAAAATAAATCTGATGTATTAATAGACGCCTAAATATATTAAATTAATTAATTTATATAAAAACAGTACTTTTTAAAAGTAATTATTTCATTTTTTTTTCATGTTAAATTTTGAAAGTTGTGTTTTTTGCCAGTACGGCAACACTCACTGTGAATTTGAAAAGGATCAATGACTGCTGAAATTGTGTGATCGTGGGACCCTTTTAGATACTTGGAATAACCGCTACTAATCTACTCCTTCAATTTCTTTTTTTTTTGGAGAAATCTAGTAAAGCAGCCACTAGTCTACCTACCACCCCAGCTTCATGCAGGGAAACCGACACCAAGTCTGCTAGCCGTAATTGGGGCACTTAAAACGAAGAGGCCGTCTGATAACCACCTCCCGTGATACTGTCTGCGAAGCGTCTGAGCGGGTTTATAGTAATGTTTTACGAAAGGTCCGTAAAGAGAAGGAAGGGTTTACTGTGTAACATGTAAGTCATTTGTCTGCTTGCGACTCTAGTTTATGCAAATCACAAACCGAGAAAAAGCAGGCAGCATGACGGTTGGTAGATTGAAATTTGTTCAATGCGCATCACACTATTGTGGAAGTGGATAATAATAATAATGATGATGATGATGATGATGATGATGATGAAAAATAATGCACACACGCAAGCACACCCACACGCGCGCGCGCACACACACACACACACACACATACACACACACACACACACGCACGTTACTGGTGCTGATAAACTTGTTAGAATACGAGTTTTGAACGTTTCGTGCAATGTGAAGTGTTTTAAAGCTCCAGGATATCATGGATGTATCTTTGTTGGATCCTTTAACGATCGAATCCTTCTTTTTGGGGTTGTTGTTGTATCAAATTTTATTCATGATTGATTGTTGATCCCTTTAGGTTACCATGAACGCACAGTGAGACATATATATAATATCCATTCCGTTATGGACGCATCGCTTCGCTGCCGTTTCTGTCATACGGATACTTACCCTTAATCGGCGAGGTAAATGAGAAAGCATAGTAGCGATCAAGACGGTGTGGGATCACGGCGTCACTAATCATCCCTTTATCTCTTGTTTGTCTCCCTTTTCCAGCCTATTTGTCGCCCTTCCTCTCCGAGTTGAGCGCTTTTGCCCGTTTTCGCCTCAATTGATGTACCGGTAATTATCATTGTCACACCCTAGTTAAAGATAAAGGTGTTTCCGTACCTTTTCTGTCGTCCGGGAACTTCCTTTTCTCTAGGCCAGCTTGATGATGGAGGTGTCTATCATCTCTCCCTCATTTCTTTATCGTCCCTAGTTTTAAACAGATCCATGAAGCCACTCACAGCTGCGTGGACTGAGGTGTGTCGTGCGCTTGATTAAATCTTTCGTGTGTGTGTGTCGTATGGTGGTTGCTTTCCAACTATGGTCATGTCATCATCCAAGTGCTAACCACGGTCAACATTGCTTAACATAAAACATTGCCAACATTGCTAGCTTGTCCCCTCCCCCCGTGGGGGAGACGGAGGTTTCTGTATAAATAGTATCCCCACTTTTTTGGAAATTTAGTGCTTTAAATTCCCACTGTTGTTGCCTTTTCTCGTTTGTTCTTTCAACATTCTACTCTGTTCTATCAATCTACTATACATGTATTATCTTCCTCACTAGACCAGTCACCTACCTTTTTTTTTTGAAAACTCTTCCAAATTCCTCATTTGTGTATGAGGTCTTTTGGGTCAGCTTGGGAATATTGGACGCTTTCAGTCAAATGGTCACTAGGGCTTCCTATGATATTATTATTTAGCAATGTAAGCATTTTATATGAATGTGTTTTGTTGATATATTATAATGATGTTTTTGTTCTATTTTGATTTTGTAAATGGGGATTGGATAAATTAAGCGTATAGCGTCAGCGTCCCCTTCATGGGGTGCCTTTATTGTAAAGTGACCGGTTGGTGGGGTGCCTTCAGCGTTACCACTAGGGTTGTTTCAGCAGATCTTTTATACGGAACAGGGGTGAATCCTCTTTAAACCAAGTTGTGGTCGTGATTTTGCGGTCCTGACTCGGCTCTTTGCAGTCCGCTGGACCCTGTAAGCAATGAATAACTAACTAGCGTGTCCCCAAACCTCTGCACTACCCCGCCACTCTTGACACCAATCCATCGTTTGCAACGCGTTTTCAGATGTATGGTGGTTGCAAAGTAACTTCATATTAAAAATTGCTTATAACATTGGTTAATAAAATCGCATTTGCATGAAACATAACCTCTGGTGATCCGTAACGGTGGTAGAATGTAAATGCAGTCTCTGATTTCATCAGCCAATTATTATGGTGCGTTGCTGACACTAGCCTTACGTCGTTTTATGTTTTAATGCTAGCTGAACTCGCTGACGCAGTGTCATGCAACGTGCCTGCTCTCGTCCCTGCGATATGACGTCAGAAATCGGCAATTAAATGCTACCTACCACTGTAAAGATGACGATACAAGTTGTGTTATGCAATATTCAACAGGGAGGTACTTTATCAACCGCCGTGTAGTATTATTATCTGTATTGTCTTGGACAATATGTTTAGAGCAGCTCTTAGCTCCATGCATCATAGCGTAGCGTGGTTTTTTTTTTTTCGTGCTCCTTGCACGTGAGTCGCGTGGGTCGTGCCACGGTGATAAGCGTGCACAAGTCATCGCGGTGTCTTGGCCACAAACCCACGTCTTAATGAGGCCTTGTCGGAAACCAGAGCAAGCTGTTTCTTACCTTTTTCTTCTCCTTTTACCTTGCAGTGGCGATGTCCCTGGCTGTGCTCTTTCAAACTCGTCTTTCTTGATTTAATTGGCCACCATCAAAAGGAACCAGAACGTTTTCCCTATTCAACTCAGTTTTTCTGTACTGTATGTCTCGCCTTTTTTTTAATGTCTGTTTTCAGTTCTTAGTTTCTTTCTTTGATTCCTTGTTTTGTTTCTTCTTTCTTTCTTTCTTTCTTTCTTTCTTTCTTTCTTTCTTTCTTTCTTTCTTTCTTTCTTTCTTTCTTTCTTTCTTTCTTTCTTTTCTTACTTTCTTTCTTTCTTTATTTTCTTCCCTTCCCTTCCTTTCATTCTTCTTTCTGTCTAATATTTCTTTCTATCTTCCTTTTTTTGGGGAATTGTTTTCTTTCGTTTTTTCTTTGAAGTTTCTTTCCTTTCATTTTTTTTCTTTTCTTATCCTCTATTGGTTTTTATTTCATGTTTTTCCTTGCTTTTCTTTAATTCTTTCCTTACTGTCCTATTTAATTTATTTCGTTTCTTTTTTTTTTTAATTCTTTCTTGCCAGCAACTTGTCCCACCGCCGTAGCTCAGTGCTAGAGCGCTCTCCTGGCACGCCAAAGACCAAGGTTCGAATCCCGTGGTGGACAAGGTAGTGGTGGCTATTTTGTACTGTCCATCTTAGCAGTGTGGTTGCTCTGGTGGTTCAGTGTTGATTTAGGTCGTTACTCCGTCTTCGCTGGGGTGGTTATCCCCCTCTGACATATCGCCAATGGCGAGTGTAGTCTTCAACGTTCCTTCGATCTTTATCAGATTCATCTTTATAATTCTTTATTGCCAATGCCCCATAAGGGTGGCGGGGGTTTCAGTATAAATAGTATCCCCACTTTCTGGAAATTTATTGCTTTAAATTCCCACTGTCGCTGTCTTTCTCCTTTGTTCTTTCTCATTCCTACTCTGTTCTATCAATCTGCTATACTATCTTCTTCTTCGCTAGACCAGTAACCTACCTTTTTTTTCTTGAAAACTCTTCCAGGACAAAATTCCTCATTTGTGTGTGAGGTCTGTTGGATCAACTTGGAAATGTTGGACGTTTTCTGCCAGGTAGTCACTGGGGCTTCCTATGATGTTATTATTTGGCAATGTAGGAATTTTATATGTATGTGTTTTGTTGATATTTTATAATGATCTTTGTATTCTATTTTGTTTTTGTAAACGGGGGTTCGAAAAATTAGAGTATAGACTCAGCGTGCCCTGCGTGGAATATCTTTATTGTAAAGTGACCGGCTGGTGGAGTGCCTTCAGTGTAACCACTAGGATTGTTTCGGCGAATCTTTTATGCGGATCAGGGTGAGTCCTCTTTCAGCGAAGTTGTGGTCTTGATTTTGTGGTCCTGATTCGGCTTTTGTGCAGTCCGCTAGACCGTGTAAGCAATGAATAACTAACTAAAATCTTTATTGCCAAGTATAGCATCAATGCAGCAAGAATATATTAATTCTTTCATCACATCGATCGGTTTTCCCCCACAAAAAGAGAATCCTCTAACACTGCTTAAATGGATCAATTTTGATCACGCCCCCTAGACAGATCCTTTAAACATTCACAGTGAGTGTTGCCCCACTGAAAAAAATAAGCGTACAGCATAAAAAAATAACTTTTTCGAAAGTATATTTATTTTTTACATGAATAAATTCGGTAGTTTTTGTACCTGTTCATAACAACAGCTGTTGGCTAGTCAACCAAATTGCTGGAGCTAAAAATAGCAGCTACCAAACCCGGTAAAAGACAGAACTCGTTAAAAAAATTGCTCGCCAGGGTTTTGGTTTTAGGTTGATAAAATAGACCCTACCTTACCCCGGACACCAAAGACGCACTCTTCAGCTTCGTTGTTCGCTCCCAAATAGGGTCAAAGGTCACAGGGCTATTGTATTCGATGTACCGTTAATCAGGGGAAATCACTCTCTGTCAGAACCGAAATGGAAAACTCAAACTTTAACGGTTGGTTTGAGCAACGAAAGTCCACTTTATCATTGTGTAATGTGATGACAATGCGGATGTTATGGTAACCCCGTTTTCCCCCCAAGAAAACCACAAAATCTTCGAATGGGGTCCTTTTAAAAAGAACATTTATAGTTTTTCTTCTTTCTTTTCTCACTTTGTAAATGTTTCGCATTTTTCTTTCTTAATTGTTTGCTTTTTTTTTTCTCTCCGTTTCTTTCTGTACTCTTTTGTTGTGTTTTATTTTATTATTTGTTTTATTTCCATCCATTTCTATTTGAGGTTTTGGTGCTTTGGGTTTGACACTTCGCATCCTTTCCTTCACTCCGCTTCTTGATTTGGGTATTTCGTATGTATAAAAATCTTAGAGAGAGAGAGAGAGAGAGAGCGTGTGTGTGTGCAGGCGTGCATGAGTATGTGTGCATAAACCATTAGCGCAAAATAGTGTGACTCAAGCGAAACGCGTGAAGTCGCAGCGACGCAAACAGAAGGAGACCCCCCATCAGCAGCGCCGGTTAGGTATTTCTTATAATGTAAGTGGTATACTCGCGAGATGATTCTGCCTTTTCTCCTTGTTTACCTGCGACAAATGGGGGTGAGCAGGGACGGGGAGGGTTCTCGCCTCCTCCTTCCCTCTCTCAATCACCCCACCCTTACCCCTATCCCTTACCTCCACTCCGCACCCGCCGTTAGTTCTGGCGCTGCGTTGCAGTCTGCTTTTTGCTACACATGTTGAAACAGTGTCTCGCCAACCTTTGCCAGTGGGAGTATTAGTGTGACGACGTCCTCTTGCTGTTGTTTTACTCAGACCTGTGAATTCATTGTATGTGGATTTTCTTATGATTTACGATTAATTTGTTTGAATCTTGAAAATTGTGTTTTTTTAACGGACTTCTTATATTTTATTTTATGATTTTCACTGTTATAAAAAAATGATGTAAATAGTTTCTTTGCGACTCCGAAATTTTTCTTTACGGTTTTCTTATATTTTCTGATAGTTTAAATAATGATGACTCTTCGCCGTTTTAATGCATTATTTTATACCTTTCTAAATTTCTCGATACGCTCAAGAGAAAAAAAAAAGAAAGAAAAAGAAAAAAAAATCTATATATCTCAGATAACACAAACTTGCGTGCTGTTGTTGTTCGACGGTAACTTTATATAATTATGTTTTGCGTGGATTTCCTTATAGGATTCTCACGTTACGTTGTTGTAAGGGCGAGGGTACTGAAAAGCAGAAATACTAGCAATTCAAGTTGTTTTTCAAAAAAAGAAAGAAAAAAGACCTACCTTGTATTTAAAGTCCTCGGATATGGTAAAGTGACTCAAGATAAAGGACCGGTTCACCCAACGTAGCTGAGACGCACCTCGGCTTACTTACCCTTACCTCTCAAACGTAAGCTTCTGCGAGTGTCATCCACGCTGTGTGGGACAATTCCGCATCGTTGTGAAAAAAAAGGCGATTGAGCCATTGCATAAGAATGCAAAGAATGATCAATTTTTTTTCAGTTCGGCGAAAGTAACTTCGGTTCTACCGCGACAACTTACAGTTCACAATTGGGTTTTGCGTTGTTGTTATTGTGTCACTTGAACGCGTGAAGTTGTTGTTTTGGAATTCTTATTATGGTCAGGTTACATTCTTATCTATGTTAGTAATGAGTAATGCGATAACCCATGTTGATTTGTTTGTTGTTGTTGTTTTAAACTAGTGTAAGTGACTTGAAAATACGTTACTCGCGAAAGTCATAATGGCCGACTTACATGTGAAATCACTTTCGACCAGCCGCTTCATCGTTGACACGTCTTAGCTGTCCGCAAATAGATTAACGTGGTATTACTAGCTCTTTTCAACGCTCTTCCACGCTCTTGAGCGTGTCATCCACCACTGTGCATCGGCGGCCATCCAATTTCATACCAGTTGAAAGGCTTTCACAGACTGAGCCTCCTTAACTGTCTAAGAAAAAAAAAATAGAAATTTACCTTTTGGCCGCGCAGACCTACAGGCGAGATCGAAAGGAAGAAATACAAGAGATAAAAGGCAGCTGACTACAAATGTTCTCAGTTCATGTATTTCTTTAAATGTTTCACAGAATACTAGATACATGAGGTTTTATTCTCAAATTTTTTTACACAAGGAAATTTGGCGTGTGGGCAACATAACATGAGCACGAAACATGACAAGGTCAATCTCATAGCCAGTGAATAAAATATCACATATAACATCATCTTTCTTTCACGTAAACATTCTCAGACACTCCAGCAGTCAAACTATTAAGAAAAAGAATTATTGCGGCAAAAACATATGCATTCAATATAAACAGCATTCGACCAAATTTAAAAAGAATTGTAACCAGTAAATATTTCAGTTAAAACCCGAAAGAAAAAAAATAGATAAGACATTTTCATTTATGACATTAATTAAAACTAAGCAGACGTTAAAGATTACAATGTAATAAAATGTAATGCTCTTTCGTTGATGGGTGTGCGGCTGGCTTTATGATAATTCTTTCTATTATTGTTTTTGAACGTGTTTCTTTAACCGTGGTGAGAAAAGTTTAATGTCCTGGGACTGATGTGCCACTTCCACTCTAAAAAAGTGTTTCTTTCCACAGATAGTGATGAATGTAAATATACTTGGCAATAGTTTTGTTTTACCAGGGAAAATTAACGTGTGATAATACCCTGGTGCTGTTTTGTCATTTTCGCGGTAAAAGTGTTTGTTGTTTTTGTTTGTTGTAGTTGTTGTTGATGATGATGTTGATGTTTTGTTGTTTTCTTCAAGAAGGACTTGCTATCACTGAGTTTAGCAGGAGTTTGTAATGGATGTAAGCTGATAGAAGTGAAGTTGTTGTGCTGCCAAATCAAATATTCGTAAGGGTGTGTTTTATGGGATTTAAGTGATACTAGGCAGCAAAAAATGTCACCATGAATGTCAATATTAATGTAACGCCCCCTTCCCATATTTTAATGTTCACGCTAAACTAATACGTTGTAATCATACTTTCGCTATACATTGTGGTAATACGGTTTTAATTGTCTCCAATTGGCAAGGCAAATTCTTCCATATATAACCCTTTGGAGCTCATGATAAATCCTAACTTGTGCATGTATTTATAACGCGCGTATGCTTTACAAACATTTGCCAATCATTCGGTGGAATCGTTCTGACGGTTAATTTTTACTTAAGGGAGTTAGTACTTAAATGTCTTTAAAGGCGTTCACTTTGTAGAAGTCGGGCATGAATAATCGTTTCGTCTTCCGTGGATTGTTTTTACTATGACTTTCTCAAGGATACTTGGGTGTTCTCTGTTATTCTTTGTCTCTCTCGTTCTGTGCTGAAGGATGTTAATATATTCCGGTCTTTTGACGCTCTGTTCACTATAGAAAGCATGTAGATCTCAATGTTCTTATGGTTGGTAATGGGGAATTAAGTATGCCAGCTTTTCTTCAACTTATAACTTTGCTGATCGTAGATTTCTATTTATATATATGTCTTTGTGGGTGTCAGTAGTGAATTTATTGTAGAAAAATTTATATGCGAGTATAAGGCAGGCGGCAGTTAGTTGAAAGTACATTTGTTGTTTTGCTCCGTTTTTGGTATGCCATTGCTAAGTGTTTTTAATAACGGATGTCTCCGAGTCCTAGTGTGAAACTTAAAACTTTAATAGGATTGCAAAGCGTTTTAATGTGATTCCTGAGTGTTACTAAGCGGCTCTTGTGTGTGCTTCCTGTTCCTGATTATGAAGATTAGCCACAATGTTGGTTGATACAATCATTTAGGAGCGTACCAGTCAACTTCTTGAATTTTGTGTACCAGTGTTTTTCGAGGTCTGTGTGCGTTGCCCGTAAATTTGAAAGCTAGCTCGTTGTACTATGATTGAATAACTGGTCTTGCCTAAAAAGAGAGAAATATTTATGGCAGCATCGTGGGCAATATCCTTATTAGATGCCTAACTCAAGCTACTTAGCGTCGTTTTGTGATACTAGCTTAGGGTTAATAACCGCAGGGTTGGTTGTGAAAACATCAGTGCATATCTGCAGAGCAGCAGTTTTATAATGTGAAATATACCATTATTATTAAATGTTACGTTTTTGTGTTTATGCATCACGTGGGCTATTTCTATGCAAGTTTGTCCTTTTCATGCAGTGCAATATTGTGTGCATTTGATTGCGATTTTGTGGGAGGTATGTATATTTTTATATGAAGTTTGAACTGATGTTTACAAGTAAAAATTATGTCAGTCGTTTTTATTTTAATATTTTTTTGGTTTTTGTAATCATTTACTTACAAAAGTTAAGGTCGTTTGCAGCGTTATTTAAAATTTATATGGATTGATTGAGGACAAATCATCCTATACTTTCATTCTTGTTAGTCAAAATAACTCCAAAAGACATAATAGTATATACATAGTATAGTATAGTAATATTATATATAGTATACACTATTGTTTCTGAGGGCTACGCTTGTGTTAAATACACAAATAAATCGGATCGTATGTTTGCTGCCTATGAGACATACATATCGCATGACAGTCAGTGAGTAATTAGTTCCATTAACAATAACAAACAGCGCAACACCAGACAACGATCCTGCCTCTGGGCGTTATGGTTCTCCAAATATTATTTATTTTCGGCTCGGGCAACATCTCGGGGGTTTTCTCCGGGTACTTTGGTTTGCTCCCTCAGTAAAATTTCCAAAACACATCTAATAGGTAGATTGGGTTTGGGCGCGCTACAGGCTGCGACTACGCCTTCCCCAGGGAAGCGGTCCAGAATTGTATGATAAAACGGGGCAATAAAGTGTTTAAAAAAATCAATATCTTTGATACTGTCTGTGTCATTTATCAAAACATTATTTGCTTTGTAAAATAGTAATCATGTTGTACATTCAAATAATAAATGTACAGACATTGTTTCATGGCATAGACAATGAATATCATTTACGTATTTTGTACTCCAGTAATTCAAACGCATTTTTATATGAATTTTGCAGTATTTTTAGTACATGATTAGATGTTACGTTTGTTGACTAATTTTTTAAAATGTCTTTCTAGTAATAAAACAAACTAATGGCTAGATAATCTTATATTACCATTTGATATCGAATTTGTATTTGTATCTTCATTTTTGGCAAGTTTGTCTGCTTGCACATTCCAATGCTTTAATCGCATTTTTGAAGTATTAAAGAAACAGGCGCCATAAACAATTGTGACAATAATGATTTACGCTCTAAATAGGCACATAAAACAGGTATAAAATTTATTATTTTAAGTACTTAACAAATCCTGAATCAGGCGCCGTAAACAAATTATAATTGGACAATTATTATGATTTAAAGTGCTGAACAGGAACCATATCCCACCGCCGTAGCTCAAGTGGTAGAGCGTTCATCTGGCACACCGATGACCCAGGTTCGAATCCCGTAATGGCCTAAATAAAAAGTGGTCATTTTCACTGTCCATTTTAGCAGTATGATTGCTCTGGTAGTTCAGTGTTGATTTAGGTCCCTATCCATTGTTCCCTGGGATGGTTATTCCCGTCTGCCATATCGCCAATGTTAAGCCATGGTCACACAGCCATTTACGGCTGAATCACGGCCAAAGCGCGTCCAAAATTTGTTACCCGTGGAGTGGACGTTGTTGTTCGCGTTGATGTCGAGGTTAAGACGAGCTACGGTCGAGGTATAGACGTGGCAGGACGCGGGGAGAAATCTGAACGGCATCGGACGCGGCAAAGATCTTGCCTCGGTAACACAGCACTCCACGTCTTAATCACGTACAAAAAGTTCGGAAAATCTGGTGGACGTGGTCGTACGTGGTAATTTTCGGTCAATTTTGGTTTGGCCGTGCTTTGGACGGGGTATGGCCGTCGGCGGCTGTTCCACTGCTGAAGCACTGCAACCACGTCCAGCCACGTGTAAGCCTAAAAATAAATTTGCACATGTTCACGAGAGGGAAAAAGGCGACACTGCACGTGCCGAGGTCTAAGAAAATCAGAAGTGATACAGAAGTGATTAGGCAGTGATCAGGACGTCTTTCGAACGTGTTCGAGACGTCGTTAGGTAGTGCTATGTACGTGGAAAAATCCATTTGTCAGTGATAAAGCCGCTAAACACACGCTATTTCCCGTGATTCCAACGCGGTACATGCGTCCAATGACCGTGCTCTGGCCGTGACTGAACGCTAAACTTTCGCGTCTTACCGCGTCTCCCCAAGTTTTAATCACTGCCGTAACACGTATTACCACGCGTGTTTCACGTGTGTTGCACGTCTTTACCGCGTGTGTTACCCGTGGTTGTGCGCGGGCTAAAATTTTGAGCAGTTCAAAACTTTTTGCCGCGTCCGATGCCGTTCAGATTTCTCCCCGCGTCCTGCCACGTCTATACCTCGACCGTAGCTCGTCTTAACCTCGACATCAACGCGAACAACAACGTCCACTCCACGGGTAACAAATTTTGGACGCGCTTTGGCCGTGATTCAGCCGTCCAAAGCACCGCCAAACCAAAATTGACCGAAAATTACCACGCACGACCACGTCCACCAGATTTTCCGAACTTTTTGTACGTGATTAAGACGTGGAGTGCTGTGTGACCATGGCTTTAGGTATAAACCTTATAATTCAATGTTCACCTTTCTTTCAGGAGCCATCATAAGCATGTATGCCTTTTTTACCTTTAAGGTACATAAAAAAAAACGCACTATAAACAAACATGATTATTAAGATTTCAAATAAGAATATGATAATGATTCTTTAAGACTTAAAGTACTATTAATATGACAATGATTCTTTAGTAATATAATAGTATGCTAAAATAAATATACAACAGTGATTATTTTTACCTTTAAACCCATCTCTGCAGGCGTACCTCAAGGACCTGTCTTAGGACCTTTATTATTCCTTGTATACATTAATGCTATTGTTGTTAACATTGAATCCTTCATCAAACTCTTTGCTGAAAACACTAGCATGCCTCTAGCCCTGATAATCCCTGGCATTCGAGCCGAAATTCTAAACTCAGACCTAGAGATAATTAGTTATTGGGTTAAAAAGATGAAAGTAAATTTCAACGAACAAAACCCCGAACTTTTAACCTTTAAACGTGACACATTATCTAACTATCCTCTAACATTTAACAGCACGACTTTGAATAAAACTGATCACCATAAACATCTAGGCCTGACATTGCAAAAAAATTGTAAGTGGGATATACACATAAATAATATAATTAAGAAGGCAACTCTCCTCTTGGCATGCTTACGGTCATACAAATACAAACTGTGCAGAAAAGTCCTCGAGACGATGTATAAGTCCTTCGTTTTACCTTTATTTTGATTATGGCGATGTAGTATGGGACAGTTGTAAGCTACTTCACTTAAAACACTTCACCTCGAAGGGATTAGAATAATTGTAGAGACAGAAAAGGGAACTAGCCATGAATCTCTGTACAGTAAATCAGGGCACTGCCCATTGACAGAAAGACGTAGGCGAGATAAACTACTTACCTTCCATAAAATGGTCAGTGAGCGCTGTCCTGAGTACCTCTCTGACTTGGTCTTACCGCTTGTTTCGTCAGTTAATCCTTACCACTGCCGAAGGCCTTTCGAGCATAGAGTCCCCGCACACAAAATTGAAACTTACAAAAACTCTTCCTCCCCTCTTCTACTGTCATGTGGAATGAGCTCCCCGAAGAAATTCAAGTCATTTCGTTAATCAGAGTATTTTAACGACATCTCTCCAAAGATGACTGCGGTCCCGCCGTTTTATTATCACGGTGCACGACAGCAACAAATTATCCACTGCAGACTTCGGCTGGGTGTAAGCAACCTTAACTACTATATGTATCGGCGCCATTTGATAGACGACCCGGTTTGCCGTTGCGGACACCCGGCTAAAACGTCTTTGTTGTCCCTTGTTTGACGGTGCCCGTATTCAAACGATTGGTCTTCTTGATCCCATTCTCAGGGAAGTTAAAAACTAACACTTTTTCAACTGTCCACACAATCTTACTTTCATGTAACCGCTTCTGACCGCATCACATTTTATTTTCAACGACTTTCCACATACTTCGTTTTCTAACTTTATCTTCAACACACATCTGTTAGTTTATTTTCACCAGGTATCGCTCTCTCGCACCCGCCCCTCCCCGCCTCTAACCCACCCCCCATCCCTACCCTTTTTGTCCCCTCGCTTTGAAAAAATTGTTTAGTTTGTTATACTTAAACTATGTCTGGTAACTTCTCAGACGTTTGTGTTTGACAGTATTGTTTTACTCAGTTTATCTTGGTATTTTTACATTTGAGTTTCGTAAACATTTATTTTTTCTATTTTTCTTTTATTTATGTTTTGTCATGTATCAATGTTTTGTTGTTGTTTTCTGCGGTCCGCCAGTAATGCTTTTGATACAGTGTTTATTATATTTGGCCTGGGTAGCACTCATTTAAGCCTTGTGCTTTTGCGCGCCCTGGTGTTTTGCTTTGTATTATTTCTGGTTTGTTGAATAAATGTGTTTAAACCTTGATGTGAAGTACTAAATAACTGACACGACCTTGAAATAGCCTCGCATTTATGTCGGTCCGAATTACGTGTGAATGAATCTGTTTAACACATTAGTTCCGTACTGGTAGCCTTTATGCTACATGAACATTACATATTAATGTGTAATAGACACCTGCAAACAGCGTAGATGAGAGTTGGTGAGGCTTACGTTTGAGAGGTCTCTCGGCGATTCTCAACTGCCCTGTGTGATATAACTGCATATAAGTTCAAGTACCAGGCTGCAGTGCTTTTTATGTGGGAACAGTGCGCCAACGGTAACAAGTTGGCGTTTCCAGTGGCAGAGTTAGATCATGTACCAGCCAGCGCCTTGATCTGGTATTGCGCTATATAAGGACGCTGTTATTATAATGTTAAAACTATTATGTAGTTATTCGACATTTTATTGCTGCAAAAACTTCATTCATCACAGCAGCCAAGCTTGCAGGGTGCATTGGGAAGCTGCGATTATGTTCACATTGGAAATTAAAATACTGGCGGTCTCAGTTTTATTATTTAGTACAATAACCATAATAACGCGTATTAGTATAGATACACGTAGCTTTGTTTCCGTAATTAGGAGGGTACTTGTGCATGTTGATACAGATTCGATTCCCCAATGCCCCTCCACGCGCCTTGAGTACTGTTTATTCATGTAACTAGGGTTTCGAATTTATTGCGGAAGTTTTCATCGAGGGTATGAAGAAGAGGAAAGCGCTAAGAAGAAGGAGATTGAAAAAGTGGTGGAAGAAGAAGAAAAAAGAAGAAGAAGAATAACAGAAGAAGAAGAAGTTGCAACGGTTGGACCAACCCACTCGGCCCAAATACCGAGTTTTAAATCCGCCTTCCGTTCAAAATTTATTATCTAAGTATAATTTATTGCTCTACACACCCTTTGCAGATGCTAGCACAGATCAACAGTGAACGGATCAGTGAGCGTTTATACAGGACGCATGTGTGACGAAGGCCGGGAAGATCATTGTCAGTAAATCATTGTCAGTTTTGCGTGTGGTACGTTACCCCAGCTTCCACGCGTTGTAACGTTTCGCGTGTTTATGTAGCTTCCCAAAGTAATTGTAGCTTCAACTACATGTCTGAAAAAGGGAAGCCTTGGTTTTGTAACAAAGATCGTCAGGTCCTGGGGAGTTATGTATTGGATTGAAGTTGTTGTTTGTAGATTACAGTCACACGACACTTTCGCATATAGGTGACTACTGGACCGATTTATACTGACACCAGCGGGCCAGTTGTTGGTAAAGGGGAAAATAATATGATCACACGTTGACCAATCCGGGATTCGAACCAGCGACCTTTCGGTTACTAGCAAGACGCTCTTACCAACTGAGCTACCCGGCCCCACTTTGGATTGAAGTTGGTTGGCGATATTTAAATAGCGGGTTGCCAGCTCAAAGACCTACTCAAGGCCGCCCATGGCGCCAGCTTTGTCCTTGGTGGGAGAGTATCTTAACACCCTCCTAGAAAGAACCCTCAACGACCTATGGGGGTAGAGTAATGCTGACTGTGGGTTCTTGCGTGTCTGGTACTCGCCTGAAACGCCCGTGCTATGGAATGAGCGTTTGCAGACTCAGTGTGTACTCTCGTCGGAAGGAGAAGTATTTCATATTATCTTGTTGTTTAAATGTTTGTGTGCGGTAATGTTAATTGGCCCGGAGTTGGTCCTAATTTGGCTTGAAAGAGTCCGCTAGACCTCAAACAACAATTATGTATGTTTGCCCGGAGTTTAAGACATTGAGATATATATTAAATCTTATACAGTTCATTTTCTTGTTGTGTCGCAGATTACCAAGGACCTATGCTAATGGATTAAAGTGGAAAATAAACATGGATTGGAATACCTGGCCAGAGTGATTTACCTTCTGAATTAGAATCTGCAACAGGACAAATTTGGAGTACTAGTGATTTGTCGACGTCATCGGTATCATGGCATCACGTGACCCAAACGAGATGCTGAGAGAACTGAAGCAGACGTCCAGTTATGTACTGTGAGTAATGTTTGTGTGTGTTGTTCTTTTTTTTTTATATACAAAATCAGTGATGTCCCGAGGCCTCGGACATTGGTCATGGTCCGATTCGTTTGGAAAATGACCGAATGCAAACACCTGTGTCCCGTCAAATGTCCGATACTATTGCGAAATTAGCGGTCATTGTTCGATAGTATTATGACTAGAGCGGTCACTGCAAGAAACATCTGTAAAAACTGGAGTGTCAAAGCCGTTAAAACGAGTTTGAATAGTGGACAATGCTAGACTATTATCACTTTTTAGTACATTCCGTCGAACAACAAAAGGGCAGCAACTCTCGACACTTTTGAAAGGGAAATAACCGACACCATACTTCCTCTGCAACGATCTTACTACGCTCAAAATGCCGCCGAAGAAAAAGCTTTGTGTTGCTAAAGGACAGTCTGTTTTAAGCTCGTTTTTGAAGAAAAAGGAAGAGACAACTGTCTGTGACAAGTCTGCTGATATTAAGCTAGCAGGGCCCTAGTGTAGCTATTGTGTGTCAAATATCTAGTCAGTCTGTGTGTGTATATGCTTACGTAAAAATAATCTGGCCAAACATTGCATTAAAAAAAATAATACATTTTTAAACTGTTTACACAACAGAGTTTTTGTTTTACTTTATTCATATTTATTCTCAGTCACTGTCTTCTAAAGAAGTACCATTAATCGGTTCGCTTCACAATCTGAATGTCCTATTGCTTTTATGTAGTCAGGACATGATGTCCGATTAGTTTTATGATTTAGGACATTTTGTCCTATTGCCCTCTAATCCTAGGAACACCACTGCAAAATATTGTGAAAGGTTTTTGAGCGTTCAAACGAAGTCTTTGCTACAACAACAATGCAGCTATCACATGAACACTGGTACAAAGGTATTTTCATTATTTTTCATTATTGACTTGTGCAGGCGATTAAAATAACGGCTGAGAGCTGGGCGCTCGGAAAACAGTCATGTTAAAGAAGGTTTATGATAATGGTTTGATACTGGCGTTATCGAGTCGAAAGAGAAAAAACCTATGGGGTACTGTAGTCAATAGTCAGTAGTAAATATATTCTTTATTCCATCAAAAAGGAAAATTTGGTTTGCCACAAGGATACATTACATAGGCAAGATCATAAATAATTAATTATCAACAAAATAAACCTGCTGTGAGAATGATTTGAGAGATGGAAATTTACAAATGGAATGAAAACACATAGACACTCACGCACACACCCGCATACCCACCCACATATACACACCCACACGCCCACTGCGTTTATGCCCACCACACACTCATCGTCATCCTATCATAACTTAAGACAACAAAACCATATCACATGTACACTAATACACTAATATAGTCTAGTCTAGTCTAATGTATTCCGTGATCCGTGTGCATTGTATTTATGGTACATGCCTAATGTCTGCCACATATCCTATCCTATCCCGTAACTCGAAAGTCGTTGGTGCACTACAGATGATCGTTTAACCAGTGTACTCCACCTTTCTCTGTCCTCAGCAACCCTCATGGCATCGCTCAGTATCACGCCAGTCCATTCTCGAATGTTGTCCTCCCAACTCTTTTTCTGTCTCCCTCTTCTTCTGCCTCATTGCACCATGCTTTGCAAGATGGTCTTTGCAAGGCCTGATGCTCTGGTGACGTGGTCACTTGGCCCATCGGAATTTCCATTTCTTCACCACTGTGAGCATTTCATCGTGTTGTCCAATGGCTTGTGTGGTGGTCTGTCGGATTTCGTCGTTGTCGATGCGCTGGGTCTTCTGTAGCACCACATCTCCATGCTTTGTATTCTTCGTTGTAGATCTGCTGTGAGGGTTCATGTTTCGCAAGCGTATAGAAAGATGGAGATGACAAGGGAGCGCAGCAGCCTTACTTTGGAGTGTAGACTGATGGCCCTGTCTTTCCAAATGGGCTTCAATCTTGTCAGGGCAGCAGTTGTTTGTGCGATCGTGGAGAGGACCTCCTGTCGATACCCATTGTCTGATACAACGGCTTCTAAATATTTAAAGCTATGTACCGTGTTGAGGGACTGGCCTTGGGCTTTGATGTCCGTGTTGATGCCATTGGTGTTGTTGGTCATCAATTTGGTCTTCTCTGCACGTATTTCCATTCCAAAGGCTCTGTAGGTGGTGTCAAGCCTCTGTACCAGCTGATGAAGTTCTTGTTCTTCTCCAGTCAATCCATCAATGTCATCAGTAACGGAGGTTGGAGATTGCTATATCTCCTGTGCCTTCGTGATCTGCAAGGGCACCTGACATGATGCGCTCCAGGATGATGTTGAAGCATCCTTGACGCACGCCGATTGTTATTCTGAACCAGTTCCCGATGGCGCTGTTGAGGAGGGCTGCACTGGTAGCCTTGCTATGGTTCAGAATAACAATCGGCGTATATATTGTAAGGTTAAAAATGTTAAAAGCTAACCTAGTAACAGTAAATCTTCTACACTAGCAGTTCGTATCGCTGTTTATTGTACGGGGGCATCTTCATTGTAAATTACACCAAAATGGTCACACTAACCATCGGACCGGAATTTCAGGACGTATGGGGTAGAATAGGAACCGACAACTTAGTGTCCTTTAATGAAGGTTTCAGATTATTAGTTCCTTTTTTTCAGCTTTATCCAGCGCTCTGTAAGACACGATTTTCCTACAGCTTATGGGGCCTTCTTATTTTCAGTTTGTAAACTCTTGTACTTTGTGTGTCTCTTTCATTCGGTGTACGTGTGTTAGTGAATATAATTATTATAATGCGCAGCATTTACAGGCATACTGAACTGCAAGGCCGAACGTGCCAATTTACATTCTTTCCGAATGATGTCACCGAGTCTTTTCCATAGAAAAAGACCGCAAACCAAGACCATTGTTTGGTAAACCATTGTTAGTGTTGGGTGGCGCAGAAGCAAAGTGGTTATATGCTAGGATGGTCGACTTAGATACAGTTCTTATATAGCGCTTTTCCAGCTCAATAGATGCTCAAGGCGTTTTCCGATACAGGGTATAACCAAAGAGCTTAATGATAGAAAGAGGGGGAACTTGGTACATGACCGCGAGACGAAAGGTACGAGTTATGCTCCCTTGTCGACATGCTGAAAATGGCTCGTGGCAGAAAGTCAAAAGGCGACCGAGTGAAACAGGGCGATGACTATTGCACAGCCATCAATTGCCATAATGCCAGATACAAGAAAAGTTGTGTTGGCAAGTCCTTTTTCAAATTTCCAAGAGACAAAGAAAGATAAATTGCAATTGAAAAACTTCATTTTTTTGTGTTTATGTAGGCCTAAACTAAGACCGCTGCAGTGTTGTTAGTGTTAAAACAATCGGAGAGCGGCTTGAATGATTCATGTTATACCTATGTGCTAAATCCAAAACAGTTTACTTGCTGACAGTTTACGTTCAACAGGTCGCTCACTGTTTACGTTATTGCTAGGTTGTTTGACTATATTTGTGCTTATATTTCAAAAGTAGATGTCAGATTGGCAGTTTGGCTTCGTCAAACTGCTTATATGTTAACAAGTTAAATTAGACTAAGTCTTTTTTTTTTTAATCAGTTTATAGTCCCCTCTCTTCCCGATAAGGATTTTCAGAGAGGAGACTATTATGACTAAGTCTGTTTTCTCCTCGTGATCAAATACTGTGCAAGATAACCCCTTACCTAGGCACAAAAATGGTCCTTGATCTGTTGTAATCCCTTTTCGTTTGAGTGTAAACGGGGGAAAAAATGTAATGTAGATACTCAGTCTTTGTTCTGATCTGTGAATTTCTGCGCACTAGATCTATATTGCGTGGAATGTTGTAGTCTAGGTTCTGATTGTTCTGTCTGATTAATTAATTATTTTCCATGAAGTGACTGATGTTATTAAGCCAGTGATGTGGGAGGTGAGAGGGTTGGGGGGTAGGGGGACACCTGATATAAATTAAATTCACACTATTAGTGAAACATTTTGTTATTGTGCTTTATTGTGATTAATTGATTGAATGACAGAGCTCTCTCTTCCCCCAACCCCCCTCTCTCTCTCTCACTCTCTCAGTCTGTCATGCATATTTTAATTTTAAAATATCTGTCGTTGATTAAAAAATAATAAATTCCAGGGCAGAAAACGAACCTATGGCATACACACATAAGCAGCATAAAAGCACCTAATAAATGTCAATAAGTAAACATAAACAAAAACAAACAACAAAAAGACAGCAGTAGCGGAATGTTAATAATAATGATGGTTAAAAGTTTGGTTTTTGCAAACGTTGCCATAAAAATGTTCTTTTGCAATGGCATAGGCTCAATAAGTTACCACGCACAGATCATTCATATAGCAGATGACGAAATATAGCCAGCCCGAGCAAAGGGAAATAATCCGTGAGAGCGTCTCGCATTTTTGTATAGGACATAATGGAAGTTCCCCCTCTTTCCGTAATAAGCTCTTTGGTATAACTTAAGCCGCCCGAAGCGCCCACTGTTCAAACAGATACAGATAGAATCACAAATCTATGTTCACTTTCCCAGAAAGAAAAAGGAACGCCTCCATACCATTTACAGCCGGTTATGGCTAATTACGCAATCTGCTTTGCGATCATTGTTAAAACAGACATGGCCGTTTTAATTACACCGGAAACGTAATAAACAGTCATCCGGGACCAACGTGGATAAATAAATACCTGCGGGCGAAAGTTTCTACTTTATAACAGGGATGGCAAGCAGAGTTTGATTGTTAACGTTTATTATATACTTATCAAGTCAGTTGCTCTATTTAGAGCTATTTAAACACACCTGCCTCGCTTTTCTTTTATTTGTATATCAGTTGATAAAACGATCCGCTAGCGGAGACACGTACTGTAGTGTCGGCAGTTGTTGAACAATGAGAGACATTTGGAAAGGAGGTAATCCTGTCAAATGTCTACCCTAATGCAGCTGTGGGACATCAACCAAGAGCGAAGGGACATAACTACATATAGGCCGACCAATATTGAGCGATATCTGGACGGGAGATAATCCTGTCAGTTCAACATTATTGTAGCGAGCAGCTCAGTAGACTCATTTTTAACGGGTGGACGAGGAAGGCGCTTGGTCTTTGAAAAGTCCCTTCTTCTTCATGCTAATCTTGAATAATATTACATTGATTGAACCAGTAGAATTATATTATTTTGCAATGGTCTTCAAGGCCATGTTCAAGTTTATGTTGTCCGTTCCAAGTGTGGATGGTCACAGGAAGAGGCGCTTGGGTCACCGCTCCTTCTCCCACTGTGGCCCAGCATTGTGGAAAACTCTCCCCCAGGACTTGAGAGTCGTAGAGACACTGGACTCTTTCAAGAGGCGTCTGAAGACGTATCTTTTCTGACTATTTTTGAGTGTATACATAGAGAAGTTGTTTTTTTTTCTTCTTTTTTTCACCCTTTTTCCCCAACCCCCTGCGCCCTGAGCATGCTGCCAGCATGGATATGTGCGCCATACAAGTGGACAGCATCATCATCAAGGCTTGGGGAAAGTGCGATGCACAGTAGGGTTGTATTAGAATGCATGCGCGTGAATGTTTTTTGTCCATTTACTTAGCTTGTCGTCCGGTCGGTGTGTTCATATTAAACTCCACATTTATGTATTCCTATTCTGTTCATGTATTTTATTAAAATGTTATTTATGTTTTTATGCGCTACGAGAAGACGGTGGTTTTACGCGTGCGCGCTTTACAAAATGAATTATTGATTGATTGATTATTGATCAGAAGGGTGGAGAGCTCTCAGTACTGTCCTTCAGTTGAATCAGTCACCGTAGTTTCCGTCCCTCGCATGCATACAGGCCCGCGAGAGAAGACTAAAGTGTCGAAAATAATAAAAATACAGGATGTACATTCCAAAAAAGTGTTTGACGAAGATGCATCTGGCCGGAAGAGGAAGTGGCAACATTTGTCATGAGAATATGAAAGATAAAGCTGTTGGTAGACAGAAAGGTTATTCGCGTACAACATACATACATACATACAACCCTTGAATTGCTAAATAGGGGAAACCATGATGGACAGTTTCATGTCATCTCTCTGACAGGTTATCGTTTAACGTTTGGGGAGAATGGCCTGTCAGCTTTATGGCATGGGACATTGTGTTCTGTGTGCTGGCTTGAACTGTCGAATGTCGTTGTTGCCCCGTCCTTCTCATCCTCCACCGTCGATGCCGTTGTCGTCGCCGCTTCTTCCTCCCTCTCCTTCTCCTCCTCTTCCTCTTCTAGCTTAGCTCCCAACTTCTGGCAGAATACGACGTCTGGATCGCCAAGCTGACAGTTTTATCTCTTGTTTGTTTCATGATGCGCCGTAGGGTTTACGTGTAATCCATTGTTAGGGTTACAATCTAGGCCCTTGGCGCTTTGATCTTGACTAGCTGTGATACACAGTCCCTTTGCGTCGTAAAGAGTTGCTTGTTTTATTTAAACGTCTTTGTCATCGAGAAAGTTTCGAAGAAACCCGTACGCTTTGAAACATATTTTGACGATTATAATACAGCCTGTAATTTTGAAGACTACTGGCATTATCGCTAATCTTCGTATTGCACACGCAGTTGCCCAGTTCCTCATAAGGCGTAAATCTATTGGTCTACTTTTAATCTATCACACTGTGTACTATAGAGTGGCTGAAAAGTAACTCCCTATTGTACATTGCTTATAACATTTGTAAACAGTGCTTCATTTACATGAATTAAAACGGACTTTGGGATCTTTATGTAGCGGGATGGGAGGCGACTGTTCACCCCTTGGGAGAGATTGTCTACTTTCGTTGGTTAGTCTAGCCTTGGGTGGCTCCTGCTGTGCAGAGTCCTGTGGTGTGGCCATTCGGTTATGCAGAACAAGGCGAAACGACATTTTGTTCTCCCCGCCTGATCGTTCGTCTTCTGCTTTTGGTGGTGAGCAGGACTACATTGTCGGCAGGCATTTTATGCAGGTTAGTGGCAGTGACCTCCAAAGAGTGTCGTGGCACTACTGACTAGTAGCCGACAATCAGGTTTACTATCAACATGCTTCACCGTTTTGCAGGGCAAATATTTTTAATGTCATTCTTACGAGAAATACATGAAAATTAGTCGTTCAGGTTGGGCCATTTTCTCAATGGCGTGGCCGAGAGGCGGGAGTCGAATACTCCGCTCGGCTACAAGTGGTGCACAACGACCGGGAACAGGATGCTGCTGGACCACGTGGTAACTGTCTAAGGCTGTTATTCACTGTTAAGTCCGTGAATGGTGACTGACTGGGCGTTGTCAGTGGCGGTTCCAGACATACCTGTTTCGAACTGGGAAACCATGAGGACATTGTTCGATTTGGGCTGTGGGATTTGTGGCGGAATGGGAGGCGACTGTTCATGGCTTGGGAGAGATTATCTACCTTCCATTTGTTTGTTTGTCTAACCTTGTGTGGCTAATCCTTTGGTGTGGACAAAGCGAAACGACATATGTTCTCCCCGCCTGACCATTCGTCTTCTGCTTTTGGAGATGAGCAGGATTACATTGTCGGCTGGCATTTTATGCAGGTTAGTGACAGTGACCTGCAGAGAGTGTCGTGGCACTAGTAGCCGGCAATCCGGTTTACTCTCAACACGCTTCCCTGCCTTGCAAGGCCACAATTTGTATGTCTCTTTTTTTTTTTACGGAGGGGTAAATGAAATTTGCTGTTCGGGCTGGGCCGTGTTCTGAAGGTGGTGACCTAGAGACAAGAGTCAAATACTCGGCTACATTTACAGTGGTAGATTTTAACTGCTGATGTCGGATTTCATCTCACAATGACAAGAGCCGCCCATAGTGGTCCGTCGCCTGACGAGATGACATCAGACAAAAGAAGACATAAGAACAAGTGTCAGGCGACGCGCCATTAGGGGCTGTTCCCGTCACTTTGAGATAAAATCCTGATAGCAGTTACATTCTACTACTGCACGGATCACAATTCACTTTGTTTCATGTAAATGCATTTCTATTTAACCAGTGTTCCCGATTACGCACAGTAGTGCGTCAATTACGCACAAAATATGAAAAATGACGCAGAAAAATTTGCATGTGTGCGTCCTGTGGACGCACACATTTTCTTCGAATCGCTGAAGACAAAAATACTACCAACGAGTGGCGAACTAATTCACGGCATAATCAGAATCAGAACCCAACTGAGACTGCCATTGCAGACGATTAAAGATTGTGTCATGAGTTGTCGTCCTTAAAAATCGCATGCGAGCGCATTGTAAACTTCCTCCAAGCAATCCATTCACTGAAAAGAAGAAATCTTCGTGAATCCATTCTTTGATTCCATCTAGGCTTAAATAAACATTTAATACATGTTTTAAATTTGTGGTTTTATATGTTTATGATAACTAATGTGACGCTTTAACAGAGTAAAAAAAAAAAAGAAGAAAAAGTGAGGCTTGGACTTGTTTTTACATTTCTTTTTCCGATTTGGGGACTCTCAAAATTTGCACAAGGACTCTTAAAATTTTATACCTGGGAGTCCCAAGGACTCTCATTTTTTTGTTGTTGAGGGAACACTGATTTAACAAAGGTTTAAGCAAGGTTCAATAGAGAGTTACTTTCAACCACCATTAACAATCTTGATTTCTTAAGTAAAGTCACATTTGAGGACGTACCCTTCCTCCTCTCTGCGTTACCGCCACTTTCCCAAGCTTACTCTTAACGACAACTCCTTCCGACGATTTAGGAATATACCAATATATAAATATAGCTATGTGAATTGTCTGTGCACATTGCGTAGAAGAGACGACCGAGCCTTACGTCGCTTTCCCACCATCTCTGAGGCTGGTGGTATAGCCTGCCTATTACGCCGGGTGGAGTTACCGTAGTTGAATCTACAGCCTCCCCTTCGTTTTCAGTTCGGGACAGGGAAAGCGATTACGTAATGCTTCAAATAAAACCTGCAATCTGTTTGTAACCCTCGGCGGAGACGGTGGGGGGCGGCTTAAGCTTGGGCCGTCTCTGCTGTACAGTGTTTTGTCTGTGGAGACGAATATACTTAGGCCTATGTCAGTTGTCGCAGACTTGCCGCCGCGTTACGGCAATGCTTGTCATACGTGTCTCTTCAAAGCAGGACTTCCTGTTTCCTGTTTTAAGCAACAAGTTATTTCTGTGTTGGGCCAGCCAGCAGAAATACCGGTGATGCGCTGTTCTCCCGGTACGGTATTCCGGTGCGGGTTACGCTACTGCATGTGTGAATGCGTACTGATTTTTTTTAATACGAACACTTGTGCGGTAATTATGTTTATTTTGGCGACACATAGGATCTTTTTTCGACGGTATACTCGTGTCCTGTTTCGGCATTTTACGGCATGCAGGCTTATAAATATAATTTGTCCCAATGCCGTAGCTCAAGTCGCTTGGCACACCGATGACCCAGGTTCGAATCCTGTGGTGGGCGAAATAAAAAGTGACAATATTTTGTCACTGTCCATGTTAGCAGTATGATTGCTCATTGTTGATTTAAGCCCTTACCCCTTGTTCCCTGGGATCGTTATCCTCGTCTGCAATATCACCAATGGTGGGTGTAGATGTTAAACTTTATTGTTCATGGATATAATGATGGAGTACACCGATTAAACGGTCAACTGTGGTGCCCCAACGACTTTCGAGTTACGGGATAGGATAATATAGGATAAAGAATACACACGATGAGGTCACCCCCCAAGATGACACAACAACGCCAATGTCCGTAAGTGGCAACATTTGGAGCAGTGTTGTTAATAAGTAGGTATATTTTTCGATGACGATAAAATCTGCTTGGGTCGCAAGTTTCTCCAAAATCAACGCGATCCACAACTTCCCTTCCCCTCCAAATACACACGCACACACACACGCACACACACACACACCCACTCACACACACACACCTACACGCACACACATACACACACACACAGCCACACACACGGTCACTCCACACCTCTCTTCATTCCATACGCCCACCCAAAACCCGCACGTGATTAAGGCTTTTATTCATATCAGAAGATGGTGGCCTTAAAAAAAGCATTTTGTATAGTCCTGTTGTAGTTGAAATTGTTAGTACTAGTATGAAAACTGAGTTGTACACATTGTTATTTTATTTCTATTTTATTAATTTATTTAAATTTTTAGTTGTGTAATAAATATTACGATAAAGTGAAAAGACGTAAAATTAATTTAAACAAAAAATGACTTGAATTATAAAAGACTTGATAAAAGGACCTCTGACCAAACCATTCTATTCTTATCGCTCCTGAGTATGCAAATGGACTGGGGTCGTGCCATTCACAGTGCGAGTGAGCGGCTCCAACAAACACAGCGTGCATCTATGTGGATCAGAGAAACGCTCAGTTGTCACGTACGTTTGACAGTGCGTCTTGATGTAGCGAGCTGGCGCCCTGGGCGGCTTGAGTTCAATTTTGATGGCGCGTGGGGACCTTCTGTGACTGTTTTGAGCTGTTAGCTGAGCTGCTTAAGAATAGTTTCTTAACTGTTTTGAGTCCCCCATCGGCGTGTTGTGAGAAGAATATTATGTTGTTCATCATCTCAACACCACCATGTTCACACAATGAGCGTGTGGTTGCAAGGTATGTGAAATCCTTGTCATCCGTAGGACGAATCCCCACCCGCACGATCCATTCCCATCCCAGGCATCCATTCTGTGAGTGCTTGTCCTTCTGCCAGCATCGTTAATAACGAATACCAGAACGAGTAGCCAAATGAGATGTAGTAGAGAGATAGAGGTGTTTAAAAAAACACACCAAAAAAGCGCACACAAGGAAACAAAAGCTAAGCAGTCTTTTGCACACTGTGTTTTATTATAGCTGAGATTTATTTATTTATTTATTTATATAGCGCTTTACTTTTTCAAGAGCTAGCTACTCAAAGCGCTGGCCGATACTTGATCTAACTCAAGCCGCTTGAGGCGTAAACTTGTTGTTGATGTAGGCAGTGTGGAAAGGACAGTCCATAATGTGCGTGTCTCTGATTTACCAATGCTTACAAGATTTGTCGGGGCTTCTCGGATAATTAATTGTATTGCGGGACGAGTGTCAGAGTTAGGAAGAATGACTGAAGTAGTTTTGCTCATGCAGCGCATTTACCATCTCAAAGAGCTGCTCAAGGCGCTGTCTGGAGTCAGGGTCGAACTCAAAGAAATAACTTGCTGCATCCCGTGCGCTGTCAAGCCTATAATATCTAAACGACTTTGTGCGCATGCGTGTTCATTTGAGCCTTTCAACTGTGCTTTTGACAGAACGGCCGTGTACTGAGACCACGCGAAATGAAGTGAAATAACGCATAAGGAATCACAACAGCAGTTCGATGTTATGACAGAAATTTCTCGTGATCATCGGCAATAGAACCCAGGCCTTCTGCTTGCAGGGCAGTCGACCATTCCACCTAAACTGAACTATATTGCTACCCGAAGATCAAGATGTTGCGTAGAATAAGCATCATGGCTTTTATGGAGGCTTTCCCGAATTTCTAACATTGTACACGGGGTGAATAACTCATAACACGTGTCGCTTGAGTGCAGAAGACAGGAATAGCTCGCAAATAACAGTGAGAACTGCCACAATTCGTCTTCCCTTACCCCAAATTGGTAGATCATGGCTTTGCATCGTGTCGTATTCAACCCACCATTGTATCTCAGTGGTAGAGTGTTCGCCTGGCACACCAATGACCCAGGTTCAAATCCATCAATGATAGGTTAGATAACAGTGTTGATTTGCACTGTCCATCTTTGCAGTATGATAACGGCTATGATGGGTCAGCGTTGATTTGTGTCCTTGACTCCTCTTTCCTGGGATGGTTAACGCTATCCCAGTCTGCCACATCGCCAAGGGTGAGAGTAGAGGTTACACTTCAGTGTTTTTTCATTTCCCTTTAGAAACGTGCTTTCCGCTCCTTGGCTGTGGGACAAAACGCGACATTTCTACCAGAACGAACGTGTCTGCTGGCATTACAACGTAGGCTAATAGAAAAGAAAATAAACCACCACAGGAAAGCGTCTTTTAGGTCCAGGAGTGTAAGACACGAGTTGTTTCAAATTATTCCAAAATACAATTGAGTTCATCATTCACATATACGTAATTATGCTTGCAAATAAATGTGGGAGACCTCATGTCATGCATGTAATAGGCCTACAATTGTCGACCACTCTAAAGTCATCCCTCACGGTGGCACTGGCTACAGGATTATCTCCCGTCCAAAGATCGCTCATCCAGGGACTTTAACCAAGTAGAATGGATCCGCGAAAGCAAAAAAAAAAAGGACAGTGGATCTTCGATCGCGCAGCGGTAGATAACACAGACTAGGCATTTGTATTATAAACAGGAAGGGTGGGATTAGGCTGCGTCTTTGGTGAAACGAATTGGCCGCTCAAACGTGTTATTCTCAAACCGCGTAAGCACGAAAGGTGAACCGTGTAAGCCAACGAACGATAGGTGAAAGTCCCGCATATAATACAATAGACCTATATTAATGTCTTCCCAGTTGCAAGGCTGTACATGGAGATAATATATTGTAGGTACGTTGGTTCGCGGTTTGGGAATAAACGGTTTCAGCGGCCTTCTATTCATGATACATGGTCTGTACGCTACAGATGTGCTATCGAGGAGCCACTTTCTATTGGGCTATGGCGGATCCATTCTACTTGGTTCATGCTTCTGTGGTCGCTCACTGTTCGTCGACTTTCACCCTTGTTTACAGCCCACACCGTGAGGCTGGGTATATTATGGTTTTCATCCGTCCAGATGGGGCTCATAACATTCCCCCCACCAAAAAAAAAATCACACAGCGTTGAAATAAATAACACTAGGAAGAGGACAATTTTGTTAAGAGCAACAACGCAAGAAGAATATCGGGACGAGTGGTTCTTTGGAAGTTCAAGCTTTTCTTTAGTGAATTCCAGACCTCAAGAGCGGGGCAAAGAAATGTGTTAATAGGATACACAAAAACAAAACAAAACAAAATAAAAACAGGGTGATACATTAGATTGTTTACCCTTTGTCTTCTTTTCAACGCTTAAAGGGCCTGAGTCTCAAGAATGCTTGTATATTTTTCGTTACAAAACAGTGTACCTGGGACATAAATATCGTTGTCACAATGAAAAGTAGGAGACAGAAAAAGAGGTGGTAGGACAAGATTCGAGAATGGACTGGCTTGAGACTGGGCGAAGCCATGAGGGTTGCTGAGGACAGAGAAAGATTGAGTACGCTGGTTAAACGATCATCTGTGATGCCCCTACAACCTTCGAGTTACGGGATAGGATAGGAGAGGATAGGACAATGAAAAAGATTATATGGGTGGCACTCGTAGCTTAAACCGATCGCTAAGCTTTGAATGCTCGCCTTGCCTTCCTCGTGCCTGCTATTCACAATTATTGGCGGTGCTGATTTTAAAACCAACCTAGATGCTATTAATAAGCACATACACTAAAGAAATTGTTTTCAATTTAAATAAAAATCTTAATTTTTAAAAGTTTTTTTTTTGGTAAATGTCAATTTTTTGGTGTTTTAAAGTGGGGCAACGCTTACTGTGAATTTGAATAGGGTCTGTTCCGTGAAATGTTGTAAAGTTAGTCCCTTTAACTAAGAGAGAAAAACGGAGAGAAAGAATGAAGAGAATGAAAAGAGGGTGTTGCATTACAATGTTGTGTTAGCTCGTTTTGTTTTTACAGTTTACGCTTAGGTTTTGCTTTACTTGGAGCCCAAGAGTGGCCCAGTGGTTCTTCCGGGTTTACATCTCGCAGTGAGGGGTGTCGGATAGCGCAGTGGTCAGAGCACTCGCTACTGTGTCGCAAGTTAAGCACCGTCCAGTGCGGTTAGCACTTGGATGGGTGACCGCTAAACGTGAAGCGACAAATAACAACGCCCCCAGTTGACTCAACTGTGACTGAGTACCTACTCTCTTAAGGGTGGGGAAGGTAAAGCAGCGAGGGAGAGAGATGGGCATCATCCTCATTACGCTGGCCCAAGATAAGTGTGATCTCCAACATCACGCTCCCCTACGGCCACAAGGCTATGGGACTACCTTTTAGTGACGGGAGAATGTTCTGAGGAGTCGTCTTTCTGCCATGACTGCCTGTAATGTATTTCAGTTTCCCCTTGTTGCTGCAGATGCACGTTAAAAGAATCTTGTCGTCCATTTAGGTTGTTCAGGGTATCTTTGAAAATAATAATGCACTACTGTTGTGTGATATCACAAATGTGAATAGATGTTAGAATTAAATCAAGGAAATATTATAATTTTATGGCCAGTCATCTATAAGCTCTGTTGGCATGGCTCATTAAAAAAGAAAAGAAAGAGATTACTCTTATATAGCGCACTTTCAAGCTCAGAGAGCTTCTCAAAGCGCTGGCCACTACTATCCAGCAATCACAAAATAGTTGCTGAAGTCAGGATTAGAACCAACGTCGCCCGAGACGCAGGTACACAAGTCGTGCGCTCTGACGACTGAGATATCCCTGCAGGCAGCCGAAGTATTTCTTCCTCCCCCTTCCCTCCCCCTAAAGTAGTCCTTGTCCGTCTTATTTCTTCCCATCCTCCTCCTCCTCCTCCTTCTTCTTCTTCTTCTTCTTCTTCTTCTTCTTCTTCTTCTTCTTCTTCTTCTTCTTCTTCTTCTTCTTCTTCTTCTTCTTCTTCTTCTTCTTTAATTGAGGGTTTCCTTTATTTCTTCAGTCCCTCTTTTCTCTTGTTAACCTCTTCTTCCTCTTTCTCTTGTTCTTGTTCGCCTAATTCGCCTCTTCTTCTTCTTCTTCTTCTTCTTTTTCTTCTTCTTCTTCTTCTTCTTCTTCTTCTTCTTCTTCTTCTTCTTCTTCTTCTTCTTCTTCTTCTTCTTCTTCTTTTTCTTTGCCAGCGCACTCTGGGAGGTATGCGTTCCTGACGATCCTCCTGTCGCCTTGTGAAGGGTGCATTAGCTCTGGCCCGCTTGTGGCGTGGAGTTAACTAAGATTGTCGGAGAATAAGTTGCCAGCTGATCGTTTTATGACGGCACCTCCTGACAGTGCTGCTAGTTGACAGCCGCTCTGACCCATCATCCAACGATTTACGACCTATTTTCACAGGTGCTGGCATCGAGAGAAATAATTATTACTTGTTCATTGTTGTTGTTATTATTGTTGCTGTTATTGTTGGGTGTCACAAAACGGGGTTCAGACTTGCCGAAGTTTACGCTTGCCTTTTACTTGTGGGAGCTTAGCGGTACTCGCGGAGTCTGAACTATGCTGTGGGTTTGGGTGCTGAATGTTTGTACTCATTGGCAGGTTGGTGGAGGTTAACGAACCTTTTTTTTTCTCGCGGTTCTCAAATCCCGAACCTACATTCCTAAACCTTTTGGACAAACAAAAAACAGGTTCAGGAACCTAGGTTCCGGATCTGACTCGGGGAAAAAAGGTTTGAGAACCTCCACGAACCTTTCAATTAAGACAGACCTTTAATGGTGTTTATTAGTAGTAGTAGTCGTAGTGAATTTAATACTGTTGTTTTTGATGATGCTATTGGCAGTGTTGTTCTTGTTGGTGGTGGTGGTGCTGCTGCTGTGTATGGTATGCCCGATCCTAATATTGATTCAGAACAACAGAAGGTCTTCTGGAATAGTCCAGTCAAGTCAACAAATCTGTATCCCATTAAAACAGAACATTCGTGTTTCCAGCGATACAAAGGCAGTTGTAAGAAGAAACATTAATTTACAAATAACCACAGTTGAAACCTGGCGTAACGTGTACGGTCTACACATAGTACTTAGTAGGAGTGGTAGAATTAATTGTTTGCCTGTGGCGTGCAGGCAGAAGCATACGTTAGGCCTCGGCTGGTCTCAGTTACGCAATGTGGCCGGAATTGTATCTTTTTGGTGTTTGGTGACGGAATATTTTCTCACGGAAGTCAACATTCTTCATTGACTCTTTTAGTTTAGTTTTTGGAATTCCCATATCATTTAAACAACTAGAAGAATAGGAGTTCCTCACCTTAACCTTTATATTTCTATTTTTCAAAAAATACTTACAGTATTTAATTATTTATACGACAAGACATCCCAATTTGTTTTTATTTATACATTAAAAAACAAACATTATTATACTATCAAAAGAGCAGGTGAAAGATTTACAGTTACTTCTAGTTTGATCTTAAAGAAGAAGAAGAAGAGGTGGAGATGGGGACGGTCAGAAAAAGCAACAAGATGGGATGGAGGAGAACAATAGTTGTGCTTTTATTATTATTTTCAAGTTTCTTTGGGTTTGATAATAATAATAATAATAATAATAATAATAATAATAATAATAATAATAATAATAATAATAATAATAATAATAATAATAATAATAATAATAATAATAATGAATCATCATCATAATCAGTTATTTGTAAAGTGCAAACGCAATTCCAAGCTAAAAAGTCTGCTCAAGGCATACTCTCCGACAAGCACTCGCAGAATTAGAGACTGTAGGTAAAGGCCAAGCGGTGCCCGCAACCTTCCGGTCGTAGAGGAGGGAAGCGTTGGTGACTTTCCTTTTCTCTAGGCCAGCTTCATGAGGGGTGGTGTCTATCTCCGCTCCCTCGCTGATTGACCGTCTTCGGTTCTGCCCAGATCCGTAGGTAGCCTACCCATGAACACAGCTGGGTGGACTGGGATGCGTCTTGCGCTTATTTCAATCTGTTTGTGTTGGTCGTTTGGTGGTTACCTTCGAGGCACAGCCACCCATCCAAGTACTCAACCCTTCCCGACGTTGCTTTACAATAAACATTGCCAGTGTGGGCCCATACCACTGTGCCACCGCGGCACCCAGTGTGGATTACTCTCATTTTATGGTGAAACTTTTTACGACGTTGTAATCCCACATACTTCGCCATGTAATTAAACTTCGTATTACAGATACCGTAAAATTGTAGCACATATTACGTATAGTTTTAATACGACATTCTTCGTCAGGGAGTGACGCTTTTTTTTTTTTTTTTTTTAAATTTAATAACTTTTTATATAGCGCTTTACCAACTCAAGAGCCGCTAAAAGCGCTGGCCGATACAGGATCTAACTCAAACCGCCCGAGGCGCCTACCCGCAGCCTTTGGGCGCATGGTCTGACGCCCGGACAACTGAGCACAATCCTGGGCAGCCAGGGATGGGGGAGAAGGACCAAGTGCATGCTGAGTGTGTTCTTGTCACTGGCACTTACCCGTCTTGGACATGAGCGTCAGGATCTTTAAAGTCCGTTATGATGGAATGTATGCGACACACAGACTAGACCTCGGTTTATACTTTCATCCGAAGGAGTAGGAAACGGGAGTGAAGTGTCTTTCCTAGGGACACAACACAATGATATCTTGCATAACAGGGAAGCAAAGAAGTTAGTTCTTCAAAATGTAATGTCTTCACCAAAGTGATATTAGACATTCCCTCCATCGCTCATCCTCTAGACACCCACGCAATAAAAAGTGAAGATAGGTAAGCGTGTGACCAAAACTGCAAACTCGGTGTATAATTAGTCCCATGGTTTAGCATTATATATAAATAAGCATTCCATCTCCACTTATAGGAACCGGTGGAGTAGAAGGGCAGCGATGGAGAGGACATGGGCACTGTTCTTATGAAGCTGATCCAGCAAAAAGGGAGTCATTTCTTTCTCTCCGAGACGGTTACAAGACCACCTTATATCTTTGACCTCTCTGCTACCTGAAAACGCTGCTATGTCATGTCCTACTGCATGTTTTGTGTTTTTAACCTAGTAATCTGCAGTGTACAGCTATTTTCCATAAAACAGAAAACCACACACAGACCCCCTTTTCTTCTGAAGGTAAATGGCCGTATCCTCAGGAATTTCAAACACGCATAAAGGACCTGTTTATATATGAATAGCCACTTACCTGTTTGATTAAAGTATGGCTTAAACACATCACACTCACACACAAATCCTTTCGTGTGGAAATTCTTGGCAAAAAACGTAGGCGCGCTTTGCCAAGTTTTGTGACTTAGCGATTAGGGTCGAGATTAAGCAGGTCGCTGTGTCTGGGGGTATTTTAATGAGCGCAAGATTTACCCGTGCTACTTTATTACCTGTGCACTAATAACAGCGCTTCACATGCATCACTGTCCTCTGTTGCAAGTGTGTTGTCAGGACTACGAAACGTGGCAACAGTTAAATAGGATGCCGCATTCAGCTACCAGAGAAAAAGGTTAAGCTATATGTAACAAAAAGATTTTTTTTAAAGAATTGGCGTGCGTGTATGCGTGAATCTGCGTGTTCTCCCGTCTCTGAACTTCACTAACTCGTAATAATAAACTAAGCTGTCCCACCCTCTCGTAAACTATAAACATAAATCAATACAATAGCGCAAAACACAAAGTCAACAAGAAGCATATGGAATAAATACAATTGCTCCTACTCACGTCTTTTCTCAGAATATATAGGTTGAAAGAACTCACAAATACACACAACTCCCAGTCACTGTCGCCAAAGATAGAAACGAAAGTTATATATAGTAACACTGTAGTTATATTCCATCTCTAGTCTCTTCTCTGCCTACGCCATTTTATTTCTCTGCTCCTCAATCTCAATCTCACTCTCCTTCTCCTCATCCTCCCTTCTCTTCTCCTCGTCCTCCTCTTCTTTCCCCTCCTCGTCCGCCTCTCCTCAGTCTTATTCTCTCCTCCACCTTCTTCTTTCCTTTGTCTTCTTCTTCTCCTTCTGCGTTCTCCACTTTTCTTCTTCTTCTTCGTATTCTTCTTCTGCGTCCTTTTCTTCGTTCTTCCTCTTCTTCTTTTCTTCTTCTTCCTCTTTTTTTTCTTCTTCCTCTTTTCTTTTTCTTCCTCTTCTTTTTTCTTCCTCTTCTTCTGCCGCTGATTCCTCCTTCTCTTCTTCCTCGCTTCTTTTTCTCTCTTCTTCTTCTCCTTCTTCTTCTCTAGTCATCCTCTTCTTTATTCTTCTTCATCTGCTCCTTTTTATCTTCGTCTTCTTCTTCTGCGCCTATTATCGAGGGACCCGACTTCTGCAAACAAACGAGTTAACCACAACTTAGTTTTTCGATACATAAACTTTCTTTGGACCCTTACATATACTTATCTCTCTTGGTGGGGCAATAGAATTCAAATTTCATCCATAGTGAATACAATACAGTTCACAACATAAACACAAATTCTACAACTGATTATAACAATTAATTATTACATCAATGACACCAAGTAATTTTATTCATACCAAATAAACTTAATACTTTACCATGAAATTGTAGTTTCAACTTCAAATCAAATAATTATCCGAATTCAATTAGTTCGAAAGTTACAGTGAACCACCATGTTCGCCTCCCAACTCCATCCTTCACAGTAATATCAAAATTATTTAATATTAATTTTATTACATAACAAATACACTATAATCAGTTTTAAAAATACTGTTACATTTATAATACAACATTTTAAATAATCAACAATATGTACGTACATGCAGATACAGCTGCGAAGTCCCACACAGCCTATATCTATTATAGTCAAGAAAAGAATAAGTAGATTTTGTTGAATGTACACTAGTGAACTTGTCATGTGACCAGCTCAACCAATAACAATTTAGCTCTCATTAAAAAAAATTACCAATATCTTCTCACAAGAAACAGACTAACAATAATATATAGTCATCAGACCCAAATGACTATAAAACTGGTCCGTGACACTATAATAAAGTGCTTTGTTTTTATTACCAAGTACAAATTATATGCTTTGGCTCCTTGGCTTGAAGAGGGAAATTGGATGAGAAGGAGATGGGGGGCAGCTAGCTTTTCAAAATTTATGATGATGATGATGATGATGATGATGATGATGATGATGATGATAATGATGATGATGATGATGATGATTATTATTGTTGTTATTGTTTTAATATAAATGTGATGCATGTTAAACAGGGGCTTTGGGTCTTGAAGCCTTGAAGATGGTGAATAATATGGTGGTTGACACTATCGTGTGTATTATTATAATTTATAGCTCTGTTATTGTAGATGCGTCTTGATGGGAGATGATGAGAGGGTGAAGAGGAAAAAGGGAGGAAACGGGGATGAGAGGACCTAGATGGCGGGAATGAAATGGTTGCCATAATTACGTCTTATTATTATTTTCTTTAAAATGTAATTGTGGGCAATATTGCCCTTTGTGCCTTGACAAGATGTGGTGGATGGGTGTGAAGGAAGGACACGGAGCGACGCGACTGAGGTAGATGGTTGGAGTACTTTGAGGCGGATGTGTTTTTATTAATTCATTATTATTTGTCATTTAAAAGGTGGGGATCAAGGTTGTTGAACATTTGTTTAGGGTCCTGGTGAATGAGGGGGTGACACGACTTAGGTAGAAGCGGATAAGATGGGGCGGGTAACATTTATTTATTTATTTATTTATTTATTTTAATTTATTAATTTATTATTATTATTATTATTATTATTATTATTATTATTATTATTATTATTATTATTATTATTATTATTATTATTGTTGTTATTATTATTATTATTATTATTATTATTATTATTATTATTATTATTATTATTATTATTATTATTATTATTTAAAGTGATATTTTTTTAAAAGATATCTGTCTTGTTGTGTTTTATTGCGTGATTCGTGCGTTTTATTGTCCGACACCTTCTGTTCCTGTACCAGTTTCTTTGATTTGTTTTTATTTGCAAGACTATAATGTTGCAAAACTAATGTTGCAAGTAGACTATCATGTATGACTGTGATACGTGAAATGTTGCCAATATGTCAGTGTATTCCTTGTGAGCATATTATGTCGTTTGGCAATAAAGTATCCGAATATGAGGACGGCGCTGGCATTTTAGAAATTATTATAATTAATGTTAAAGTAGTAAACAGTTACAGCGTTGCTCCGCATCCTGATGGAATGGGTTAAGCAAGTATATGGCAAGCAAGAAAGGGTGCAGGCTAGCAAGTATCTGAATCTGAGGACGGCGCTGGCTTTCGGTCTGAAGGGGTGAAGTACGTGTTTCTAATAGAATATTATGCAGTTTTATTTTAATTTAATTGTGTAGAGAATGCCTTGCCGTCGCTTTGCGCCCTGGTGGAATGATTTGGATTAAAAGCTGTTTTTTTGGGGGGGAGGGGTGGTGGGGTGGGGGGATGGGGGTAGAGGGAATTATTATGATTAATGTTAAAGAAGAAAACAATTACGGCCTGTTTTCCGCAAGGCTGTTGGAATGGATTAAGCACGTTTAGGGCTAGCAAGAAGAGGTGAAGGCAAACAGTTTATGCAGGCCTATAATTAACTAGTTAATTTATTAAGTCAAGAATGTTGAGAATTTGGTTCTGGATAAGCTAGGTGACTAGAACGGGTTTGGAGGAATGAGAACTGTTATTTAATGTATGTAATGTTATTATATAGGTAGAAAACGCTTGTCTTCGCGTACTGTTAAGATGTGCGGAAAGGATTGGGAGCAAGAGAGAGAGAGAGAGAGAGAGAGAGAGAGAGAGAGAGAGAGAGAGAGAGAGAGAGAGAGAGAGAGAGAGAGAGAGAGAGAGAGAGAGAGAGAGAGAGAGAGAGAGAGAGAGAGAGAGAGAGAGAGAGAGAGAGAGAGAGAGAGAGAGAGAGAGAGAGAGAGAGAGAGAGAGAGAGAGAGAGAGAGAGAGAGAGAGAGAGAGAGAGAGAGAGAGAGAGAGAGAGAGAGAGAGAGAGAGAGAGAGAGAGAGAGAGAGAGAGAGAGAGAGAGAGAGAGAGAGAGAGAGAGAGAGAGAGAGAGAGAGAGAGAGAGAGAGAGAGAGAGAGAGAGAGAGAGAGAGAGAGAGAGAGAGAGAGAGAGAGAGAGAGAGAGAGAGAGAGAGAGAGAGAGAGAGAGAGAGAGAGAGAGAGAGAGAGAGAGAGAGAGAGAGAGAGAGAGAGAGAGAGAGAGAGGAGAGAGAGAGAGAGAGAGAGAGAGAGAGAGAGAGAGAGAGAGAGAGAGAGAGAGAGAGAGAGAGAGAGAGAGAGAGAGAGAGAGAGAGAGAGAGAGAGAGAGAGAGAGAGGGGAGGAAGATAAAGACGCATAGAAGGGTTGTCGTCCTATGTTACGGTATGCAATATAAATATAGACTGATATATAAGAGTTGATTTTATCTCATATATAATATTATAGAATAGAACCATTAGTTTTATATTATCTACATTATTTTAATAATATAGATTGCATGTTAATTGAGACGAGTACGTCGTGTGTGCGTGTGTGTTTCTTTCAGAATATTGGCTTGTATATATTATGAATCTTGTACTTTTCTATTTTTTAGGAGACGAGTTGACGACATTAAGAATTAAAGAATAACACTAGCAAGCCAAGTATAATTATAACACAACTACCACCACAACCCCCACCTACCCCCACCCCTCTCCTCCGATCACCCACTCTTCCCCTTTTCCCACCTCACCAAACATAATCATGGTAGCAATCTCTCTCCCTCTTCACACCCCCCCCCACCCACCGCTTTGCTCCAACCTCCTTCCTGCAACCCAAATAAACACAGTCTTCAAAGTATTTGTGCACACAGCTTAGCTGAGACTCGACGAGTACCTCTCTCAAGTTGTTAGCCGAGAAGCGAACGTAAGCCTCGGCTACTCTCAGCTACGCAGTGTGGCGCCTGTGTAAACTCCACAACGATATTTATGCGCACACAACGGCAACATAGATTTAAAAGCTCGGCAGAAAACATTAGCAAAAGGTAGGAAGCATTAGCAGAGGTGAAAAATGCACAAGCTACGCGACAAAACCGCCGTCTTATTTTCCGTCTGATTGATTACAGCAACAAACACTGGCGGAGATGGCAGACAAAACTTTCTGGAAGTGTCTGCAGAAAGGCGCCCCGGTGTATATTTATTTGGTAAAGAGCAGAAGGGGAGGACGAATTTTCTCGATGCGCCCAAAGGGCTGCCAAAAGGGCGCCTCGGGCTTTTTGAGTTAGATCCCTGTGTCGGCCAGCGCCTTGAGCAGCTCTTGAGCTGGAAATGCGCTATATAAGAACGATCGAATTATTGTGTTTACTTTTATTAATTTGTGGGTTTGTTCGTGAATATTTGTATTATGTTACTATTGGGGTGTGTGTGTTTACAATGTACACATCGAGATGCAAGGTGAGAGAGCCTTGAACATCTTTCAGATGGTAAGTGCGCTAACAATTATAAGAAGTATGCATTTGCATTTTGTGTCTGTTCGGATTTTAGCCGTTCCGAAATTTTGTCGAATCACACCAAAAAAAATCATGGTTTACTAGAAAGTTCTGATCTGCTTTTGGGCTACTCTTACCTTCATTGAAAGCTCTCACCGAAACTCGTTATTTATTGTGGAAAAGGGTGAGAGGTTGGGGAGTGAGCGTGGTCTGGAGTGGAGAGAGTACGGTGGGTGGGGGACAGACTATCTACAGCGGAGAACACAATCTTTTAAGTAAGAAGTGTACGTACAACTGTGCCTTAACTAGTTAACTCTGGGAAACTAAATTTAGGCTGTCGCATCGATCTCCGATAGTATCTTAATGGAATCGAAATAGTACAAACATACACACACGCACGCACGCACACACGCCACACACACACACTGACGAACTAACTAATAAATGTGTTAGTCAACAAAGAGAAACGAAGGTTCAAAAGCACAAGCAGGCACACAGAAATATGCACCTACGCAGACAAGCAGGTGTACAACCAAACGCTTGCTTTTGCTGCTGCTGATGATGATGATGATGACGACGACGACGAATTTTGCCCAATTTTATTTCTTTTACAGTGTACGTCGACGAAGCGCCTCAAGTCGTAAAGGGAGGGCAGCGAGCTGGAGAGACAAGCGAGGTTCCCTGACAGCTCCTAGGATTAGCAGGGATTCCCCGACAGCTCAATGGAATGACAGTGGATCTCCGATGGCTGAGCGGTTGACAGCAGCCAAAGGTAAAAGGTAACTACTGCTCTTTGCTGACGGTGTGTGAAGTGTAATAGTTTTATGTTGATGAAGTAAAATAATTATATCGTGGGAGTAAAATAATTAGGTTGATAAAGTGAAATAATTTTTTTTCATGACGTGATATAATTATGTTGATGAAGTGATATAAAAATGTTGTGGGAGTGAAGTAATTATGTTGATGAAATCAAATAATTATGTTGTGGAGGTGAAATAATTAAGTTGATGAAGTGATATAGTTATATTGTGGGAGTGAAATAATTATTTTAATGACGTGATATAATTATGTTGTGGGATTGAAATATGTTGATGAAATGAAATAATTATATCGTGGGTGTGAAATAATTATGTTGATAAAGTGAAATAATTATTTTGATGACGTGATATAATTATGTTGATGAAGTGATATAAAACTGTTGTAGGAGTTAAGTCAATATGTTGATGAAGTGAAATAATTATGTTGTAGAGGTGAAATAATAAAGTGGTATAATTATGTTGTGGGAGTGAAGTAATTTTGTTGATGAAGTTAAATAATTATGTTGTGGGAGTTAAATAATTATGTTGATGAAGTGATATAGTATTGCTGTGGGAGTGAAATAATCATTGTTGTGGGAGTGAAGCAAATAATTATGTTGCGGGATTGAAATAATTATGTTGATGAAGTAATATAGTATTGTTGTGGGAGTTAAATAATTATGTTGATAAAGTGATATAATTATGTTGTGGGAGTGCAATAATTATGTTGATGAAGTAATATAGTATTGTTGTGGGAGTTAGGTAATTATGTTGATAAAGTGATATAATAATGTATTGGGAGTGCAATAATTATGTTGATACAGTAAAATAATTATGTTTTGGTGGTGAAATAATTATGTTGATGAAGTGATATACATGTAGTATTGTATTCGGAATGAAGTAATTACGTTGATAAAGTAAAATTATTAGGTTGTGGGGGTGAAATAATTATGTTGATGAAGTGATATGTTGTGGGAGTGAAGCTCGAAGTAATTATGTTGATAAAGTGAAATAATTATGTTGATGAAGTGAAATGATGACGGAGGTGTATTGTAGATGATAACAACAACAGATCGCGTTCTCTGACTTATTATGTTTAGTATTGACTAGTGCATGGTGGTATTAGTGGATTTACATACTAGTGTATTATCAATATCAAGTATTGGCGATATAATATCATAATCATCATCATCGTCGTCGTCATCATCATCACCATTATCAACATCAACATCATCCTTCTGTATGATTGTCATGTTACCAACAGACAGTTTCAATACTCGGTGCTAAAAAAAATGAAGAGAAGAATTATATTATACATTCTATTCGCAATGTCATGAAAACCTTGCATACTCTGGCCTCCAATACGCTGCATCACCCCCTACGCTCAAGCAGTATGCGGTCTTTGCATAATTCTGCAAATATTTTCCGCTCGCCCTGATCTTTTGGGGGCGCTGCCTGCGTGAGCCAATGAAACGCCGCCAAACCTGTAAGGAGCAAAACACACACGCACACATGATTACGCAAGCATGCACGCACGCACACACACACACACACACACACACACACACACACACACACACACACACACATACACACATCAATAAAAACATGCTGGCGGTCTCTGTTGTGGTTTTGCAAAAAAAAAGATCCGCAGAGTATGTATTGATCTCAAAATAATAACGTTACGTTAGCACAAGTAGTTGCACACAATTCATAAAACACCAGACTACTTCGTCTCTTCGAATCTATCATCATCGTCATCGTCGTCATCATCATCATCATCGTCATCGTCATCCTACATCATCATCATTAAGATCCTGATCATCGTCGTCGTTGACGTAGTCATCATCATCTTGTACGAGTTAAAAGACGAGAGACACTAAAATTAAAAACACCAAAACAAACTTGACATCTGTATTTACATCTTCATCGTCTGATATGTCTCTTTGCAGTCCTCCGCTGGACTGTAAAGAAAAAGAGTATTTTAGAATTGGCGTGTGTGCGTGAATCTGCGTGTTCTCCCGTCTCTCAACTTCGCTAACTCGTAATAATAAACTAAGCTGTCACACCTTTCTATTAAACATAAGCATAACTCAATAAGATTGCACAACAATACAGAATTAGCAAGAATCAAATGGAATACATACAATTGCTTCTACTCACGTCATTTCGCCGAATAAATCCGTTGAAAGAATAAATATACACAACTCATAAATACACACAACTCCCAGTCACCGTGGCCAGAGAAAGAAACGAAAGTTTATATAATACATACAATTTACGGTAGTTATGTTCGATCTCTAGTCTCTTCCCTGCATACGCCATATACTTTCTATGCTCCTCAATCTCCATTTTCTTTTGCCTCCTCCTTCTCCTCTCTACTTCTCTGCTCCTCCTCGTCCTCCTCTCCTCAGTCTACTTTTCTCCTCCTCGTCCGCCTCTTCCTCAGTCTCCTTCTCTCCTCCTCGTTCTCCCTTCCTCCTCCTCCTCCTCCTTCTTCTTCTTCTTCTTCTTCTTCTTCTTCTTCTTCTTCTTCTTCTTCTTCTTCTTCTTCTTCTTCTTCTTCTTCTTCTTCTTCTTCTTCTTCTTCTTCTTCTTCGGCGTTCTCTTCTTCTGCGTCCTCTTTCTTTTCTTCTTATTTCTTCACATTGTTCTTGTTCTTGCTCTTCTTCTTCTTCTTCTTCTTCTTCTTCTTCTTCTTCTTCTTCTTCTTCTTCTTCTTCTTCTTCTTCTCCTCCTCCTCTCTTATTCTTCTTCTTCTCCTTCCTCTCACTGCTTAAAAGAAACCAAATAAAATCTCCTTCATTTCTATTCTTCTTCTTCTTTATTCTTCTTCGTAACTTCTCCGTCTTCTTTATCTTCTTCTTCTGCGCCTATTCTCGAGGCCCCCGCAGCAGAAGAATTCTGCAGACAAAAGATTACTATGTTTCTAGATACATTAACTTTCTTCGGACCATTACATAACCTTCTTTCTCTCTCTCTCTCTCTCTCTCTCTCTCTCTCTCTCACTCACTCTTCTCTCTCTCTCTCTCTCTCTCTCTCTCTCTCTCTCTCTCTCTCTCTCTCTCTTTCTCTCTCTGTGACGGGACCAGTGCAGCAATACAATTCAATGTTCATCCAGGTCTCGAATATGTATTGCAACGTCCACGAGAGGCCAGATTGTTTTGAGCGCCTTGTTTAGTATGCATGTTTTGAGGTGATCCTTTGTGACGGGACCAGTGCAGCAATACAGTTCAAAGAAGTACATCTATATCGAATACAGTTAACAAAATAAACACAAATTCTACAACTAATTATAGCCACTGATTATTACATCAATGACACCAATTAGTTTAATACAAATAAACTTAATACTTTACACTGCAATTGTAGTTTCAACTTCAAATCAAATATTTATCCGAATTCAATTCGTTATTCAAATATTACAGTGAACCACCATGTTCATCTTCTCCCCACTCCATTCTTCACTATCGTATAGTCAAGAAAAGAATGAGTAGATTTTTGAATGTAGAGTCTACATTACTGAACTTGTAATGTGACCAGCTCAACCAATCAAAATTTAGCCCTCATAAAATATTACCAATATGTTCTCACAAAAAGCAGACTAACAACAATATAATGTCGTCGGACCCAAATAACTATAAAACCGATCCGTGACAAAACCCCATTTCCTCAAAAATAAAAACGCCAGTTTTCTGATTTTTCCAGAAAGAAAAATACTGCAGTTTTTATCCACTTAAAACATATACAAATAAGTGAAAAACGGGTCATTATTAATTAAATTAGACGTAAATATAACTGCATTAACACGAATCTTAATAGACATGAAAATATATAATACAAATGCATGCTGCTATGACACAACAAAATCAAAATCCAGTAAAGTACATTAAAAATCGTTCTACACCATCCAATGAACTTTGTAACTTTCAATATACAACAGCAGAAATATATTCAAATCATGTTAATTTCTCACAGACTCTATGGAATACCCTCTTTGGAATACATTGATAGTAGTGTATGTTTTTGGTTTCAGCTTTTTTGAATTTTTGTTTTTTTAGCCAGCTTGCAAGATTCAAGGATCTTGCTTTTGAGATCAAACACATATTTGTACAAATTCTTTGCATCGTCATTTTGAGAACCTTGTGACCCAGAATTTTCAAAGAGTTGAACGAGTCCGCGAGCGCGACAACCAAACCAAATTTCCAATGGTGAGAATCCAATGCTCTCACTAGGACGTTCACTACATGCGAACCGCGGGCAAATACCGATGCCATGCGTTTGGTTGTATTTGAATGAGTTTCTTCAACATTGGTTTTAACGTCCTATGAAAACGTTCAACACAACCATTAGCTTGGGCATGATTCGGCGACGTATGTATGGCCTTGATCGACAACAAATGATGCATACCGCGCATGAGATCCGAGTTGAACTGAGTACCACACACAGTCTGACAAAATTTCCTGTGGGCAACACGGAAAATAGTGCTTCACCAACCGAAACCGAGTCAATGTGTTTGAGCGGAATAGTTTTAGGGGAACGTGTGGCTATATTAATGATGCTGAGTATGTATCTGTGACATTCCTCAGACGGCGGAGAAAACGGTCCTACGAGATCAACGGCAACCCGTTTAAATGGTTTTAAAATAGTCGGCGTCTTTTCCAACGGAACCGGTGGGATTCGACCTTGTGAGGATGTTTTCTGGCAAATGTCACACGTTTTCACGTATCCTTTTGTGTCGACGGACACCCCTGGCCAAAAACCTTCAGACAATATTCTGTCTGTTGTTCTGTGGATGCCACAATGACCTGCCATTATCGTATCATGGGCGGTGACAAGGACTGAGGAGCTTAGAGTGATAGGGGCTACTAACTGGTTTAAAGTCTTTTTGTTGTTTTCGTAGTGCCTGTGCAGAATCTCATTTTGAACAAAGTACAAACGTGATGCTGATCCTATTGTTTGAATTTGCCCTGACTTGGTTAGATCAAACAAGAGTGATAAATTATCATCCTGCCTCTGCAACCCAGAAAATTCCGATGGTGACACATTTAAATCTTGCGTGACCGTACTCAAAGGTTTCATAGGGATACCTTGTCTGTTGTCTTGAGCACGGGCAGTAACACAACAAGTATGACCTTGATCTTGAATGGATGTGGTCGCGCCAGAAAAAGGGTCAGATACACCTTGTAAATTCCCTAAGATCAAATCAGCCACTGTTTGATCAATGACACAACACAAAACAGTGCCAGAGAAAAATAAAGTGTCAACTGACACTTCGGCCAATGGAAATTCCTCAATGTTTCCACCGAATGACCAACATTTACACACTTTGCCAGTGTACTGGTCGTGAAAAATCAGACTTTTACGAACGCTACAGATTGTACACATGTGTCCCTAAGCACTATTTACAGTACCCGACACCAGCTTAAGATGACCAAAATTTTCATTACAAACAGAGCAAACGACTTCAGTGACTAAAGCTGACTGCACCTGAGTGTCATCTGGAAGGTCTTGGTACTCCTGAAAATCACTTTCAGCATCTTGAGGTTCTGGATACGCTTGGGCTACAGCAGCATTGCCAATTGCAGAAGGACACCGTGAAGATATGTGACCTACACTCCCACAATAATAACAAACTGTGACCTGTGTATTCTGTCATTGGTTAAGAGGAGGTCTACCTGTGGAACGAGCACCAGGTCTCGAATATGTATTGCCACGTCCACGAGAGGCCAGATTGTTTTGAGCGCCTTGTTGAGTATGCATGTTTTGATGTGATCCTTTGTGACGGGACCAGTGCAGCAATACAGTTCAAAGTTCATCCATATCAAATACAGTTCACAACATAAACACAAAATAATATTATTATTACAACTAATTATAACCACTGATTATTACATCAATGACACCAATTAGTTTCATTCATACAAATAAACGTAATACTTTACACTGCAATTGTAATTTCAACTTTAAATCAAATAGTTATCCGAATTCAATTCGTTATTCAAATATTACAGTCAACCACCATGTTCGTCTTCTGCACACTCCGTCCTTCACACTAATATCAAAATTATCTATTATTAATTTTATTACATAACAAAAATCAATAATACTATTACATTTATAATACAAAATTTCAAATAATAAAACAATGTGTTTCTGCAGATACAGCTGCGAGAAGTCCAACACCTGTCCAAAATCTATCGTATAGTCAAGAAAAGAAAGTAGATTTTTGAATGTACATTAGTGAACTTGTCATGTGAGCAGCTCAACCAATCAAAATGTAGCTCATTAAAAAAAAGCAAAAAGCAATATGTTCTCACAAAAAACAGACTAACTACAATATAATGTCATCGGACCTAAATAACTATGAAACCGGTCCGTAACATGGACCCTATAAACAAAGACTACCTAACTAACTATCATCATCGTCTTTGTCATCATCATTTTCATGATCATTATAATTGTCATCATAATCATCATTATCCTCATCCTCATCATCATGCTGATAAATAATAATGCTGGAGAATTTCGTCAAAATACATAGCGGGAGATCGGTTTTGTGGGTTTGTTTTGCATGGGTTTGACCTTGGTAAGTGTATGCTCACAGCTGTATGACGACTTCAAGAAGCAATACCTTGTTGTTACGTGTGAGACGCGCGCGATAGATCTGATCGTTTTATTTTGCAAAGCATGCAATAATAGAGTGTATTTATTTTTTATTTGATTTTGCGTTGTTGTTAGAAGAAGCTTTGTATAACGTTGGTAATTTTAGTTGGTCGATATTATTTGAGAATTTTCTAGAGTTGGTTGTTTACCATCGATCAAAGCGTGTGGATAAATCGAGTGGTAACTACGAGACGATTCCATCCTAAATAAGGTTATATGATGTAAGACAGTGATGACGAAGTTTATTCTGATTGGCTATAATTGTGTCGCGCTCGAACATTCGAACGTTCTCTCGAGTGTAGAGAGACTATAAAAATATACCGCACTGTTTCAGTTAGGAGAGAGTGGAAAGTTGAAAGTTGTTGAGAGGAGAAAGTGAAAAGCGATTGAGCGATTGTATGCAGTTGTTGATGTACGCTGAATAAAGTTGGAAAACGTCATACGACGACTTCTGCCTTGTTGCTGAGTGAACAGGTTGCGTGGATAAACGAATCCGAGCTATACTTATCAGGATTGGGGCTGAATCAACTACTGATTAAAACCAACAACGAGTGTAACACATGTTATTGTTTATTTTTACAGAAATAATTGTATAATGTAGCGCTGAGAGTGCGTGTGTGCGCCCGTGTATGTGTTGGTGTGTGCGTGTACGTGTGTGTCCGTGCGTGATGCGTGTTTGTGCGTGTGTGTGTGTGTGTGTGTGTGTGTGTGTGTGTGAGTGTTTGGCATTTTGCTAGATTATGGCATATTTTCAAAGAACTTTCCTGCAGTTAGAATTGCTTTGTTAATTCTAACAACAATGTGGTTCTTACGCAGTTATTTTCTCCGAAATGTGGTGCAGACATGTTTCACAATTTTATGGTTTATGACTGGGTAGACTTTGTATTGCGTCATTAGAAGCACAGAGTTTTCTGGCCCGACCACATCCATCCAAGATCAAGGTCACACGTAATCTGAAGTCTAACATAGGGAGGAGAAATGTACTTATTTGCGTAATTGTTTGGGGTAAAGAGGGTTGGGTTGGATGGGCAGGAGGGGGGGAGGGGAGGAGAGCGCGGGAAGAAGAGGAAGGGGGGGGGGGGGGGAAAGAGTGAAAGAGGGAGGAGAAATCAAAACGTGCATAATTTGTTGACAACTTCTAGAACATCAGCTTGCGTGTTCTCGCTCCCCCTCTCACTCTGTATCCTCCTGCTCCACTTCTTTCCCCATCTCTCTCTCTCTCTCTCTCTCTCTCTCTCTCTCTCTCTCTCTCTCTCTCTCTCTCTCTCTCTGTCTGTCTGTCTGTCTGTCTGTCTGTCTGTCTCTCTATCTGTCCCTCTCTCTCTGTCTGTCTCCCTGTGTCTCTCTGTCTGTTTGTCTGTCTCTCTCCTCATCACTTTCGATTGCCAGACATTGACTCATGACCTGTGGGAGAAAGTTCATGTCGCTGCGTTCAATCAACAGCAGCCGTCTGTCACTCAGAAGAGGTTTCAACAGGACGAAAGATCATTTCTGACAGTTTTTCAAATGCATGTTTGCTTCTTCACCGGAAGAAACCCCACGTGGAGTGTTATCGACGTGTATGCAGCGTAGCTGAGGTTTGCCTAGGTCTACTCTTCTCCCTTTATCCACATAGGAGTGAGAGAGAGAGAGAGAGAGAGAGAGAGAGAGAGAGAGAGAGAGAGAGAGAGAGAGAGAGCCAGGTCTCGTGTGGTGTCAGCCGCGCTGCATGATCGACACATGCTGGCATGAAACTAAAATATGGACATGGCCCTCTCTCTTCTCATTTTATGGGCTAACACAGTGGTGCTGGAGTATTGATTTGTATGGATTTGATTTGAATGTTGGGATATATTCGTCGCTCATGAGGGCAACACTCAGACTGCCTTCCCAGCAAAAACGCGGCAGCCGCAAGAGCGGCGCCACCCAGGCTAAAGGGGAGAAAGGAACAAGCGGGTGCTGGGTGTATTTAGATCTAGGTGTTTCTGGCACTCGCCCGTCTGGGACATGAGCGTCAAGATCTTTAAAGTCCGTGCGATGGTTTATACTCTCTTTCTCACCGCCATCCCGCCATCTATCATCATAGCCGCCGTTAGGAAATGACGAAAGACAGGTGAGGTGAATCGACGTGGCTCAGTTGTCTTAGATGTTGGACAGTGGGCTCGATACTGATAATATCGGGTGGCTGGGGTTAGATTTGGAACTGGATCTGCGCCTTGGGCAGCTCTTTGAGTTGGGAAGTGCGCTACAGTACATAAGAACAATTATTTGTGCTTGTAAGGTTAAAGTAGTGCCAAGATAGTACTGGCTGTCGCCTCATGCAAACTGAAAGTGCAGTTTAATTCCATATGCATCAATATATCTCAGTGCCTGCAAGTGCAAAGAGCGGAGTTTCCATCTCTATATATATTCCTCGGTGGTCTTATAAACAGTTTCAGACTATAAACATCCATCTCGGTGCTGGTGACCTCAAACAGAATCTAAGATTTTTTTTAATGCATTGTATGAGTATTATTTTCTGTTGACAGAGCTCTGAATTGGTCGAGAAATTAATACGCTTAAGCCGAACTCGCCCGGGGAATGAAAAATAGTTTCGCTTATCAGAGTTTGTGCATATCCGAGTTCGGATAAGCCAACCTTTTCCCGAGAAATTACCCTAGAGTTCGGCTTAAGCGAGTTTTTTTTAGGATAAGTTGTAAAATCACTTGAAATGTCTCTCTCTCTCTCTCTCTCTCTCTCTCTCTCTCTCTCTCTCTCTCTCTCTCTCTCTCTCTCACTTTCTTTCTCTCTCTCTTTCTTTATCTCTCTGTCTCTCTGTCTCTGTCTCTGTCTCTGTCTCTCTCTCTCTCTCTCTCTCTCTCTCTCTCTCTCTCTCTGTGCGTGGTGTGTGTGTGTGTGTGTGTGCATGTTTGTTTAAATGAATAAGATCAAAACAGTGACAACTTACAAGTGTTTTTTTAGTGGGGCTTTATTAATACCTCAAAGCCAACTGAAAAAAAAATGGTGAAAACAGTGACAAATCTCAGAAACAAAGCAAAGATTACCTTTCAAAGGCCTAAGCAAAGAACAACTGCTAATTAGAACAAAAAGATAAACATTTGAAAACGAAACCTTTAGACGGCCCAAAAAGACAACAAAATTCGGCTGAGGTCACTTACCCAGACACGAAAACGTTAAGCTTACAGTATTCCTTAAACTTTAATACTGCATGCTAGGCTAGACACACACTAGCAATCTAAGCACTCAAAAGACCCTGAGCCCTGGACCCTGGGGAGGCACGGTGGCCGAATGGTTAGAGCGTTGGCTTGCAGATCGGAAGATCCCGGGTTCGAGCCCAGGCCGGGGCATTGTGTTGTGTCCTTAGGAAAGACACTTTACTCCCGTTTCCTAATCCTTCGGATGAGAGTATAAACCGAGGTATAGTCTGTGTCGCATACATTCCATCATAACGGACTTTAAAGATCCTGACGCTCATGTCCTAGACGGGTGAGTGCCGGTAACAAGAACACACCCAGCATGCACCTTGGTAAAAAGTGCCATAATGACCAACACGATTGATTGTGGGCATATACGGCAAGACAAGACAACACACGCTAGGTGATATGCTGCAAATTGCGAGACGCCCGCAGCCACTAATCTTCTGGCTTAATCTTTCAACGCTGAAAGTAAAAAAAAACAGGGCCTGACATTCGCTAGAACGGCGTGCACATTACCTTTCGACCTGCCTCTCCCCTGTGCCCATCCCTCAGCCATCCCCTCACTAACCTTGAAACCACCACCTAATTCACGCTAGCAAACTTACCACTCTTTCTGTCTAAACAATGGCGCCTGCAAAACATGTGGCATAAGTCATCAGTTTGCCCGCATAAACAGGTGACGTGTTCGTTTCCGTAGGTTAATTATAGTCGTGACAAAATATGTCTTCCCGAAGTGTTTTTTTAAAGAAAAAACAAACAAACAAAAACAAAAAAACAGTGTTCAGAGTTTGGCTTATCTGTCAAAATCACGTTTGAGATGTCCGTGTTTGAGTTAGCTATTTTTTGACAGAGTGTGGCTTATCCGAATTAGAAATAGTCTTACAAAGAGGGGGGTCTGGCGGGGAATTGGTTTTGGTTTCAGATATCCGAGTTTTTTGCTTAAGCGTGTTTCGTTTAGGCGAGTGCGGCTGTACTACAAAACGTGACTCTTATGGGATGGAAAGGAGGAGGAGAGAGAGAGAGAGATAAACAGAGAGAGAGAGAGAGAGAGAGAGAGAGAGAGAGAGAGAGAGAGAGAGAGAGAGAGAGAGAGAGAGAGACACGAGGGGGGAGGTCGAGGGAGAGAGATAGTAAACAACAGCTGAATTCCGCCACCGCGCTAGTGACCCCAACCGGAATACGTAATAATAATAATAATAATAATAATAATAATAATAATAATAATAATAATAATAATAATAATAATGATAATAATAATAATAATACTGTAATAATAATAATAATAATAATAATAATAATAATAATAATAATAATAATAATAATAATAATAATAATAATGTGGCGGAATGGGAGGCGACTGGTTCAAGCTTGGGAGAGAAGCTGTCTATATCTTACATTTTTTGGGTAGACTAGCCTTGGGTGGCTCCTGCTGTGCAGAATCCTTTGATGTGACCATTGGATTATGCAGGACAAGGCAACACGAAATTTGTTCTCCCCGGTTGATCACTCGTCTTCTGCTTTTGGTGGTGAGCGGGACTACATTTTCGGCAGGCATTTTATGCAGGTCGGTGGCAGCGACTTGTGTGAAATGTCTTGGCACTAGTAGCCTGCAATCCGGTTTACTACTAACACACATCACCGCCTTGCAGGACAAATATTTCTATGTACCTCTAACGAGGGATACATGGAAAATAACAGCTCGGATTGGGTCGTGTTCTCAAGGGTGTCGCCGAGAGAGGGGAGTCAAATACTCCGCTCGGCTACAATAATAAGGGTATTTATATACCGCTTTTTCCTAATGCCATCAGTTCAAAGCGCAGTTCTCACGATTTTATCCATAACGTTAACATCGAGACACATGCAAAAAGAAGTAAAACAAAAAACAAGACACTAATAAATTATGCAAAGGCATAATACAAACATGACAAATTTTTTTTACATAGTTAGCTTGTAAAATTTTTTTGTCATTTTTGTATTATGCCTTTGCATAATTTATTAGTGTCTTGTTTTTTGTTTTACTTCTTTTTGCATGTGTCTCGATGTTAACGTTATGGATAAAATCGTGAGAACTGCGCTTTGAACTGTGTAGACAGTGTACGCAACTGAGCTCATTGTTTATACCGTGCAGCCCGAGGTTAGGTCTTTTCATAGCCGAGAGAGAGAGAGAGAGAGGGAGAGGGAGAGAGAGAGAGAGAGAGAGAGAGAGAGAGAGAGAGAGAGAGAGAGAGAGATTGATTGATTGCTAAAAAATAACATCATAGGAAGCCCTAGTGACCACCTGGCAGAAAGCGTCCAATATTCCCAAGCTGATCCAACAGACCTCATACACAAATAAGGAGTCTTGTCCTGGAAGAGTTTTCAAGAAAAAAGGTATGTGACTGGTCTAGCGAAGAAGAAGATAGTATAGCAGATTGATAGAACAGAGCAGGAATGAGAAAGAGAAAATGAGAAAGACAGTGACAGTGGGAATTTAAAGCTCTAAATTTCCAGAAAGTGGGGATACTATTTATACTGAAACCCCCGGCAACCCAACGGGGGTGAGAGAGACAGACAGACAGAGACAGAGACGGACTGAGAGACAGACAGAGAGACAGACAGAAAGAGAGAGACAGAGAACAAAAACGACGCCGTAGGCTGATTAATGAAATCTGAGTTAGTTTTTTCCCACCCACCCCCCCAAAAAACCTTTTACACTAGATAGTATGATCATAGAAACGTTTATAAACCCATATTATTAACGTGAAAACTCTCAAATAAGCGTAAAAGCAACTTTAAAAGAAGCATTCGATTCGATCCCTGTATAAAGCCACCTCGCGAGTTTCTCTAGGTGATATATAAAAGATCCGTAGGATCTCATCTTTGATATGATGATGATAATCATTGTTGTCAGGGTGGCGACGTGGTGATCGTCCTTAACGCTGATGCAATAGGACGTTAAGCTTCGTTGTTCCTCCTCTAGGTGATATACAGGTATAGCGCGTCAGCGATACAACAGGCCAAGAACCAGTCCCGCATAGAAACAGCCACAGCAAAACGCTTTCAACACACGCTGATACTATTGAGTCACGCACCGGTAACTCCATGTTTTTTCGCGCCTGTACAGATATTCTAAGGGAGATACCGGTGCCTATAACGGACGATCTTTTTAAATTTTAAAATAGATCGGACATGAAGGTAGATTCAATTTTGGCAAATATGAGACACACAAAAAGTGTATGAATATATAAGGAAAAAAGTCACCTCGAAGCGTGAGTTGGTAATTCTAAACTTTTTTTTTTTTGCGCAATTTTGATAATTATGGATCCCAGGGGCACTTTAAGCTCGGCTGCACAGCATGATGTGGTAGAAGAGCAGCTTGATTGCATCATCATGTCATGGCAGCGAGACTGGATGTGAAATTTTAAAAAAATGTTTCCGCTGAACTTTATCCGCTATGTGGCTCTGTCTGTGTTTTGTGGACTCCGGCCGACCTTTTTTATGCTTAAAATATCATTTAACTTCCCCTCGGAACCCATCCCTTTCATTCCAACTGAACTTTTAATATCAGTAGTTTAAGGTGACGTATTATCTGTAGGGCTGCTATGTACAGAGTCCAGGGCACTAGGTCAAGCAGGACGTTCATTTAAAGAGCATCTGATAGCCCAACAGAGCAAAAAAGAGAACGAAAAGTTAAGTTCACGCTCAGAGATGATTATTTTGCTAAATTGTATTCGTACAGTTTTTGATTTCTAACATTTGCGACAATTAGCCCATTCAAAATGTCCTCTGCAAAATGTCTACCTTCCATTTTTGGTTAGTCTAGCCTTGTACGTCTCCTGCTGTGCAGAATCCTCGGGTTTTGCCATTGGGTTATTTAGGACAAGGCGACTGACATATTATGTTCTCGCCGCCTGACCATTCGTTGTCTGCTTTTGGTGGTGAGCAGGTAGTCCAATCCAACAGGCTTTTTGAAAGTAAGTAAATCCTATAAAAATGATATATATTCTAATTTACTCTTTACAGTTGTGTTTACAACTGAAGAAAAGTCCCACGGAATCGAAGGGGTATGAATATGTTTATTTTAACTTTTTAAAGCGAACTATTTTTTTATGCGAATGCATTGGGGAACCCCCATTTTTACCGCCCAGATATTGTTCCGCATGACGTCAGGAATCTACAGCCAAGTGATGAAATGTGCGTAGGTGACAAGGTCAATGGCATTGTTGATACACAGGCTTGGAAGTCTCGTCTCTCGTAGGCCTCAATTACATACTATACATACTATACCACATACGTATGTAGGAGGGGAAAGAAAAGACTTCAGAGTCTGTGGTTGATAAATGCATGTAGTATTGGTCATCTTTCGGCTGATGCAGGCTTGCAGGAGGCATGGTGGCTGAATGGTTAGAGCGTTGGCTTGCGGATCGGAAGGTCCCGGGTTTGAGCCCAGGCCGGGCATTGTGTTGTGTCCCTGGGAAAGACACTTTACTCTCGTTTCCTACTCATTCGGATGAGAGTATAAACCGAGGTCTAGTCTGTGTCGCATACATTACATCATAACGGACTTTAAAGATCCTGACGCTCATGTCCTAGACGGGTGAGCGCCGGTAACAAGAACAAACCCAGCATGCACCTTGGTAAAAAAAAAAAGTGTCATAGTGATCAACACGATTGATTGTGGGCATATACGGCAGGACGAGACAAGGCAATAGAGGCAGTTTGTGCATCAAATTCTGCAGTTCACATCATTGCTGGAAAGGCTTATTCTAGGGCAATTAGAGCACATTTTCTTGTCGAAGCAGCATTGAGTGCAATATTTGTAAGCAGCACAAAGATTCTTCTGAAATAAGGCAAGAGAAAGACCACTAAGAAACTTTGACAGTCATCAACTATGTTTCATCAAAAAATCCGTTTTGCGCTGACATGAGTCTTAGGTCTATTGCTACTGGCCAAGCAGCTGACTCATCTGTCAATGCTGACCAAGCTGTTGAAATTGGTCAGCGCATTCTCCAAGGGATGACGGGTCAATCTCCAGCTGACGTGACGTTCAAGAAAAGCAATCAAGCAGTCACAATGGCGACAAAAACTGGAGTGACTATTGGCCAGGAAATGGTGCAAGTGGATCCGCAGTTATTGTTTCAAAGGTTTGTGCAAGTCGCTGGGAATGATACCAACAGGCTCGAAGAAATGTTTTACTATGGACTGGCCAATGTACCTGCCTCCTTGTTTGATGCGACAGGATTCCCCAGAAAAGCCAACAAACATACTCTTGCAGGATTTCTCTGGTCTGCTGTCAATGAAACTGCATCCTTGCCAAGAGAAAATGTGAAATACATTCTCGATGGTGGATCCCTTTTGCATCGCCTTCCAGAGGGTCGTCCTAAAAGATCTAGCAGAGATGTATGTCAGCTTTGTTGCTAGGAAACATACACTAGCTACAATCATTTTCGATGGCTATGTTGATGGCCCAAGTACCAAAGATGTTGCCCATCTTCGAAGAAGCAAAGGCATGGTTGGGAGACATGTAGCCTTTGATCCTAACATGATCCTCTGCGAGACGAAGGAAATATTCTTGGCCAACTGCGAAAACAAACCAGAACAACAGTCTGTAATAACATTCTTTTTGCCCATGCATTCTGTGGATACGACACATCTCATCCCTTCAGCATCTCAAAATCACTCACAGTCAAGAAGCTTGATTCAGGAGAGGTCCTGGATGAGGCTAGAGTATTCAATGATAAGATGTCAAGTCATGATGCTGTTGCAGCGGCTGGTGAGAGGGTATTTGTTCACCTGTACAGTGAAAAACGTTCTGATACCTTGACCAAACTGTGGTTTGTCAAATATGAGCAAAACGTGTCTGCAAGCCATACACAAATCCAAGCTAAAGTGCTCCCCCAACAGCAGCAGCAGCTGAATTCCATGCCTACAGAACATTCTACCAAGTCCAGGAGTAGCTGAGTCTAGGCAGAGACCATGGTCTATCACCAATGGATTGGGAATGGAAGTTACAGGAGGGTGGGCTACTTCCAATCATAACTAATAAGCCAGCTTCTCCATAGGATATTTTGAATGTTATCCGCTGCTGCTGCTAGAAAGATTGCTCAACTGGCAGATGCAGATGCAGAAAGCACGGACTTACGTGCACCATAGCTTGTGGAGAATGCCGTGGAGTCAGCTGCACAAACTCTGTGGTTCAGCTGGATGACGAGTCGGATTCTGAGAGCGACTAAGGTAGACCACTTCTATATTCTACTGGAAAACTAATCAATTTCCTGGGTTTTTCTGTTTTTCTTTATTTCGTGTGTCTTCCTTTTAACTAATCTTTTTTCTCTTGTGAATTAAATAGAAGTCGACTTTTACAATCAAGATCAAGATTTTTAAGATCATCGGAATTTCGCATGAATACCCCTATGTTAATTAAATTTTAATCCACAGTCAGAACTAAAACTGACACAGAAAGCGTTGAAACAGATTTTCGGACTGTATTTGTTAAGAGCTTTCATTTGACATGCAACATGATATGGTTTTGAATTAAATGTTTATTTCAAGTAATCTTCCTTTGACGTTTAGAAGTGTGAAAAAACATAAGCACCAAAAATCATGTTTCAGACCCCCTTTTTTACTGGGACTTTTTATAGGTATTTCCTCATTGCTTAAAGAATATTTTTTACTGCATAGCATTTTTATAGGAATTAGTTGCTTATTTGGCTATTTATTTCATTACTGGGACTGGACTAAGGATATTATCTGCTGGCATTTTATGCAAGTCAGTGGCAGTGACTTGAAGAGAGTGTCATAGCACTAGTAGCCGGCAAACCGACTTACTATCAACACGCTTCACAGTCTTATTGGGGAAATATTATTATGAAAATAACAGTTCGTGTTAGGCCGTGTTCTCAAAGTCGTGGCCAAGAGTCGGGAGTCAAATACTCCGCTCGGCTACAATTATTATTGTTATTATGATTAGTATGATTATTGTTATTATGATGATGAAAATAATAATAATAATAATAATATTTATTATTATTATTATTATTATTTTTTTTTTAATTTATTTTTATTATTAGTAAAGAGTCCACACATGTCTTGTATACGTTTCTTTATTTACATAATTTACTTGTTAAAATTGTTTTGGTCAGGTTTAAGCATGAAAAGAATACAGATTTAGAGCTTTTGTTAAGAAAATCTTTTTTTTAAATTACAAGACGATGATGATGATGATGATGATGATGATGATGATGATGATGATGATGATGATGATAATGATAATGAAGAAAATGCTCTTTCCATGATGATGATGGCGGTAAGGTGTTTCATGGGATTGCGGCTGCTGCTGCTACTGCTACTCTGCTGCTGCTGATGATGATTTGGAGTTAGTTAGTCATTGTTTATAGGGTCCAGCGGACTGCAAAGACCCGAACCAGGGCCACAACTCGGTTGAAAGAAGGCTCACCCCTGGTTCGTATTAAAGATCTGCTGCAACAACCCTAACGGTAACAATGAAGACATTCCACCAGCCATCCATCCTCTGAGGATACTATTATTGTAAAGTGGCCGGCTGGTGGAATGTCTTCATTGTTACCGCTAGGGTTGTTTCAGCAGATTTTTAATACGAACCAGGGGTGAGCCTTCTTTCAACCGAGTTGTGGCCCTGGTTCGGGTCTTTGCAGTCCGCTGGACCCTATAAACAATGACTAACTAACTCCACATCATCATCATCAGCAGCAGCAGTAGCAGCAGCAGCAGCAGCCGCAATCCCATGAAACACCTTACCGCCATCATCATCATGGAAAGAGCATTTTCATCATCATCATCATCATCATCATCATCATCATCATCATCATCATCATCATCATCATCATCATCATCATCATCCATCATCATCATCATCCATCATCATCATCATCATCATCATCATCCATCATCATCATCATCATCACCATCATCATCATCATCATCATCATCTTCATCATCATCATCATCATCCATCATCATCATCATCATCATCATCAATACCATCATCAATATGAGCATCACCAGCAGCATCCTCGCCACCCCACAAAACACCGTCATCGCCATCATCTTGATGGAAAGTGCGTCTTAACAGCTCTATGGGGTCTACCGAATAACCTTCACAGTTGAGTTCACCCTTTTGGCAAAAGGCTAGGAGCCGCGGGCCAGAATGGTCGTCTTCTCAAACGCTTTGATGAAATGATGGGAAAACCAACATGCTGCAGCCAAAATAGCATCATACATGCAGCCAAGCCGAAACTTGACGAAGCCCACGCTCGATCTGTATTGAAGGAGTAATTCTCACCAAGGCTAAGATAAGCAGTTTGAACTTCGCGGTTTCAAACGAACGGCCTTCGTTATGTTTTTGCCAGTAACTTACTTATAAATTCTGCAATTTCTGACAAGCGCAACTCTTCGCGAATTCGGCGCGGGAAAAAATAGTGGTCCTGAATTTCAGGCTGAAAGCACTAAGGAGTCTGCACTATGCATGTGCTGTGCTGTGCACTATATAAGACCATACCATCGTATGTTTGCTTTGTATGATTGCATCATCATCATCATCATCATCATCATCATCATCATCATCATCATCATCATCATCATCATCATCATCATTATCGTCTTCCTAATCATTGGCAACATTGTTGCACTAATCATGATCATCCTCGAGGTCTGGATCATTAAACAGGAAGGCGTCATCATTTTTTTTTGTCGTTTTCATCATCATCATCATCATCATCATCATCATCATCATCATCATCATCATCATCATCATCATCATCATCATCATCATCATCAGTTCATATAGAAGTTTAGTATAACGGATTTTTAATATTACTTGAATGTTTGTGTGAATACGTGTCTGCGCATGTGTGCGTGCGTGCGTACGTACGTGTGTGTGTATGTGTGATTGTGCGCGCTTGTGTGTGTACGCGCGTTTGCGTGTGTATGTATGTGTGTATGTATACGCAACTGTAAACATTCCATACACATGCATAACTTTTATAAAATTTATGTTTTTTGTGAACTTTGAGTTGGCAAAGGAATCGGTTAAATCAATAATATTCTTGGTCGGAATTTCAGGAATCTAACTTGCTGGTTGTTGTTGACGTGACACATTTACTATATTAAAAAAAAATTGTAATGGAGCTTGTGGTGGCCCGGTGTATAAGAGCGCATAAGCTTGCTTTTGGTATTGGTGTCTTGGTCGACGCGCGTTGCCTAACGTTATGGCTTTCGCACACTGGCGTCTAAATCTTGGCGCTTGCGTCAAAGCGTCTGTGACGCGACGACGCCTGCAACTTGCTGCGTGCGTCATGGCTCGCACACAGGCGGCTTTTGACGCGCGCTTCTTTTGTGTACTTTCCATATTTGGAAAGTAGGTCTGGTTGAATTTTTTTCCTAAATGAGATGTGTAGCCATAGAGGTATAATTAGCTAGTTTTATCTCTATACATGTGTGGTAGTGCCTGTGCATAGGTCACTATATTACGTCATTTCATTATTGACGTAAACAATCGCTGATGTGTTGGGGACAATAATCTATGAAACGTAAACAAGCGCAAGCGGTCGATCCCGGCGGCTTTCGACGCGCGCTTTTTTTGTGTACTTTCCATATTTGGAAAGTAGGCCTGGTTGATTGTTTTTCCTAAATGAGACGTGTAGCCATAGAGGTATAACTAGCTAGTTTTATCTCTATACATGTGTGGTATGCATGTGCCTGTGCATAGGCTAGGTCACTAAATTACGTCATTTCATTATTGACGTAAACAATGGCTGATGTGTTGGGGACTATAATCTATGAAACGCAAACAAGCGCAAGCGGTCGATCCCGGCCGTTTCTGTTGAGTCTGATCTTTTCTCGCACTTCAGAAACACGTGTAGCACATTCCTAGATAGCATGTGGTCACACAAGGTCTAATAATATCCGACACTACGTACTGACAAGCTGATAATTCAGAGCCGATCCACACACTGACAGATTTAGAACTTCAAGTCAAAGAGACAACATCGGCAAAATATTTGGTCATCCACTTAGTCTACCACTCCAGCCCTTGTTCATGACACTGGCGATGTAGACCATGCTCTCCCTGTTCTTATCCCTATCATGGTATGATTTCAACCCTGAATTTTACAAGTTCTCCTGACTCTGAAATAATTCAATCAACAACAGCACCTCATCTTCTTTCAAATCCGCCATTTTGCTTTTGAGAACGAGCGAGAGCTGCATTCTGATTGGTGAAGCCGCGCGCCTTGCCGCTTGGAAATAGGATGGATTCTATTCTTGCGGTGACGCGCCGCGTCGGAACGCGCGCAGCAGTCGCGGACGCGAGGAAGTCTCGCACACAGAGCAGCGCGCCCAAAACTTAACGCGACGTACCAAAACTTGACGCGTTGACGCTAGTGTGCGAAGGGCTTTAGCGAGCCATGTGGTACATGATAAGTGGATGGCAGGGTGCATCCAGCTTTCCCCAACATGCTTAGGTGTTGGGGGACGTTAATACTACTCAAGTCCATCCAGCGTCACCTTGCCAGTTCATATCACGTCGTGAGCAATGAGGAGTAGGCCTACTACTGTTATAATACTTAAATTTTAGAAAAAAGACTATAGCGCTTTTTGACGCAGGCTTTTGCTACTACTACAATAACTACTACTACTATTACTAAGCATACTACTACTACTACTACTACTACCACAATAACTACTACTACTATTACTAAGCATACTACTACTACAACAATTACTACTACTAAGCCTTATACTACTACAATAACTACTACTACTATTACTAAGCATACTACTACTACTACTACAACAATAACTACTACTACTATTACTACGCATACTACTACAACAATACTACTTCTAAGCCTTATAATACTACAATAACTACTACTACTATTAATAAGCCTACTACTACTACAATAACTACTACTACTATTACTAAGCATACTACTACTACAATAACTACTACTACTAAGCCTTATACTACTACAATAACTACTACTACTACTACTATTAATAAGCCTACTACTATAATAACTACTACTACTAAGCATACTACTATTATATCTACTGCTACTATAACTAAGCATATTACCACAACTGCAGTAACTACTACTACTACTGCAATAACTACTACTACTATTACTAAGCCTACTACGACGACGAGGACTACTACTACTAATAATTATACTGCAAGTGCTTTACGAGTACAAGTGCTGCTTAAGGCGTTCCCCAAAAAAGAATATAATCATAAAATTCCTTGAATTGAACTGAACTGAATCTCGCTCAAAACCGCACAAGGCACCAACTCGCCGCATTATTGCTCATCGCCTGGTGTCCCAGACAACTGAGCGACCCGAGGCGATTGAAGGGATTAAGGCCTTAAGCGTGCTGTATGCGTTTATGCAACTGGCACTCACCCTGCATGGATCATGAGCGTTAGGATCTTTAATGTCCGTGCGGCGGAGTGCATGCGTGTGAACAGACTAGATATCGGTTTATACTCGAGAGGAGTCCGAAGGATCGCAGTGGCCAGCACGAAAACAGCAAGTGCTCCACAGACAAAAAGTAAAAAATATACAATCTTTACCTACTTTCGCCCTAAGATCACTACCACCAACCCCTCCTCCACCTCTCTCTCTCTCCTCCTCCTCCTCCTTCTCCTTGCTGTCTTTCTCAGTTTGATTGAAGAAATAGAACGTACTTTTACTACATCAGATTTAAAGAGGATTTTTCAAGAGGTTGCGTGTGAAAGTTTGTTAGAATATTTAAAAGTAACTGGCTTGTTTTTTTAACATTTGATCCATTTTATAATATTTTAAGATAGCGCCTCTCTGGTCCTGATTTGGCTCGGAAGAGTCCGCTGGACCTAAAGCAATAACCATGTAATGTAATGTAATGTCTTGCTCAGTTACTGTACCTGGATTTCCTGTATTGACGTTCGTTGACAAGATAACCCGTTAATAACTAAATATTGCGACCTCTCAGTTTGTACGCATCCGCTCGATAAGGAACGTGGCAGTTTGAAAGTTACTGAAGATGATTCATTAGCTAATATAACCTAGCCTCCTCGCCATGCCCACGTTATGGATGCCTATTCACAACTTTCCGGCACCTCTCATAAAAACTCGTGGGTATCGCCATTATAAATTAAAACGAGGTTCGCATGAAACCAAGTTCCGGTCTGGCTTGTTTTGCTTTTATCAAAGCTTGATGCGTGACTTTTAAATATGGCAAATTGCCGAAAACGACGATTGTTAGAGCCAGAAAACGAGTGGGATAATTATAAAAACGGTGGAGGAAGTGCATGCTCAGTGAAAGGATGCAAAAAAACAATCGTAGAGGCCTGTATTTGTGGCGACTTCGGAGGTGCGTCGATCATCGACAGAAAGTGAAACAGGACCTGAAGACTCTTGTAGTTTTCCATAGCTTCGCCGTCGCAACCTTCACAAAACACGAAGTAGCTGACTATGTTAGGCGAGCGTTGTGGAAAAGTGGGCTAAGGCGGGACTAACTTGCCTTGTCCACAAGCCAGAAACCAATGACGCCTGACAGGTGTGGGTTCGAGCCAGCATCTGGGCGTTATGTTTTTCCGAATATTTTTCAAAAATTCACAAATACTGTTAGGTAGGTAGGGTTTAGGCGCGCCACTGGCGATAGAAAGGGATAATAAACTGCAGCAAAAAAAAAAAAAAAAATGTGAGGGTACGATACTGGTGGCCAGTGACACATGTTATTATTCTTGAATATTTGGAAATAACTCACTAAAACACGCGGAGAAAGAAACCGGAAATATGTTTCATTGAGGGGATTCCCGTTGGTGCATAGGATAGCAGAAAAGTGTGAATAAGTCTGACGTCTTTGAAATCTAACACCATCGTGCAGTACAATTGTAGCGGAAGTGACTTTAGATCTTTCGCAGACTCTCCTAAGTCTCGCGGGACTGCAGCGACCGCACGCCGCGAGAAATGAAAGGCTCATCATCAAAAGAGCGCGAAGAACGATCGCATGCTTGGTTTTTAGTAGCTACGCCGCTAAGTAGCGTGTTTATCACCCCCTCTTCCGTTCCGCTCCGTTAGCGTTAGATAGCAAGCAAACGTCCGTGAACGACCCTAGATGAATGACGTTACAGGAGGAGAGCGAGTGAAGTGATGCTGTCAAGAGTGTGGAGTAAACTGTGCAAGTGATATTGTTGGCGTGGTTGAGCTTGGTGCAAAATATACCATCATATTGCATGCTGGTTGAAGTTGGTCTATCCTAGTCTAATTGTTGTTAGTGCGTGGTAAGGAGGGAGCACGTTGTGATATTATATTGTACGGAGGCTGGCTAACTGGAAATTGGAATTCACACTGAACATTGAAACCATTGAGAGTAAGTGGGCTTCGGCCTTTACTTAAGTCTTTGTTGGTGCTATCTGTCGAATTATTGTCATTTATTTGAGTGTAAGTGAAATGTACAATCCTCTGACTCTCTCTATATATGCCTGTCTCTTGGTCACATTTTATCTTTCAGTATTGGTCTTCTGTTTCTGTCTTGTCTGTCTGTCTCTCTCTCTCTTTCTCTCCTCCCCCCCCCCCCTTCCTGACCCCTCAAGTGTATACTGTGACATTTATACTAGTGCGTATGTGAGAGCGGATGATGCAATAACATATTGTAAGATTAGGTAATATAATAAATATCCGATCTGGTTGTAAAATAATAATAGTTCCTCTCTCTCTCTCTCTCTCTCTCTCTCTCTCTCTCTCTCTCTCTCTCTCTCTCTCTCTCTCTCTCTCTCTCTCTCTCTCTCTCTCTCTCTCTCTCAATTGGAGGAATTATTTTGTGTCTGCCGCAGAATTGCACCCTGTTTTAACATTTCTTTTGTTTACTAACACTCACACTAGTAACAGCGGGAAGTCAGAATATTTTATTATGTAAGGGTTATTAAACCTATTGAAGTGTGTGTGTGTGTGTGTGTGTGTGTGTATGTGTGTGTGTGTGTGTGTGGCCATGACGGTGTAGACAGATTACAATTAGCCTATATATTCTGTTAATAACTTATTTGCATGCATACTTATTTTTAATTCGAGGTACATATTTGACAGTTGAATTGCATTGACAAAGGGTTGATTTGCTTCCTAGTATTTTTTGTAACAAAAGCACAACAACGGTGTATGCAAAGCCATTCGTTTTGGCCTGGAACTTTGTAGTGTAACAATAATTATAATACCTTGATACAATGGTGCGCGTAAAGATTTTCCTTTATAATATATACAGCGTAATCAACTTGCATATTAACATCAATGATGCACGTCTGGTATAGGTGTTATAGTTTGTTATTCATCTTCTCGACCGTTTTGTGATATTTATGCAGGAAAAAAAGGGAAGAGCACCACAGAAGATTTATTCGTTTGGGTAAGAAGAGAGGGACCCGTTTTCTCATGCGCGCTGACAAACAGACTGTGCCGAACTGTCGCCACAAATTGCCCGTTGAAAAGAGTCTTGATTTTCTTCCAGTGCGCGAACTCCTTAAATTTTTATTGTTCAAACTTTGTAAAACTCGATGATGATAATGATGATGGTGGTGATGATGATGATGATGGCGACGATGATCTTTGAAGATACGAATATACATATATATATATGTTTATTTTTGTTTGTTCGTTTTCTTTTCTGTAAAGTGCTAGGAACTCTAGTGAGGAAGGGCGCTGTACAAATGTTACCATTCGGTCTTTATTGAAAGAGTTCCAACGTTTTCGTGTTACCCCCCCCCCCCTCCCTTCTCCTCCCCCCCCCGTGCGCCATGAGCGTATCTTCAAAGATCATCGTCGCAATCATCATCATCATCATCATTATTATCATCATATATATATGGAAAAGGTTATTTTTTGGGCGTTTTTTATTTTTGCGGTGGTGCAATATTCACTGTGAATTTGAAAAGGACCTGTTATGCAGAAATATGTGCTATTGTGGCTCTTTAAGACGGCCTTACATTTCTTGGAGTGCATGCAGCTCTTAATGTGAGACTGAAGTCAACATTGCAACAACAACGACAACAACAACTTATTTAATATTTCATTCGTGCTATAAAATATGTAATTCGTGTTATAAAACATTATAATTAATGCTAAGAGATTGTTTATATGATTATATATGAATACATTGTTTGCATCTTATTATATAAAACATATAATTCATGCTAAGAGATTGTTTATATGATTATATATGAATACATTGTTTGCATCTTAATATCTGCACACAGACAGAGAGAGAGAGAGAGAGAGAGAGAGAGAGAGAGAGAGAGAGAGAGAGAGAGAGAAGGAAGAAGAAAGAGGAGGAGGAAGAAGAGGAGGAAAAGAGGAGGAGAAAAGTGGAGGAGGAGGAGAGCAAGAAGAAGATTACCACTTGGAAAGTGCTGAAAAGGGATGTTTGGTTTATATTTGTTTACATCTAAAACAGATGTGACTCCATGTCAGGTTTCTCCGAGCTCTTAATTAGTACTCGTTTTCGGCGGTTGAGAGGCTAATTTTAGAAACTCATTATGGGATTTAATCTATCTCACACAGCGTAGCAGAGCTTACTGAGTTTTTCTTTCGATGTATGCCTCGGCAGACCCAGAAGCTCTGTATGGCGACCCCTTCTCTTACGTCTTGAGGGTTAGGACATGTGTACTTTGCAGTCCTGTGCGTTCACCTTTGATGATAATCATCAACAATGGGCGACTTTAAGGTATATCGCAGGCCCGCGGTTTTTTTTTCTCCCTTGATGATGCCATCGATGAGAAAACGATGATACCAGCGACGAGAGAAAAGGAAGAAGGAACGCAAGAAAGATGAGGGTGAGGGGAAAAAAGGATGTAAACCTGTTTGTGGGTCTGCGCTGCAGGCATGCATGCAGGTGGTATCTGGGGTGCAGGAGAAGATAAGAGCTTTCGTGGGTAACATAATAGGCCTATACCTTTCTGCCTTTGATGATAGCAGCGATAAAGATTAGGAAAAACGAAGAAACAAGATGGCAAACCGTTCAAATGTATCTTCAAGCACTCACCCACATAGCTGGAAAATAAGCATTTTGGGAAGTGTTCATGTTGTTGACAATGTTGCGATTAGGCTTTATCCTAAAGAAGCAAAAGGAAAACGTGGAATGATAGACCACTACCTGAACTATCGACAAAGCCAAAGCTTTTTAGATACAGGGCAAAACGTGTTTAGAAAAGCGTCCTTGATTTTTGAGAAAGTAAAACTCCTAATGATCTAACCGGCTTAGCAATAGTTACAGTATCTGCAAAGTTAAAGTGATGGAGTGTGGCCAAAATCTGTTCAGTTGTTCTTTATGAAGCGCCATTTGTAAATTAAATGGTTATTGTCATTATATCTATAGAACATACATTTTACCTGAATAAAAGATATGGTATAATTATAAAATGAATTATATACCTATAAAATACATTCTATAGCAATACAACACTTTTTATAGCTATAAAGCAACATTTTTATAGCTACAGACTGCATTTTACGATATACAAGAGATCATACACGAATCGTCACGCCGTTTGTAAATATAAAACACAAAAAAACTATTTTATCTATAAACAAAACATTTTATAAGTAACCAATTCATTTTACCTATAAACAAGTCATTGTATCTATAAACAAGTCATTGTATAGCAAAAACGATCTATAAAACTTCCTTTTATCTGTAAACACTTCATTTTATAGCAACAACGAGCACTTATATCTATAGAATACATTTTATAACACGTACAATTAATTGTACCTGTAGAATGCATTCGCGACAATTATTTTCCAGTCGGCGCCTTACAATAATTTTATACTAACTTTCTCATTGTATAACTGCTTCTCTCCCTTCGATTATTTTTATTTTGTAACGTTCTAAGCGACCCAAAGTTGCTATGCGGTGCGCAAAGATGGCTGACGGATTTTTTTTTTCGTTTTAAAAAAAAAAAATTAAAATTTACGTCCGCGGACTCATTAAGCGTATAGGGGACGATTGGTTAATAGGTACATTCAACCAATTCCACGAAAAAAGCCCCCCCCCCCCCCCCCCCCCCCTCCTGCACGTATGCGCTGGGCTCTCGCCTTTTCATGTGGAAGTGACGTTGCATAAGTTAAATGTAGATAGCTACGGCGCGTGTAGGGAATTCCCGCTAGGCCTATATCGACTTCCCGCGATGTCAATAATCTCCAAGGTAACAGTTACGATGGAAGCTGGTTTGCCTTCGTGCTTATCGATAGTTTTTCAAGACGACCAAAAAATAATTGGAACAGTCAAGACTGACAATGATGTCGCTGATGTTTTATCAGCATTTCACTAGTATGGTCCTCGCCAATTTATATAGTACACTAGTATGGTCCTTGCCATTTTTTGTAGTAGACTTTAATGGTCTTTACCATGTTGAGTCGCTTAGAAGTTTACAAGTAGTCTACACGAGGATGGAGTTGCTTCCCTGGGATCAGTAATGCGAAAGCCAGTATAAAATTAATGTCATGCGCCGAATGTAAAATAATGCTCCGAATGCATTCTACAGGTAAAATGCATTGTATATATTATAACATTTATTTTATAGATATAAAAGCTCTTTGTTGTTATAAAATGAATTGTTTATGTATAAAATGTAGTGTTTAGAGATAAAATGAAGTGTTTAGAGATAAAATAGTTTTTCGGAATAATATTTACAAACTGCGTGATGATCGCGTATGATTTCTCTTGTATACTGTAAAATGTAGTTTGTAGTTATAAAAATGTTGTTTTTAGCTATAAAAAGTTTTGTATTGCTATTGAATGTATTTTATAGACATAGAATTCATTTTATAAGGATACAATATCTTTTATACAGGTAAAATGTATGTTCTATAGATATAATGACAATAATGATTTAATTTACAAATGGCGCCTCATAGTTCTTGAGACATAGCTTCCAAAGGACCGACCCACGGACGGACGGGCTGACAGACCCACGGACGGATGGGCAGACAGATCGATATTTGGCCCGTTCTTTTTCCCCCACCGGCTTTTTCAAAGTATTTCCAGGTAAGTCTGAAATCGCAAAAAGAGACGAGGGTGAGAAAGTAGAGTATAACCTTGTTTGTAGGCCTGAAGACATGTTGCAAAATAATGCGTGCTACAGCGATGGATGCTGCGATGGGTAACGTTGCACTTTTTACTTTCTCCCTTGATGATGTTGAACAATGAGGGTGAAGAGAGAGAAGCATGACGATGACGGGGAGAATGCAGGTGGTGAGCTTGTGGAGCGTGTTGTTGGTCATGTGAGACTTGCCGAGGATTACGTTTGCTTCACCACTGGTGTGGTTGGTTACATGTGAGATGCAGCAAACTGCGACACGCTCACAACCCTGAGATTCTCCACTCTACTGATCTCCACTGTGGGTTCGGGCACTGATTAGAATAGACCCAACGTTTCCCGACGTATCGTAAACATTACATTACATGGTTGTTGCTTTAGGTCCAGCGGAACGTGTCGTATGAGGCGACTAACGGGTGTGATGTCAGCACGGCATCGCTGGGCGAAAGTCTTCTACACAGATGTCACCGGCCAGGACGGAGGAACCGCATGTTACTACAGGTTCAACGACCACGTGCTTGGGGCCAAGGCGAGCCACACTGTATTCGTGGATATCGGCTGTGGCCAACAACCTGGAGAGGATTGGGCCCTGCCAGGTCTTTCTTGCCCAAGACATACTGCATGATGAATAAAACCATTTACTCCATACCGGATCGGTCGTCCTCCGGGTCACCAAGGACCGCGCCTCCCGTTGGCCACCAGGTTTGACACTGGGCGAAATCATCAGGGTTGCTGAGGACAGGGAAAGATGGAGTACGCTGGTTAAACGATCATCTTTGGTTCTTTGGTGCCCATACGATCTCCGAGTTACGGGATAGGATAGGATAGGATAGGATAGGACTGATCTCCACGTCTGACACAGCGAAAAGATTTCGTTTGGTTCCACACGACTACACGAACGACTATACCTCGGTCGGTCGGAATTTGTTTGTTCCCAGATACCGTCCATAACGAAACTTCAGTAATTTTACGCGCCTAGGCCTGAGCAAGGCAATGTGTGTGGAGATGCACTGGCGCTATATAGGCTGTTATCTGTACAACTCATTTACTGCAAGTGTTAAACTTCCACATCACCACAATGTTGCATTACACTCACACATCCACACATACACACACATACACACACACACGCACACACACACACACACATACATACATACATACATACATACATACATACACACATACATACATACATACATACATACATACACAACTTAAGAGTAAAAGTCAACATTCTGTTTGGATTAGGATTCCTCTTGTTTTTTAAAGGCAAGAATGCTAGTTCAAATTTGTGCGACGTGACGGTGAATTTACTTGGGAAATTGCCTTGTTGTCACATTAAAAGTTGGAACAATGGGCAATCGGTGCTCAAACCCACTCGATACTATAGAAATATAGGTCGCATTTCGTTGGAGTTTCGCTTCGTTAACCTGTCGTTGCATGAAGAATGCGCGCGCGCAGCCGTTCCAACTTAACCATTTTCGTATAACTGTAGCAACATAGAAAAGCGGGTCAGCGAACTTCGCGTCGCTGAAATAAGGGACACAATCTTTTGTTTATTTGATTTTCTTGGAGTAATTCTCGTGTGGTGAAACAAGAACAATCGTGTTTCCAAGGGACAGTACTCGTATGTACTCTGCCAAAAAGTATCCTACAATCAGGCCTATAATACTGATATACTATACAAGAACTTGAAACGTCTGATTTACCCATTTTACAACATATACATGTATAAATCGTCCCATTAATAAAACAAACAGCAAGTTACATGTATAAGCAACTTAGACGTAAATGTTATGTCACCTTGAAGCAAACAAGCCGGAATAAAATGCCATTCGATGGAGTTCCTCTTGTCGCCATTTTGGATGTCTTAATTCCAAGGCTTTCGACACATGCATCACTCAACAAATGCCTACAATCTCTTAACAGCATTTTGAATGCCCTAAAACGCGCGAATCAATAGTCCGAATATGAATCTAAGTATTTCTTGGAACAAGATGTTGTTTGCTGCCTTGTCAGCTGAACTGCCAAGACCGATGACGTCTAGATATGATTGTGGTCATGAAAATAATTAATTATTCTCTCTCTCTATTCTCTCTCTCTCTCTCTCTCTCTCTCTCTCTCTCTCTCTCTCTCTCTCTCTCTCTCTCTCTCTCGCCCCACGTGGACGTGCCGGATGTTTCTGTATAAATAGTATCCCCACTTTCTGGAAATTTAGTGCTTTAAATTCCCACTGTCGCTGTCTTTCTCCTTTGTTCTTTCTCATTCCTACTCTGTTATATCAATCTACTATACTACATGTATCTTCTTCTTCGCTAGACCGGTCACCGATCTTTTTTCTTTAAAAAAAACAAAACTCATTTGTATATGAAGACGACTGTTCGGTCTGCTTGGGAATATTGGACGCTTTCTGCCAAAAGGTTACTAGGGCTTCCTATGAAATTATTATTTAGCAAAGTAGGCATTTTATATGTATGCTTTGTTGATATTTTATAATGTTTGTTTTCTATTTTGTTTTTGTAAACTGGGGTTCGATAAATTAGACCATAGCCTCAGCGTCCCCTGCGTGGGATGTCTTTATTGTAAAGTGACCGGCTGGTGGAGTACCTTCAGTGTTACCACTAGGGTTGTTTCAGCAGACCTTTTATGCGGATCAGGGCGGAAGTCTTCTTTCAACCAAGTTGTGGTCCTGATTTTGTGGTCTTGATTCGGCTCTTTGCAGTCCGCTGGACCCTGTAAGCAATGAATAACTAACTCTCTCTCTCTCTTTCTATATCTTTTCTTCTTTCTCTTTCTTTCTTTCTTTCACTCTCTCTCTCTCTTTCTATATCTTTTCTTCTTTCTTTGTTTCTTTCTTTGTTTCTCTCTCTCTCTCTCTCTCTCTCTCTCTCTCTCTCTCTCTCTCTCTCTTTCTTTCTCTCTCTCTCTCTCTCTCTCTCTCTCTCTCTCTCTCTCTCTCTCTCTCTCTCTCTCTCTCTCTCTCTCTCTCTCTGTAATGATCAGAGTAGCCTACTTGTATATAATACGCATATTTTTTAAGTTTTCTAAGCCGTTCCATGTGAGAAAGTGCGCCACAAAGGTAATGTGATTTTCTACTTCTACGCTTCTGTTCGCGCACTAGTGAGAAGAAGGAGCTGATATCATTATGTGAGGACTGTTTCCAAGTTTCCTAGAAATGAGTTTCAAAGTAGTGTTGGTTTTTCCTTGTTCATTCACATGCTGAATGCTTGATGTAAGACTTAAGCAAGTGCGGATAAGTTCCATGAATTATTTTTTATGATTTCCTGATTTATTTATTTTTTACTTCCTGTAAACGTGTTATTTTTTAAAATTAAATTGTTTTGCTAAGATGCTAAGACTCAAATGTGCTGCATTTAGCTGGCCATCGTGGGTGCTAGAGATTTGTTGTTTGACTTGGCTTGACTTGCTAACGGGACCTTTTATAAGAAACGAGTTTCAAGATGTGCGCCATTTGTTGTGATTTTTCAATAAACACACTAATGGAATCCTTTTTTAGTTTGTAAACATGAATTTCTAAGTTGTTATTTTCGTGCTGTTTTTTTTTTCCCGTCAAGCCGCTAACGACTAAACCATGTTGAAAAAAATCTTCTGCCAATTTAGTTGACATGTTTTCCAACTTCTGTTGTAAGAGTAGGGTAGAGGATATTGCGGATGGTGATGCAGTGTATACACAATCGGCGTTTGTGAAATGCATATTATATGAAACACTGCGTGGCTGAGACTCGCTAAGGCTAACGTTTGGCTCTCACTTGTGACAGGTGCTCGGCGAGTCTCGGCTACGATGTGTGATTATGCGCTTGAAGGAAAAAAACAACTAATACACCACAGCACGCGCTTATAAGAGTTTCCTCCACAACTGTCCCAGATTATAGAAAAACGATGTCAAGGTCGAATAAATTTTCCCCCTCCCTCGCAGCTGTTTGGAAAGACTTCCGCAACGAGATACTAACATGCGTAATACTTAACATGGTATGCGTTAAACTTGTTCACATTGGGACGGATGGTGATAGTGATGTCAAGGTCACATGCCTTGTGGTTATAGTCTGTAGTTTCGCGGTCTCGATTACTAATATGGTGTTGGGAGCTCAATGATATGTAATATTATAATAGTAGTTTGGGGTAAACCTGAAAAACAGTATGTACTTCCCCTCCCCCTTTCATTTCTATGGCTCTTGAGTGCGTCTCTCCTCTCACTCCCCCATTTCACCTCCCCCATACCCTTACGTCCTTCTCTCTGAAGGCCCTTTGCTTTTCGAATTTGAGACGGAATCAAATGAACGCTCTGAAGCGTCGCTTGCTCAGAGGGTGAATTTGTGGTCCATGGATCTGGAAACAAAAGTTAACTGAAACATCAGTTACACGCCAAAGTGAGTTATTATTATTATTATTATTATTATTATTATTATTATTATTATTATTATTATTATTATTGAGGATTTTTATAGCGCACTTATCTCGCCGTACTTGATCAGACTTTAGGCGCTGGCCGAAACAGGATCTAACTCAAACCGCACGAGACGGCCATCCGCAGCCTTTGGGCGCATGGTCTGACGCCCGGACAACTGAGCCAGCCAGGGATGGGGGAGAAGGACCAAGTGCATGCTGGGTGTGTTCTTGTTACCGGCACTCACCCGTTTAGGGCATGAGCGTCAGGATCTTTAAAGTCCGCTATGATGGAATGTATGCGACACAAAGACTAGACCTCGGTTTATACTCTCATCCGAAGGAGCAGGAAACGGGAGTAAAGTGTCTTTCCCAGGGACACAACACAGTGGCCCGGACAGGGCTCGAACCCGGGACCTTCAGATCCGCAAGCCAAAGCACTACCATTAGACCACCGTACGTGCCTCTCAAAGTTGAAGTTCTTTTACTGTAGGTCTGCGCGTGGAAAGTTAAGAAGGTGGGAGCTTAAGAAATACGAGATAAAGTAATCGACACCCTCTTCCCCGGGTCGCGGCCTCCTTATCATCCATACCCCACCATCCTCTTTCTCTCTATCCCCCCATCCCCTCCCCCTCTTCCACTCAGTTTCCCCACACCACTCAGCTCCCCGCTCACAAAACGTTCTTCCGTTTTGCAACCTCTCGTAAATTTAGACACCACAACTAACAGTTTGAAGCGCTCTGATTTATTTGAAGCCTCAACTTCATTTTCCTAGTTAAAAGAGATAACATTGAACAAAAAAAGTTTAAGGTAAGTGGAAAAATAACATATAAATTACATACAAAACTTAAAAAAAAAGGAAATGTCTTGATCTTTGTTTTGTGTTGTTTTTAACTCGGGTTGACTGGCCTCTTCATACACTATGTACTTATAGCGCAAGGAATGGTTCCTTAAGTTGTGTTTTTAACTATCATTACGTGGTAAGAAACCAATCGGACTCTAGATGCGGTGCAGTTTGCATTGTAGAGTGAACTGTTTATGGTGTTTGGAATTGTGTGTGCAGCGGTATAATTATTATAATGTTGAGTTCGGTTTCACTTTGGTGAAGTACAATGACAGTAATGTTGACAGTCGTTTACGTTGCGGGTTCATCAATATATTTCAGATCTTCTGTTCCTCCCAGTTTTCTGCGACAACAGATTATTTATTTTGCCGTTTTTATATAGCGCTTTTCCAGCTGAAGAGCTGCTCAAGGCACTGGCCGATATAGCGGGATCTGACTCGATCCGCCCTAGACGCCCTTTTGCCGCCTTTGGGCGCATCGTTTAAAAACAGCACAACCCTGGGGTTCCTATATTCCATTTAGCAGGGAAATAAGTGACACAGCTGTTTCTGAATAGTGTGTGAATGACAACGTTTACACTTGCACGCCTTGAGAGCTAGTTATTCTGATATTGATCGTTGAATTGCGTTGGAAATAAAACAAGATTTGTTTTTTGTTCGTTTGTTGCAAAACCAGGGTAAGCTTACATACATGCTTTCGATTCGCTGTCAAAAATAGCATAAAAGAGTGTACGCTTTGATTTTTTTTGACAAATAGTCTACTAGCTAGTGATGCCATGTTATATGGTGGTAAGAAAATGACGTGTTGTATGAGACTTGTGGGGAGTACGCGCGATCAAGGGTGGTTTTTACAACAACAGCATTGAGTCTACAGCGCCAAAGAGAGAAAATTGTGATAGTATAAAATGGTATTATGTCTCGTTCACTTCCGCTGCATGTTGTTGATGGATTTTTTGTGTGTTTGTTTCCTCCCCCTCCCCATACACCCCCTCTACCCACTCCCCCACCCCCTCGCTGCGGTCGCGGTCATGTTTCTTTAATCAATGGGTTTGTTTTATGCCATCTACAGTCCAGATGTTTTAGGCATTAATTCAGGCGAAACTGCTGATACGTCGAGATTGTAGCAGGCTCTTACGGCGTATCACGTTGTTTATAACACTGCATCTGACTTTGCACAGACGACGTGTATATCATATTTGTACAAGTGTGGATATGCATCGCATACTCACATTACACAGATTGTGGGGTTTGGAGGCTTGTCACAATACTAATATTCTTGGCAGTTGTAAAAAAAATATTTTTTAACTAGCTGGTTTAATTAAAGTGAGTCTGTGGCCATATTTTCCCATTTTTACTCTAGATTGCATGATCATAGAAGAGTTTATAAAACCAATTATTGATGAAGGTGAAAGCTCTCGAATAAGCCTGTACGCAGCTTAAAAAGACTTTCCGTTCCCATTATGACATTCACTTGCCGAGTTCTCTACTTAGTAGCAATTACGCTTCAAACGCTACAAATGGCAGAGAATAAATTCGCATAGAATCAGCAGCTAAACCCAGGCCGATGCTATTGTAATTGAAGCCAATTGTAACTCCTTTTTTTCCGCGCTTGTATTGTATTTTAAGAGCGTAATCGCTCAGTGCCTAACAACATACGACCTTTGGGATGTTCAGGCACGAAGTTTAGACTCGACGTTCGCAAATATTAGACACACGCACCAATATATGAATATATTATAAACAAATAGTCAGCTCTTAGCGAGAATTAGGCATATATACGGGTTTTCTTGGGCAATATTGATCTTGGCCTCAGATTCTCTTTAAACTAAAGTTGCCAGCATTGCAAAACTTTCAGCCGTGTTGTACACGTGTGAAGTTTTTATTGGCGGTTTTTGGATTGGGTTTTACATGATTATGGATACAGTTCCGCTTCTTAAATTCTTATAATCAAAACGTGGTTTTTGTTCTCACTATTATGAAATCGATTATAAAATCCATTTTCCGCTGTTGCAGGTTGTGGAATCGTCACACAGAGTCTTCGTACGACTTGGCAGAAGACCCAGAAATCGCTAACAGCCAATCAGGGAAACCTTGGAGCGCCGTTGATGTCATCTATCACTCCGACGCGTTTGTACGTCATCAATCGGCGTCCACGCCGGCCAGCTTAGACCAGCAGTGTTCGTTTTGCTTAGAAGACCACAGGCAACAGTCGTGCTCTCAGCCCGCTATACCTCAATCTCTATCACATCCAAGACGCTCCCAAAGAACACTAGCGCTTTGTTTGAACTCGAACGGCAGACGACCTATATCTTCTGGTTTGCCACCCTGCACTTCAGACGGATCATGTAGAATTGTTGATGCCCACGAGGATGCGTTTGTTGAACAGCAAGCTCGGGGTGGAAGTTTGTCGGCATGTCTCCCAGAACGACACACAAGAAATCTGGACCAGGAAGAGCGGCAGACCATTCGACAGGATGCTTCCGACTCGGTTTTAGGAGCAGCCGCGAACTACCTTTTGTGTTCCGGATCAGTGTCTTCAAACAGCGATTGTGATAGATCAGTGCCTTTTCATCAGAGTATACCATCATCGTCATCAGATTGCCAGTGCGGGAATGTGTTGCTGAAACGACGATGCGCTCACTTCCGCTGTGACCCGGAAGTCGAGCGTTCTTCAAGGTCATTGTGGCTAGACCGACCAAGGACGTTTGGTCCACTGGATTCTGCTTGTAAACCTCGTGTCAAGTGTTTATGTGAAGATTGTAGACGTGAGAGAGGGGAGAGGGAGAATCAGCGATTGTGTGGCAGTTATAGATGTGATAATGTTCTTTCGAATCTGAAAACAGAGCCATGCGTGTTCTCTCACAGGGTAGTGCAGGGTGCAAACCCCGCTCACAGTCGTGACTATTCTTGTGCATATGTACACCGTACTGAACAACCCGTGCAATCTACTGTCAGTCTGAATGATATTCGAGTTACTTTACATCACCTGGAAAGTGCCATCTCTACTGACATTCGTGCAAACAACTATTTGGATTACAGCCTTGAACGTGAATGCCATAGCGATGACGCCAAATCATCAGCTAGACCTTGCGTGGCAATAACAGAAGGTAGCGATGTAAGATCATCAGAATCTCAACGCCTGAGTGGTGATGACCGTGAGTTATCCTGTGACCATACGTGCTCATCGCAATCACTATGTATACAGTGTCAGAGCCGGAGTCTGTTGCCAACAGAACGTTGTGTGAGTTCTAAAAGGGAAACATCCTCATCACGGTACAAATCGTTCTGTCGCGGTAGTTGGCGAGAGCGACTGCATCGTCTGGGTTCTAGACTAGTAGGCATTGTTTCGCCGAATAGTAAACGGCCATCCGGTGCCTGTGATACGTTTTCTCCGGACCAGAGAAGTACATCCACGTTCTTGTGTGCCAGTTCTTGTGATATTACCAAAGTACAATCTTCAGGGGTAGATTTGACCCCGCGACCTTCTTCAGTGTGTGATTTCCATCCGTCCAGTCCACCCACCCTTTCCTCTTACGTGTCATGGTCAGAAGTGAATCCTCGCGAAACGTCGACGCGTGTAAGCATCTGCGAGACTTCCACTTTGCCAGCGAAGTCTGAATCGAGAACGGGCTCGGGCAGAAAGCAAGGAGGAGGTGGGGACACAAACGGAAGTGGCTGTTCGTGGTCAAGAATGCTTCGCATGCGCTATGTAGGACGGTGCCTGTTGCTGCTGCTGTTGACGGGTATGGGAGGTCTTTTCGCTCACGTCATCGTCACGGACTACAACGCCAGTGACGGAGAAGGGGAGGTCGGTCAGTTCGGACCGGGGCTGTTCGGTTTTGGTGGGCTAGGCTACGGTGGACATTACCCTATCAATATTCTCATGGTAAGACTAAAAACTGTAAAATTTGTTCTTTTAAATGTTAGTTAAACGAATCGGTGAAATCAATTTACTAGCTGTAGAGTAGTCAGCGTGCTTTCCTTTTGAAATTATGTCCTTTTATTTCTTTTTAATTGTATGCATTTATATATTTATCTCAGCCAAGGGAGCTTCTTAGCCAGAACGTGGGATTAGCTAATAGGGGGAAGAATGGGAAGGAGAAGAAACAAACCAACCCGTAACGGCAATATTTGCATACCAAGTTTATGTACGTGTATATGTATTTAGTATTGTAGCTTCAGATTATAATTTATCACCATTAAATAAAATTAGCTACAAAGAGAAACATACGAGTCAAAAAGAAAAGGAAATAATAATAATAATAATAATAATAATAATAATAATAATAATAATAATAATAATAATAATACTGGATGCTATTATATATACGCGCTTTTCACCAAATTACCATTCAGGTGCAAAGCACGGCGTTCTGTGCCAACATACACGTTCACATGTTTCAACCACTCTCTCATACACACAACAGACACACATCTATCACTCAAACCTGTGGTTTAAAGGCAAGGAGATTGCTATTAGAAGACGGAACTAAAATCGCATTTTCATTTAATTTTTTTTTAGATTGACTGCATCCAATACCATAGATTGACTGCATCCAATACCATAGATTGACTGCATCCAATACCATAGATTGACTGCATCCAATACCATAGATTGACTGCATCCAATACCATAGATTGACTGCATCCAATACCATAGATTGACTGCATCCAATACCATAGATTGACTGCATCCGTTATGTGTTATGTTTATCAGTTTATAGTCCCCTCTCTTAGATTGACTGCATCCAATACCATAGATTGACTGCATCCAATACCATAATGTTTTTAGCATTCTGTTGCATGCTCTTAGTTTAAATTTAATAGTCTTATATACACCACATCGTTTCTTAGAACGCATAACACGATCTTACTACTGTATAACAGTATAAAAAAAACGTAGGCGACACAAACTTCTTACCTTCCATAAAATGGTCAATGAGGGATGTCCTGAGTACCTCTCCGACTTGGTCCCAGTGCTGCTTGTCTCGTCAGTTAATCCTTCCTACCGCCAAAGGCCTTTTGAGCGTAGAGTCCATGCACAGAAAATTTAAATTTATAAAAACTCCTTCCTCCTCCCCCCCCTTTCTACTATCGTGTGGAACGAGCCTCCCGAAGAAATTCAAGTCAATCCGTCAGGTCAGCCTATTTAAACGACATCTCTCCAAAGGTGAACCTGCGGTTCCTCCGTTTTATTACTATGGGGCACGACAACACCAAATTATTCACTGCAGAGTTCGGCTGGGTGTAAGCAACCTTAACTACGATATGTATTGTCGCCATTTGATAGACGATCGGGTTTGCCGTTGCGGACACCCGGCCGAAACGTCTGAACACTTTCTGCTTTTTTGTCCCACATTTGACGATGCCCGCACGCAAACGATTGATCTTCTTGATCCCATCAGGGAAGTTAATGCCATACTCTTTGGAAATGCTGAATTATCATTGCAAAAAAATACCAACACGTTTTCAACTGTCCACGCATTCTTACCTTAATGTATCCGCTTCTGATGGCATCGCATTTTATTTTTAACGACTTTCCACACACTTCCCTTTCTTACTTCGTTCAGTGTCAAACCAGTCCATTCCCGAATGTTGTCCTCCCACCTCTTTTTCTGTCTCCTTTTTCTTCTGCCTCCTTGCACCGTGCCTTGCAGGATAGTTTTTGCAAGGCCTGATGCTCTGGTGAAGTGGCCATACCATCGGAGTTTCCGTTTCGTCACCACTGTGAGCTGCCATTCTTAGTTTTAAAAAAGGGAGTGTTCACAGATTCCTATAACTTCTGCTTTATATTATAAACTAATTTCCCAAAATTAAGACATTTAACGGTGCATTTGAAGCATAACCCTTTTGTAACATTTGTTAAGGCAAAGTATTCGAGAGAAAAAAATCTCGAACTATGTACTACATATGGATTCTTTTTAAACACTAATCAGCCATATTATTGCCGCTAACTGGTGTGTGTTCTCAGGGACTGTTGGACGAGTTTTGGAAATGAGATTATGATACATTAACACGCGTCAAGGCAACTCTGCATGCTGTCAGTCTAGTATCAATCCATCACAAGGGATAAGGATTTTGATGTACATGCGCCTATACTCTCTAGTCAAGGCTCCTCATCTCTTTCGCTTGTCACCTCATAGGAACATTTGAGACATTTATCGGAAAGGTTTGACGTCAGAGCGTGAACTATAGATTATGTGTGTGTGTGCGAGCGTGCGTGCGTGCGTTGATGACGATGATTTACACGGGCATGTGTCTGATTAGAAGCTGATATACAAATTTGTTTTTCTTTAGTAATTGACAAAAAGAAAATGTTGACTTAGAGTAAGAAGCCCCAATAAAGATTACCTCAAGAAGAAACCTTTACCCCAAGAAACCTGAACGAAATTCATCCACATACCTTTTTTCAAGAGATTATTTTCTTTTAAGTTGAGTTTTTACGACAATAGCTATTCTTAACGGCAATTTAGGAGATAAGGACTTTAAATAGATAATTTAAGGAGAGACTTGCATAAAAAATTAATTTAAGGAAATAATCCATTTAAATAAAGAATTTAAGTAGACAACCTCTATTATATAGTTTATACTTTAAAATAAGAATTTTAGAGATACTTAAATACTCTAAATAGTTAATACTTTTAACTGAGACTTACAGCGATATAATTACGTTAAATAAAGAACATGCATAGATAAAATAGAACAAGGAATATAAAGGCATTAAAAAAGGTTTAAATAGAGAATATAAGGAGAAAAATTACTTTAAATATAACATTAAAAAAGATTTTGTTTAAAACGTGTGAATGTGTGTAGCGAAGTGATTGGGAGCCAGCAAGAAAGTTTGAATGCACTGACTGAATGTCGATTGGTGCGAAAGGGTGGAATGATTGGACAGGACAGCAGCTACGTTTTGGCTCACCTGTATGAGCGTCTGCCCTCAGGGCGAAGATTCCGCACCCCTAAATCGAGAACTGTCACAATGCAAAGCAGCTTCATTATTAGATCCATCAGTTTAATGAATAAATCGAAACCATCATCCCAATGACTATCACCATATGAATTCTGTCAGACAGTTTGGGGGGCTTTTACATGTTGTGCTCATTTTTTATTTTTTTTTAAAAGTTTTTAATGTAAAGTTTAACTAATTTATGTTTTATCTATTTATCTTTTTTCAATTCCGGAATCTTCTGAGCTGCAGAATTTGTTTCATGGTAGTGCGTTATTGCCATTAAATAATGTTATGTAATATATTGAGCATTCCGAGTGATTATGACGCTTTATATTGATTGATGTATTGTCAATATTGCTGAATGTTATTGCTTAATGCTATTATTTTGTAATGTGTGTGTATGTGTGTGTGATTGCGCCTGAATGCGTTTATATAACACCCATTGAAATTTTATTTTTATTTGTTATTTTTACCACCTGCTGTCTTACGACTGATTGTATTGATCTGCCAACCTGTATGAACTGTCCGTGTAGGGAGTGTGCATGCATGTGTGCTTCATCATGGCCTTGCGCTTCATTGTGCTTCATCATGACTTTGCATGCTTGTGTAAATGCTTTAATGCTTTGATCTTTTGTTTGAAGCTGTGCACCACATGTACATTTCTCGTTATTTGAAATATTAAAGTATTCTTAGCTTATCTTAATAATGCTGTAAAAGGGATTATTGTTTTCAGTATAGACCTATTAACATCTCCATGGCGCGATAATTTCTTTAAATAGGGTTTGAAGGAAAGTTTAGATCTGAATAACTCTTTTAAAGAAATAACTTCTTTAAATATAATCCTGGTGGCTCCACACTTCGGTGGTTAAAGGCATTAACATTTTGTTTCGAACACTTAAGCTGAGCTGAGAATGACGACCCAGGGGAACTGGATCGCCAGCGATCATAAGGTTAAGAGAGTAGACAACCTGTTCAAAGAGAAACGTACCAATACTTCTACTAATAAGAGGATAACGGCTTTGTCTGCAAACCTTACCTAAGAGGATATACCTCTTTGTCTATACCCTTTCAATTACAATTTTAATATGATCGACCTCGCTTCAGCTTTCTCTGCAGTACGGAGGAGTGTGTAGAAAGACAGCATTAACTTTTACTTTTAAAGTGAGTATAGGAACATCTTTTTCCAACTGTTACACTAGATAGACTTTCCACAGAAGAGTTTTAAAATCCACATTATTGAGGCGAAAGCTCTCCGGTGGGCGTGTAAGCAGCCTACGAAGTCACTGAGCTGGGTCCCTGATAACGCCACGAGCTTCGCTAGCAGTGGAGTCTCTAAAAGCAGCCATTGAGCGTCACTTCAGGCAACAGGCACAGCATTGTTTCCCTTGGCTCCTCCACAGCAACGCAGTGGGAATTTGCTTATTACGCTACGCTGCGTTTGTTTGTGTGGTTCGGTCATAACTGCATTCTAAGGGAGATGACCCATGTACTGCTATGGTAGGTGAAATTCTGAACGCACGGGCAAGACGTTTACAATCCCATTTTGCAGACGGGAGGCCCCAACAATGTATGAGTATGTATAAGCAAGAATGGTCTCGTTTTGCGCGAATGAAACATTTTATACTTTATTTTTCGGCAATTGTGATCTTGACTTCATACTCACTTTAAGCAAAGGACTGATTATCACAACACGAGTCGACATTAACTCCTACTCTCTCCAATCTTCGTATTCATTTCCCTCCCATGTTAGCGCGCACACGCCATCTTAACCCACCCAACAGCACACCCAGTCCTCTTCCCTCCCCCGCCCTCCTCCTCAAACACCCAAACTAACCTCTTCTTCCATACCCCACCATCAGACCTCGAGGTGATCAAGGTGACTGTTGACACGATGCTGATATGTAGCTGTCAGGGCTATCCATGTTCGCTGCCGTAAATCCATGTAATGACCTCAGCTGCTGAAAAGCCATGATGATTACCGTAGTATTTGGCGGTGCGAAGAAATCTAAATGGAAAAAAAAAGAAAAAGAAGAGAAAGAAAAAGTAACTCCATCCCACACACAAAACACATTTCGTTTTTAGGTATAATCATGCCGGCAAAAGAAAACATTATAAGGCCTTCACATACATATGCGCAGATTCTCGCGCGCATACATTCGGTTAGACAACATACACACGCACGCACGCACATACAAACACATAATAATAATAATAATAATAATAATAATAATAATAATAATAATAATAATAATAATAATAATAATAATAATAATAATAACGGATTTTTATATAGCGGGTACTCCAGCCTATGACCAGACTCACCACGCTTTATATAGTCATTACATAAAAATACATGCACTCGATCAAACATCACTTTTACTACGATACACCAAAAGACGGAACAGTAAAGGTAAAAACTATTTACAACTATGTACACAAATGACAAAAAAGACAGAAATAGACTATTTACAACTATGTACATACATGACAAAAAAGACAGAAATAGACTATTTACAACTATGTACATAAATGACAAAAAAGACAGAAATAGAACAGCAAAAACCTATTCACAGCTATTTATATGCCCGGTTAGACCCAGGAAGAAAAACAGTATAAATATTTACAGCCGTGTATACACTTAAGGATCAGACAGAGACAAAAGAGGAGAGAATGGCAGCGGGATACAAATCAGTCTGAACAACACGCAAACGCACATGCACACACACTATGCGGAGAAAATGTGGGTGAGAGAAAGAGGGGGTGGGGGAGAGAAAGGGAGGAGGAGAAGAAGAAGAAAGTGAAGAGGTGGCAGAGGGAGCACAATAGGAATTAGAAGAAGTGGATGAATGTCTTCCCAGTCAAGTCTCCAGTTTATTGGTTCACAACTTCTTCATGTTTCTGGGAGAAGTAGGTAAAGGTATAGGTGTCACCCTTTCGGTCGTTGGGGAGGGAAGCGTTTGGGACCTTTCTTTTCTCTAGGTCAGCTTAATGAGGGCGGTGCCTATCTCGTCTTCCTCGCGGCTTTACCTTCCCCGGTTGTAAACAGATCAGGTACCAATTCCCAGCTGGGTGGACTGGGTAGGTTGTACGCTTGTTTCAATCTCTTCTTGTGTGTGTCGTTGGGTGGTTGCCTTCCAAGCATGGTAACCCATCCAGTTGCTAACCCCTCCCGACCTTTCTTAAGACTGTAGATGAAAAGTAGAATGTGGGGGAAAGAGACGAAGAGAGAGACAGAGAAAGAGAGAGAGAGACAGAGAGAGAGAGAGAGAGAGAGAGAGAGAGAAAAAGAGTTAGAGGGGGAAAGAGACGAAGAGAGAGAGAGAGAGAGAGAGAGAGAGAGAGAGAGAGAGAGAGAGAAAGAAAGAGAGTTAGAGGGGGAAAGAGACGAAGAGAGAGAGAGAGAGAGAGAGAGAGAGAGAGAGAGAGAGAGAGAGAGAGAGAGAGAGATTGTAAGCGGGGGTGGGAGAGGTTTTAAAGTTCTTTTTGTTAAAATCTGTTCATCGATAATATACTATAATACCAACAATCTACTGTAATGTCATAGACCTACCGATCGATTGGAACTATGCATTAATGTGATGATTCCGCCTCTCTTCTCTGTTTACATTCTTCTTTGTTTACATGGTTTTTGTTTCTTTACAACGTGCATGGTTTTTGGAGCTTTCTACTATCATCACGAGTTGAACCGCCATTGGAGTTGGCAATAATAATTATAGCAACACATTAATCGTCACTTTAAAAGCGCCTGAATGCTCTTGGCGCGTTCATTAATTACTGTCGGGCGCGTGCTTATCACAGTTCTCGAGGAATTTGTTCCTTGGCTTAATAAGTTGCTGCCAAATTTGCGTGGAATTCAGAAGAACCATCTGTGGAACTAGCCTATAATAAAAACTCGCACGCACAGACTTTAAGGATATATTTATTTATTTATTTATTTATTTATTTATTTATTTATTTATTTATTTATTTATTTATTTACTCAATCGTTCTTATATAGCATTTTTTTCAATCAAAGAGCTATCCATGCGCTGGCCGAAACAAGATCTAACTCAAGCCAGCCCGAAGCGACCACTAACAGCCTTGGTGATCATTAGATCTCCTAGTTTGGAATCCACTAAGCCAACGGCGCACCCATACAGTGTGAAAGAATGTGATAACATAGTAGACACCGAACTTATGAGGAACATGCTTTGAAAGTAATGGGCTGTTGATAAAAATCGATGTCAAGATAAGCAAGAGATTGTGCCGTATCGTAAAGAATGAAAAGCCGGCGGTAGGAATGAATCACGATTAGGGTGCGTTTGTACTTAAGGAATGAATCATGGGTAGATAAGGAACACAATAGTTACTGTTAATAAGGTTATAACTTATTGTCAGAAGTGAGAATGTAAGAATGTGATCTCTCTCTCTCTCCTTGTCCCTTTCTCTCTCTCTCCCCCCCCTCCTCTCTCTCTCTCTACTCCCCCTCTCTCTCTCACACACACTAACACACAAACACACAGGGTGAGACACGGTGGTAGAGCATTCAGTTTCTTCTCCGTTCAGACCTGGAACTCGCTACCTCGGTCCGTCCGTCACAGTCCTTCACTAGCGTCTTTTAAAACGAACTTGAAGACGCATCTTTTTAGAGAGGCCTTTTCTTAGGCTCCATGAGTGAGTGTTGTTAGTTATTTTTGGTGTTGAGATGTATATGTGGTTGCGTGTTATTGACCAATGTACGCATGTTGTGTTTACATTTGTTTGTGTAAAGCGCTTTGTGATTTTGGAAAGCGCTGTATAAATTGCCTGTTATTATTATTATTTATTATACCACCTCCCTCTGGCTTTCACATTATCTGTGTGCATGTTTGTGACCTTGACCTCCATACTTTTCTCAAGTATTTTTTCCCCATCCTCCTCCTCTCTTCCCAAATTTATACATTTCAAATCCGAGAAAGAGTACAGTACCAGTTTCCCTTTTGAGGGAAGCGGGGCGTATTAGGTGCGAAAGAAGACGCATTCATGCTTCGAAGACGACACAGAGAGAGAGAGAGAGAGAGAGAGCGAGAGAGAGAGAGAGAGAGAGAGAGAGAGAGAGAGAGAGAGAGAGAGAGAGAAAGAGAGAGAGAGCGAGCACATAAGGGAGAATACACTGTTGTCGCTTCGAGTGTTCTTGGAACAGCAATGATTGCCTCCCGTTAGCCATTCAGCAGTCTGGGTTGTGGATGCTGCTGCAGCTGCGGATGGTGAATAATAATAATGGATGCCACGTAGGTCCTATCCTATCCTATCCCGTAACTCGAAAGTCGTTTCGACACCGATCTTTTAACTAGCGTTCTCCATCTTTCTCTGTCCTAGGCAACCCTCATGGCTTCGCGCTCAGTGTCAAGCCAGTCCATTCTCGAATGTTGTCCTCCCACCTATTTCTCTGTCTCCCCCTTCTTCTGCCTCCTTGCACCGTGCCTTGCAGGGGGGTCTTTGCAAGGCCTTATGCTCTGGTGACGTGACCATACCATCGGAAGTTCCGTTTCACCACCACTAAATCACCTGTAACGAAAAACCTGTTGGAAAAATATATACTGTTTTGCGAGTACATCATGGCCGCCAGTATTGTGGACTTATCCTCCTAGGCGCAGAACGTCCTATTTTTCCAACGACTTGCTGCAAAGCATCTCGTTACTGTCAAGCTCACAGCGCGCGCGGCGTTTTCTACCAACAATCATACACGCTCACACGAATAAGAAACACTCAGTCACCTATCACTCACACTTGTGGTGTAAAGGCAGGGAGATTGCTGTAGAAGGCGAAAAGGGGAACGAATTTTATTTTTTTTGGAATTTTTGATTGACTGCATTTAATACCATTTTTGAAGAGAGGGAGGAAAACAGAGTACCCAAAGAAAACCCTCGGTGACCTAAAAAAAATCGTGTACATAAGTCACATGATAATAACCTTTGGTGTTTTATTTGCAGAAGATGCACATGCGACCAGTACCTGTTCAAGAGTTCCAGGAGCGTCTACGCTCTGTTCGCAACAAGTTTGACCTGTTGCGGATCTTCCTGAACAACCCGCACGTCAGCGACGATTCTCTGAAACAGATGTTGTTATCCAACGCCGATGACGTCACTCCGGTGTCATTGTTGACGTCATCACACGACACAGTGATGCAGCCAGGAAGTCGCGTCAACAAGAAGGAGTATGTTGAACAGACGTCAGCGGGCGCGGTTGGTAGTGCTCTGCCTTCGTCGATGTCAATGTCATCATCATCGGCATCGTCATCAGCGCCATCATCACCGCCATCGTCGTCATCGCCGTCGGATACTGTGACGCAGAAGAGCAAAGACGTCATAAACAGTGCACTCACGCCGGAAGGACCTGTACAAGACAACGGGAAGTTTATCAAACCCAGCATTTCAGAACCTCGTCTTAGGATCGACGTGTTTCGACCAAGTAGAAACTCTTTCACGTCATACAAAAGTTATGACACCCATCCTCAACTTTCACAGACGTCATACAAAAGTTACGACACACTTCCGACATTGTCGAAACACAGTGGATCAGGAGAAAACCACCAGTCATTGAGCAACGCCAAAACTACTGATGGTGATAGAGGTAATGGCAGCGACAACGTTAAAAATAAGGATACTAACCAAGGGAGTTTATCTCGAGTTTTGCTACAGTCAGTGCAAGGCCCACCTGCAGATGACGTCAAGGGGCAGGAAAGGACGCCCCATTACACTACCGGCATCGGTCCTCCAGCACCTCTAGGCTCCGTAAACATGAAGACTTCTTTAGCAAGTGCCAAAACTAGCGAACAAAGTAGCTCTGAATTTTTGAAACAGCAAGCACTACACAAGAAACCGTCATTATCAGAACATACAAGTGATAACAGTGCCAAGAAAGTGACAGAACGAGCATCTGAAGCTAAGCACGACTACAAACCCCCTACCTGGCGTGTTCCTAAGCCTCAGAGCAGTGACGACCATATCCCTAGGCCTTACAACAGCGAAGAGGTTAGGTTGACTAACGTACAGAAGAGAGCGGAGATTCCTAGCTATGATGAGTACGCGGACGATGAGACGGATGACGATAACGTAGACGAACAGGATTACCTGGACGGCGAAACGAACTACCACAAAGACGAAAAGGGCGCTGACGATCTGCTGGAAGGTGAGTTCACTTAAACATTGTATTTTGAGATCTGTCAACGTGTTTGGTTTTTGAGGTGTTGTACCTGATGCCCACGGCGGTTCATAGCCAACTCACTGAGTACGTAACCTGCACCGATACCACAGTGAGGTTCACGTAGCAGCTTCTGACTAGGACCAAAGACGGAATAATAATCAGTCCTTGTTAGGACGAATAGCTTAAATACCTGAGTTGTCGGGTGTTTGGTTCATTCTAACCAAAACCGCCATATTGTCTAAGAAAACACAGTACCAATAGATCGTTATACATTTATTGTATTGTATTGCATTGTATTGTATTGTTATTTTGTTGTATAAATATCTATTACCCAGAGTGAACAGATGTAACATTAACATAGGTATGCTGAACTGAGCAAAACCAATCAAGCTGTTTCTCTCTCTCAGAGCTACCACAGCATGCTGAGGCATGAACTATATTTTTAAGCAAATAAAAAATTAAAAATTAAACAAAATAAAAACAAAAACAGTACATTAATTACTATGATAGTTCCAGACTCTGTGTGCTTCTGATATCGACCGTCCATACCTCTGTTCGTGATGGCACAAAACTGACCTTGACGCTATTGAGGAGGAAAGGGCTTTGACTCTCTCTTGGCTTATACCAATCGGAAACCGGATTTTTTTTTTCACATTGTGGTTTTAGCTTGGATATATCAATAAGTCATGCTACGGAAGAGAAGAGAAGAGAAGAGAGAGGGAGAGTAATTGATTGATTAATTGATAGGTAGGTAGGTAATAATGTTGGTAGGTAGAGAGAGAGAGAGAGAGAGAGAGAGAGAGAGAGAGAGAGAGAGAGAGAGAGAGAGAGAGAGAGAGGGAGAGAGAGATTAGATAGATAAGCTAGATAGACAGACAGTGAGAGACGGAGGGAAACTTTATATATTTTATTGCGTAAACAAATGTTCATTGCAATTAAAGGTGTGGTAGCCATGTAGGGAATGGTGGGATTACACTAAAACTTGAAATGCAGCGAGAGAGAGAGAGAGAGAGAGAGAGAGAGAGAGAGAGAGAGAGAGAGGAAGAGAGAGAGAGAGAGAAGACAACGATGATGATAATGATATGATGATGATGATAATGATAAGCATTTGCATTGGCAAATATAACGTGCTATTAGCTCATACTCAGTGCAATAGATAGGAACAATAGCCATAGACGTTGGGAAAGGGTCGCGAATTATACTGTATTGGCGTCATTATTGTGTCTGCTCATGTCTAGTTTCTCCGAAACTTCCCGAACTATTTTTCTCGTAATTTACATCCTGGCGTCTTGTCGGTGCGTCTGCCGGGTGGAGGCTATATATTCTATGTATGGTGGCAAAAAGGATATATGTAGGTTGTATATTGTGGCAAAGAGGCTATATGTAGGCTATATAATATGATGGCAAAGAGCAGCGTTAGAATTTGGCGTGCGCCCATGCGCCCGGGGAGCCTTTCTTTCTGTTTGGGTACCCAGATCTTAGTTGACAGTGCGACCAATGGGCGCGTGTAAAATCCTAAAAGAAAATGTTAACTCATTGAAGTTCCCTTCGAATAGTCAATATTACAGATCGGAGGAAAACTTCTGAGTGACAACAACATAAATATTCCGTGGCACATTGCATTCCTATTTTCTCCATTCGCTTTTGGTTGCGATGGGTCGGGAATGGTCTCCTTGTACGCATGAATGACCAGCTTTCTGATTGGCCAGTAAGTTATTCAATGTCCAATCATGGAGTCAGTAGCTATCTCGCGCGTGCAAAAAGCATGTCGAGTAAAGTGTTTGACATCTTCAAAAAGCTTTTTTTTTTATGGACTTCGCAAGAAGGTGACCAAGTACTGGAAAAGGAACCAAAGAAAAACTACGAAGAGGGTAGAAAAAGAAAATATCTTGACTCATGGAAGAAGAATTTCTAAAATTTGTCTTGTTAAAATCTTGGTCATGTTCTTACTTTTACTTATCATATTAGTTATTACTAAATGTGTGACTCAAATCAAATGTTCATAAACAGCTGATATTTTAAGCAAATTTACCAATGGCCAAAATATGAGCTTTTGTGTATCTCAGTCATAATATGTTTTTGATTTGTACTTCCTTTTTAGTTTTGTGTTTATTTTCACATTTTACCAAAATCAGGGACTCTGAAAAAGATGGTAAATTACAGCAAATTATTAAAAATAAAAATAAATGTGCATGATAACATTCAAGCAAAAAAGCTGAAAAAATGTGGCTTTATTTGGCCTTTCTTTTTCATTTTTATTAATGTCACTCCCTGTTCTTTCTACCAAAAGTGTTAGTTCTTCTCAGAATCAGATATTGAGCATTGAGCCTCTGTTATTTGTATTGTTACTCTGATATTTTAAACACTTTTTTCTGTTTCAAGCGTCAAAACGAACAAAGCTTTTTGAGTACAACCAAAAACGCATTATTGGTTTGGCTTTTTATTTTTGCCATTTTGTAACTGTTCGGTTAGCTTTAACTGGAAGGAATCTCCTAGAAGATCACTCATGTATTTCAAGTTATTTATCTTTGGGCACTCAAAAAAATGTTTGGAGTACCCAAAAGTTTGAAGTAAGGGTCCAAAGTGCACAGTCGTAAAACAGTTAATTTCTAACTAAAAAAAGAGGCTATATAAGCTATATTTGGTGGCAAAGAGGTTATATGTAGGCTATATATGGTAACAAAGAGGCTTTATGTGTGCTATATATGGTGGCCAAGAAGCTATATTTAGGCTATATATGGTGGCAAAAAGGCTATATATTTAGGCTGTATATATGGGAAAGAGGCTATATATGCAGGCTACATATGGTAAAGAAGAGGCTATAGTATATTTTGTGGCTATATATGGTGGGAAAGAGGCTATATGGTGGAAAAGGCTATATATGGTGGGAAAGAAGATATATATTCGTTGTCTACACATGGAGGGAAAGAGTCTATATATGATGGAACAGAGGCTATATTTGTTGGCTACATATGGTGGGAAAGAGGCTTTATATGTTTGCTATATATGGTGGCCAGGAGGCTATATATATATATATATATATATAGGCTTCATATGGTGGGAAAGATGTTATATATATATGGTGGGAAAGAGGTTATATATATGGTGGGAAAGAGGTTATATGGTGGCTATAAATATGGTGGGAAAGAGGCGATGTATGGTGGCTATAAATGGTGGGAAATAGGTTATATATGGTGGGAAAGAGGTTATATATATGGTAGGAAAGAGGTTATATGGTGGCTATAAATATGGTGGGAAAGAGGCGATGTATGGTGGCTATAAATGGTGGGAAATAGGTTATATATGGTTGGAAAGAGGTTATATATATGGTGGGAAAGAGGTTATATGGTGGCTATAAATATGGTGGGAAAGAGGCTATGTATGGTGGCTATAAATGGTGGGAAATAGGTTATATATGGTGGGAAAGAGGCTATATTTGTAGGCTATATAATTATGGTGGGAAAGAGGCTATATATAGTGGCTATATATGGTGGGAAAGAAGCTATATTTGTAGGATACATATGGTGGAAAAGAGGCTATATATGGTGGCTATATATGGTGGCAAAGAGGCTATATTTGTAGGCTATAATATGGTGGGAAAAAGGCTATATATAGTGGCTATATATGGTGGGAAAGAAGCTATATTTGTAGGATACATATGGTGGAAAAGAGGCTATATATGGTGGCTATATATGGTGGGAAAGAAGCTATATTTGTAGGATACATATGGTGGAAAAGAGGCTATATATAGTGGCTATATATGGTGGGAAAGAAGCTATATTTGTAGGATACATATGATGGAAAAGAGGCTATATATAGTGGCTATATATGGTGGGAAAGAAGCTATATTTGTAGGATACATATGATGGAAAAGAGGCTATATATAGTCGCTATATATGGTGGCAAAGAGGCTATATTTGTAGGCTACATATGGTGAAAAAGAGGCTATATATAGTGGCTATATATGGTGGCAAAGAAGCTATATTTGTAGGCTACATATGGTGAAAAAGAGGCTATGTATGGTGGCTATATATGGTGGGAAAGAAGCTATATTTGTAGGATACATATGGTGGAAAAGAGGCTATATATGGTGGCTATATATGGTGGGAAAGAAGCTATATTTGTAGGATACATATGGTGGAAAAGAGGCTATATATAGTGGCTATATATGGTGGGAAAGAAGCTATATTTGTAGGATACATATGGTGGAAAAGAGGCTATATATAGTGGCTATATATGGTGGGAAAGAAGCTATATTTGTAGGCTACATATGGTGGAAAAGAGGCTATATATAGTGGCTATATATGGTGGGAAAGAAGCTATATTTGTAGGCTACATATGGTGGAAAAGAGGCTATATATAGTGGCTATATATGGTGGGAAAGAAGCTATATTTGTAGGCTACATATGGTGGAAAAGAGGCTATATATAGTGGCTATATATGGTGGGAAAGAAGCTATATTTGTAGGCTACATATGGTGGAAAAGAGGCTATATATAGTGGCTATATATGGTGGGAAAGAAGCTATATTTGTAGGCTACATATGGTGGAAAAGAGGCTATATATGGTGGCTATATATCGTGGCAAAGAGGCTATATTTGTAGGCTACATGTGGATAAAATATATAAAAATAATTTCTTGGAACAGATAATAAAGTTGTCTTACCTTACTTTGGCAACACTTCGAGCATTATTTTCGTGGATTAATCTCCTTACAAGTCCCCTTCATCATCATCATCATCATCATCATCATCATCATCATCATCATCATCATCATCATCATCATCATCATCATCATCATCATCATCGTGCGAGTGCAAATTCGACCGTTGAAAACACAGCCGGTGCCGACAAACATTTCGGAACAAAACATTGAGACAAAATTATATGTCGTAGGAGTCATATAATGTTTGTCTTCTTTTTGACCCACTGTGAAGGCTTCCACCTCTTGCGCATTAACCACGAGGAATGGGTCCTCAATGGCATAATGTAGTGGACAGAATTAGTGGCTCCTCGATATGATACATACTACTGCTACCCTTATGCTATCGAGAATCCATAAGTTCTTCTTGGTTATTGTTCCTGTGCTGAGCTGGGGAAAGGGAGACAAAACTGTCAAAGCTGTCGTCTGCAGAAACACGTTGTTGTCTCCCTTCGGCTGCCTATGCTGTTTCAGCATGTAATTTCCTAGTGAAGATTTGAAGGCGTCCCGCACGCGAAAAGGCGATTTTCTCAATAGGCCCCAAATCTCTGGGGTGGCACGCTGCTATACCTCACTAAATAACCCTAGCAGACGTTGATGATGATGATGGCGACGAAAATGATGATAGTGATGGTGTTGGTGATAGATGATAATAATATTGGTGGTGGAGGTGGTGATGATGATGGAAGTAGTGGTGACGGTGATGATGATGACAGCAAAAGATGATGATTTTGATGAGGAGGAGGAGGATTGTTTTTTTCAGTTAAGGTGTATATGTGTGTGTGTGTGTGTGTGTGTGTGTGTGTGAGAGAGAGAGAGAGAGAGAGCGAGAGAGAGAGAGAGAGAGAGAGAGAGAGAGAGAGAGAGAGAGAGAGAGAGAGAGAGAGAGAGAGAGAGAGAGAGAGAGAGAGAGAGAGAGAGAGAGCCTGTGTGTGAAAACGCACTTCAAAGCATTCTACAACAAAAAAATTATTTAGTTTATTAGCTTGCTTTGAAAGAGTTTAAATGAGCGTTATGCATCTTTGATGGCATATTGTGCGATCGATTTTGCTGTTAAGATGTTTTGCTGCTTTTGCACGCAAGAACTAGTTATACAAAGTAATCATCATCATCAGCATCATCATCATCATCATCATCATCATCATCATCATCATCATCATCATCATCATCATCATCATCATCATCATTGTCGGATGCACATTGGTTTATAAACACACAAACACATGCATGCACACCCCCACACACACACAAGAACTTTCCTTCACCCCCACTCCTCCTTCTCACCCCTCCTCCCTCCTCTGACTGTACATGAAGGCTCCCCCACGCCTCCCCCACTTCCTCCCTACCCCGACTGTGAGGAGTGAGGTGGAAGTGTGATGTCGAACCCTAGTGGCGAGCAATTCTGGGTGTTTAGACTGTGAGCAGTCTGCCCTATATCAAAGCGCAGCAAAGACAGCGTTCCGGAACCGGTGACAGCAACAAGGTAAGGGTGGCAGCCAGCTAGCTGGAGCCAGAGGGAACATTGGGGATAATATGGAAACATTAGGGATCAACTGGGCCACATGGAACAAAAGGGAACATTGAGACTAATTTGGGACCTCAGGGAACACTGGGGCTAATGTGTGACTGCAAGGAACATTTTTGGATAATCTGGAACCATGAGGGATACTTTTTATACCACAGGGAACATCGGAGATCATTTGGGACACAGGGAACCAAAGGGAATGCTGGGAAACGTATAGGGTTACGCTATTATCCTTGCGCTCACAACTAGCCTTTTCGACAGGCCATGTCATATGGAGTAGTGCAAAACAAATTTTCGAAAATTGAAACTGAAATGGAATCAACTAAAATGTACAGTTCTTCTATAGCGCACTAATTACCAACTCAAAGTCGAGCTGCTGCAGGCGCTGATGGCTGACGAAGTAAGCTTATATACTTCGGTCTACTCTACGCAGACTCACACGCACCAAGTCCTTTCGTCACCCCAGACTCAGCTGTTGTATAACGGGTGCAGCCGCGGCCCAAATTAACCACTTCCTGCACCTTGTTTCCGTACAACAGAACAAGTCCATGGAAATTTGAAACTTTGTCCTTTTATTAAACATTACATTACATTATATGATTGTTGCTTTAGGTCCAGCGGACTCTTCCGAGCCAAATCAGGACCGGACAACCCCTGATCCGCATAAAAGATCTGCTGAAACAACCCTAGTGGTAAAACTGAAGGCTCTCCACCAGCCAGTCACTTTACAATAAAGACATTCCACGCAGGGAAATGCTGAGGCTATACTCTAATTTATCGAACCCCCGTTTACAAAAACAAAATAGAATACAAACATCATTATAAATTATCAACAAAACATATGTATTTAAAATGCCTACATTGCTAAATAATAACATCATAGGAAGCCCTAGCGACCACCTGGCAGAAAGCGTCCAATATTCCGAAGGTGATCCAACAGACCTCACACACAAATAAGGAGTCTTGTTCCGGAAGAGTTTTCAAGAAAAAAGGTAGGTGACTGGTCTAGCGAAGAAGAAGATAGTATAGCAGATTGATAGAACAGAGCAGGAATGAGAAAGAACAAATGAGAAAGACAGCGACAGTGGGAATTTAAAGCACTAAATTTCCAGAAAGTGGGGGATACTATTTATACTGAAACCCCCGGCACCCCAACGGTTTTTTTTATTTTATTAAACAAACAACAACGGAACAACAAATATTAAATTAGGCTCCTAGACCAGGGAGCCGAAAAAAAGAGCCATCATAAGCTTTAATACTCAGACTAGTTAAAGAGGGAGCGCGAGGGAAAAAAAAGTAGTGTGACGGGAGCTGAAAGAAGCAGAAGGACAGATTAGTAAAGCGATGCCGGATTACTGTTTCTCTCCCCCAACTCTCACACTAACCCTACCTTCTACATGTACACACATTCAACCCCAGCTCCAGCTTTTGTCAGCCACAGAGCGGGGAGGGAAAATTCAGGCCTGATCTAAGATCGCGTTTTACTCTGCTGACAGCTGAAAGTACCTCGCGAACTTTTAGTAGTTAAAACTGCAGCAGTAAGTCAGCCGTATAATGACAAAACAAACCAACACATTTAAAAAGTACATTTTTCAATCCTCATCGATTACATGAAAAGATGTATCTTTGTGAATTGTGGATGTCTAGTGTTTTCCTAGACTGCGAGATCCAGACAAGTAAGTTGCCACACGAGAAGCAGACAAAGACCGTCATCCAGACACAGGATCTGGTGGCAGTTGCTATTCGCGAGCTTCAGAAGTTAAAAGAGTGTGTGTACGCGCTTCTCTTTCTGTTGCAAAGAAGCCTTAGAAATGATTGTTCAAATGTAATCTTGAATTTTTTTTAAATTTTACCAGATATTCTCTGTATAAAAACTCCAAATATAGCTCAGCGTCAGTGTAGACAAAGCCGTAAAGAGTACTTTCAATGCTGGTACAAAGAAGCCATAGTAACATGGTATTGTCAAATAGAAATCTTTGTTTAATCAAAACGAACAGCAACTTTGCGTTGGTGGGTGTAGTTTTAAAAAAATCAAATTCCTAGGAGTGTATAAAGAAACTATAGTTTAAAAAAAAACTTTTTGTGCAGCAACTTCATGACAAAACCGTTGACGAAAGCAACTTGATGCAAAATAAAAGAATACAATCGGTACCTTATAACGTTTCAAGTCAAATCGAGAACAGCCATGCACCCATCTCTTGCGCAAACTTCACTGGTTATCTGTTTTAAAACGCATAAAGTATATATTTGCTACAATATCATCACCGGATCAGCTCCCGAATATCTTCACTCTGTACACTCCTTCTCGCACCCTTCGCTCTTTGAGCGATACTCGACTCCTCCGCCAAGGCCGCTACAAACGGAAATTACATGGTCTCCGCTCTTTTTCTGTCTATGGACCTCAGCTCTGGAACTCTCTTCCATCCGATGTCAGACACTCTCCTTCAATTCAAAGTTTTAAAAGCAACATGAAAACCTTTCTCTTTCAGCAGCACTTTATATAGTTTACATTCTTTCTTCAATTAGTATTCTTGTTTTGTGTGTTTGTGTGTGTGTGTGTCGTGTGTCTGCGTTTGTGCATGCATTTCTATGCTGTCTAGTATTATATATACAACATGAATGTATGATGAGATGAATGTTGGTGTGTGCGCGCCTAGATCCGCAGGGTAGGCGCCTTAAAAATGCTTATTATTATTATTTATTATTATTATTATTATTATTATTATTATTATTATTATTATTATTATTATTATTATTATTATTATTATTATGAAGTAAAACTGCTTTAAGAATGTAATGGCCTCGGAGAAAACTTCTTAAGCAGGCTAAGATGTTGAAAGGTAAACGATGTGCAGGCATACAAATATAGTTGGCGAAAGCAACTAAAAGGAACAGGTACTCGACCTATGTCCATTAACAGAATCTTTAGTCTTCAAGCCTGGATGAAGGATGGTGCTATAGCATCTTTGAAATTAAATCCTTATCTTCTTCCTCTCTAGGTCAGCATTCTATTTCTAGTTTTGTGATATTTCTTAAAGCTGACCCACCTACCACTCCCACCCCAACCCACCCCACTTCTCTCTCTCTCTCTCTCTCTCTCTCTCTCTCTCTCTCTCCAGTTCCTGCACAAAGTTTTAAAAGTTTCAGAGAAAGAGAGAGAGAGAGAGAGAGAGAGAGAGAGAGAGAGAGAGAGAGAGAGAGAGAGAGAGATGTCGACGACGATGCAAGCATATTTGCAAATCTACAGAAACGTTGCAGGTGTTTTAGATGTAAACAATATTTCACTTGGCCAAAATAAAAGAACAAAAAAAAGGTAAATAAAATAAAATAGAAAAAACATCTGTTATAAAAGTATCACCTCAAACCTTCTTACATACTATACACATTTAAACACAATATGAAGGGAAATGGGAAGAAAAAAAACACAGAAAATGGTATGAGTGGGGTGGGGGGGGGGGGGGAGGTGTAAGAGTAAAGCAGGATCCACTTTAAAGAAATAATATGGTAATCATGTAAATGTATAGTCTAGATTGTACGGCCAACGTTTCAGTAGGAAGTCAATTTCCCATAAAAGTCCGAAGTACTGCTGTTTACTTGTAATAATAGCTTAATACCACCTTTCTATGACGTTTCTGACTACTTTACAGCGTTGTACTCGCACAGTGTTCACATCCGACTTGTGGATCCTTCACCTCTCTTTCTTACGAACAGTAGACCCAACGTACCACAAGTCAGAGTGGCACTCACACCTGATGAGGTAGATCACAAACCTAGTCTTGCAATTAATATTCTGCTTGATTGTCCAATATCGGCCATCCCAGGGACTTTTGAAGTCTGCGAGGGAATTAGAATGTCGACACATGGCACACCGGCCAGATTAAGTGAAAAAAGCCTGCAATGTTCACAGGGCCATGTTGTGGGAACCGTCGGGGACGGTGGGCTTAAACATCTCAAGCAGGTTCTTTCGTCTTCTGTCTGCACTGATCAGCATTCCCTGTGGAAAAAAATGTTTAGATATATCTAGATATATAGCGATGTATGTATATAGTATACGAAGTATACGCTGATTTGTTGATTTTATCAGTTGTCCACCAACAAACAGCTCTTTGCAGTCCGCTGGACAAATACAAAGCATGGGGATGAGGTGCTACAGAAGACTTCTGGGCATTTCCTATACCCAGCACATCACCAACGACGAAGTCCGAAAGACGATCACAAAAGCCATTGGACAACAAGATAACATGCACGCAGTGGTGAAGAAACGGAAACTCCGATGGTATGGCCACGTCACCAGATCATCAGGCCTTGTAAAGACCATATTGCAAGGTGCAAGGAAGAAGAAGAATAGACAGAAAAAGAGGTGGGAGGACAATATTCGAGAATGGACTGGCTTGACATTGAGCGAAACCATGAGGGTTGCGATCATTTGTGGTGCCCCAATGACTTTTGAGGTACGAGATAGGATAGGATAGTCCGCTGGACCATATAAACGATGACTTACTAACTAACTAACCAACAAATACCTACTTGCCCGAAACCTTTTGGAATCGCCTTGCGGCAGTTACTACAAGCTACGCTGCTGTCCTTTGTTCTAATTGAATAAGTCATTCGAAAATTATGTGTGTGTGTTTTTAGGCGGAATTATATTGAGCCCATGATTAAAAGAATTATAATAGGGCCATGAAGCAGTTAACATTTTTTACACTGGTCGTGTGTCAAGTGCGGAAAGGGCAATAATTACTGCCCGTATAATTTGCATGTCTGCAGTTAGTAAACTTTTTTTTTTAGTAATGTTACTGTTTATGAAACTTTTTTTTTATAGTAATGTTACTGTTTATGATTACAGTAAGTCCTCGGGTTACGCCGGTCTCGACTTACGTTGTTTCGTGGTTACGACTCTCCTCCCCATAAAAATATAATACATAATATTACGCGTCGTTCCGTCTTTCGCGGTTTAGCGTCGTAAGCGACGTAAACAAATGGGAGCTAGTTTAGTTCATGTGGTAAGGAATTGTTTTTATCTTCTTTGTAATACTTTTTTTAAAAATGTCATTAACAGTTACAGTACAGTATATAGCACTGTACGTACAGTACAGGTACAATATTTTTCTTTATGTTCCGACTTACGTTCCGACTTACGATGAAATCGGGTTACGACGCGTCCAACGAACGGATCAACGTCGTAACTCGAGGACCCCCTGTATAGTTCAACTTTAAATTGTTAGATCTGATTATAATGTTTGTGTGTTCATATGCGTGAGAATGAATGGGTGGTCTAGAAATACCTATGTGAACTGACGTTAAAGTACTGAATTGGAAAAGCATGCTAGCATGTTGGTCAACAAATACCAAAACAAGTTTTAAACACACACACACACACATAAAGGCTCTTTAGTTATCAAATATAATGATCTCGTCGTGGGTGGGGTGGAATTTCGGAAAGTATCAAGTGAACAGGCAAATACAAAAATATCGGGGGATAGTTTTTAATACATTAAAGTTGTTTTCGATTCATCAAGCAGAATATCGTAAGACCTTTTTAGACGAGTTTACAATCTATAATTTTGATATCTTTTTTTACCCTCAGTATGCAAAGTTCCATGGGGAATTCCATATATAATTCCCAACTTGTGCTATTTGTTTTTTTGGTTATTTCATTTAATCTTATTTTATTATTCATCATGATGCGTTTGTACTAATAGAGAACCTATAATTCCGTCGGTTTGTAGTTTTAAATTGTGTTTTTAACGTGCTTATTTATTTAATTTTTAATGTAATTTCATTTTATTTTATTTTATTTTATTATATTTTATTCTTGTTTCTGCTTTTTTGGGTCATTATTATTATTAATATTATAGTATTTTAAAAATTAATTGTCTGTCTGTCTGCCTTTCTCTCTGTCTGTAAACATGGATTTGTTTGTCCTTTAAAAAAATTATATGTATTTAATAGATTTTTTTTCCTAAAGAAATTTATTCCGAAAATTTGACAAGTGAAATGCATGAAAAATGCATCGAGAGTCTTGTGTTTTTTCCTCTTTAACTATAGAAAATGTGACTTTATTTCAACTATGTATAGAGGATGTGTGTTTTGTTTGTATGTGTGTGTGTGTGCCTGTGAATAAAAGTGTGAATATGGGAGTGTGTGCGTGCGCGCGCGTGCATGTGTGTGTTTCGGTTGTCTTTTGTAGATTTTTTTTTTACATTTTCATCACATCGGTTTTTAAAATATAATGGGACTTAACTCCAAGTTACGCCTTATCCTCAGAGGCTGTTTCTCTACGTAATATATTTGCAAAGCTAGATTACGAGTTTAAAACGAGCTAACAAAATCTGTATTGATTTCAATTTTGAGGGTTGTTAATATTTTCGTGGCAAATAAATTTTGAACACTTTCGTGTTTCAAGCCAGTTATGAAACGGATTGTGTGCTATTTTTAAATTGTGTGTTATCCTCCTCGTCATCGTCGTCGTCGTCATCATCGTCATCGTCGTCGCCTGCACAAACGTCATCATCATTATCGTTGTCGTCGTCGTCACCATTATCTCTCTCTGTTCACCATCATCGCTGCATGGAGGCCTATTACGGAACTTAGTCGTAGTGGCGCTTGAAAGTATCGACTTTGTGCCTGGCCTGCAAAAATGTAAAATACTGTTTTGGAAAATCAGGTATTGGCTTTACATGTGCTATCCAGTATTGATGTCTGGAGTGGAAATAGTGTACGAGACAAATATGTATTTTTTTTTTAAAAATTTGCACGTAGAAAGAATAAAACTAAGAAAATACATCGTGATTATGGTTATGTAAGCCTATTGATCGTGCCTGAAATGTGTGACTGCGGGCATTCGTTGACAATCTGACATAGTCACAATATAATGACATCGAACTGTACTAGAAGTGAACGAAGCCGCACTTGGCAACAGGGAGAAATAAAATAATCAAATAATACAATTTCGGATTAATTTGTGAGCACCTCTGGTTATGGAAAGTCATGTGGATAGAAGAGTCGCCAGTGGAGTGTGGGGGTGGGGAGTGGATGCGAGCAGAGAACTTGGTGCGAGTGAGGGGGTATTCAGAGAGAGGGGAGGAAGGAATCAACATGACGGCCAAAATCTAGAGGCAGCTGGTTGCACGGTATTCCGCTCAAAGCTATTTTCTTTAACATTTTTCGACAACTTGTGTTATGTAATTCGATTTCACATTTTTATTAACCCGAACTCAAGTTTGGGGGGGGGGGTAGGGGGGAAGGGTAAGCCTTCGGGAAACATGACAGCAATTAGCTCGCTTTGGCCATGACGGGATGTAAAAAAAAAAATCGTTTTGCCACGGTTCTATTCGCGATGTTTAATCTCCGCTGATATGACGAAGAAACTTAAAGGGAGGAGTAACAAAATACATTGGAAAAAAAAAGAGGTCGTGATGGTGAAATCGATAAACCGCTATCTGAAGCCGTGTGAGAGTTTGCTCCATACTAGCAGACCTTGCTGAGCCGTACATTGTATGCCTCAGTATATTCAGACACGCTGAGGGCCCCATCCTGATGTTCTGGCTGACAGAGATCGAGGGTATTTTTTTTCGAGTTCCAACTTAGGCATATCAACTGCCCTTACACCAAATGTTTGTGTGTAGAATATGTGTTTGACGTGTTTGTGTGTAGAATATGTGTTTGACGTGTTTGTGTGTAGAATATGTGTTTGACGTCTTTGTGTGTAGAATATGTGTTTGACGTGTTTGTGTAAAGCATGTGTATTATTGTATGCTGGCTAGAGATCGTCGGGCTGTATAGTTCGATTTAGGATAAACGTGCGCATATTACATCCATTCGGATAATATGAAATGGATCTTGCATATTTAGTATGCTTCAAACGAGTCACAGTAATTACAACTGTGGTTTTGGACGGGAAAGGGCTTGTTTCATATTACATTCCATTTCATAATATAAACCGACTTTCCCATATTAAGACGCGAGGAACTGGATCAGTTGGTCTGGGTAATTTGTTGTTTGTTTGGTTGGTTGGTTAGTTTGTTCGTTTTATAATTTTTTTTGGGGGGTGGGGGTGGGAGTGAGTAGGGGTGGGGTTAAGTAATTTTCTGCTACACACGTCCTAGAAATGAGAAAGATTGATATGTTTGTCACAAGGCTTTGCGAAAGGGAAAAATTGATAATTTTGGCACTGGCCTTAAAAAAAAGTTTGATGCTATTTGTGGGGTGCATCTGCACATCATCGGATCCTAGGCTAAAGGGAGCCAAAGGATTTTGCTTTCCGAACTGAGTTGATGCTGCCAAAAGGCATCGCATCCAGCCTATCGCAATCAAGGGTCGCCGTTCTCAAAAGTCTACAAAACCTTCTCTTTGAGGAAGGTGATATTCTACGCAAAAAATAAGTCCTCAAACCTTCGATTTGACACTATTTTTTAACAAAAATGATGAGTATATCTACGTAACTCCTGACTCTTCCCCCCCCCCCCCCGACCCCTGGATTCGCCCAGCGCTTGAGAAATTCTTTACGCTATTTGGTACACTATGAGAGCATACATTTGCTAATGGAAATTGGGTTAGACAACCTGGATAAAGTCCATCTGGATATTTTAGTTTTTAAAAGGATCATAATTTTATTTTCATCCAGGTTTATTAGGTTTATTGTTTCTATGAAATGTGATTACTTCAATTCTTTCACATAAGATATATTTCTCAGACTTACATTTACTGTGTATTTGGAGCGCGATATGCATGGTTGTTTGTGGAGATCTGTGCTATACAAGACTACACCATCATCTTCATCATCATTATCATCATCGTCGTCGTCAACATCAACATCATCATCATCATTGAATGTCTGATTTCAGATATTTACAAATTTCAGAGTTAAATTGACGTCGGTGCATGCCGTTTTAAATTTGATTTAAAAACAAATATACTGTTCATGGCTTTTGTTCTCTTGGTACAGGTTATTCTTGTGAACATTATATGCTACAGTTTCCCATTTCTAAGAGAGCATCTGACACAGTGTTTATGATCGTTATCCCTAAGTACGCCATCTTGTCAATTAAGGGGAGATCCCGAACATTTTGAAATGTTATTCGACTTTTTCGGTTTTATTTTCCCGTTTCTATGCCTCTGTGAGGGTGTGACAGTTTAATACCGTGTGACGTTGTAAAACAAGAATGAAAAGAAACAAACGTCGATAATTGTGCGTTTGTTATTAACAAGTTACGTCACCTCAATGACAATTTGATCTAAAGTTTAACAGTCTACTTACCTCGTTGCAACGCACAGCCGAGATCGAAAAAATCTTAGACTTTGGACAGCTAATGGGATAAGGGAGTGGAGTTAGGGAAGGACCCGAAAGGACTGCTTACATGGGGTGGCCTCGTGACCTAATGGGTTACTCGCCGGTTTCCGATGCCAAAGGTCGCGGGTTTTGGTTCCCGTAAGGGGCGAACTTATGTGACTTATGTACGAGACTATTGAAGTCACCGAGAGTTTTCTCCGAGTACTCCGGTTTCCTTCCTCCCCTCAATAGTAGTATTGGATGCAGTCATCCTAAAATGTCGAAAAGAAAAATTCGATCTTCTTTCCGTCTTTTAATAGCAATCTCCCTGCTTGAACACCACATGCTTGGATGATGGATGTTTTTGTTGTGTGTGTAAGAATGTGGGTGGAACATGGGAGCGTGTCTATTGGTGCAGATCGCCGCGTTTTTAGCCTGATTGGTGATTTGGGAAAAAGCACGTAAAAAACTATATGCTACAGTTTCCCATTTCTAAGAGAGCATCTGACACAGTGTTTATGCTCGTTATCCCTAAGGACGCCATCTTGTCAATTAAGGGGAGATCCCGAACATTTTGCAATCCAGTATTGTTAGTAATATTATTATTTAGTTTGACTCTTTTAACGCATGTAGAATGCAAGGGTTTTAGTTAATTTGTATAAAATAATTAGTTCGTTTTATTTTAAGTTTTATATATTGAAAAAAATCTTATTTGACTTTTTTAAAATTTGAAGTTTCTTTTTTTTAATTTTATTTTATAAATTTTTATTTTTATTCTAATGTAATTTTATTTTCTGTTTGTTTATTTTATGTCCTCTCCGGCTTTTTCACCATCCCCTCTTCTCATTTTCTGAATTGGAGTCAATTGCATTAGCCGCTCACAGCTGCTGGAGTGTGTTTTGGGGGGAAAATATTATTTTAAAATTACTGTCTATTCGGTTTAGAATAACTGCCTTATTTAGAAATATGTATTTGGAGAAACTTTAAATTGTGTTACGGGATTTTTTGTTTTCATTTAATTCTAAGGTGATTTGCAAATGAGCCATCTCACAGACTCCTTCGGATGAGAATGTCAACCGATGTCTACTCTGTGAATGCCCGCATTCCATATCACGGACTTTAAAGACCCTCACGCTCATGTCCTAGATGAACGAATTCAAGCTACAAGGACCGACCCAGCAAGCATTACAAGTCCTTTCTCTCCTCCCTCCCCCCCCCCCCCCCCTTACCCTCATCCCAGCTGACTCAGTTGTCTAGAGCGTCAGAGGAGGCGCCTAACGCAGCAAGTGGCTTCCTGGGGCGGTTTGATTTAGAGTTGGATCATAATATTGGCTAGCGCCTTTAGCAGCTCTTGAGCTGGGAAGCAGCAGTATAATTTGCGAGCGTTGTGGCCAAGTGGTCTAAGGCGGGACTAACGTGCCTTGTCCACAGACCAAAAATCAATGGCGCCTGACAGGTGTGGGATCGATCCAGCGTCTGGGCGTTACGTTTCTCCGAATATTAATTAATTTCGATTCGGACAACTAATATTAGGTAGGTTGGGTTTGGGCGCGCCACAGGCTGCGACTACGCCTTCCCCAGGGGAGGCGACCCAGAATTTCCCAAATAAAAGGGACAATAAAGCGATACAAACAAAAAATAAATAAACCTAGGTAATATATTATTAAACAGTGTCAATATACAAATAATTCCCTTCCACGACCTTGCCCCCACTTAACTTCTATACCTCTCTCTCTCTCTCTCTCTCTCTCTCTCTCTCTCTCTCTCTCTCTCTCTCTCTCTCTCTCTCCTCTCCCACCCCCATTTCCCTCTCACTCTTCTCTTCTTCAGTGATTCGTGATCGCAGATGACACATGTCAGCGTATGGCTGCATTATAGGGAAGTGATTTGGATGAAGTATATAGCCAATTTTCCACACACATGTAGACTGTGCATTCGACTGCAGACTGATGCATTACTAGGGCTCTGCGTGGTTCAGTCTCGTACATCACGGAATTTCATACCATGGCATTAATTGCATCCATGAAATGCGGTCTATTTTTACTTCGCTCCAGATCCACCGACCAACTCCCACTAATGTGCTATCGTATGTAAATAGCAGCATGATTTTACTTGCATTTATTGTCTCTCTCCCAACGGCGAAGTCCGACAGACCATCACACAAGCCATTGGACAACACGATGACCTGCTAACAGTGGTGAAGAAACGGAAACTCCGATGGTATGGTCACGTCACCAGAGCATCAGGCCTTGCAAAGACCATTCTGCAAGGCACGGTGCAAGAAGAAGAGGGAGACAGAAAAAGAGGCGGGAGGATAACATTCGAGAATAGACTGGCTTGACACTGAGCGAAGCCAGGAGGGTTGCCCCAACGACTTTCGAGTTACGGGATAGGATAGGACCTCTCTATGCAACATGTGCACGTGTTCATGATCCTATCCTATCCTATCCCGTAACTCGAAGGTCGTTCGTGCACCTCTTCTTCTGTCTCCCTCTTCTTTTGCCCCCTTGCACCGTGCCTTGCAGGATGGTCTTTGCAAGGCCTGATGCTCTGGTGATGTGGCCATACCATCGGAGTTTCCGTTTTTTTACCACTGTGAGCATGTCATCGTGTTGTCCAATGGCTTGTGTGATGGTCTGTCAGATTTCGTTGTTGATGATTTGCTGGATATAGGAAATGCCCAGAAGTCTTCTGTAGCACCTCATCTCAATGCATTGTATTCTTCGTTGTAGACCTGCTGTGAGGATTCATGTTTCGCAAGCGTATAGGAAGATGGAGATGACAAGGGAGCGCAGCAGACTTACCTTGGAATGTAGACTGATGGTCCTGTCTTTCCAAATGGGCTTCAACCTTGTCAGGGCAGCAGTTGTTTGTGCGATCCTGGAGAGGACTTCCTGTCTGGACCCATTGTCTGATACAATGGCTCTTAAATATTTGAAGCTATGCACTGTGTTGAGGGATTGGCCTTGGACTTTGATGTCCATGTTGATGCGATTGGTGTTGTTGGTCATCATTTTGGTCGTCTCTGCACTTATTTCCGTTCCATAGGTTCTGGAGGTGGTGTCAAACCTCTGTACTGCCTGTTCAAGTTCTTGTTCCTCTCCAGCCAATCCATAAATGCCATCCGCAAAATGGAGGGCGGAGACTGCTTTACCCCCTATGCTTACTGTACCTTCGTGATCTGCAAGGGCATTTGACATGATGCGCTCTAGGAAGGTCTTAAAGAGTTTGGGAGAGAGTAGGCATCCTTGACGCACACCGATTATTGTTCTGAACCAGTTTCCGATGGCGCTGTTGTGGAGGACTGCACTGGTAGCCTTGTTAGACAGGCTTTTGATAACTTCAATAATGTTAGTGCTGATGTTGTACACTCTCATGGTTGCCCGCAGATCTGCATGCCAGACTCGGGCAAACGCTTTCTTTAAGTCTACAAACACATGATATAGATGTTGTTGGTGCTGTAGGTATTTCTCGCAGATTATTCTGAGGTGTTCATGATATACAGTCTATTTGTTTTACCTCAGTCACTGATCCAACGTACATCTCCCCGTTTCCTTCTCACCCACCACATCCAAAACAAGCATTTGTGATCTACTGTCGCTTTCACCGATGGTCCGGGGTGCAATCCGGTGGTGGGCCAAGCAAAAGTGGACATGTTACACTGCCATATTAGCAGTACGATTGCTGTGGTGGTTCAGTGTGCATTTAGGTCCCTACCCTCTCTTCCCTTTGTTCCATAACGCCAATGGCAGGTGTAGACATTAAACCTCAAAGCTCATTCGACAGAATATAAAGGTTTCGCGTACCACGAGAGAGTACCAGTACGGATACGATAGAGAAAATCCACATGGAAGCTTCAGTTGTAGAAAAGGACTGGAAGTTGTGAGTTGTCAGACGTTATTTTATTCGATCGCTCGTTCGGGCTGAACGGAATTTCAGTACTATCTCGGTCATTGTATATGCGAGAAAGAAAACCTTGACATCAGCTACGCTATATGCCTAGATGGTAAGGCCCATTGCAGACGATGTGTCAATCGTCCGCGTCATCAAGACGCTCACCTCTTTTTGATGCGCCGCATCGTGTGAAAGATTGACGTACGACGAATCGCGGCCTCAGCACTGACGCAAGGTCCATGCGGTGCGCCTAGACGACGATAGCCCGAGTCCTATTTTCTTGCGTCGAGGCGCTGGCATTGACCAATCAGAATGCAGGTCTGTGCAACAAAAGGGCTTCAATTTGCGCCAACATTTGCCTACATCATGGCGGAGCTCAGTTATTGACACCAAAGGCGAATCTCGGACTAGAACTAGACTTTCCAAATATGGAAAGTACATAGAGAAGCGCGCACCAGAGCTGCGCGTGTTCAACCCACGGACGAAAGCAGCAAGACATCTGCTGCTTGCGTTTGTTGACATATGGAGGAAGGCGCAAGACGCTGACGCAACGTGTGCATCAGGCTTAACGGGATACATTTGGTTTGAACGGGAGCGGACTTTCTGCAGGAGTCGACTCTGTAGTTATTGTCTCCTACGACCGACCCGTACAGCCTCTGTATGGCTTCAGAAGCACGTAAAATAACTCGGCCATTTCGGTCCAAAACCGCAGATAACAGGCTCGCATAAGCCCACAAACACACAAGTAAATAATCGGAATGGGTCATTAGACCATGGCGTTACAACAGTGCGTCTGATGCAACAAGTAGGCACCTTTGAGCAGTTTGAATTTGAGCCTGACTTCCTTCCTCACCCTCACCCCACCCTCCATTTCCCTCCGCCCTACTTCTCATTGAGCAGCTCTTTGACCTGGAAAATGCGCTATATAACACTCCACAACATTTACCCTCTTACTCATCACCACCCTGTTCGCTCATCAACCATTTAGGTTTTTAACAAATAAAATGTTCTCCATGATGGAACTGATGCAGCGGATCCAGGGTTTGTGCCTGCATATGACGTTTGTGGCAGGTCTGCTATTTTACCAAGACCCTTGAGATTTGGGAGCTTTAAATGGAAGTGCATTAACATCAGACACATTTCTGCCCCCCCCCCCCCTACCCGCTCCTCTCTTATACTATCACACAAACCCATATCTTCTTCTTCTTCTTCTTCTTCTTCTTCTTCTTCTTCTTCTTCTTCTTCTTCTTCTTCTTCTTCTTCTTCTTCTTCTTCTTCTTCTTCTTCTTCTATCTGTCTGTCTATCTGTGTCTGTCTGTCTCTGTCTGTCTCTCTCTCCTTCTCCCCCCCCCCCAAAAAAAAATCCTATCCTATCCTATCCTGTCCCATAACCCGAAGGTCGTAGGGGCACCACAGATGATCGCTTAACCAGCATACTCCATCTTTCTCTGTCCTCAGCAGCCCTCATGGCTTCGCTCAGTGTCAAACCAGTCCATTCTCGAATGTTGTCCTCCCACCTCTTTTTCGGTCTCCCCCTTCTTCTACCTCCTTGCACTGTGCCTTGCAGAATGGTCTTTGCAAGGCCTGATGATCTGGTGACGTGGCCATACCATCGGAGTTTCCGTTTCTTCACCACTGTGAGCAGGTCATCGTGTTGTCCAATGGCTTGTGTGATGGTCTGTCGGACTTCAACGTTGGTGATGTGTTGGGTATAGGAAATGCACAGAAGTCTTCTGTAGCACCTCATCTCCATGCTTTGTATTCTTCGTTGGAGATCTGCTGTGAGGGTCCATGCTTCGCAAGCATATAGGAAGATGGAGATGACCAGAGAGCGCAGCAGTCTTACTTTGGAATGTAGACTGATGGTTCTGTCTTTCCAAATGGGCTTCAACCTTGTCAGGGCAGCAGTTGTTTGTGCGATCCTGGAGAGGACTTCCTGTCGAGACCCATTGTCTGACACAATGGCTCCTAAATATTTGAAGCTGTGCACTGTGTTGAGGGATTGGCCTTGTACTTTGATGTCCGTGTTGATGCCATTGGTGTTGTTGGTCATCATTTTGGTCTTCTCCGCACTTATTTCCATTCCATAAGCTCTGGAGGTGGTGTCAAGCCTCTGTACAAGCTGTTCAAGTTCTTGTTCCTCTCCAGCCAATCCATCAATATCATCCGCAAAACGAAGATTGGAGATTGCTCTGCCCCCTATACTGACTGTGCCTTCGTGATCTGCAAGAGCATCTGACATGATGCGCTCTAGGAAGATGTTGAAGAGTGTTGGAGAGAGTAGGCATCCTTGACGCACACCGATTGTTGTTCTGAACCAGTTCCCGATGACGCTGTTATGGAGGACTGCACTGGTAGCCTTGTCATACAGGCTTTTGATGACTTCTATAATTTTAGGGCTGATGTTGTACACTTTCATGGTTGCCCATAGAGCTGTATGCCAGACTCGGTCAAATGCCTTCTTGAAGTCTATGAACACATGATATAGATGTTGTTGGTGCTGTAGGTATTTCTCACAGATTATTCTGAGGTTGAAAATCTGTTCAGTGGTACTTCGCCCTGCCATGAATCCTGCTTGTTCTTCAGCTATGATTTGTTCAGCTTGTGGTTTCAACCTGTTGAGTATTATTTTCAGGAGGACCTTGCTGGGATGGCTGATGGTGCGGTAATTTTCACACTCCTGAAGGTTACCTTTTTTGGGAAGAGTGATGACAAGCGACTGGGTCCATGGTGTAGGCCATTCCCCACTCTGCCAGATCTTGTTGCAGATAATGGTGAGAGCATCAGTCATCGCTTCTCCTCCTGCTTGTAGCAGTTCCGCTGGTATGTTGTCCACTCCCGCTGACTTCCCTTTCTTCAGCGATTGCACTGCTGCCTCAACTTCTTCCCGGAGAATTGGGAGGATTTCTTCTTCTTCTCTGCTCTCGGGACATGCTAGAACTGATGGGTCTCCATTTGGTGTATGGTTGTAAAGGTCAGAGCAGTACTCTGTCCATCTGTCCAAGACTTCTTGTTCTTCTGTAAGGCAAATGCCAGACTTGCTTTGGATAGTGGAGACTTTGGGCTGTTTAACACTTGTCAGCCGCTTCACAGTCTGGTAGGCCTTCTTGCTGTTGTTCTTGTTCAGATTGTTCTCTATTTCCTGGCATTGATCTTCTATCCAGTTCTCCTTTGCTGTGCGCATGCCTTTTCGGATGTCATTGTTGATTTTTCGGTAGACATCAGCTCCCTGTGAGGTGTTCTTTTTCTTTTTTAACTCTCTTCGTTTATCACAGATCCAAAAGTTCAGGTGTGATCCACGGCTTCTTCTTTGGTCGGTGCTTGCCAAGGATCTCAGTGGCGGCATCTGTTACAGCTGAGTTGAAGGTATTGGTCATGGTGTTGACATCTACTTCGCCTGCCCCCAAAATAAGCAGTGGTGCAAATTTCCCTCCAATTGTGGCCTGAAATATTTTTGCCACCTCCGGGTCTTGCAGTTTGTCCAGGTCGAACTTCAGCCTAGTGCACTTTGCTGTATTTACTCTCTTCAAATGGAGCCGGAAAGACATCATCACGAGATCGTGGTCACTTCCAATGTCTGCTCCTGGAAAAGTGCGTGTCCTGCCAATGTTGATGCTTGATCTGAAGCGTTTCTTGACCATGATGTAGTCGATCTGGTTGTGATGTTCCCCGCCGGGACTGTGCCATGTCCATCGTCTGGATTTTTTGTGGAGACCAAGCGTGTTTGCCAGTACCAGATTGTTGTATCTGGCAAACTCCAATAGCCTCAGACCCCTGTCATTTGTCTCGTTGTTGCAGTGGGGTCCGCATGTGTCTCCCCAGTTGTGGTGCGCATCTTGGCCAACCTTGGCATTCCAGTCGCCTTGCACTATGACTATGTCCTTCTTCGGCACTTGGTCAAGGACCGCCTGTATATTTTCATAAAAATCCTCCACTTCGCTGTCTTCATAGTCTGATGTTGGGGCATAGGCCTGGATGATGGTAATGTTGAAAGGGGTTGCTCTCAGACGGATGGTAATGAGTCTACTGGAGACTGGGCGGCAACCCATGACAGTGGCTAGAATGTTCTTGTGGACCAAGAATCCAACGCCGTGTTCGTGCCTGTCATCTCTACCGCTGAAATAGAGCTTGTGGCCTTTGTCAGTCGTTGTTTCACCTAGGCCTTTCCAGCGCAGTTCGCTGATACCTAGAACGTTCCATCGATAGTGGTCCAGCTCGTGGGCCAGTTCTTCTAATTTTCCTTCCGCAGTTAGGGTCCTGACATTCCAGGTTCCTATGACGATGTTGTTTCTCGTGCGGATCTTGCTAGTTTGTCCATCAGTAGCATACTTTTCACCTCCGTCCTGGTGGCCAACGGAAGGCGCGGTCCTTGTGTAGCCGGGCGACGACCGATCCGGCATGGAATTAGTGGATAGCCTCATCATGTGTTGTGTCTTGGGCAAAAAAGACCTGGCAGGGCCCAATCCTCTCCAGGCTGTTGGCCACAGCCGAAATCCACGAATACAGTGTGGCTCGCCTTGGCCCTGAGCACGTGGTCGTTGAACCTGTAGTAACGTGAGGTTCCTCCGCCCTGGCCGGTGACTTCTGTGTAGAAGACTTTCGCCCAGTGATGCCGTGCTAACATCACCCCTGTTAGTCGCCTCTTACGACACGCCGGGAAACGTTGGGTCTATTCTATTTGCCCGAACCCACAGAGCAAAAAAAAAAAATCTGCTTGATATGCACACTAATTCGTTTTCCACTGATTTTTTTTGCCTTGAAAATGGCGCTTATTGCATTATGTATACGCTATGTATTATGTTTAAGAATTGTGCTTGTTTAATTATGCTTATTTTCCTCGTAGGGGTGCTGGGGGTTTCTGCATAAATAGTGTCCCCACTTTGTGGAAATTTAGTGCTTTAAATTTCCACTGTCGCTGTCGTTCTCATTTGTTCATTCTCATTCATACTCTGTTCTATCAATCTACTATACTATCTTCTTCTTCGCTAGACCAGTCACCTACCTTTTTTCTTGAAAACTCTTCCGGGACAAAGCTCTTCTTTTGTGTGTGAGGTCTGTTGTATCATCTTAGGAATATTGGATGCTTTCTGTCAAATGGTAACTAAGGCTTCCTATGAGATTATTATACAGCAATGTAGGCATTTAATATGTATGTGTTTTGTTATATTTTATAATGATGTTTGTATTCTATTTTGGTTTTTGTAAACGGGGGTTCGATAAATTAGAGTATAGTCTCAGCGTCCCCTCCGTGGGATGCCTTTATTATACAGTGACCGGCTGGTGGAGCGCCTTCCGTGTTACCACTGTGGTTGTTTCAGCAGATCTATTTCTGCGGATCAGGGGTAAGTCCTCTTTCAGCCAAGTTGTGGTCTTGATTTTGTGGTTCTGATTCGGCTCTTTGCGGTCCGCTGGACTCTGTAAGCAACGAATAACTAACTAATGATGCTTATTGTACTATGTATTTCCTATGTGTTTGAGCATTGTGCTTATTTATTTAATTCTTATTATCCTGCAAGGCACGGCAGCAAGGCACGGTGCGAGGAGGCAGAAGAAGAGGGAGACCGAAAAAGAAACTGGCTTGACAATGAGCGAAGCCATGAAAGTTGCTGAGGACAGAGAAAGATGGAGTACGCTGGTTAAACGATCATCTGTGGTGCCCCTACAACCCTCGAGTTACGGGATAGGATAGGATAGGATAGGTTTTATATCTATATTGCATACTTCTATAATTGTATGTACGTAATTACGAATGTGTGCGTATATATATATATATATATATATATATATATATATATATATATATATATATATATATATATATATATATATATATATATATATATATATATATATATATATATATATATATATATATATATATATATATATATATATATATATATATATATATATGTGTGTGTGTGTGTGTGTGTGTGTGTTTGTGTGTGCGTGGGTGCGCGTGTGTGTGTGTGTGTGTGCGAAAGGGCAGGTTGTTAGAATAAGCCCATGGCTTAAAATCTTAAACCTTCATGTCAATAAAATGTTCAGATTTCTTGACAAATTTTCAGGACAAGCTATAAATTATGTTCTATTACCTGTCGTAATTCGCCTTCAAAAGATATAAACATTGATTATAGCTGCAATTTGTAGCTTATAGAGAAGCCTTTACGCCAAAAAAATATCTGTTTACGGTATCCCGACCAACCCTGATTTTTTTGGCACGACCCTAAAAAAACATTTTTGGGGATCTTCTGAAAAAAATTGAAAAAAGCCCTAAACAATATCGCACCCAAGGTGGAAAATGTATTTTGTTAGTTTTTTTTTAAGTATGCCGACCAACCGACCCAATTTTTTTCTCTATGTTACCGTAAACAGACATGTTATTTTTGGGGCCTTATGTAGCACGTTTAAAGATTCAATCTGAGAATTAATCTGATACGTTTTATCTCTTCTTTTTTTTTCTCTCCAAAGCCATATGTGCCAGAAGTATAATCGCTCAGAAATACAGAAAGGAATCACTACTATTTAACTTTGATTCAGGTTGAAATGAGCTGGACGGTATGTCAAGAAATACATTCAGTATTTTTCAGGCGATTATAGATTTTCCCCGTTTATTTGGGAGATGAGTTCAATTCCTTTAGTAGTCCCTTTAATATCAGGCAACAAGACTCTTTGAACAACCCGTTTATTTGGGAGATACTTTGGCAAGTTTTAGTATTTAGTCTCAGACTACCAGACAGTTTATAAAAATAGAAACTACTGTTATTATAATTATATGCAACGACATATTCGCAATAGGAGACGAGACTGCTGTGAGGGTGAACCTGGCATTTTCCTTAATCTTTGGTTTTTGTCTAGCTTTTTAATCTTTTTATTTCATTGATTTTTCGAGTTTCGCTATACCGAGACTGAGTAGTCTAGACATGGTTTAATGCCTTTGGGATTCCCGACATTGCTTGAAAGTGCTGAGCAGAGTAGGAGAGGTGGTGAGAGGGGAGAGGGGGGAGGGGTTAGGTGAAAGATTCTATAGTTTCGGTAGCATCAGTGATACACTGTTTCTGAAGTGGCCAGTCTCCACTTGAAAGCTTTGGTAGCTCCCTCGGTACCCACAATAAAAATAGTAATCAATAACCATACAAATCACATACACACTAGACGCGTACTTAGGCACCCTTTCCCTACCCTCTCCTCCTCACTCCCTCCCCCAGACCGCACCCCACTAGAACTCTCTCTCTCTCTCTCTCTCTCTCTCTCTCTCTCTCTCTCTCTCTCTCTCTCTCTCTCTCTCTCTCTCACATACACACACAGCCGAGGGAACGCAGTATTATCATGACTTTCCTGAAACGCCACATACGTTGTGCTGACAATGGGTCATATTTCGTCCCCCTTTTTAGGTACTTTTAAGTATTCGAACACTAACCCTAACCCAGCCCTAACCCTAACGGATCATTGTTCTGACTCAAAACAAGTAGGTCTGTCAAAACAAGTTATGTAGATGTTCACTGGTTTGTCCAGACCGTATAAGTGTGCCCCCCCCCCCCCCCGCTCCCCCTCCCCCCACACACACACGCACAGCCGCGGTTATAATGACTTTCCCGAAACGCCACATACGTTGTGCTGACAATGGGTCATCTTAGGTCCCAATTTTTAAGTACTTTGCAGTGTTCGAACCCTAACCCTAACCCTAACCCAGCCCTAACTCTAACGGATCATTATTCTGATGTCGCAACAAGTAGACATGTCAGTACAAGTTATGTTGATGTTCACTGATTTGTCCAGATAACACTGTGTAAACAAGGACACTCACACACACACACACACCCACACACACACACACATACACACACACACGCACACACACACTCACTCCACGGAATATATTTATATTTTTGCTTGATTAAATTGCGCCGAGAATTGTGCAAACAGGTTCCCTATATAAAAACATGTAGAAAATCATGATTTACAAATTGAGGTGATGCAGTAGAAACTATTAAATTGTTACACTCGATTCGATGTTGGTGTTTTCTATCAGTATCTGATTCAGCCCCGATGCTTGAATTCCTGATAGGGTGTAACTCAGATTCGTTTATCCACGCAGCCCGCTCAAGCAGCATACAAGTCACAAAGTCGACGTATGAAGTTTTCCACTTTTATTCAGCACACATCAACAACTGCATACAATTCTCAATTCAACTCAACAACTTTCACAGCAACTCTTTATCAACAACTTTACTATCTCTCAATGTTACACTCTGTTCGATGATGGTGTTTTCTATCAGTATTTGATTCAGCCCCAATGCTGAATTCCTGATAGGGTGTAACTCAGATTCGTTTATTCACACAGCCTGCTCAATCAGCATACAAGTCACAAAGTCGGCGTATGGAGTTTTCCACTTTTATTCAGCACACATCAACAACTGCATACAATTCTCAACTCAACTCAACAACTTTCACAGCAACTCTTCTAAATCACTATCAACAACTTTACTATCTCTCAACAGCAACTCGGCACACGATTAAATAACCTCTCTCTCTTCTCGAACAATTTGGTACACGGTAGAAATGACGCACTGCCACCAATCGAACTAAAGATCGTCATCACTGACTTACGTCAATACATATTTTTATATCTTCCGGAACGACCTCTTGCTTCGACAATCGTCCCAAAACTTCGATCGATAGTAAACAAGGAAATCCAGAGTATTCTCCGACAATATCGACCAACGAAAATTATCCACGTTATACAAAGCCTCTCCTAACAACAATGCAAACTCAAATCAAAGGTAAATAAACTCCATTATTGAATACTTTGCAAAACGAAACGATTAGATCTATCGTGCGCGCTTTAGACACACTTTCGTTCGTTTCAACGTAACATAACCCCCCACTCAAGAAGAAATTTACTTAACTTCTTTCAACAACGTTGAAACGTAATGCACAAACAAAGTACAGAATTAAGACTTATTTCAGCCTGTCTGAACACTATCAACGTTCTCAGTTCATTCACACAGAGTCAATGGTTTTCATCTTCAAATCTGCCTGGATATTGTCAATGTTCACAGTTCATTCACACAGAGTCAAAGTTTCTCATCTGCAAGTCTTTCTGGATACTGTCAATGTTCACAGTTTATCTACACAGTCAATGTTCTTTCATTCGCAAGGAAACGACGCCCTCGTCAGTTGCGGTCGTCATCGGCCCAGGGTCAAAGACAATGATCACGTGGGCTTCCCTGGAATCAGTGCGTCCTCCGTTGTCTTTTTCTTCCGTCGGATGTCCGACGCAGTCGACGTTGTCAGCTCCCAGAATGCACTTACTGGGTCTCACGGTCAGGTTGGCCTCTTGAAGACGGTGGAACAGCTCCCTCAAGGTCTGCAGATGCTCCTTCCAGGTCTGGGTGTGGATTAGCAGGTCGTCCCAGTAACACACGACGTTGTCCATCCCTTTGAGCATCTTCCTCATACCTCTCTTCAGGGTAGCTCCGCTGTTGACCATGCCAAAGGGCATCCTTAGGCACTCGTACGTCCCATCAGGAGTTATGAAAGCAGTCTTTGGTATGTGCTGTTGACGCACGGGGACTTGCCAATAACCCTTGCTGAGGTCAATTTTTGAGAAGATTTTGCTCCCCGATAATTGGCGGAAGAGGTCTGCTGCGGTAGGCATCGGCTCAGGGTCGAAGACGGTGATCTTATTAACCTTCCTGTAGTCGATGCATACTCTGTTGCTCCCGTCCTTCTTCTTCACGACCACGACAGGGGACGCGTAGGGTGAACTGGACTCCCTGATGATGCCCATCTTCAGCATCTCATCGATGTCTTTCTTCAAGGATTCACGGGCCTTGAAAGGGATCGGGAAGGGTTTTGATCGAACGGGAATATTTGAAGTGAGGTGGACTTCATGTTCGACCAAATTCGTAGAGCCTGGGACATCGCTGAAGTTACGGGGAAACTCGCCCATAAGGTCCTTGAGCTCCATCTTCTGACCTTCCGTCAAGCTTGGTCCTAGCTTAACATCATCAATGCCTTCTTTACTGTGGAAGTCTCCAAGTTCCAACAGTTCCTCGCTGTCAAAGCTGTCGTCGGTCACATCTGCTGTGGCTGCGTGCACAGTCTCTGATGGCCTTTCCACGTACAGCTTAAGGAGGTTGGCGTGGTATATCTTGGAATGCTGGCCGACCTTCACCTTGTAGTCGTTGATTCCCACCACGGTCTCCACTTCGTACGGGCCTTTCCACTGCATCAGCAACTTATTATGATCGGTAGGTAGCAGCACCAGCACTTTGTTGCCAGGTTTGAACTTCCTGCTCACAGCCTTACGATCATAGTAGTGCTTTCCACAGTCTTGGGACTTCTTCAGGTTTTCTCTGGCTATCTCGAGAGTCTGCTCCAGCTTCTCCCGTAGCTCAAACACGTACTGGTAGCTGTTCTTCACCTCTGGGGTCTCTACTTCTTTCGTCCACAGTTCTTTTAGGATGTGCATCGGCCCTCGGATGGTTCTTCCGTACAGCAGCTCGAACGGAGAAAAGCCGGTGGACTCCTGCGGTACTTCTCTGTAGGCGAAAAGTAAGGCGTTGATGTAGCGATGCCATTGTCTGGGCTGCTCGCTGCACAGTTTCTTCAGGGTGGACTTCAACGTAGCATTGAACTTTTCGACAAGCCCGTTGCACATCGGATGGTAGGGTGTCGTAGTTAAATGCCGGATGCTCAGCAGTCTATTGACCTCCTTCATGCAGTCAGAGACGAACTGCGTCCCGAGGTCTGTCAGGATCTCTTCAGGCACTCCAAGTCTACTGAACATGTCCACTAGTGCCTCTGCAACAGTTTCAGTGTCAATCTTCTTCAGAGGCACTGCTTCTGGGTACCGAGTCGCATAGTCCACTAAAGTCAGTACCCACCGATGACCTTCTTCACTCGGAGGTCTTATTTCGCCGATTAAGTCTAAGGCCACCCTCTTGAAAGGTCGGTCGATCAGAGGCATCCTCTGCATAGGCACTTTCGGGACCCTTCCTCGAGGTATGGTTTTCTGGCAAATGTCACACGATCGGCAGAAACGGCTGACGTCCGCATGAAGTCCTGGCCAGTAGAACACCGCCTGGATTCTGTCTGACGTCTTCTTGATACGTAGGTGACCTCCCATAATTGAGTCATCCGCTACTTCCATCACCTGGCGCCTTAAGGGTAATGGTACCAGTACTTGACGTAGTGGTTTACCTCCGTTGACCCTCGGGTGCTGGAAGATTCTGTACAGGATCTTGGCCTTCACCTCAAAATAGACCGTGCCACTGCCCTTGGTCACGTGGTCTTGGCGGTTCCTATACTTGTTTAAAGTGCTATCAGCTTCCTGGAGCTGGATCAGCTTATCTCTGTCCACGATGGCAGCTTTGGAGTTGTCGGCGACCTTCAGTGGCGTAGACGTCTTGTCTCTCTTGGCCTGGGCCCTGGTAGTAACAGCACCGACGATCTCTGGTCGGCAGGGCTGAGCCGGAGTAACCACATTGTCCCGTAGCAGCTCTGTAAGGTCTCCATCGGGAAACGGCAATGGATCCTCCTCCACAACTTCGACGTGTTGAGTTGAGGCAGGACTCCACTCTGGATCGGGGTCGTCGGGTCGTCTCGCGCCGTCGATATTCCCGATCATCAAATCATACAGCGGCTTCTTCAGGCAAACCGCTTCGACTTCGCCTATGTAGAAAGGGGTGTTGACATGAATCTTCGCAACTCGCGCTCTCACACATTTGCTGTCGGCCATAAGTGTCCATTTTGAATCGCCAGTGAACTGTTCTTTAGCGATTAGGTCTTCTCTGACGATGACCCCACTGCAGCCAGAGTCTCTTAGAACAGTCACTTCATGATTTCCGACGCGTCCCTCGGAAACTGGCATGTTCTGGACGGTCACTGCTGCGCTGGCGACGACGGGGATGGATTTTCCGTTGGCAGGGAGAAGTTGGCCATCAGTCATGCACTCTTGCACGTCCGCAGGGGTAGCTGTGCGCTTGGTCTCACTCGGAAGAATGACGCTCCCGCCGCACACTTGATGGTCAGATCTACTGTTTTGCCGTTGATTGGAGAAACGTCTCTGTCGGTTGCCCACCGCTGCATTGTCCGTACTGCCCCGCTGTCCTCGTCGTATGCGACGCTGCACCACGCTGGTGTTGATGTACACGCTCCTGTGCTGAAGTAGACGCGACGTCCGCTCGCCGCTCTCTGTAACACTGGCGATGTAGCTCCGAGACTGTCCCTCGACGTAGTCCTGCGGCAGCCACGTAGTCCCGATCTGTTGTTCGCTCACGAAGCAACTCTTCAGCGACTACACGCCCTTGCAGTCAACCCGAACCTATCGGTGATGTAGTCCCAGTATGTTGGCCCCTCTCGACGCAACTCGTTGGCGGCTACCCTCGATGACTGCCTCTCGTAACGTTCACTCGCTTGTTGTAGCAGTTGAACCCTTGGCTATGGCGTGAATCCCGGCTTGGCCCCCAAAATGTTACACTTTGTTCGATGATGGTGTTTTCTATCAGTATTTGATTCAGCCCCAATGCTGAATTCCTGATAGGGTGTAACTCAGATTCGTTTATTCACACAGCCTGCTCAATCAGCATACAAGTCACAAAGTCGGCGTATGGAGTTTTCCACTTTTATTCAGCACACATCAACAACTGCATACAATTCTCAACTCAACTCAACAACTTTCACAGCAACTCTTCTAAATCACTATCAACAACTTTACTATCTCTCAACAGCAACTCGGCACACGATTAAATAACCTCTCTCTCTTCTCGAACAATTTGGTACACGGTAGAAATGACGCACTGCCACCAATCGAACTAAAGATCGTCATCACTGACTTACGTCAATACATATTTTTATATCTTCCGGAACGACCTCTTGCTTCGACAATCGTCCCGAAACTTCGATCGATAGTAAACAAGGAAATCCAGAGTATTCTCCGACAATATCGACCAACGAAAATTATCCACGTTATACAAAGCCTCTCCTAACAACAATGCAAACTCAAATCAAAGGTAAATAAACTCCATTATTGAATACTTTGCAAAACGAAACGATTAGATCTATCGTGCGCGCTTTAGACACACTTTCGTTCGTTTCAACGTAACACTCAACAACAGTGCGGCACACAATTTTATAATCTCTCTCTTTTCCGGAAGAATTTCGAATACAGTAGAAATGACGCACTGCCACCAATCGAATAAAAGATCGTCATCACTGACTTACGTCATACATGTCAAAAGAATGTTCTCCATTATCTACGTCCATCAAGATGCTTCGATCGATAGTAAACAAACGGATCCAGAAGATTCTCCAACAATATCGACTAACGAAAATTATCAACGTTATACAAAGCCTCTCCTAACAACAATGCAAACTCAAATCAAAGGTAAATAAACTCCATTATTGAATACTTTGCAAAACGAAACGATTAGATCTATCGTGCGCGTTTCAAACATACTTTCGCTCGCGTTTCAACGTAACATAACCCCCCACTCAAGAAGAAATTTACCCAATTTCTTTCAACAACGTTGAAACGTAATGCACAAACAAAGTACAGAATTAAGACTTATTTCAGCCTGTCTGAACACTATCAACGTTCTCAGTTCATTCACACAGAGTCAATGGTTTTCATCTTCAAATCTGCCTGGATATTGTCAATGTTCACAGTTCATTCACACAGAGTCAAAGTTTCTCATCTGCAAGTCTTTCTGGATACTGTCAATGTTCACAGATCATTTACCCAGTCAACGTTTTTCATTTTCAAGTCTGTCATTACCAATATTCTTAGTTCATCCACACAGTCAATGTTCTTTCATTCGCAAGGAAACGACGCCCTCGTCAGTTGCGGTCGTCATCGGCCCAGGGTCAAAGACGACGATCACGTGGGCTTTCCTGGAGTCAGTGCATCCTCCGTTGTCTTTTTCTTCCGTCGGATGTCCGACGCAGTCGACGTTGTCAGCTCCCAGAATGCATTCGCTGGGTCTCACGGTCAGGTTGGCTTCTGCGGGACGGTGGAACAGCTCCCTCGAGGTCTGCAGATGCTCCTTCCAGGTCTGGGTGTGGACTTCATGTTCGACCAAAGTCGTAGAGCCTGGGAAATTCGCCCATAAGGTCCTTGAGCTCCAACTTTTGACCTTCCGTCAAGCCTGGTCCTAGCTTAACATCATCGATGTCTTCTTTGCTGTGGAAGTCTCCAAGTTCCAACAGTTCCTCGCTGTCAAAGCTGTTGTCGATCTCAGCCACTGTTGCCGCCTGCACAGTCTCTGATGGCTTTTCCACGTACAGTTTAAGGAGATTGGCGTGGTATATCTTGGAATGCTGGCCAACCTTCACCTTATAGTCGTTGATCCCCACCACGGTCTCCACTTCGTACGGGCCTTTCCACTGCATCAGCAACTTATTATGATCGGTAGGTAGCAGCACCAGCACTTTGTTCCCAGGTTTAAACTTCCTGTTCACAGCCCTACGGTCATAGTAGTGCTTTCCACAGTCTTGGGACTTCTTCAGGTTTTGTCTGGCTATCTCGAGAGTCTGCTCCAGCTTCTCCCGTAGCTCAAACACGTACTGGTAGCTGTTCTTCACCTCTGGGGTGTCTACTTCTTTCGTCCACAGTTCTTTTAGGATGTGCATCGGCCCTCGGATGGTTCTTCCGTACAGCAGCTCGAACGGAGAAAAGCCGGTGGACTCCTGCGGCACTTCTCTGTAGGCGAAAAGTAAGGCGTTGATGTAGCGATGCCATTGTCTGGGCTGCTCGCTGCACAGTTTCTTCAGGGTGGACTTCAGCGTAGCATTGAACTTCTCGACAAGCCCGTTGCACATCGGATGGTAGGGTGTCGTAGTCAAATGCCGGATGCTCAGCAGTCTGTTGACCTCCTTCATGCAGTCAGAGACGAACTGCGTCCCGAGGTCTGTCAGAATTTCTTCGGGCACTCCAAGTCTACTGAACATGTCCACCAGTGCCTCTGCTACAGTTTCAGTGTCAATCTTCTTCAGTGGCACTGCTTCTGGGTACCGAGTCGCATAGTCCACTAAAGTCAGTACCCACCGATGACCTTCTTCACTCGGAGGTCTTATTTCGCCGATTAAGTCTAAGGCCACCCTCTTGAAAGGTCGGTCGATTAAAGGCATCCTCTGCATAGGTACTTTCGGGGCCCTTCCTCGAGGTATGGTCTTCTGGCAAATGTCACATGATCGGCAGAAACGGCTGACGTCCGCATGAAGCCCTGGCCAGTAGAACACCGCCTGGATTCTGTTTGACGTCTTTCTGATGCCTAGGTGACCTCCCATGATAGAGTCATGAGCTACTTCCATCACTTGGCGCCTTAGAGGTAACGGTACCAAGACTTGACGTAGTGGTTTACCTCCGTTGACCCTCGGGTGCTGGAAGATTCGGTACAGGATCTTGGCCTTCACCTCAAAATAGACCGTGCCACTGCGTTTGGTCACGTGATCTTGGCGGTTCCTGTACTTGTTTAAAGTGCTATCAGCTTCCTGGAGCTGAATCAGCTTATCTCTGTCCACGATGGCAGCTTTAGAGTTGTCGGCGACCTTCAGTGGCGTAGACGTCTTGTCTCTCTTGGCCTGGGCCCTGGTAGTAACAGCACCGACGATCTCTGGTCGGCAGGGCTGAGCCGGAGTAACCACATTGTCCCGTAGCAGCTCTGTAAGGTCTCCATCGGGAAATGGCAATGGATCCTCCTCCACAACTTCGACGCGTTGGGTTGAGGCAGGACTCCACTCTGGATCGGGGTTGTCGGGTCGTCTCGCGCCGTCGATATTCCCGATCATCAAATCATACAGCGGCTTCTTCAGGCAAACCGCTTCGACTTCGCCTATGTAGAAAGGGGTGTTGACATGAATTTTCGCAACTGGCGCTTTCAAACATTTGCTGTCGGCCATAAGTGTCCATTTTGAAGCGCCAGTGAACTGTTCTTTAGCGATTAAGTCTTCTCTGACGATGACCCCACTGCAGCCAGAGTCTCTTAAGACAGTCACTTCATGATTTCCGACGCGTCCCTTTGAAACAGGCATGTTCTGGACGGTCACAGCTGCGCTGGCGACGACGGGGATGGATTTTCCGTTGGCAAGAAGAAGTTGGCCATCGGTCATGCACTCTTGCACGTCCGCAGGGGTAGCTGTGCGCTCGGTCTCACTCGGAAGAATGACGCTCCCGCCGCACACCTGATGGTCAGATCTACTGGTTTGCCGTTGATTGGAAAACCGCCTCTGCCGGTTGCCCGCCGCTGCGTTGTCCGTACTGCTCCGCTGTCCGCTACTTTTGTTTTGAGGACAATTAGCCGCCCTGTGGTCTGTAGCGTTGCAGGTGAAACAGCCTCTTGAATGCCCTTCCCTGGGAGGAGGCGTGGAGTCCGTCTGTCTCTGGCTCGTCTGGCTCCCTTGGATCTGGTTCCCATGGTTTGCAGTCTTCTGAAAATGTTTCGTCGCGCTGGGTGGCCCCAGGGTTTTCCCATGAGCGATAAGATATCTTTCAGCAGCCTCAGTCACATCTTTAAGCGTCTGCAGCTTTTGTTCTTCTAAGTGGGTCGCTAGGTCCTTGTGACAGGCATTGAGAAATTGTTCCTTCACGATCAGGTCATGGAGACTGTCGTAAGACTTCCTTTCGCCTGATAACTCCACCCACTTGTGTAGATATGACGACAGGCGCTCCACAAACTGCTTTGGCGTCTCGTCTGACTTAGGCCGGCATTCACGGAAGCGTTTACGGTAGCCCTTCTCTGTAAAGTTGTAGCACTGCAACAGGGCCTCTTTCAAGACGTCGTAGTTTTTGGCGTCATCGTTCGACAGTCTGGTGTAAACTTCGAGAGCTTGCCCCGTCAGAAGTGCACTCAGTCGAATTGCCCAGTCTTGAGGTTGCCAGTTAGAGCTTTCAGCGAACCTTTCGAATCTCGCCAGATAACTGTCAATCTGGTCCTTCCCGTCGACGAAAGCTGGCAATTTTGGAGCCGTGTTGTCACTGATAACTTGTGGCGCATGCTGCTGTTGCTGGATGCGCGCCAACTCTAGTTGGAACTGCCGATCAGCTTCTCTTTCCTCACGCCTGCGCTCATCTTCTCTTTCTTTACGCTGCTCTTCTCTTTCTTCACGGTGACGTTGTTCTTCCCTTTCTTCTCGGCGTCGCTGCTCCTCTAATTCTAGACGCTTCTGTTCTAATTCTATTTCTTTTTCTAGACGCTTCTCTTCCAATTCTCTTTCTTCGCGCCTTCGCTGTTCTTCTCTTTCTTCACGCAATATTCTCTCCTGGCATTTGACGTACTCCGTCAGCTGTTTGCCTTTTAGATTTAGTTCAACCCCTTTCTGCCAGAAGTCAGCCATCTTGATGCTTCTGGAAAGTTCTTTTCTGGAAAGTTCTTTTTCTAGAAAGTTCTTGACTGTAGAGTTCTTTTTCTTGAAAGTTCTTGACTGTGCTGTACCTTTCTAGACTGTTCTAGAACAGCACGCTTTCTGCAGTAGCGCTGATGCTTGTCACTAGTCGCCTTCGCTGACGCAGGCCCCGCTGTCCTCGTCGTATGCGACGCTGCACCACGCTGGTGTTGATGTACACGCTCCTGTGCTGAAGTAGACGCGACGTCCGCTCGCCGCTCTCTGTAACACTGGCGATGTAGCTCCGAGACTGTCCCTCGACGTAGTCCTGCGGCAGCCACGTAGTCCTGGGGTCTTATTCATGAGTACCGTGTAAAGTACACGCCGTGTACAGCGAAGTCATGACTTGAAAGTTGCCGACAACACAAGGAGCTCAGTCGGTATGCACGGGTGACGACCTGACCGCCGACTTTTAAGTTGCCGTGCAAAGCCAAGATCACGGGGAATTCCCGATGAATAGCTTCAAATACGCATGCGCGAAGGCCGTGAGCGAAGGCCGTGACCTTCTTTCCTCTATTGCATGCTTTGACTTTTGGTTTATGGTGATGGAGATTAAAAGTTTGAAAAAAAAAAAACCAATGTTACGACGAGAGAGAGTTCATTGTTGCTGGGGGAGGTAACACTGCACAAGGACTAAATCCAAAGCAAGCACAAAAGCGGTGTTAGAAGAAAAAACGGGCGGTGTTGGAAGCGATCGCGAGTAATAATAGAGCCTAGGTCAGTAGGTGCCTGTGTCGTCTGTTGTAGGTTTTGATCAGTGTCAATGTGGGTTTTACGATCTGTTTCCTTTTTTACGAAAATTTAACAGGCTGTCCTAAAACCTTTTTAATATCATGATGATTATAAATTCGAAGAACTCTACAAGACAAATGTATGTTTTGTGTAACTTGTAGCTCTGTAAGTTGCTTGTTGTTTGATTACATTGTCTGCATTAATTGCATGAGAAAAAGGGCTGAAGCGTTACAACTGTTTACGCCATTACCCCCCACCCACCACTTTATTTCAACTGAGTGTATGTTATGTCTTGCTGATTAAAAATAGGGTTTCAAATTAATCCCTTAAATTTTGTTGATATCATTATTTAGCCGCGTCACATCACAAATAAGCATCACAGCGCACCTCAATGACAGTTACTTTCACAAACTTGCAATGTTAGAAGTATTAGTATTTATCCCAGAGTGCGTTCTGTCTCAAAATACTCGATGGCGACGAAAAACTTGTCAATTACGGTGTCGAAAAGCAATGAAAACGGCCATTTAGATTTCCAGTAGTCGGCGACTGACTCGTTTAGTCGACCTCCGGAGGACGTCTACATTTAGTCGCCACTTTACGCGGCACAAGCGTGTAGTCGTCACTCGTGCATACCGTGTACCTCGCGGTAGTCGGCGACCTCTGTTTGCACGCCGCCTATACGTTTAGTCGTCACTCATAAATAACACCCCTGATCTGTTGTTCGCTCACGAAGCAACTCTTCAGCGACCACACGCCCTTGCAGTCAACCCGAACCTATCGGTGATGTAGTCCCAGTATGTTGGCCCCTCTCGACGCAACTCGTTGGCGGCTACCCTCGATGACTGCCTCTCGTAACGTTGACTCGCTTGTTGTAGCAGTTGAACCCTTGGCTATGGCGTGAATCGCGGCTTGACCCCCAAAATGTTACACTCGATTCGATGTTGGTGTTTTCTATCAGTATCTGATTCAGCCCCGATGCTTGAATTCCTGATAGGGTGTAACTCAGATTCGTTTATCCACGCAGCCCGCTCAAGCAGCATACAAGTCACAAAGTCGACGTATGAAGTTTTCCACTTTTATTCAGCACACATCAACAACTGCATACAATTCTCAATTCAACTCAACAACTTTCACAGCAACTCTTTATCAACAACTTTACTATCTCTCAACAACAGTGCGGCACACAATTTTATAATCTCTCTCTTTTCCGGAAGAATTTCGAATACAGTAGAAATGACGCACTGCCACCAATCGAATAAAAGATCATCATCACTGACTTACGTCATACATGTCAAAAGAATGTTCTCCATTATCTACGTCCATCAAGAAGCTTCGATCGATAGTAAACAAACGGATCCAGAAGATTCTCCAACAATATCGACTAACGAAAATTATCAACGTTATACAAAGCCTCTCCTAACAACAATGCAAACTCAAATCAAAGGTAAATAAACTCCATTATTGAATACTTTGCAAAACGAAACGATTAGATCTATCGTGCGCGTTTCAAACATACTTTCGCTCGCGTTTCAACGTAACATAAATTTATTACAATAAATAATAATTGTTTTAGACATGTTTTGTATAGAGCTCTCCGTTTTGTGACCCAAGATCAAACGCTACGCTCCACTGTTAAACAATAACATATTGCTTCAAAATTCCCCCCTCCCCTCCCCTACTTACCCTCTCCAGTACAGTAAGAGTTATGCGTTGCCTAAAACTTAGACCCTCGCAGAGATGATAGGACGAGGTCGCGAGTAATGTACAGGCAACTCTCTTACCTCTCGTATGTTGGTGTGCTCATTACAGAGAAATGCCTGTTACCCCTTCTGTAGTGCTGGCAAATCAAAAAAAACACTATTGCGTTTTGCTACTAGGCTACAAAAGTAGTCAGCCTACTAACTTTCGAAGATGACGTCGTAATTAATCAACATAATTCTCTTCTATTTATCATCACAGAATGAGAGGCGTCGTTTATGTCTATAACATAGAAGCATAGCGTAGGAGTATGTCATCATCAGCTCCCTAAAATACAAATGTGACGTCAGCCTCACCTACCTAACATGAAAGTGTGCCCTCTCTTTAGCACAGAGAAAAGCAAGATTGACAAAGGTATACGATCCTAACTTTCTCGCGATGTCATTGCTTCGGCAACGGACGTCAGTTTTTAAGATGCTGTATTTCCTGTTTCCTTTATGATATTTTATGACATTTTGGAGCCCTGCTCCATTAAGAGTTATGATATCCAGGGCTCCAGCCGGGACGGCACTTGTGCTATTAGGCGTGACATTTGGAAGATTAATCAGTTCCCTTGTTGCCTCTCTACAGCTGTCTAATGTCCATCATCATCATCGTCATCATCAGCATCATCATTATTATAATCATCCTCAGCATCATCTCATCATCGTTGTCGTCTACTGCAGCGGCCGTCGTCGTCATCATTATCATCATCGTTACTTATCATCATCATCATCGCCACTGTCATCACCAAAATATCATCATCTTCATCATCGCCGTCGTCATCGTCGTCATCATCATCATGTCATTTTTCTTCTCTGCATGTATTTCTTTCTTTCGAACTCAGTCCCAAAGCCTTTCTCTCTCTCTCTCTCTCTCTCTCTCTCTCTCTCTCTCTCTCTCTCTCTCTCTCTCTCTCTCTCTCTCTCTCTCTCTCGCTCTCTCTCTTGTGCTCTCCCGTCGGTCGCTTCCCTTACGCTCGTGATTCCCAATCTTAATATTTTACATATATTTTTAGCATTATGTTTTTAAATATCTTTCTTGGCCTACCTATGTCCCCTCAAAACCATACCCCATGATCATTCGTAAAATTCTCTTTCAGTTTGTCTAATACATTCCCAAGGTGGTTCAAAAGTAGCTCCCTATTAAACAGTTGCTTGTAAATAGTAAATTACGGCATTTGCTTGAAACAAAAATGTTAATGTATTGCGATCCTTACTGTAGTTGAATGTAATTGCAGTGATCTCTGAAGTCATTTCACAGAGCAGCCCTTAATGACCCCTCGTCTGACCTTGAGCTTTTGTGTCGTGCCTTACGTTTAAGGCAGCCGTGCTCGCTCGTGCAGTGTCAGGCAACTAGCCACTGTTCAAATTCCAGAGTAAATAGGGACTTTTTGCAACTCCACGAAAATATTTTTTCGTGATCATTCCGTGGTTTCTTTTTTTAGAACGATCGCATCTGCGCCTGCGCGACTTTAGTTTCTGTTTACGTTTTCGGTCGAAATCAAAATTTGTTTTCGCCAAAGTCCATGATTTGACGGTTTAAAAAAAATTGCAAGCTTTTGGTGAGTGTTTTTCGTACAAATAGGAAACTATGAATATGTTTGGAACGTGCACAATTCAGTCATGCATCCTCATTGTCGTATTTATGCGTTGAAGTTAAATCTCCCGTGCACGTGGTGAAACGTTTGTTTCCTACACGATTCAGTTTTGAACTGGGACTGTCGAAACGCGGTGTGACATTGTCAAAGGGCCGAGTATCGCCAGCGGACTGGGAGCGACTAGGAGCATTCTGATTGGTCGAAATTTAAAACGCATGACAAAATTCGACGCATGCGCACAGTGCTATCGTAGTCAGACCGAGCACTGCTTCATTCATTCAAATCTGGCAGTGTTAACGAGAAAATGTCGCAGATTAGTAAGGATATAGCCGATTATCGGAAAAAGGTTGGGTTAGGGTTAGGGTTAGACCGGCCCGACTTGACCTGGCGGATGCGCGAAGGCGCCCTGCCCAGCTACAATACTCGGTCCAGCTGCGATGTTACAGCGGGATAGTTCAGTTGGTAGAGCGGCGAGCTCATGTTACAAAGGTTGCGGGTTCGATTCACGGTGGCCTGGACATAAACATTGGCTGTGAACACTGGCCATTACTGTTGATAGTTGTTTCAGTGTATGGATTTCCTTTCTCCCTTATTTCCGATCGCCTAGGATTGCGCTCAGACTGTGCGCCCAAGCCAGCGGGTGGGCGCCTCTAGCGGCTTGAGTTAGATCCTGTCTCGGAGAGCACCTTGAGCAGCTCTTGAGCTAAAAAAAGCGCCATATAAGAATGATAAAATAAATAAATAAAGTGTAGCTCAGAGACCTAGTTGCAACGCAGAAAATAGACATTCTTCGTCGTCTGCTACGTGAGGTCATTCTATCATATCCTATCCCGTAACTCGGAGGTCGTAGGGGCACCACAGATAATCGTTTAACCTGCATACTCCATCTTTCCCTGTCCTCAGCAGCCCTGATGGTTTCGCTCAGTGTCAAACCAGTCCATTCTCGAATGTTGTCCTCCCACCTCTTTTTCAGTCTCCCTCTTCTTCCACCTCCTTGCACTGTGCCTTGCAGGATGGTCTTTGCAATACGTGAGGTCATATGCATATGATAGGATATGCCGGGATTTTCCTGCGCAGCGAGTGAAGAAGAACAATATTTTCGCTAATGGCAAAAAATTCCCTAATGTCTTCGTTCGTGGTTCTATCGTTCAGTCTTGCCATATTGGACATAATTCTGTCATGCTTTTGTCATGAAATGATATTATTGCGAGCGCGCCTCAGTGCTGTTATTACGGGAGTCCGCATTCTTCTTAATAATTATGGTCCGTTTGGGTAATTGGATTTTACCTCATCCTCCAGAATCAGGTTTCTTACGCAATCGGAACTGTAAATTTCAGGCTGATGAGGACCAAAATAACACGCATTCTCGCCCTTCCCTTTGATTGATAAACGGGGATGAGTGTTTAGATGCTCGCAAACAAAGAACTTTTCTGTCTGATGAGACCCGAACAAGTGGATTTATAACGCGGCACGTCCCTTGGCACCACACTCACAGTGATTTCAGACGCCAACTCGCCGCTTCTTATGATCTCAATACCCAGAGAGGTGTGCGCTGTGCACGTGAACAGGCGAGTGTTCTATTTTCCGGCACTTCGCAGTTTGATGGCCATGGAAACTCACGCAAACTCGCCCTTAGCATGATGAGCTATGATGATACGTCTGACAGAACAAAGCGTTTGTATCAACAGCCCAACTTTTCACCATCCCGCTTTATTTCATTTTCTCTGTCCTTCATCCATTGAGTGCCGGGGACAGGGCTGTGACATTGATGAGATAGCTTTAGATGTTGTTGTTTTTTTCCCCCGTTCGGGTTGTGTGCTCTTACGGCTTATGGAGCGTCGAGAAGATTCGACACGATGTGAGGCGTGTGAAACAGAACACTGTGCATCAAATCTGTAGGGGGTTTTCCCTCGTCCTGTGCATGCAGCTTGCGTGCGTGGAGTTGCACGCTGAGCAAGTCAGCATTACCATCATCATCATCATCATCATCATCATCATCATCATCATCATCATCATCATCATCATCATCATCATCATCATCATCATCATCATCATCACCATTATCATCAATACCACCAACAACAACATCCCGACGCTCAACCCAACCACCGCCACACACACATATACACGCAAATATTTCCTCCTCCTCCTCTTTCTGTGTTTTCTTCTTTAATAAAATGAGCATCATTGGGTTTTTTGGTGAAGGTTTTAATTGCTATAATTATTTTCTATTTATTATTTTATATTATTTCTAGTTATTTGCGAACTTGTTACCCCTTGGGGTCATGAGCAATCTTGCAACTGTAGATTGTTCTAACCTATAAAGGGAACAGTGAAAGCCCCAGCTGTCTTGCCTTTGTAGGCATGACTAATTCACTGCGGCAACAGTTCCCCCCGTTGGAGTGCCGGGGGTTTCAGTATAAATAGTATCCCCACTTTCTGGAAATTTAGTGCTTTAAATTCCCACGGTCGCTGTCTTCATCATTTGCTCTTTCCCATTCCTGATCTGTCCTATCACTCTGCTATACTTTCTTCTTCTTCGCTAGATCAATGACCTACATTTTTTCTTGAAAACTCTTCCTGGACAAGACTCCTTGTTTGTGTATGAGGTCTGTTGGATCAGCTTGGGAGTGTTGGACGCTTTCTGCCGGGTGGTCACTAGGGCTTCCTATGATTGTATTATTTCGCACTATAGGCATTTTATATGTATGTGTTTTGTTGATGATTTATAATGATGGTTGTATTCTATTTTGTTTTTGTAACCGGGGTGTTCGCGTAGTTGAGGTCAACCCTCAGCCGTCCCCCGCGTGGGATGTCTTTATTGTAAAGTGACTGGCCGGTGGAGGGCATTCAATTTTCCCACTAGGGTTGTTTCGGCAGATCTTTTATGCGGATCGGGGGTTGTCCGGTCCTGATTTGGCTCGGAAGAGTCCGCTGGACCTAAAGCAACAATAAATCAATCAATCAATCAATGCGAACTTGTTTTGCTGGTGATGCTAATGTGATGGATCCCCTAGGACTCACCTGTGCGTGTTACATAATAATGATGCTTATGCTTGCGTGCAGGTGCAGTGAGATTGTGTGTGATGTTTATAGCATCAGAGGCCTGTGGCTTACTTCAACTAACGATGCTGGTGATGCGCCATCAACCGCATATTCTGCATTCGTCAAAATATTTTGAATAGCTCTTTTGTTTTTATTATTTACTTTCTGTTTATTTCTTCGTTTCTTAAGTTGTTTCATTTTTTCTTTGTCGTGAGAGAGAGAGAGAGAGAGAGAGAGAGAGAGAGAGAGAGAGTGAGTGAGTGAGTGTAGTGTTTGTGTGTGTGTGTGATTTCTTTTCTGCGCTTTTTACAAGTGCGCCCATGGATTAACCATTTTTTTACCTCACTCAGAATATTCACTTCTACAAGCCATCTAGAAAACTTTGATCTTCCTCTGAAACCCTCGTGCTACCAATTCCCAGCTACAAACTCTCCTCTGCAGGCTGTCGATCCTTCTCAGTGCTTGGCCTTCACCTTGGAACTCTCACTCTCTCCCTCTAGCCTACACAGTAACACAGTATTTCCAAGTCACACAAAATAAGCATTCACCCTTTTTTCACAGTCTATCTTTCATTCCACCAATACACCATATTCTAGTCTTATTTCGTCCATTCACAGACACTCTCAGTTGCATACGAGAACAGCCTTCTGGCAGGCAGGCAAGTAGATTAACGTCCCGGACACACTTGGCATATAGGGGACTTCAGCCTTCTGTCTTTCTTTCTTTAGGTAGATTATAGTCCCCGACACGTCAGCATATAGGGGACTACCAGCCTTCTGCTTGCTTTGCTTAAGTAAATTAACGTCCCCGGACACAGTGCGTATAGGGACAAGAGCCTTCTGTAACTGTAGATTATAGTCACACGACACCGAAGCGTATAGGCGACTACTGGTCACATTATTCTGACACCAGCGAACCAGTTAATGGTAAGGGGAAAATAATATGGTCACACATTGGCCAATCCGGGATTCGAACCAGGTACCCTTCGGTTACTAGTAAGACGCTCTAACAACTGAGCTACCCGGCCCCTCGAGCCTTCTGTTGTTGTTGTTGTTTGTAGATTATAGTCACACGACACTTTCGCATATAGGTAACTACTGGACCGATTTATACTGACACCAGCGGGCCAGTTGTTGGTAAAGGGGAAAATAATATGATCACACGTTGACCAATCCGGGATTCGAACCAGCGACCTTTCGGTTACTAGCAAGACGCTCTTACCAACTGAGCTACCCGGCCCCTGCTAGCCTTCTGTTGTTTGTATGTAGATTATAGTCACACGACACTTTCGCATATAGGTGACTACTGGACCGATTTATACTGACACCAGCGGGCCAGTTGTTGGTAAAGGGGGAAATAATATGATCACACGTTGACCAATCCGGGATTCGAACCAGCGACCTTTCGGTTACTACTTTTAGCCTTCTGTTGTTTGTAGATTATAGTCACACGACACTTTAGCCTTCTGTTGTTGTTGTTTTGTAGATTAGAGTCACACGACACTTTCGCATATAGGTGACTACTGGACCGATTTATACTGACACCAGCGGGCCAGTTGTTGGTAAAGGGGAAAATAATATGATCACACGTTGACCAATCCGGGATTCGAACCAGCGACCTTACGGTTACTAGCAAGACGCTCTTACCAACTGAGCTACCCGGCCCCACTTTTTTTTTTTTTAATCAGTTTATAGTCCCCTCTCTTCCCGGTAAGGATTTTCAGAGAGGAGACTGTTAGCCGGCCCCACGTTGTTGTTGTTTGTAGATTATAGTCACACGACACTTTCGCATATAGGTGACTACTGGACCGATTTATACTGACACCAGCGGGCCAGTTGTTGGTAAAGGGGAAAATAATATGATCACACGTTGACCAATCCGGACCGGCCCCACTTCTCCTGACAGTCTTTATATAGCCGAGTCTTATCACCAATATATTAATGAACTAGGAAATATAGTACCAACGTAAAGCGAATACATACGCCACGTGCCTATGTTAACAGCCGTCGCTTGTGTACTAACTCTATAAGCACGCAATGTATACAAAATGTAACTATTCACCAATTCACTTCGTGACACCCGAGAACTGCGCTTAGAACTGATGTCATTAGGAAAAAAAAGCGTTATGTAAATACCTTTATTTTTTTAATCGTTATCGGTTTAGATTAATTCGTCTTCTTCTATAGATCTCTCTCTCCCTCTACTCTCCCTCCCTTCCTCCAATCTCTGTCTCTGTCTTTCTCCCCCTGCACTCTCTCTCTCACTCTCTCTTTCTATCTCTGTCTCTGTGAAATGAAATAATCAGAGATCAACAATTAAACTTCTAACAATGTAAGGATCACAATATGTTTTTGTTTCATGATCATGCAGTACTATTTACTTTTAGCAATTTCATTAGGGAGTTACTTTTTAGCCACCCTCTATTTCTCATTCACGCACATTGCTTGTTCAGGCTCTTGTACTTTGTTCCTATCACATCTGGGGTTCGTATTCTGCGTTAAATAAATAAAGTAAATAAATAAAATAATAAAGTGTGAAAAAAAGAACAATTGGTGTTTAATTGCGTATTCTGCGTTAAGTCCGCTAACGTGAGCTGCTGTTTATCGCACTTCCGCCAAACTAGCTTTGCTATTGGTGGAACCTTTACTGGGAGGACTAGATTCACTTACTCCTGTCTACTTGATGTAGGGCTAATTAATAGCAAGCGGCGGCCAGAGGCTGATGGGACATTTGCTTGGAATGAAAAGAAAGACTTGATACATTTGCGACTGTGGGTTAGAAGTGTGGAAGTTTTGTATTGTATTGCGTTGTTTTGTATTGTATTGCGTTGTGTTGTATTGAATTATTGTATTGTCTGCGTTGATGTACACCTTTGCAAATGGAGGCAAGGTTATGTTGGGGGGGGGGATGGGAGTTGGAAGGGGGAGGGAGGGGTGGCCCTTGTCTGCTTCCAATGCTCAGTGAGAAAAAATACCGGGGCTGTAGACAAATTAGCCACAGCGGGGTTGGTAGTGTGAAACATTTAGACTTTAGTGTTTTGTGTTGCGTTGATTTGTATTGTGTATTGTACTGCCCAATTCGCTGTACAGTTCCGGAATTGGAGGCTGGTCACTGAGGGCTTCGTGCTGTAGAATTTCTAATGAGACGCACAAAGAGAATAATAACAACTTAGCCACTCCAAAGCACACCGCGTAGCTTAGACTCGCCGAAGCTTTCGTGAGAGGCGACCATAAACCTCGGCGAGTCTCAGCTATGCAGTGTAATTTTAGGGATTTTTTGATTGATTGATTGTTGCTTTAGGTCCAGCGGACTCTTCCGAGCCAAATCAGGACCGGACAACCCCCGATCCGCATAAAAGATCTGCTGAAACAACCCTAGTGGGAAAATTGAATGCCCTCCACCGGCCAGTCACTTTACAATAAAGACATCCCACGCAGGGGACGGCTGAGGCTTTACCCCAACTACTCGAACCCCCGTTTACAAAAACAAAATAGAATACAAACATCATTATAAATTATCAACAAAACACATACATATAAAATGCCTATATTGCTAAATAATAACATCATAGGAAGCCCTAGTGACCACCCGGCAGAAAGCGTCCAACACTCCCAAGCTGACCCAACAGACCTCATACACAAACAAGGAGTCTTGTCCAGGAAGAGTTTTCAAGAAAAAAGGTAGGTCATTGATCTAGCGAAGAAGAAGATAGTATGCAGAGTGATAGGACAGAGCAGGAATGGGAAAGAGTAAATGAGGAAGACAGCGACAGTGGGAATAAGCACTAAATTTCCAGAGAGTGGGGATACTATTTATACTGAAACCCCCGGCACCCCAACGGGGGTACTGTTGCCGCAGTGAATTGGTCATGCCTACAAAGTCAAGACAGGTTTTCAACTGGGGCTTTCACTTTTCCCTTTATAGGTTAGAACAATCTACAGTGGCAAGATTGCTCATGACCCCAAGGGGTAATTTTAGGGATGGGGAAGATGAAGAATCAGCCTAGTACTCGCTGGGTATGTTGGTGTAGATGGCACTCACCCGTCTAACACATCAGCGTCCTTGCCATGGAATGCCTGCGTGCCTAGACTAGACCTCGCTTTACATTTCTCATCCGAATACCGTAAAAGTCTTTCAAGACCGCTAAGTTTACCACGAAAATCCCAAAACACTAACTCGATTTCTGCATGTACCAACGTGTCTGTGAGGTAGACAGTTTTATTTACACCCTGTCTGCATCGGGGAAATAGGATGAGGGGAATTTGTTGAAACCTAACTCATCCAGAAATTCCAATTGCATTAGTGAGGTCATGTTCATGTTACTCCTTTCAGTAAGTCAGTTTTATGTATTGACTATTCTCCTCCAGGTCATCATTGTTTTCATCCTTTGCCTTATACTTAAAGGACCTGGGTCTCAAAGTTGTGTGTGAGTGTGTGTTGCTGTTGTTGTTGGGTTTTTTGTTCTCGTTACAATGAGTTTATCTGGGAATTTGCATTGTTGTTGTTGGGTTTTTTGTTCTCGTTACAATGAGTTTATCTGGGAATTTGCATTGTCATCACATGAAAAGATTATGTACCGTTGTGGGCTCTCGACCGTTAAGTTTTGAATTTTAGACTTCTCTCTTTCTCTCTCTCTGTTGCTAGCCCCCCCCCCCCCCACCTCCCACTTTGCTATGCTAACAAACAACTGGTCTGACGAGCCTTGCACAATTCGCTGCAATGCTATTTTTTTAATTAAATTAATCTTGATGCTGTTAGTAGGCACATACATTATACAAACGAGTTTATCGATTTTGTAGCAGAACTGTATTTTGGACAGAGGTTATTTTGGGGTTTAAATTTATGCTTTCCGAGTGAGAAACACCCATTGCAACTTTGAAAAGGATGTGTGACGATGAACATAACGTGGGTGAAAGTTAGCCCCTGTGCATTGACGCTTTTCCTTCTTCTTCTCCTCCTCTCTTCTTAATCTCCCCATCCTCTTCTTTCGTCTCTTTCTTCTTCTTCTTGTACAGTAGGGGCACTGTGGTGTATTAGCAATCAAGGTCAAGGTTTCGGAACGCCAGGCGGTCACCCATTCTTATGCTTGTTATTGTTTGGTTGTTTGCAGAGTTGGAAGAAGCTGTGTACCACATCTCAGAAATGGAGAACAACCGCCACGCTAAGTGCAAGGACCCCCAGCCCACCGTAGTGTACATAGAGGATCCCAAGAAGCTCAACCGGCAGTTCTACCCAGAGTGCACCGTGGTCTACCGCTGTCGCAACGACAGTGGCTGCTGCGGTAGGCATTCCGTATGCGGACCCAAGACGGAAAGTGTGATCCTCAAGGCTTTTCTGGTGAGTACCTGGTCAGTTAGTTTCAGCGCTATGAACTAGCTACTTTTTTTTTACCTGGTTTGGCGCTCTATAAAATGTTTAAACATTCACAAGAAAACGTCAAGAGACTACTCTTTGTTTGTTGGTTGGTTGGTTTGAATTGAATGCATTGCATGCACATCTATTCAACAAATAACATAACCCTGCGAAATTTTTTTTGTCAGCAGACGATCATCTGGGGTGCCCCAACGACCTTCGAGTTACGGGATAGGATAGGATAGGATGTACAGGGTGGGCCAATAAAATGTTACCACTTTTTAATCGTAAATAAGTTGTTTTTTAATGAGAAAAAAAATTTATTCACAAAAATGTCCAAATTATCATTTGATACCAAACATAATCAATTTTTTCACTGGATTTCCTCAAACAATTCTTTCCTGGAGATAGGCTTATCTCATGGCGCACAGACAACTCATGACCTGCCTGCTCCCCTGATCTTTCTCCCGCAGACTTACTTCCTATGGGGGAACATGAAGGAGAGAGTGTACTACAACAACCCAAAGACCATTGAGGCCCTGAAGACCAACATCCCTCATGAAATTCGGAGAATCCCACTTGAGATGTGTTGCAATGTCATCACAAACTTCAATGTGCGTGTTGCAACTGTAATCCAGAGAAGAGGAGCGTGGATTGAGCATATCACCAATTATTAAACTGTGTACAGAAACGAGTGAAAAAGTGGGAAACCTTTGGTATCAAATAATAAATTGGTGCTTCCGTGACTTTTCTGTGAAGAAAATTTTCGAAAACGTTCTCATTGTAAAAACTTATGTACAATTAAAAATTAGTAACATTTTATTGGCCCACCATGTATAAATGAATTCCAAAAAATCAATATAAAGCAAGTTACATTTTGCCTGCCCTAAGACGGACAGCAATGCTACAAAGGCCTTGCATTAAATGGTTTGCTTTTCATCAGTGTTGATTCAGGGAGGTGAGTAACCTTGATCTTGTAGAACAATCCCAATGTCTTGAGTATTCCTATCCGATCCTATCCCGTAACTCGAAAGTCGTTGGGGGTGATGGTCGTTTAACCAGCGTACTCCATCTTTTCTCTGTCCTCAGCAACCCTCATGGCTTCGCTCAGGGTCAAGCCGATCCATTCTCGAATGTTGTCTTCCCACCTACTTTTCTGTCTCCCTCTTTTTCTGCCTCTTTACATCGTGCCTTGCAGTATGGTCTTTGCAAGGCCTGATGATCTGGTGATGTGGCCATGCCATCGGAGTTTTCGTTTCTTCTCCACTGTGAGCATATCATTGAGTTGTCCAATAGCTTGTGTGATGGTCTGTCGGACTTCGTCGTTGGTGATATGCTGGGTATAATAAATGCTCAGAAGTCTTTTGTAGCACTTCATCTCCATGCTGTGTATTCGTCGTTGTAGATCTGCTGTGAAGTTCCATGTTTCGGGATAGGCCTTGGAATTTGATGTCCGTGTTGATGCCATTGGTGTTGTTGGTCATCATTTTGGTCTTCTCTGCACTTATTAGGTTCCAAAGACTCTGTCAAGCCTGCTGTTCAAGTCCTTGTTCCTCTCCAGCCAATCCATCAATCCATCAATGTCATCTACCAAACGGACATTGGAGATCACTCTACCCACTAAGCCTACTGTGCCTTCGTGATCTGCAAGGGCGTCTGACATGATGCGCTCCAGGGAGATGTTGAAAAGTGATGGAGATAGTAAGCATCCTTAATGCACGCCAATTGTTGTTCTGAACCAGTTCCCGATGGCGCTGTTGTGGAGAACTGTCTTGTGATACCGGCTTTTGATGACTTCAATAATGTTAAAGCTAATATTTTGCATTCTCATGGTGCCCACAGAACTGCATGCCAGACTCGGTCAAACACTTTCTTAAAGTCTACAATCGCATGATATAGATGTTTTTGGTGCTGAAGGTATTTCACGCAGATTATTCTGAGGTTGAAATTCTGTTCAGTGGTACTTCGCCCTGCCCTGAATCCTGCTTGTTCTTCAGCTATGATTTGTTCAGCTTGGGGTTTCAACCTGTTGAGTATTATTTTCAGGAGGACTTTGCTGGGATGGCTGATGAGGCTGATGGTGCCGTAGTTTTCACACTCCTGAATGTTATCCTTTTTGGGGAGGGTGATGACAAGCGATTGGGTCCCTCTATCCAAGACCTCTTGTTCTTCTGTATGCATATGCCAGACTTGCTTTGGATCCACACTCCTGAAGGTTATCCTTTTTGGGAAGGGTGATGACAAGCGACTGGGTCGTGGAGACCTTGCGCTGTTTAACACTTGTCAGCAGCTTCACAGTCTGGTAGGTCTTCTTGCTGTTGTCCTTGTTCAGATTATCTTCTTACTGGCATTGATTTTCTATTCAGTTCTTCTTTGCTGTGTGCATGCCTTCTTGGATGTCACTGTTGATTTTTCGGTAGGCACCAGCTCCCTGTGAGGTGTTCTTTTTCTTTTTTTATATCTCTTCGTTTGTCACATACGTCCAAAAGTTCAGATGTAATCCACGGTTTCTTCTTTGGGCGGTATCTGTCACAGCTGAGTTGAAGGCGGTGGTCATGGCGTTGACATCTACTTCACCAGCTCCCAAAATTAACAGTGGTGCAAATTTCCCTCCAATTGTGGCTTGGAATATTTCTGCCACCTCTGAGTCTTGCAGTTTGTCCAGGTCGAACTTCAGTCAGGTGCACTTTGCTTTGTTTACTCTCTTCAAGTGGAGCCGGAAAGACATCATCACGAGATTGTGGCCACTTCCTATGGAAAAGTGCGTGTCCTGCCAATGTTGACATTTGATCTTAAGTGTTTCTTAATCATGATGTAGTCGATCTGTTTGTGATTCTCCCCGCTGGGACTGTGCCAGGTCCACCGTCTGTATTTTTTGTGGGGAACAAGCATGTTTGCCAGTATCAGATTGTTGTATCTGGCAAACTCCAAGAGTCTCAGACCTCTGTCATTTGTTTCGTTGTTGCAATGGGGTCCACATGTGTCTCCCCAGTTGTGGTACGTATCTTGGCCAACTTTTACATTCCAGTCTCTTAGCACTGTGATTGTCTTTTCTCGGCACTTGAACAAGGACAACCTGTAGATGTTCATAGAAATTCTTGACTTCGCTGTCGTCATAGTTTGATGTTGGGGCGTAGGCCTGGATGACGGTGATGTTGAAAGGGGTTGCTCTCAGACGGATGGTAATGAATCTACTGGAGCCTGGGCGGCAATCCATGACAGTGGCTAGAATGTCTTTGTGGACCAAGAATCCAACGACGTGTTCGTGCCTGTCATCTCTCCCGCTGAAATAAAGCTTCGCTTTTGTCGGTCGTTGTTTCACCTAGGCCTTTCCAGCGCAGTTCGCTGATACCAAAAAATGTCCCATCGACAGTGGTCCAGCTTGTAAGCCAGTTCTTCTGATTTTCCCTCCGCATTTAGGGTTTTGACATTCTAGGTTCATATGGCGATGTTGTCACTCGTTCGGATCTAACTAATTTGTCCATCAGTAATCCACTTATCACCTCCGTTCTGACGGTCAACGGAAGGCGTGGTCCTTGGTGACCAGGGCGACGACCGATCCGATATGGATCCACGAGTACAGTGTGGTTCGCCATGACCCCGAGCATGTGGTCGTTGGACCTGTAGTAACGTCCGGTTTCGCCGCCCTGGCCGGTGACTTCTGTGTAGAAGACTTTCGCCCAGTGATGCCGTGCTGACATTACCCCTGTTAGTCGCCTCTTACGACATACCGGGAAACGTTGGGTCTATTATATTCAGTGCTCGAATCCACAGGACAATTATTCTGTATCCCGGCCAAGCCAGAAGCCAAGAAAACAAGCGTGGGAAAGCCACATTGGATATGATTTTATGCTTTACAGTTTTACCCTGAGAAAGCCATTTTATTTTTTTAACAAAAGTGTGGAAATTTGTATACTTGTTTGGTTTTATTTTCTTTGTCGTCTGATTCTATATTTAGTATCCAGCACCACCACTCTGGGTGCCATCTTCGAGCCTACGGGATGGTACGCCGTTCACCTCCTTAACGCGGATCAACTTGATTAATTCTCTCCCTTTTACTTATGTGCACGGACCCAGTGAGATGAGCTAAATACACTGGCCCCTTTCCCTACGGCACTTCTTTTTAAGATGGAAGATGCTAGCTGCAGCTGCTGCAACCGCCGCTGATTTCTAAACGGTACCGCTCTCCTAGCTTCTTCGGTCGGTTTTGTGTGAAGAAGTTGTGTCTCCCTGTATCTTACTCGAGGACACGAGTGTTGTTACTGTTTTTTTTGTTTGCTTGTTTTGTTGTTGTTGTTGTTGTTGTTGTTGTTGTTGTTGCTGTTGTTGTCGTTTTGTCGAGATTTGTGTAAAAGAGGCGTCATGTTGTTTTCTCTGTAGTGTGGTGGTCAGACTTGCCTTTGTGGAGTTGGTTTGTGTTGGGAGTGTGTTCTGGCGTGTCTTATCAGCCTTTTTTTGTGAAGATTTGCGCTGTGGCTGCTATGCTGTCTCATGAGGAAGTGTCCCCCAAAATTTCAACCTGCACAGTTGACCTGACTAGTAGTACGCAACCTCCAAACTCTAAACAATAATAATACAGGATGCTATATACGCGCCTTTCCCCAAATCAATCAGGCTCAAAGCGCGGCGATCTATACCAACATACACGCTCACCTGTCTCATCCACGCTCACACACACCAAATACACATCCATCACTCAAACAGGTGGTGTAAAGGCAGGGAGATCGCTATTAGAAGACGGAAAGAAAACCGAATTTTTATTTTTGAAATTTTTATATCGACTGCGTCCTGTACCATTATTGAAGGGAGGGAGGAAACCGGAGCGCCCGGAGAAAACCCTCGGTGACTTCAATAGTCTCGTATACCTAAGTCACATACGTTCGCCCCTTGCGGGAATCGAACCCGCGACCTTCGGCATAGGAAACCACAATCATAGTCTACAACTAAAATCCGAAATCGCAATATTCACACAATCATAATGATGGTAAGGATGGCTAACGAATGAAATTGAGACATGTTTCAAAAACCATTATGCACACTATAATAAGTAAGAGAGCGACACTCTGAAAGTTATGGTGTCGGATGCGTGTGTGCTTCTGCAGAAAATGGTCAACTTTGCACTACAGGTGTTCTGCCTCAAGACCTTTAGTAAAGGTTGGGATCTATCAGGTGCCCAGTTGTTCTCCTTTGACTCTTTGTTTAGTCGTAAAAAGTCAATAAAAATCCGAAGAAAAAATTCCGAAATCCGCAATGCACACAGTCGACGGTGATTGCTTTCACGGCTGCTAGTCCATGCAGGGAGAGATTGATCTTGCGATCACCTTTGGGCGTCATTCTTTTTTGTTTTCTCTCCCTCCCCCTCCCCCTCTTCCTCTCCCCTTCTTATTGCTTTAATCGCACCCTCCCTTCGGCCAGCTGACTGACCGGAAAGATTGGCTCGAGTTGCTAAAGGGTGCCCGCCCTGCAGCCCTCTACTTAAGCTTAGCGAGTAAGATTACGATCTGCAATGTTGGGGGTTTTCTTATTGTATATCGACAAAACCAATGTTGGGGCCTGTCTCATTGGACGAGGCTCACTCAGCAAGGAGTTTCTAATATGCACTGGAAATGCCACTTTCCTTTTGGGTTTAAAGCCCACAGTCAGAGTTGTAATTCCTATTAATGTATATCGTCAACTGAAATTCTTCCTCATTATATCTCATATATCATACTTCATATCTCGTATCTCATATATCATAACTCATATCTCGTACTTCATACTTAGTGGAAGACATGGAAAACGAGCGTAGCCTTTGCGAACACTATTCGGCCTTTTTTTTTTTTTTTTAATTGGTAATATATTTTGGTGTTTTTTACAGTATGTCGACAGTATATTAAATATTTTGGGGGATCAAGCTAAGAGTAAGTGCTACACATGAAGAAAGAGTATACAAAATCCAAAACCAGCTCAGCTCTTTTATTATTTTCCTATCTTATCCTATCCTATTTCGTAACTCTGAGGTCGTTGGGGCACCACAGATGATCGTTTAACCACTCCCTACAAGTCTCCATCTATCCTTCACTCTCTGAAAAAAGGCTCAGGGCCTGAAACGGAGATATGATGATGATGATGATGATGATGATGATGATGATGATGATGATGATGATGATGATGATGATGATGATGATGATGATGATTTTACCGAAGATTTTGCTTTCGGTCTGTCTTTTTATGTCGTTTTATTCCTAAAACACAAAAGATTTTGCATAACATAACTACCATCTTCTACTAAGTAACCTATAACGACAAAAGTCTCGGCTTTCCATAGCTCAAGCGTCAATGCATTTTTATGTCTTGGAAACTTATACAAGGGTCAAAAGCTTACTAGTTAAGTCGTAAAGTTATTTGTACAAAAGAACAATGTTAACGATTGGCTATAAAAGTAGATCTACGGTCCCTACAATGGTTTCCGACCGTGAGTAAGCTTTTACCTCTCAAACGGCAATGCACTTGTTTATACGTCTCCGAACTGTTGAGCGAAGGTCGAATCGTTTAGCCGTAGGTCATCGACACAGTAGTAAGTTTGGAAGACTTTTTGACTCGTATGCATAATAATGCGAGTCTAAGTACTCATACCACCACCATCCCCACCACCCTCTACCCCTAACCCCACCCCCTCCAAAAAAAACTCTTAGATTTGTGCAAATCTGTGCGAGATGAGTCCTAAATAGTTCAAATTTGAAATTAAAAAAAATTGCCTGTCCACCTTGCAGGTCCGAGGTGCGCCGGCTGTGTGTGCAAAACTTGCAAGCGGATTAATTTCTCAGAACCTATTTCACTTATCACAAACCAACTTGGTAAGATGGTGTATATCCATGAGACCTCATAAATGATCAGTGAATGAATGACTTCACTTCAAGGTCAAAGTTACAGGGCAACACAGGTTAGTCAAAAATGACAATTTTTCAACAATATGTAACTTTTTCCCTAAGTTATTCATATTGAGCTTATGATTCTTTCATGTTTAATAGATATCAATAAACACACATACTATGCACATTTGGTCAATCTTACTCCAAGGTCAAGGTCACTGTAACTGTCCAAAGTCAGTATAGGTACTTTTAAGTGACCATGACCCTAAACTATGAGAGATATGAAATTCAAACTTTTCTTTTTAGAGGTGATAGATTGTTCTTTCATAGGTTTTCCGTTTTTGCGTGATCTTGAAGGTCGAGGTCATTTTAGGTCGGGCGAAAACGTAAAAACATAGATCATCGTACAGTGGAATGGCTCTATTTAACCCATAGTGTGCAACCACATTGAGTTATTTAAACATGCACGAGCATTAGAGGTCGGGGTCATCCCAAGGTCAAAGTCACTAAAGGTCAAGGTCATTCTTAGGTAACCTTTTTGGGCATAATACTTTTGCTGGAGTTTATTTGATATGACATGAGTGTATTCGGAGCCGGAGGTCAAGGTCATCTCAAGGTCAAGAGCATAGAAAGATCAAAGTTGGTATTACTTTGTATTTTAATGCCCCTGTTTTTTTTATGGCCAGTCATTTTCATGTTTAAATATTGCAAGTTTTATAAGGAACATGTGAATTATATGGGCTTTGCCCTTCTAGTTTAAAGACTATGAAAGTCTAAGTCTTCGATCTTACAGCGAGTCTCCTCGTAGGTCACCAACACGGGAGAAGGTTCAAAAGGCTTTATATCAAACTAGTAGCAGCCTGGTCTAATGGTTAGTCATGACTCATCTACCCACTAAAGAACACTAGTTAAAATGATTTTTTTTGTTTCCCTCGGGGTAGAATCAAGATTCAGTTAAACGACTTGTTTCAAAATACAGAATTGTTAAAGTTATGGAAGGATAATAATAAGGCCGTGTGAAACTAACAACTGTAACAGAACGCCTTCATTGGAAATACTGAGTTATAGTTATTGGGGTGGGGTGGGTTTTGTTTTCCTACATAGAATTATAAGGTTTCATGTTAAGTTTACTTCAGCCGTAGGTCTTCCACGCAAAGAACTACAACAACATCGAACTTCCAAGTGGAACTAGAATCTCGTGCATGCAGCTCAGTCGTACGTCACCCACACACAAAGAAGCCTTTGGAAAGGACATTTGAGGAGAGCGTAAAACACAGTGACTGATTACACAAAGAGGTTTTATGTGTAGTGGGTACGGAGGGAGATTTGGGAGATGGAAACTTCGTACTATTCCTATCATAACTGGGGATTGGACAATTGGCAGAGGGGAGAGGGGGGGGGAGGGCTAGAAGCAGAGAAGCACTATTAAAAAATATTTAAAATACAAAGATATAAGGGATGGTGGTGGTGGTGGAGGAGAGGGAGGGGGTGGGATGGGGAAGTTAGAAAATAAATGCTTGTTATTATTTTCGTCATGAATGGTGGTTGCGGATTGATGGATGGATGAATAGAATGGGGAGGGAGATGAGTGGGAGTGAGGTGGAGTTGCAGAGAGCCAGAAAAACGGTGCTAAAATACCAAAAAAATGTTGTTAAATGTGATAGGTTTAGGGGGGGGGGTGGGTAGGCCGGGGTGGGATCCGGAGTTGATAAAAGCTCTATTATTTTCATTATTGATGCGTGGAGTTGGGGGAGGGAGAGAGATAGAGAGAGAGAAGGATTGATGGATGGATGAGAGGACAGAAGGGACGTTGGGAAATCATTAGTATCTCTCTCATAGGTGCAGATTGAGGTAGGGAGGGGAGGGGAGGGGAGGAGAAAAAAGGAGAGAGAGAGAGAGAGAGAAAGAGAGAGAGAGAAAGAGAGAGAGATAGAAGTATGGATGGATGAGAGGACACAAGGGACGTTGGGAAATCATTATTATCTCTCTAATAGGTGCAGATTGAGGTAGGGAGGGGAGGGGAGGAGAAAGAAGGAGAGAGAGAGAAGGATGGATGGATGAGAGGACAGTAGGGACGTTGGGAAATCATTATTATCTCTCTCATAGGTGCAGATTAAAGAAGGGGCGGGAGGAGAAAGGGAGAGAGATATTCTGTTGATTAAAAAACAAAATTAACAAACAAAACAAAGAAAGAAGCACTACTATTTCCAATCATGACTTTTCGAATGTTTTGAAACCCGACACAGTATTCCGGTATGTTCATCAACAAAGAGAAAAAAAAGCAAGGAAATAAAGATGGCAAATCATACAAATGTTTTTTCAGACACTCATACCGGTAATTGAGAACCAGAATATTCAGTATCATTAATAATTGTAGAGCTGACCCATCTGTTTTGCCCTAAAGAAACAAAATGAAACTATAGAATACAGACTACTATCTGTTTGCAAATCCCCCAAAGAATCTAAAACTGTTTCGTCAATTTTGAGATCCAGCGCAAAATATGTCCAACTGTGACTGGATTATTGGCCATGGATCATCGAAATCGTTTTAGCCGATCTTGAGATGTAGAGCAAACCGTGTTTAGCAAAGAATTTACCCCAGCGCCTTTGGCCTTTGCTTTAGAGCAAATTCGATGGCACGGGAAGCATACCATTACCACAGGTAATGTTTTCTTTGAAGTAATGGTGTCAGTGGTTCTTAAAATAGGGCGCGCAACGGACCGACCGACAGACAGACGGGACAGTTTGACAGACAGGCATGTGTCTCGTTCTAATTTCCATCTATTTTAAAGTATTTCTCGGTACGTCTGATAATACAAAAATACACATAAGAAAAAGGAGACGAAGAAAAAGGCAATGAATAGTCTCAAGGGAAATGAAACCAAGAAAATCCTCTGGAAACCTTTTTTATCCCTTAAAATCTTGAAGAAACGTTTTGCCACAGGAAATAAATATTTTTTTTTATAATCCCGCGTCTCTCTTTTTATTATACTGTCCTTCAGGAAATGGGCTAGGGTCTTCTATTAACGTCATCTATCTTGCACCTTTATCCTCGTCTATCTTTGTATTGTACTCTCCTTCAGGAAAATTAGCTAGTCTTCTATTAACGTCGTCCTCTACCTTGCAACTTTATATTGTTTAAGAAGAAAAATCGAGAGGGATGGAGAGGAAGGAAGACGAAGTAAAAAAAGAGAGACGGACAAATAGACAGATAGACAGACAAATAGACAGATAGACAAACAGACTGAGGATCACATCATTAGCGGTGAGGAAGAGGAAGAAGCATTTGGAAGCATGATCAGAGGTGAAAGCGACGGCTGCAGGGCAATTGAAAGGTTGAATGTTGGACCACGACTTTCCTGGCAGGCGATTTTTGGAAGTCCCAAAGTTGAAGAAAAATAACATGATCCTGGTGCACAAGCAAGCGCCCCTACCCGTTCGGACGAGAGTATAAGCCGAGGTCTAGTGTGAACATACCCGCACGCATTCCGTGGCGCGGGCTTTGAAGTTCCTGACGCTTGTGTTCTAGACGGGTGAGTGTGCCAGCCACCTAAATACGCCTAGCAAGCACTAGGCATTTTCTACCCCATCCCCGGCCTCCGGCGGCTTGCGTCAGAACCAGTATTATCTAGCGCCTTGAACAGCTCTTGAGCTGAAAAAGCGCTATATAAAAACGTGAACATTAAGTATAATCGGGGAGACAGCGTAAAAAGCAAGCTTCACATGAAAATGAAAACATGCTCGTATTAAGTGTAGCCACACAAATAATATCGTGAGATTCGGAAAGGACCGATGTACAAATAGAAACAAAATTACACGCTTTAAGAAGTGGGAGGAGAAGAAGACGAAGAAGAAGAAGAAGAAGAAGAAGACGAAGAAGAAGAAGAAGAAGAAGAAGAAGAAGAAGAAGAAGAAGAAGAAGAAGAAGAAGAAGAAGAAGAAGAAGAAGAAGAAGAAGAAGAAGAAGAAGAAGCTCGAAGATGAAGAAGAAGGCTTTGACAGGATGGAAAACATCCTTTGGTTTTTTACCCAAACGTTTGGATCCTGACCCAATCTCTTGCTGCGATTAAAAAAAGGCATGTAAGAGAAAGAAGAAGAAGATAGTAAGGGACGAGGAAAGAATAAGAAAAGCATGAAGAAGAAGGAGACTGGGACAGGAAGAAGAAAAGCGAAAAGTATTAAACATTAGAAGAACAAGAACAAGAAGTAAATCAACAACAGCAATAATAACAAGGACGACGGCGACGGTTATCAGGTTTTGTTTAACGGCTCATCTGAAAAATTCGTATACTGTGAAGACCCGTTACACCCAATTTACGAACCCTAAACAATCATACAAAGCCTCCCGAAAAAGATGGTGTAGCCTTCTGACAAAAAAGAAGAACACTAGACACGAGAAGAAGAAAAAGTACAGTATAAAACTCGATTTCAGCAACATGTTGTTTTACGGCTTTCGAGAGGCCGAGTGGGAATAAGAAATGTTTTAATCTTCCAATCGATGTGCCACCATGCATTTTGCAAACGGACTTCTTCCTTTTCTTGTTTCTCCTCCTCCGCAGTGGGGCCGGGTAGCTCAGTTGGTAGAGCGGCTTACTAGTAACCGAAAGGTACCTGGTTCGAATACCGGATTGGCCAATGTGTGACCATATTATTTTCCCCTTACCATCAACTGGTTCGCTGGTGTCAGAATAATGGGACCAGTAGTCGCCTATACGCTCCGGTGTCGTGTGACTATAATCTACAATTACCATATCCTCCTCCTCTGCATCCACCTCCTCTTTCTCATCGTTGGTGTTGTTGCCCTTCTTCTTCTTCTTCTTCTTCTTCTAATAAAGTCGCAAATGACTTTCTCTCCTCCTCCTTCTTCTTCTTCTTCTTCTTCTTCTTCTTCTTCTTCTTCTTCTTCTTCTTCTTCTTCTTCTTCTTCTTCTTCTTCTTCTTCTTCTTCTTCTTCTTCTTCTTCTTCTTCTTCTTCTTCTTCTTCTATAATTTCGATGAAGAAGGCGTAAATAAAACAACCAACTAAAAAACAACCAACCAACCAACTGTCTTCTTCTTCTTCGTCTTCTTCTTCGCCTTCTTCTATAATTTCGATGAAGAAGGCGTAAATAAAACAACCAACTAAAAAACAACCAACCAACCAACTGTCTTCTTCTTCTCCTTCGCTATCTCTTCTAACTTCATCTTCTCAACCTTCTTGTTCTTTTTCGACTTGTTCTTGTATTTTTCCTGAAGCAATCTTCATGGAAATGATGCGCCGCGCTTCATTAATTCATATAGATAGATAGACAGATAGACAGACAGATAGAAAGTTAGAAAGAAAGAAAGAAAGAAAGAAAGAAAGAAAGAAAGAAAGAAAGAAAGAAAGAAAGAATATAAAAAAAGAAAAATAGAAAGAAAGATAGACTAGAATAGAAAGAATAACGTTGACGAAAGCACCCGATACACATTGGTCAAAGGCTACTAGAAGCATACTGTAGTAGTCGCCTCAACAGGCCATAAAGCATGCTCTCATGCTTCAGAGCACTGCTTCCTATACGCTTAAAGCCCTAGGAGCATTGACCAATGAACTCATGAAAATAGAAAACGTAAATTTCGTCTCCTCTAGGGGACGAATTAGGTCAAACTGTATTTGTTTCGAGGTCAACTGTCTTTTACGAACCGTTTGAGAATGTTTTTGAACCGTTTGTTGACGCCGGATAGTGTCCTCACTTGGTTTCACACAATTTAAGAATCCAACAAGGCAAATGGGTTTTTGAGACGGAAAGAGCGGCATGTTGTAGAGCAACATTCTGTATATATTTACAGTGAAATTGCGCTTTTTCCGTCACTATAGAGCTTGAAGAATATAGGAAGCAGTGCTCTGAAGCACGAGAGCATGCTTTATTGCCTGTTGAGGCGACTACCAAAGCATGCTTCTGGTAGCCTTCGACCAATGTGTACCGGGTGACGAAAGGAGGATCGATCCAACGTTTAGATCCAGAGCTGTAAAGCTCGGAAACTACTATTTTTGGCTTTGGGCGTCCAGCGTGTCCAGCGTGTCCAGCGTCTGTCTAATGTCCGTCCGTCCGTCCGGCGTCTGGAGGTGAGATTTGCGCACTTTTCTCTGATACTAATGGACGGATTTCTTCGAAACTTGGTATTTACCTAGGAAATAGTGAACCCTACAAGATGACAAAAAACATTATGCGTGTTGGGTGTTGGTGATCGTGATAGTGAATTATGCATCCTGGCGATTAATTTTTTGTTGTTTGTTTGTTTGTTTGCTTTTTTTAAATCCTATTTTCTCCCAAACTACTGGAGGGCTTTGGTTCCAGTTTGGTATGTACTTAGACTACACATGTGCCTCTAAGGTAAAACCAAACTTATGCAAATCGAGGGATGTAATCATCGTAACGTTATTTTTTTTAAAAGGAAAATGTTTTCAAACTGTTTTAGACTTCGTATATAATTAGAGCACTCGCTACTGTGTCGCAAGTTAAGCATCGTCCAGTGCGGTTAGCACTTGGATGGGTGACCGCCAAGCGTGAAGCGACAACTAACAACGCCCCCAGTTGACTCAACTGTGACTGAGTACCTACTCTCTTAAGGGTGGGGAAGGTAAAAGCAGCGAGGGAGAGAGATGGGCATCACCCTCATTACGCTGGGCCAAAATAGGTGTGATCTCCAACATCACGCTCCCCCACGGCCACAAGGCTATGGGACTACCTTTACCATTTTTTACTTATATAATTAGAGTGTTCAGATATGTTTAGCCTTAAACAAAACTATGGTATATTGAATGTTTTAGTTGTGATCTGCCCTTCTTTAACCGTGACTACAAGTCAAGCAGGTCCATTTGTATGTATGTAGTAATAGAATGACAGCTGTAATAGATGTATAAACGCAATTATCACAACACAATACCACATCACAAAAACCATCGGCGATTTTGGGGACAATACTAGAAAATGCGGACTCGACCTCACAGACTCAGCCCATCTCAGCTCAATTTAATTCAACAAATCTGTATTACTGTTTACAAGGAATTATGACATGCATTTAAACATTACTTTAAATAAAGGACATTAAAACAGAAATTGCAAATAATGTACTTTTAAAAGTTACCAAAAAATTAATATAAGCTTTTACAACATGTTGAATAAGTTGTGGAATAGTATCACACATCAAAGATTAGTCTTAATAATTGATATACACCTGTGCTCAGGGATTATGTTGGCTGTGAACATTGGCCGTCGTACTGCTACTATTAGTCCTGTGGTTATTTCAGTGCATAGGAGATGTAATGTTTAGATATATGGTTGACTGACGTGACGAGTCGACGTGAAGGCTTTGGTTACGATAGGTTGTTGGTTGGTCCTATCTCCTCTTGGTCTGGATGGCGTGGCTGCCATGTGTTCATCGAGAAAGCAACTTGAATCTTATTCGTAAGTGTAAGCAGCTCTTTGCAGGCAGCAAAACACTCGTCGTGGTTGGGAAGGACAGAGTGAGGCTAAGTGTAATTGGCACCTATTGGAAGCGGCTCTCCAGGGATGTGCAAGAAAGCGCGGAGGCTGACGACAACATCACGTGGTCTACAGTGTATTCGAGACTGACGCTAACCGCACCCGCTCTTCAATGAGAGCAAGCATCTCGTCAGTCTCGGCTACGCGTGTAGGATCACGCGTTGGACGCCCAATCCATCAGCTCCTGCTCAGGAAAGGAAGAAAGGAATTAAGCAAATGGGAAACTAACGACGCACCCAGTTACCGCCACCTCCCGTCCTGAAATGACGACTGGACTGGGAAGCGTGGCCTATATGGCCCAGTGGTAGACTGCTCACTCGCCTGTGCAAGGGAGTCTAGGTTCACATCTCAGTGCTCACTGCGTAGATGAGACTCGCCGAGGGTTAAGCTCGCCCCTCCTACAGTCTCTGCAGCTGGGTACAGGATTTAAAGGTTTAGTTATAATTCTGATTTATGTTCTTTTCATTATTTTTATTATTGCTTTACCCTCCGCGAGTCTCGGCTACTTGACTTTGGTACGAAGTTCCAAAGAATGACAGCTTCTTTTGAAGTCATTCAGCCCGGAGGCCACTTTCACAGTCCAGAACACGCAGTCTCCGACTAATCACAGTTTTCGTTGGGATGTGTGTGTGTGTGTGTGTGTGTCGAGTCGAGTGTGTGTGTGTCGAAAGATAGGTTCGTTTGAAGCCGCCCACGTGGTTTTCAACCAGGGCATTCACAAAAACACAGAGACTGTGCCCTACCAGCTTGTCACATTTCGTTTTTCAATTTTCTCTTCACTTTCTTATATTGTTTCTTTTGATGTATTACAAAGTAATAAGTCCAAGATTTGAAGTTCGCTGAAACCCATTAAGCAGTTCTCTTTGATAGCAAAGACACCACTGTGGAGACGCTCACTCCAAATATACGTACCCAGACGGTTGTTACGCCCGATTTTGTACCCAGAAGGCGAAAGCGATGTGCACGTGACGTTATTAAGGGATCCAATGCCTTTTTAATTCTGCGTACACGCTTATTTGACAGCTTTCACCTCAATAATGTGAACTAATACGTTCTTTTATGATCATATTGTCTACTCGGGGAAAAACGTTTCCAAAAAATAATCCCATACCCATTTTAAGGTCCATCTGCCCTGCACCTTTCTTCCGCGGGCAGGGTCTACGCGCTTTTAGTATAGAATGTACTGTTCATGCCACACCCAAGCGATCATCGCGCAAAGCAGCAGATTGCCGCTAATTGCTGGTTTTGACCGGTGTACTCTGGTCTCCCAGCTGCACATTTGTCCTCGATTAGGCACTAATAACCTCCACGACATCCGAAGTTTTCCTAAACGCCGATTGTTAAGTGCAATGGTGGAGACAATTAAAGGTTAAAGTGGATCTCACTTATATTTTTGAAGCAAATTTAACTGTAGTAACGTTTGTAGTAAGACCTGTCAGTGCTATGATGGCCGACCGCCATCTCTATAACGCCGTTAACGAGACCCGCATGTGAGCGCCTGTGGTGAAACGCTAAATCGTAAGTTAAAAAGGCAAAACGGGTTTTCCCGTTTGTGACGTAGAAAAGAAGTGTGCTGTCTGTGGGTGTGGAATTTCATCCAGCCACTAGATAATTATGGTAATAGCATGCACTGACAGCCATTACAAAAGGCAAAGGATTCATTTCTGTCAAGACCACCAGTGATTTTTTAGGGTTTGTAACGTAAACGTGGAAATTCGGTTTTTTTCCGTTGCGTTTTCAATCGCACTCGGCAGTCTTCGGAAACGTGAACTTTGCTTGTGGTGTACGGTGGCCGGAGTGCGGTTCTATGTGTTTGGACTATTGTTGGGGTATACACTGGAATCCACAAAAGGTGTTTAAGACGGGCTAGAACCCCTTTAAGCCCATTATGAGTGTTGGGGATGAATAGTGTAATGACACAGACAGTAGGAGCACATTTGTTTTGTATTTCTTCGGGAATAAGCCCCCACGTGATCGTGCCATGTCGGCAATTAAGTGCGAAGCGGGTTATCAAAATGGATGGCGTGTTTTTTATCTACGAAGAAATAAAAAGAAATTATATTCAGCCAGCTTTTGATCGGTTACGCTTTAAAGGCGCCATCTTTGCTTGCTTGAGCCAGTTTAGCTCGGGCCATTGGAGCTAGCTCGGTTCATCACTCGGATCTCCCCGTGGGAATACCGGGGATCTTTTAGTATAAATAGCTCCCCCACTTTCAAATTTCCTCACAGTTGGTAAGAGCGTCTTGCTAGTAACCGAAAGGTCGCTGGTTCGAATCCCGGATTGGTCAACGTGTGATCATATTATTTTCCCCTTTACCAACAGCTGGCCCGATGGTGTCAGTGTAAATCGGTCCAGTAGTCACCTATATGCGAAAGTGTCGTGTGACAATAATCAAACAACAAATTTCCTCTTTTCTATTACTCCTTGTATTTCTGTCTTAGCTTTTCTTTTCTGTTGTCTACAGTATTCACTCTTTTAATATGTCAGTCACCTACATGTTTCTTGAAAACTATCCCCAAACTCCTCATTTGTATATGGAGTCTGTTGGGTCAGCTTGGAGATATTGAACGCTTTCTGCCAAATGGTCACTAGAGTATTATTATTTAGCAATGTAGGCATGTTATATGTATGTGCTTTGTTAATATTTTATAATGACGTTTATTTTCAGTTGTGTGTTTTTATAAACGGAGGTTCGATAAATTGAAGTAAAGCTTCAGCGTCCTTTGCATGGGAGACCTTTATTGTAAAGTAACCGGCTGGTGGAGTGCCTTCAGTATTACCATTAGGGTTGTTTCAGCAGATCTTTTCTGCGGATCAAGGGTGAGTGAGTCCTCTTTCAACCAAGTTGTGGTCCTGATTTGGATCTTTGCAGTCCGCTGGACCATATAAATATGACTAACTAACTAATAAAATCACTCGGTTCATCGCCCGATTCTATAGCGCGGAGGTAAAACAAGTGCAATGTAGGATCTATTATATATTGACTTGTACAGTATATTATGTTTTTTAAAGCAAATGTAGTGTTACAAAAATAGCCTTTTACCAAGCCGCAGTATTATTCTATTCGCCTAGGGATTTAATGAAAAAGACAGTAATTTAAGCCAGGGCGGTTGAAACGTAAGTCCCTGTTCACAGTTGCTTGTAACTTTTTTCAGTAGCACTGCATTTGCATGAATCAACAGGTATTGGGATCCTTACCGTAGTAGAATTTTAACTGCCGATTATGATTTTACTTTACAGCGACGTGAGCATCCCATAATGGCTAATCGCCCGACACTGCGTGAGCGAGTTCATATGGCAAAAGACGTGAGACAATTGCAGTTATGTTTCTTAGCAGTTGTTTACATCTCACAGCTACATCAAGGTCAAACTTTTATACTGGGATTATCTCTCTTCCTGATTTCGATCATGTATACCGTTTCAGCGGTTATTCTCGATATGCCGTACTTTGTTTTGACCTCCGTGGATCTGTAAAAAGGGCGGGTCAAAACAGTCCGTTACACCAACCAGCAATCTGATGATGGGGTGTATGTATGATAAGCCTGTGTATGGAGGTCAGGAGTACTCCTGCCTGTAATTCTACCCAATGCTGACAGTTCATGATAGCTTCCTTTATGTCTGACAGTGTCTGCTGCGGGGTGGGAGTGAGGAAAGGGGAAAGAGGAAAAATGGGAGGGAGTGAAGAGAGAGAGAGATAGAGAGAGATGAAGAGAAAGAGAGAGAGAGATGGGGTGTATGTATGATAAGGGGAAAAGAGAGAAATTGGAGGGAGTGAAGAGAGAGATAGAGATGGAGAGAGAGAGATGAAGAAAGAGAGATGGGGATGTAGAAAGGAGAGGTGAAGAGAGCGAGAGAGAGAGGGAGGAAGAAAGAGAGAGAGGGTTGATGAGGGAGAAACAGGGTTAGGCCTGTAATTCTCCGGTAAACCTGTCATCGCATAATATTATTTATCCTTAAATATGATGTGTGTTTTATTTTTTACGATGTTTAGCTGTTTATCTCATATAATGTTTTACCACACTGTTTAAATATTTATCCTTGCGAGAGTATGTGGGTAGGCCGGGTGTGTCTGCGTGCCAGCGCTTAGAGCAAGCTTTAAGTTTGGTTTTGCACTATAAAAAATAAATTAATAATAATAATAATAATAATAATACAGGATGCTATGTACGCGCTTTTCCCAAAGGCTCAAAGCGCGGCGATCTATACCAACATACACGCTCACCTGTCTCATTTACCCTCACACACACCAAATACACATACATCACTCAAACAGGTGGTGTAAAGGCAGGGAGATCGCTATTAGAAGACGGAAGAAAATCGAATTTTTATTTTTGAAATTTTTATATTGACTGCATCCTGTACCATTATTGAAGGGAGGGAGGAAACCGGAGTGCCCGGAGAAAACCCTCGGTGACCTCAATAGTCTCGTACCTAAGTCACATACGTTCGCCCCTTGCGGGAATCGAACCCGCGACCTTCGGCATAGGAAACCGGCGACTTATCCACTGCGCCACGAGGCCACCCCCATTATTATTATTATTATTATTATTATTATTATTATTATTATTATTATTATTATTATTATTATTATCATCATCATCATCATCATCATCATCATCATCATCATCATCATCATCATCATCATCATCATCATCATCATCATCATCATCAGTATTAATGTAGTCGTCTTCTTGTCAGCTAGCTGCACATCATCAGTATGAATGTAGTCGTCTTCTTGTCAGCTAGCTGCAACAGAATGAGGTGAAGAAAAATGGTGACGAGATTCGGAAGGATGAGGGATTGAAGAGAGAGAGAGAGAGAGAGAGAGAGAGAGAGAGAGAGAGAGAGAGAGAGAGAGAGAGAGAGAGAGAGAGAGAGAGAGAGAGAGAGAGAGAGAGAGAGAGAGAGAGAGAGAGAGAGAGAGAGAGAGAGAGAGAGAGAGAGAGAGAGAGAGAGAGAGAGAGAGAGAGAGAGAGAGAGAGAGAGAGAGAGAGAGAGAGAGAGAGAGAGAGAGAGAGAGAGAGAGAGAGAGAGAGAGAGAGAGAGAGAGAGAGAGAGAGAGAGAGAGAGAGAGAGAGAGAGAGAGAGAGAGAGAGAGAGAGAGAGAGAGAGAGAGAGAGAGAGAGAGAGAGAGAGAGAGAGAAGAGAGAGAGAGAGAGAGAGAGAGAGAGAGAGAGAGAGAGAGAGAGAGAGAGAGAGAGAGAGACAGGGATAGACTGACAAACTGCTGTATATAAAGCAGTACTTTAGCCTTCTTTGTTTAACATGCCAAAGCGGACAGTTCTTGAAATGCCTAAAGGTTTTGGCACGAGAAAGAGGGAATAGGGAAGAGAGAGGGGTGGGTAAGAAACGGGAGAGGAAAGATTAATAAGGGGGTGGGGAAGATGGGATGATAAAAAGGAATATAGAGAGAATGAGACTGACGTCCCCTATACGCTTCTGTGTCCGGAGACATTAATCTACTCAACAACAATGAGACTGTGGATGACACGCTAGAGTGCTTCTGTCTGTAATTCTACCCAATGCTGGAATGCGCTGTCATCGTGCTCTCCTGTATGCCTGACAGCAGAAGGGTGGAAGTGGTTTAGAGCAGAGAGTCCTAAGTCAGTCTTGTGTCATCCGATTGTTGGGTGTTTTAATTAGAAAGCGGTGCTATTTTGATCGGGTTACTCGGGATAAATGTGTAGATCTAAAAGCAGTGTATTTTATTTATTTTTGTTTATAACGATGTCGTTCTTGAATACGCTTTCCATCTCGAGATCCGCTTAAGGCGCTGGTCGATACATGTTACTCAAACTGCCACTTGCTACAGTAGGCGCGTCGTCTAACGCCCAAGACAACTGAGTTCAATCCTGTTCAATCAAATCGTAGTCTACTTCTCTTCGCAATAAAGAATCTGAATCTGAACGCCTGTCGTCGAAGTTTCTGAGTAAAGTGGACTTTTACAGTAAGGCCGCAACATTACACCAGATTGGAACGCAGTGGAGCCAGGCTGCACAGAGCATGCTAAAATAGAGTGGATGTTTGGCAATACAAGACCTCCGACGGTCTATAAATTGATCTGGGCATTGGCGTAGGGCAAGCTGATAATCCCAGTGCATGTTGGGAAAACATCGTATGATAATAATGGAAGTTCAAATGAGGAAAAGATCGCTGGGTTCTTGTTGTGGAGATTGCATAATATTGATATGTGGCGCAGCAGCGCTGTGGTTAAAGCGCAAGCTCTTGCACTCTCAAAGTAGTTAAGCAACCATCAGCTCGACGATTAGCCTAACGTGGATGGATGACTGATGAAAGTGCAGCGGAACGGAGCAGCGCAAATGTGTTTTGGATTGATTGAAGGGTTGCGACATAGCGCCTTTTGGCCTGTCCTAATTGAAAGGTTCGTGGAGGTTCAAACCCTCATTTTCGAGGTTCTGAGATCCCTTTTGGACAAAAAAGGTCCAGGGACCTTGGTTCGGGATCTCAGAACCTCGAAAGAAACCTTTCGAACCTCCCCGAACCTTCTACGAACTTTCCAAGTAAGACAAGCCATTACCGGTTCAGAGAGTTAGTCAAGGCGCTGACAGAAAACAGAATATAACTGTCAAGTCTCCCAAGACCTCAGTTTGCTATATGAAAGTGATATGAAGCCCATTACCCACCCTTTTCCCCTTCCTGATGTTTGCATCCCTTGTGCTCGTCTGTGTTTTATACTGAGTTGTTTCCCCTTTGGTGTGATTGTGGTATTTTAGTAACTGATATCGTGTTAATACTTTCCTGCGCTATATTTCTGATATTGTATTTTTATGAATTTATTAATAAGGAAGTTTGTTTTTATGTTTTTATTATGACATACATGTGTGATACGACTGTATAAGGTGTGTATGTGTATGAGTGTAAGTAAGAAAAACTTATGAATCTCTAAATTTAATTTTTTTTAAAATGTAAGTGTTAGTTTTCAATTCTCAATTTCAATTCTTTTATTTAACGTCTCTTCACTTGCTGAGTGATATTAGACCAAAACACTTTCTCTCGCACAGACAAACAAACACAAAGGTCCATAAACAATAAAATAAATAAATAAAATTCTATAACAATTTGTTGATCAGAGATTCACTAATAGTCGTAGCAACGTCAACTATTACATGATGATGTAATATAGAATCTAATGGTTTGTCGTTGTCAATCACTATTTGTTTTTCCTTATATGTATTAAGCAACACAGGACACTGTCGTACAATGTGTTCCACAGATAATCTTTGTGAGCAAACACACAAAATATTCTTAGAAAACTTGGTATTCCACGAATTCACCCTCAATTTGTGAATAATCCTACTTATGTGTCTTGAACAAATAAAGTCTGGAGCTCCACAATTTAAAGCTGAACGCATGTAATTTTCAATTAAAGATATCATTTCATGAGCAGAGAGCTCAAGTTCAGGATGCTGAAAGATGCATTTAATTTTCTGTGCTCCGTTCTTGGCTAGAATGTCTACTTTTTCGTTCCAGAAGATACCACAGTGGGATGGAACCCAACAGAAATAGACATCAGTTCCTCTTGTCCGCAAAATATGAATTAATGCTTTAATTTCAAATAAATGATCAGAACGATTCTTACAATGCCACGTTTGCAATGAATGAAGAACAGCTTTGGAATCAACACATAAATAAAATTTGGAAAAACGTAATAGGATAATCAGAAATATATTGCAATGCCTTTAGTATGGCAAACAACTCTGCTGTAAATATTGAGACATTTTTACCAATATAAAAAGATTTCTCAAATTTTAAATCAGGTATAACAATACCAGCACCAGCTTCAGACGATTCTAAAACAGATCCATCTGTATAAGTGTTAGTTTTTTTAAGAATTGTCGTTTATTTTGCATGCATTTATTTATTCAAATGCGAATGCAGACGGCTGTGCATAATTCCTTTGATGGTAATAAAGATTTGTTGAATTGAATTGAACTGAATTAGCCTTCGTCTTATCATCAATATGAAGAAAGACGTTAATAAAACAACCAACCAACGAGTAGCCTTATTAGGCCTTGAACAGACCGATCCGAGGAGTACTAGATGACTGCATGCAAAACAACAATTGCACCAGTTTTCTATGCCCGATTAACACGTAACCCTATATGAGCAAAAGTTATATGGAAATCTTGTAACTTATCATGAACAGGCCGACCTTGGTGACTGCCTCTAAATAGTAAATCCAATTAAGAGTTTTCTATGCCTACTTAATGAAAAACCCTATTCCTGGCAACGGACTGTTGCATAATAATGGAAGCAATCTGGGCATTCGACGATATCCCACACTGAACACCGGGCGGAGTTTTATCGAAGAATCCATGCTTTAGGACAGGATTGGAGTAATAAAAAAGCACACCATCTATTACCATGCAGATCACAATATATGCAAAATCGGCCAAAAGCGAAATCGGAGACCCCATGCCAAACCAGTAAACCTATTATATAGGAAAGCTTCGAAGTAATAGAAAAGCACCTAGTTACCGTCAGCGGGAAAAGTCCTTTACGAAATCGGAACAAAACCATGATGCATGCGAAACCGGAGAACCCATGAGATAAACCCGAATCGAGTAAATAGCCAAAACGGTTGGTCACCGAATGCGTAATGATGCCTTTGATGTGAACGAACCGAAATAGGCAAAGGAACCAATGCACAATAAGGCGAATCAATCATTGGTAAGAGCAGTTGGAACGCTAGACGAGAGTAAGACAGAATAGTTGAATAATACGTCACCGGTTGATCACAGGGAAGGACAGAGTGTGAAAACGATGGTTTGCTGGGAAGATGGGAGGGATGAGGATATGGATGACATTCGGAGAGACAGACAGACAGATAAGCGGGGTAGGGGGTTTGCCAATAAAATAAAGATTTTTTTTCTTCATATATTTCACTGTTTTATCAAACGCTCCAATCTTTGAATAGAGCGTGATTCCGAGTTGTCGCATAATACTAGAGTTTTGTTGTTGTACTTTGGGGTTCGAAACGAGGTTTTTCTCAACATCGCTGAAGCCTGGATGACAAATAAAAAGATTTAGGGAGATAAAGCACATCAGATTAAAAGTTTCTCTATACTTGGATTTGTGTCCTTTATAGCAGTAAAAAATAGCATTCTGAAAAAAAGAGCCCTCTCTCTTGATCTTTGAATGGGGCTTGGTTGCGTGTTACCGCACAGCACTGTCTGACTCGTTGGCTCTTCTAGAGGTATAGAATCAAGTTTTCCTATTGCCTGAAAGTGTATTATTTCCTTGGACAGAGTCGCCATCAAAAACGGCCATAGGATCTTCTTTTTCTATGATGTGCCGCTGCTGTCTTTTCATAAGCTGATAAGAAAAGAACAACCCTAATTCAGTCTATAATGTTTTACCTCAATAGCGCGCAACTCTATGCAGGAACGGACGTGCTCGAGAAAAATAATCATCATTTTTGCCGAGCGGTTTGTAAGAAAACATTGAGCACAGTGCCGCTATCTTTAGGTTGCAGAACCTGCTTGTTACGCAGAGATTGAGACTGCAACAAGTTTATGAGTAAAACCTGGAACAGAGTTAACGCTTACAACACTATTTGAACTGGAACAATAGATATTGTTTTAGGCCCGTACAAGGTATCATCACGGCTGTAGTTTTTCTACAGCCGAGCTCGGTCAGGCAGTGGCAGGCGACGGCCATTATGAGCTGCTCTCATCACTGTGAGATGTAACTCCAAGAACTGCAAACATATTGTTTCCTGGGGTGGGTTGGTGGGGGGGGTGGGGGGGGCGGGTGTGTGAGGATTTTGAAGGAAAAGCTAGGTGTATTTGTGTTGCCTTAGCAGGTAGCGACAGTGGCCTGCACCTGCCCAGGTTGGCGTGTGCAACAATTGCATAGTGTTGCGGAAAACAATAAAGGCGTGAGAAGGAAACCAAGGGGCAGGACCTAACACCCTCCCTTGATACAAACAGGCCACTTCTGCCTCTCTCTGGTCACTTGACTGTGAAACGCCGCCATTTGCCACTGGCTCTTTCAGAATAGAAATGTCCACGCCATGCTGATTTAACAAAAAAAGAAGCATTTTACAGTGTGGAAAATGTTCATCACCTAAATTTAAGCGGGGAATTGCAACGCTGTATTTCTTCTTCTTCTTCTTCTTCTTCTTCTTCTTCTTCTGGTGCTGCTGCTGTAGAAAGGGGTTCTTTTAACTCCAAACGAGAATGGACAGTTCTACTTCGAAACAAAGGCTATTTTTGCTTCTCCCGCGTCACTTGACTGTGAAACGCCGGTGACCGGTATTCTAACGTCGCCCACTTACATGGAAGTTGGGGAATTTCCTCGTCTTGCGATCTTAAATGCTGGATGGTCAGTTCTTCTTCTTCTTCTTCTTCTTCTTCTTCTTCTTCTTCTTCTTCTTCTTCTTCTTCTTCTTCTTCTTCTTCTTCTTCTTCTTCTTCTTCTTCTTCTTCTTCTGTCGTCGTCCATTTGCATAGGAATATTGAGATTTTACGTCAGGCGATTCTTCAGTGCAAGTGAATTCTGATTATTAATGAGGAATGGACAGTGTGGTCTTCTTGTGCTTCTTCCCTCTTGCCCGCTTGCTCGAATCATAATATCCGCATGATGTGATATATCACGTTCTATGTTCAGGATGGACGGGAGTTTTGTTTTCTTTGCTTCAGAAAGACTTCCACCCCCACCCCCCCACTTTCCTCTTTCTGTCTCTCTATCTGTCTGTCTCTCTATCTCTCTATCTGTCTGTCTCTCTATCTCTCTATCTGTCTGTCTGTCTCTCTCTCTCTCTCTCTCTCTCTCTCTCTCTCTCTCTCTCTCTCTCTCTCTCTCTCTCTCTCTCTCTCTCTCTCTCTCTCTCTGCCTCTTGATTAAAATTGTAAGAATTTCTACATCATACGATTAGATCATTTCTTCTTATTCTAACTTCAGATTATACATTTTCTGTGGAAGCGTGTTTTTTTTTCCACCTTCTGTTTGTTTGTTTTTAAAATGCGGAATGGACACGTCTTCGTGTTGCAACTGACTTGTGTTCCTGTGGAGCTGATCTTTCTTATTCTAAAGGAGGAACGGATAGTGTTCTTGTTCTTGTTCTTGTTCTTGTTCTTCTTGTTCTTCTTCTTCTTCTTCGTGATTTGGTATTCACATTCTTTTTGCGGAACGAACAATTTTAGCTCTGTTGCTTTATTTATCTCCCCCTTCCTCCTCCTCCTCCTTCTCCTTCTTCTTCTTCCGGTCAAATTCTAAGGCGAGGTTGCGCTTTTATGTTACGTTTTCTGCGTCATTTAATATCCTTTTTCTTGGCTCGCCTGACTCTACAGGTTCACGTGACCGTGCAGTGACCCAAGCCCACACGCTTCGCCTTTTTTTTTGCTGCCGTTGACTGTGTAACACCGGCCGTTCAATCGTCTGCACAGTTTATTTATGCATCCAAGGGAGACAGCTTTATGACCTGGCATCAAGAAAAGAATAGGATACTTAAGTTATAAGTAGTAATAGACGTGTAAGTTAAGTCTACTTATTCGTCCCTCGTACTTGTTCATAAAATTGTATATACTCTTTTACAGAGTGTATTTAGTTTTGAGAAGTTTTTCGCTCTATTCCTCCGCCGCATTTTATTCATGTTACTATTTTTCCCCCCTAAACATTTTGTATTGGGGTCTTTCGATATTTATTTTGTTTCATTTTTTATTTCATTTATTTTATTATTTTTTAGTATTATTTATTTTATTTTATTTTATTTATTTATTTTTTATTTTATTAATTTTTTTTGTGGGGAGAGGAGGGGTGAGTAATATTTATTGTGGATGTTATTTGCTTGTTTGTTTGTGTCTTATTTAGATGTTCTTCTGCTCTTTCTGCCAATTTGATTTAGACAACCATCTTTTGTTCGTGTTCTGCTGATTTTTGTGTGCATCTCTTTGTTTTCTTATTCTTAAAAAAAATAAATAAATTGAGGTCTTTGTCTTCTGCATATTTTATGTAAATTTTATTTGCTTGCTTTCTCGCGTCCTATTTAGACGTTCTCCGCCTTTCCTGCCCATACATATAAATAGATTAATAGATATATAGATGGTCCTGATTTGGCTCGGACGAGTCCGCTGGACCTAAAGCAATAACCATGTAATGTAGATATAGACAGACAGACAGACAGACAGACAGACGATCTTCTTTTATTACTGTTTGTTCTGCTATTTGTTCATATTTAACTATCCTGTTTTATGTTTTCTCTTCTTCAACATGTTTTGAATCACCTTAATAAAATGTTTCACATCAACAATAATCAGGCAAAACAAGAGGTGATTTCTGTTATACAAACTACAAGAAGTACCGATTATGTCATGTATATATCAGTTTCATCTCGTCTTTTTTATTTTTTTAAAAGTTGTTTTACAGAAAACCGAAAAATGGTGTAACGCTTTTATACAACGCGATTCCCTAATAAAACTGAGCTCACAGAGCATATGAGTCTATCTATCTATCTATCTATCTATCTATCTATCTATCTATCTATCTATCTATCTATCTATCTATCTATCTATCTATCTATCTATCTATCTATCTATCTATCTATCTATCTATCTATCTATCTATCTATCTATCTATCTATCTATCTATCTATCTATCTATCTATCTATCTATCTATCTATCTATCTATCTATCTATCTATCTATCTATCTATCTATCTATCTATCTATCTATCTATCTATCTATCTATCTATCTATCTATCTATCTATCTATCTATCTATCTATCTATCTATCTATCTATCTATCTATCTATCTAATCTAATCTAATATAATCTAATCTAATCGATGTATTGATCTCTTTCTGTCTTACTTTTTTCTTGTTCGGTTTTGTTTTTGGTTCTGTTTCGTTCTCCATATGAATCTATCTATCGATCTATCTACCTCCTACCTATATATCTATCGATCTATCTATCTATTTTTCTATCGATCGGTTGGGCGGTACGTCCGTATTTCCTTCCCTCCCTACTTCCCTCCCTCCCTACTTCCCTCCCTCCCTACCTACCAATCATTCTATTTAACTATCTCCATATTGCATTCAAATATTGAACTCTTAACACTGGCGAAGGGATCTTGTAAAGTGTGTGCGTGTTTGTGGGGTGGGAGGGGGAAGGAGGACGGGGGGGGGGGAGGGTAGAAGCTAGTTGAAGTATATAATGTCATGTCTCACCGGTTTATATAGCCTAGGGTTAGGACTTCCAGACGTCTCCATCGCCACCTAACAGATTGTAACTGTCTGTGTTTGTATTGTGCAAACAGTCACAGAAGTCGGCCTGTGCAAATGTCTCTATCCTCGTTTTCCCTTTTGGCTACTGACAGGCTACGCACCTGAAATGTCAACAAAGAATGGAACGGTCATGCAGTGCACTTCCATTCTTGTACTGGCTTGGAGGAGCCTTGTGGCGCATGTTGGTTAGGCACCTGTTTCCTCTGCCGAAGGTCGCGGGTTCGAATACCGCATGGGAAGAACTTAGGTGACGTGTGTTCCACTACTTTTGTCAGGTCAGCGAGGGTTTTCTGCGGCCAATCTGGTTCCCTCCCTCCCTCCCTTCACTAAAGCATGGTACTGGAAACGGTCAATAGATAAGTTTTAAATAAATTAGATTTTTTTTCTGTCTTCTATTTGCGATCTCCCTGCCTTTACGCCATACTTATAAAAAAGATATAAGGGTGTTTATTATTATTATTATTATTATTATTATTATTATTATTATTATTATTATTATTATTATTATTATTATTATAACGTCAAAACATGCTGCAATGGCCTCGTGGCGCAGTGGATAAGTCGCCGGTTTCCTATGCCGAAGGTCGCGGGTTCGATTCCTGCAAGGGGCGAACGTATGTGACTTAGGTACGAGACTATTGAGGTCACCGAGGGTTTTCTCCGGGCACTCCGGTTTCCTCCCTCCCTTCAATAATGATACAGGACGCAGTCAATATAAAAATTTTAAAAATAAAAATTCGATTTTCTTTCCGTCTTCTAATAGCGATCTCCCTGCCTTTACACCACCTGTTTGAGTGATGGATGTGTGTTTGGTGTGTGTGAGGGTGGATGAGACAGGTGAGCGTGTATGTTGGTATAGATCGCCGCGCTTTGAGCCTGAATGATTTGGGGAAAGGCGCGTATAGCATCCTGTATTATTATTATTATTATTATTATTATTATTATTATTATTATTATTATTATTATTATTATTATTATTATTATTATTATTATTAAAATATAAATAAACAGATTTAGAAGCCCCAAATTGTGGAATCTGTAAATTTACCAGTCTTGAGATTACTACAGGATACTGACGGAAGAAGACGAAAGAGGAGAAGAAGAAGAAGAAGAAGAAGAAGAAGAAGAAGAAGAAGAAGAAGAAGAAGAAGAAGAAGAAGAAGAAGTCAATTTCGCAGTCTGACAGGATCAGAATCACGAGTTTCTGCTATCGAAATGTTTTACCGAATTCAAGCGTTTATTTATTTCGCCTCATTCACTTAAAGGCATAAGACATTAAAACACCAACAATTTAACTAACGTTGAATAGACCATTACTTCACAATTAAAACATTAAATGATAAAGTAAAGCGGTTAAACAAATTTTGTTTTAAATTAAGATTTAGAAAGCAGTCTGCTCAAATATCGGTGCAAGCTTGTTTTATCCTTGTCGATGTGCATTTATTTTTCTCTGCAATGCTGAAAGCATGACAGGACTCCAATTGCACGCGCGAACTAAATATAGGCTGAACCCATTACCTCCCTTACCTGATCGAACTTCCAACACTGCTTAATCCGAGGGCAACATTACAATCGCGTGCGGCCTGGTTCTTGAATCCACATTCAGTGCATCCAAAGAGGATGCAGAATTGTGAATTTATACAGTCTCGACTGTATGCAATATTCTGGGACTGCGTGTCAGAGAGTTATTTTGCGTGGAATTTACGCGCCTTCCGAACGTGCAGCATGACAATCAAGGACGCCCTGGTTTTTAATCCATTAATTAGACCTCCTATAGGTCAGCACCTTGAGTAGCCTTTTAATTAGAAAAGCGCTACATACGAACTTTAAAAATAACCTGTATCTAGAAACTATGGAGCCTAAAGTTTAGAGTTGCAATGCAGTTATGCACATTCAATAAGTGCAGTGTTACAAACACGGGCAGACTAGATTTTAAATCCACTTGCAGTGCATCGAGAGATTTTGTGATGTCGGAGCTAAGAGCTGCAACGTACCGCGTCGCATCACGCGCTGGTGGGAAAACGTTTTTCAAGTCAAACGTCGCGTGATTGGAATGTGAGTTAGGGGTCTCATATTTCTAGATCTGTGTGACGTACTCTGCAACAATATCTCAGGTTTAACTGCCCATAAGAATCGAAAACTACCTGGGAAGGGCATGTAGGCTACCTTCTTTGTATTTTATACGCGATAGCTTGGACTTGGAGAGGCTAACCAAAATGACATTGGTCAGCACTAATCGTTATGGATAGTTGATGTGAGTTTTTTCCCCCCGCCGAATAAGAGAATAAACCAAGGTCTGGTCTGTGCACGTATGCATTTCCTGACGTTAAGGAGTGAGTGCCAGTAACACACACCCTGTAAGCACTAGGCCACTGCTCCCCCATCTCATGTCGCCCAGGATTGTGTTCAGTTGTCTGGGACGATGTTAGACGAGGCACGTGCAAACCGGCTTGAGTTAAATCCTGCTTCGTCCAGCACCTTGAGAAGCTCAAAGTGCTGTATACTGACAATTATTATAATGACGATGATGATGATGATGATGATGATGATGATGATGATGATGATGATGATGATGATGATGATGATGATGATGATGATGATAATAATAATAATGATGATAATGATGATGCTACAGACGATGATGATAATGATACTGATGATGATGACGACGACGACGTTGCTGTTGTTGCTGCTGTTTCTGATGATATTGTGGTGTCTGGTTTCAGGTGGTCAACGTGGACAAACGGTCGGACACTGTACTGCCGGATCAGAAGATGGTGGAACGCATCGCCCTGGTCAACCATACTGAGTGTGGCTGCAGGGCAAGACCAAGGCTGCCCGAGTAAGTGCAGTCTTTCTCTTTTAAAGTGTCAGGATACTGAGGATATTTAATTTGTGTGATAATGAATTTACTTGGGAAATGACATTGCTATCACTTTATCTGATCTAATTACGGATAATCGTTTCTCAAACCGACCGATAAGCATTGAAGTATAGGCATCTTTTCCTTCCTAATACATAGACTTTCTCAACGGAGGCATTGTTAGAATGAACTTTGATGCTATTTAATAGATGCGTAAACAAATAAATGTATAGGCTTATATGACAGCCGTATTTTCCAACGATTTTATTTTTAAGCTACATCTTATTTATTTTTGTTCCAGTGGGGCAATACTCATTGTGAATTTGAAATGGATCTTTGACGTTGAAAAGTGTAATCTTGGAACCCTTTAAGATCGCTCTCTCACTCTCTCTCTCCCCTCCCCCCACCCCCCTCCCTCCGTGGGAGTGCCAGTGTTTCTATATAAATAGTATCCCCACTTAGTGGAAATTTTGTGCTTTAAATTCCCACTGTTGCTGTCTTTTTCATTTGTTCTTTCTCGTTCCTACTCTGTTCTATCAATCTACTATCTTCTTCCCTAGACTAGCCACCTACTGTTTTTTCTTGAAAACTCTCCCAAGACTCCTCGTTTATGTACCGGGACTGTTGGATTAGCTTGGGGATATTTGACGCTTTGTGCCAAATGGTCGCTGTGGTAAGCTTATTATTATTTAGCAATGTAGGCATTTTATATGTATGTGTTTTATTAATATTTTACAATGACGTTCATATTCTATATTGTTTTTGTAAACGGGGGTTCAATAAATTAGATTGAAGCCTCAGCGTTCCCTGCATGGGATGCCTTTATTGTAAAGTGACCGGCTGGTGGAGTGCCTTCAGTGTTACCATTAGGGTTGTTTCAGCAGATCTTTTATACGGATCAGGAGTGAGTCCTCTTTCAACTAAGTTGTCCTTATTCGGCTCATTGCAGTCCGCTGGACCCTATAAATAATGACTAACTAACCTCTCTCCCTCCCACCCACTCTCCTTCCCTCCCACTATTCCCCCCACTCCCTCCCCCCTCTCTCTCCCGAAATATCTGTTTAATCACAATTTTTCAATAATAATAATAATAATAATAATAATAATAATAATAATAATAATAATAATAATAATAATAATAATAAAAAAAAAAGTAATAATAATAATAATAATAATAATAATAATAATAATAATAATAATAATAATAATAATAATAATAATACTGTACCTAATTAAGGTCATAGGGAGCTCAAAGATTCAGTCAGTCGTATTTGAATGGCAGGCATCAACTCGGGGTAGCCCGTCATCTTATTTCAATAAAATTAAGGTACTTTTGCTGTTTCGTGTGATGTAATCATAGAACAACTTTATTTTATCTGATTAGCATCAACATAGAAACTTGTTAGCCTGCTACACTGTGCGTGTGTTGTTGTTGTTGTGTGTGTGTATGTGCGTGGAATTAATCAATGACATTGGAGCTTATATACTTTTATGCAACTACTTATTTTAATGATCGTTTGTGGTCCCCACTCTCCACCCCACGCCCCCCTCCCCACCACCTAATTTCTTTCTAACTCATTATTACTTGTGTGAGTGGGTGGATGTGGCATGCAGCTCTGTGGGCAACTATGAGAGTACAGCATCCGTCCTAGCATTAGTGAAGTCATCAAAAGCCTCTATGACAAGGCTACCAGTGCAGACCTCCATAACAGCGTCATCGGGAGGTGGTTGAGAAGAACAATCGGCGTGCGTCAAGGATGCCTATTCTCTCCAACACTCTTCAACATCTTCCTGGTGCGCATCACGTCAGATACCCTTGCAGATCACGAAGGCACAGTCAGCTTAGGGGGTAAAGCACTCTCCAACCTTCGTTTTGGGGACGACAATAAGATGGATTGGCTGGAGAGGAACAAGAACTTGCACAGCTGGTACAGAGGCTTGGTACCGCCTCCAGAGCCTTTGCAATGGAAATAAGTGCAGAGAAAAACAAAATGATGACAACAACAACAAGGGCATCAACTTGGACATCAAAGTCCAAGGCCAATCCCTCAACACGGTACATAGCTTCAAATATATAGGAGTCATTGTATCAGACAACGGGTTTCGACAGGAAGTCCTCTCCAGGATCGCACAAAATACTCCTGCTCTGAAAAGATTGAAGCCCATTTTTTTAAAGACAGGACCATCTTCCTGTACGCTTGCGAAACATGGACCCTCACAGGCGATCTACAACGAAGAATACAAAGCATGGAGACGAGGTGCTACAGAAGACTTCTGGGCATTTCCTATACCCAGTACATCACCAATAACGAAGTCCGTTAGACCATCACACAAGCCATTGGACAACACGATGACATGCTCATAGTGGTGAAGAAATAGAAACTCCGATGGTATGGCGACATCCCCAGAGCATAAGGCATTGCAAAGACCATCCTGTTAGGCACGGTGCAAGGAGCCAGAAGAAGAGAAAGACAGAAAAAGAGGTGGGAGGACAACATTCGAGAATGTACTGGCTTGATACTGGGCGAAGCCATGAGGGTTGCTGAGGACAAAAAAAGATGGAGTACGCTGGTTAAACGATCATCTGTGGTGCCCCAACGACTTTCGAGTTACGGGATAGGATTGGATAGGGTGGGTGTGTGTGAGGGTGTTTGAGAGGTCAATCATTCATCTTGCTATCAATGTATTTTTCATCATGTTACGGTGACACAGCGGGGTGGACAAATTGAAATTATGATAGCAATATCTAATAGTTAATCTCAGAATCTAGGCGACGAGGGATAAAAGAAAGAGGACGATCGTAGCAACGCTGTCAAGTTGTTGTTGAAGTGTAGACGCTGTACCTCGATGGAAAGCGGCTTGCGAAGCTCTATGGGTTGGTCTATATTAATTGCTATTACATAATTACATTACCGTCCTATACCTGTAAGCCTGCTTGTTGCCCACACTATTCTACGTTATTCGTGTATTCGTACATGTTATGTGGAATAAATTAAAGTCATTAGCTTTCTGTGAGGTTTACTTTCAATGAGATTGTTTTTAACTTACAAATAAATAAGAATATAGATGTACCAAACACACACGCACACACACACATACACACAAATCATAGATTCCCAGGCACTTGCATAGTCGAGTGAAATTTAGTTTTAAATAAAGAAAGAAAAAGAGAACCCTAAAACTAAATCTTCTCTCTCTCTCTCTCTCTCTCTCTCTCTCTCTCTCTCTCTCTCTCTCTCTCTCTCTCTCTCTCTCTCTCTTTTTTTTTTTTTTACATATCGGGAGAGGGGTGAGCCCTCTTTTAATGAAGTTGTGGTCCTGATTCGGCTCTTTCCAGTCCGCTGGACCCTATAAACAACGACTTGCTAACTAACCTTTCCTCTCTCCCCTCTCAGTTATTTCCACTTCGCTTCCCCTCTTTCCTTTCATTGAAGTTAGTGCCCCTTCCTTCCCCTTTCTTCCTCTATTCTTCCATTCTCATCTACTTCCATCCTTCTTCCTCCATTTTGTCCCTCCCTCCCTGGGTTTCTGTTTTGTTCTTAACGATGTTGACACACCGAGATCCGCTCATCAAAATAAAGCGATCCAGGAAAAAAATTTGATTGGTGTCTTTCAGTATGCAGTTGGAGCATTTTTTTCGCGATCTTTTCTCCTTTTCTGAGCTTCAGAAATCTTTTTTTTTTCTTTTCATTTATAAGTTGGTATATTGCTGACTCCATCACAACATCGCAACTCTTGCGTTCTTTGCACATACGATCTGAGGTTTTCAGGAGAGGGAGAGGGCTATTGTTGTAAAAGCTATTTGAAAGTAATTCCCGATAAGTCAGTAAATATAAAAAGAATCAAGGACAAAAAGTATGGTTGTTTCCCGATCATTAATTAAAGGCGTTTTCTTTTGAACGAAATTCTTCGATTAAGCAATGATCCCAACATTTTGGTCGTCGTTCACATCTGTTCGGGTGGGCTTTTTTTTTCTCTCCTGTGTTTCACATAATTATACGTCGTATCCTTTCCTTAGAAGTGTAACTTTGACCAAACCCCATGCCCAGATCATATTTTAATATTCACAGTGAGTGTTGTCCCACTGAAACAAAATAAGCTTATAAGAAAACATAGCTCTTTCGAAAGCATAGTTATTTTTTAAAGGAATAAATTCCATAGTTTTTGTGCCTATTGATAGCAACATCCATTGGCAAGCTAGCCAACATTCTGAAGCTACAAGCAGAAGCTACCAAAAACCGGTAAGAACATTTGTAAAAACAATCGTAAAAACAGTTGCTCGCGTAAGGTTTTATAAAGGTTGATAAGAAATAGACCTTACCATACCCCAACACCAAAGACGCACAATGGAAGAACTAAATATTATAAAATAAATAAATAAATAAAATAGATAGAACTAAATATTGTACAAATATCAAATGTGTATGTAATGAAATGTTTTCTTTGAAACATGTTTTATTTCAATGCAATCAATTGCGTGATAGTCTACCTAACAATATGACCGCTTTGGACAATATTAGTTTTGATGTATGCATTAGTCTAGCGAAAACGTACATTGGTTTTCCAATTGGGCAGTATCTATGATAACTTGATGTTTAACTACAATTCCTGTTTTTTTTGGTCTTATCATTTCGGTGAAAAAGACATTAAAATCAAACAAACAAGCACAATAGAAGCCGCGTGAGTCACTCATAACTAGGATCAAAGGTCACACGGCTTTATCGGTAGAAAAGGGGAAAATAAATACTCCCTGTTAGAACTGATTTGGAAAAATTCAAACTTTAGCGGTGGGTTTGAGCAACCAAAACCCAATCTGTCATCGTGTAATGTAATCCTATCCTATCCTATCCTGTCCCGTAACCGGAAGGTCGTAGGGGCACCACAGATGATCGTTTAACCAGCATACTCCATCTTTCTCTGTCCTCAGCAGCCCTCATGGCTTCGCTCAGTGTCAAACCAGTCCATTCTCGAATGTTGTCCTCCCACCTCTTTTTCGGTCTCCCTCTTCTTCTACCTCCTTGCACTGTGCCTTGCAGAATAGTCTTTGCAAGGCCTGATGATCTGGTGACGTGGCCATACCACCGAAGTTTCCGTTTCTTCACCACTGTTAGCAGGTCATCGTGTTGTCCAATGGCTTGTGTGATGGTCTGTCGGACTTCGTCGTTGGTGATGTGTTGGGTATAGGAAATGCCCAGAAGTCTTCTGTAGCACCTCATCTCCATGCTTTGTATTCTTCGTTGGAGATCTGCTGTGAGGGTCCATGCTTCGCAAGCATATAGGAAGATGGAGATGACAAGGGAGCGCAGCAGTCTTACTTTGGAATGTAGACTGATGGTCCTGTCTTTCCAAATGGGCTTCAACCTTGTCAGGGCAGCAGTTGTTTGTGCGATCCTGGAGAGGACTTCCTGTCGGGACCCATTGTCTGATACAATGGCTCCTAAATATTTGAAGCTATGCACTGTGTCGAGGGATTGGCCTTGGACTTTGATGTCCGTATTGATGCCATTGGTGTTGTTGGTCATCATTTTGGTCTTCTCTGCACTTATTTCCATTCCATAGGCTTTGGAGGTGGTGTCAAGCCTCTGTACCAGCTGTTCAAGTTCTTGTTCCTCTCCAGCCAATCCATCAATGTCATCTGCAAAACGAAGATTGGAGATTGCTCTACCCCCTATGCTGACTGTGCCTTCATGGTCTGCAAGAGCATCCGACATGATGCGCTCTAGGAAGATGTTGAAGAGTGTTGGAGAGAGTAGGCATCCTTGACGCACACCGATTGTTGTTCTGAACCAATTCCCGATGGCTCTGTTGTGGAGGACTGCACTGGTAGCCTTGTCATACAGGCTTTTGATGACTTCAATAATTTTAGGGCTGATGTTGTACACTTTCATTGTTGCCCATAGAGCTGCATGCCAGACTCGGTCAAACGCCTTCTTGAAGTCTATGAACACATGATATAGATGTTGTTGGTGCTGTAGGTATTTCTCACAGATTATTCTGAGGTTGAAAATCTGCTCAGTGGTACTTCGCCCTGCCCTGAATCCTGCTTGTTCTTCAGCTATGATTTGTTCAGCTTGGGGTTTCAACCTGTTGAGTATTATTTTCAGGAGGACCTTGCTGGGATGGCTGATGAGGCTGATGGTCCGGTAATTTTCACACTCCTGAAGGTTACCTTTTTTGGGAAGAGTGATGACAAGCGACTGGGTCCATGGTATAGGCCACTCCCCACTCTGCCAGATCTTGTTACAGATAATGGTGAGGGCATCAATCATCGCTTCTCCTCCTGCTTGTAGCAGTTCCGCGGGTATGTTGTCCACTCCCGCTGACTTCCCTTTCTTTAGCGCTTGCACTGCTGCCTCAACTTCTTCCCGGAGAATTGGGAGGATTTCTTCTTCTTCTCTGTTCTCGGGACATGCTAGAACTGATGGGTCTCCATTTGGTGTATGGTTGTAAAGGTCAGAGCAGTACTCTGTCCATCTGTCCAAGACTTCTTGTTCTTCTGTAAGGCATATGCCAGACTTGCTTTGGATAGTGGAGACTTTGGGCTGTTTGACACTTGTCAGCCGCTTCACAGTCTGGTAGGCCTTCTTGCTGTTGTTCTTGTTCAGACTGTTCTCTATTTCCTGGCATTGATCTTCTATCCAGTTCTCCTTTGCTGTGAGCATGCCTTTTCGGATGTCATTGTTGATTTTTCGGTAGACATCAGCTCCCTGTGAGGTGTTCTTTTTCTTTTTCATCTCTCTTCGTTTATCACACAGATCCAAAAGTTCAGGTGTGATCCACAGCTTCTTCTTTGGTCGGTGCTTGCCAAGGATCTCAGTGGCGACATCTGTCACAGCTGAGTTGAAGGTGGTGGTCATGGTGTTGACATCTACTTCACCAGCCCCCAAGATGAGCAGTGGTGCAAATTTCCCTCCAATTGTGGCCTGAAATAGTTCTGCCACCTCCGGGTCTTGCAGTTTGTCCAGGTCGAACTTCAGTCTAGTGCACTTTGTTGTATTTACTCTCTTCAAGTGGAGCCGGAAAGACATCATCACGAGATCGTGGTCACTTCCGATGTCTGCTCCTGGAAAAGTACGTGTCCTGCCAATGTTGATGCTTGATCTGAAGCGTTTCTTGACCATGATGTAGTCTATTTGGTTGTGATGCTCCCCGCCAGGACTGTGCCATGTCCATCGTCGGGAGTTTTTGTGGAGACCAAGCGTGTTTGCCAGTACCAGATTGTTGTATCTGGCAAACTCCAAGAGTCTCAGACCCCTGTCATTTGTCTCGTTGTTGCAGTGGGGTCCACATGTGTCTCCCCAGTTGTGGTGCGCATCTTGGCCAACCTTGGCATTCCAGTCGCCTTGCACTATGACTATGTCCTTCTTCGGCACTTGGTCAAGGACCGCCTGTAGATTTTCATAAAAATCCTCCACTTCGCTGTCGTCATAGTCTGATGTTGGGGCGTAGGCCTGGATGATGGTGATGTTGAAAGGGGCTGCTCTCAGGCGGATGGTAATGAGTCTACTGGAGACTGGGCGGCAACCCATGACAGTGGCTAGAATGTTCTTGTGGACCAAGAATCCAACGCCGTGTTCGTGCCTGTCATCCCTACCGCTGAAATAGAGCTTGTGGCCTTTGTCGGTCGTTGTTTCACCTAGGCCTTTCCAGCGCAGTTCGCTGATACCTAGAACATTCCATCGATAGTGGTCCAACTCGTGGGCCAGTTCTTCTAATTTTCCTTCCGCAGTTAGGGTCCTGACATTCCAGGTTCCTATGACGATGTTGTTTCTCGTGCGGATCTTGCTAAATTGTCCATCAGTAGCATACTTAACACCTCCGTCCTGGTGGCCAACGGAAGGCGCGGTCCTTGTGCCGTGTGACGACCCGGGCGACGACCGATCCGGTATGGAATTAGTGGGTTGTGTCATCATGTAGTGTGTCTTGGGCAAAAAAGACCTGGCGGTGCCCAATCCTCTCCAGGCTGTTGGCCACAGCCGAAATCCACGAATACAGTGTGGCTCGCCTTGGCCCTGAGCACATGGTCGTTGAACCTGTAGTAACGTGAGGTTCCTCCGCCCTGGCCGGTGACTTCTGTGTAGAAGACTTTCGCCCAGTGATGCCGTGCTAACATCACCCCTGTTAGTCGCCTCTTACGACACGCCGGGAAACGTTGGGTCTATTCTATTTAATGCCCGAACCCACAGAGCACAATAATAACAACGCGAATTTTAGGGTAAACCCGCTTTTGCCGAAAGAATACAAAGCCTTCCAATTGGAGCCAATTAATGTCTCTTCTAGTCTTCACGCTCACGTTTGAAGGGGAGATATTTCTGTCAAAGGTCGACCCTAATCTAGCTAGCTTAACTGGGCGAGACAAACCGAACCTTGTCTCGGCGAACCAAAGGTCAAAAATGCAGTTTCATTCTTAATTGGGTCTTCCCGAGACCAGCCGAGACGAGACAGGAGATCGGGCGTCACGGCGAGCTCTTTCGTTTCTGAACTGGGTCTATTTTTAGCTGCGTCGAAACTGACATACCTGACAAAGTTACGTTAGCAACAATGGCGGCCTTCGATCGTGAATTGAAAACTGCAGAAGATTTTGGCGTTGATCTAGCGCTGTATGTCCTAAGCGAGAACGAAGGGGCAGCAAAAAGAGAAAGAAAGCAAAAGGCAACACTTCCCTATGTGTTGCAAAGGCACCAGCAAGGTGCATTTCATGCACTGGTGCAAGAGTTGGCTGAACAGCTCAGTGGCTATTCAATGATTTATTATTTTTACTGATTCAGTATTTTTACTGTTCTCCAGTCTAAATTAAGTTTGGATTTGGTGCACCTACTTATTTTAAGTGTTGTAGTATTTCTTTAGATCAGTTGTCATTGACATTGATAGATTTTTCAGCAAATCAAAATAGTGTCTCGGGCAGGTTTGCTGCGCACGAACGGCAAGACAAAAGGCCGGCCCGCGACACGGCGAGACACGTCTCGAAGTTCTCGCCGATCCTGTCTCGGATTGCTCGCCGAGCCTAGTTAAGGGCAAGGATGGTTCGGGTGTCTCGCCGAGACTGTCTCGGGTGTCTCGCCGAGACAAGGTTCGGGTTTGTCTCGGCCAGTTAAGCTAGGGCTTTAGGGCTTAAGGGATGTATACAAGGGGCGAAGGTTTATAATTGCAGGTAAGTCGATTAAGACTGAATGACAGTGGACGGGCGATAATAATCATGTTCAAAGTTCGACCTTGTTATAGCGGGGCTTGCTAAGTCGAGCATTCTCCCTCTATTCACGTTCTCTTCAGGCCTGGGATCTTCTCTTTCAGTTTTGAGTCCATTTTCTGGTTCTTCACAAATTCTCTCTTCTAGTCTACTGTTTTTTTCGTTTGAAACCATTTCCGCTCTGCCGAACATTAGCTTGAAAGTGATGTGAGCTTCTGTTTCTAGTTTAAAACGTCCTTGCAATTATTGCACCTGACAACGGAGGGCCGTTTGAAGTTGTTTTAAAACCAAACCGACGTAATGAGCCCTTCGCCGCAGCAACAGCGCAATTCTTGCTTAAGGAGATGCTTTACTTGTTTAAAGCTGCACCACCACCACCCACTAAAACCTTTTTGTTGGTGGAAGTATTGACGGTGATGGTTGCGGTACTGGTGGTACTGGTGATGGTGGTTCGGATTCTGACGATGATGGTGGTCTTGATGTTGATTTTGTTATGTTTTCAGTTCGTTTTTGGGTGTTGGTGGAATCTTCTTCTTCTTCTTCTTCTTCTTCTTCTTCTTCTTCTTCTTCTTCTTCTTCTTCTTCCTATTTTGGGAGAGATTAAGCAGTCCTTTTTGCCTTACTCTCTCCTCTTCCTTCTCATCCTCCGCTGGACCCTATAAACAATGACCAAGTAATTCCTCCTCCTCCTCCTCTTCTTTTTCTTCTTCTTCTTCTTCTTCTTCTTCTTCTTCTTCTTCTTCTTCTTCTTCTTCTTCTTCTTCTTCTTCTTCTTCTCCGATTCAAATTGCTGCATATTCTAGAAACTTCGATTTCCACTTGGAATTCTGATGAATAGGCACATTATACATCATCCTGCAGTTGTTTTCAACTGTTCACTATTAGTATGTCTCTCCTGGGTAGAACCAACGTAGGTTTTATTTTGACGCACTTTGCATTTACGGACTTTTAATGATTATTTCTGTTTTAGCTTCAATTTACCTACTTTCTGTGATGACATCTGCTGAGTACTTACTGCCGCAGTACTGATTACTGCTGCTATTTTCAGCCATGATTTTTAACGCTTACTGTTCGATTTTGTCTTCTACGGTACATAACAATCTGGCAATGATTATTACTACGGGGAGGTTTTTGAGAGCTGAATGTGTATCTCGTTAAAGTTTTCTAATCTGGCGCTGCTTTTTGATGGACAGTGATTTAAAAAAAATGATGTGTGGGTGTGTACTCGTTATTTTATCTTCTTGATAGTTATTGTTGTTGCTGTTGCTTTACTTCTTTCCGACACAGTCTCTAACTCGACCTTGGTCCGTATTCAGAAAGGCAATACTCGTTGAAAATTTACCATGATGATGGGTAAAATCTTTACCTTCCGCTAGTTTGGACTTATCTAATTTTCAGAGAAGTTGAAACTTCCCTGCCACTCGAACAAACGGCCGATAATTTTACCGACGCTACCCCCCTCTGGTAACTCGTACCCTTGCCGAGGTAAAAATGGCGAATGCAATTGTTTTCGCAATGATTTTGCATCGGAGACGAAAAAACAGCGTCTTTTGGGACAGATTAAATCTTTTAAATATACTTGATGGTGTAGAACATTACAGGAAATTCACATTTCGAAAAATCGACAACGTGCGAATTGTGGATGAATTGCAACAGGTGTTGCAACATGCGAACCGGCATCGTCACTTCTTCCTTCACTGTAACTGTGTGTAGGTAGCACCAGGTTTCCAGTTCTATTTATTCTTGTGCCAGTAAAATTGCTGTTAAATACTTTCTTTTTGATGGTAGATTAATGACCAAAGCGAAGTACGAAAGTAAAATGTTTTTGGCTTCCTCTTTCAGTTCTAATGAAACGAAATATTTTTAATGGGAAATGTTGCTTTTTCCTTCATGTGATCCGTCCTCTACCATTTAAGCTGTTGTGTCGTTGTCATCGAAGAGCTCATGCGTAATAAAGGGGGATTCAAATTTAGCTCGAGGTAAGGACCATGCGTCAGGTAGGCCTTTTTGAATACCGAGATACGTTTACCGGAAGTTTTCTCCAACGCTAAGGTAAGAAAAAATTACCGCAAGGTCTATTCACACTTTTCTGCTATCCTATGCACCAACGGGAATCCCCTCATGTGAAACATACTTCCGGTTTCTTTTTCCGCGTATTGTTTATTCGAGTGTTTTAGTGAGTTATTTCCAAATATTCAAGAATATGTCAAATCACATGAGAAAGCGTTGGTGGGAGCATAAAGAGAAAGTTTTGCAGAGAATGCCTGATGGATTTGAAGTCCCAGTTGTGACAGAATCAAGTTTACAGTGTTGTTGTTGTTGTTGCATCAAGTTTTATTCATCAGATTAACATAAGTTATACAATGGGAAGTTTTACAGTGGGAAGACAACATGTGTCACTGGCCACCTCGTACCCTCACTTTATTTTTTTTGCTGCAGTTTATTATCCCTTTCTATTGCCAGTGGCGCGCCTAAACCCTACCTACCTAACACTATTTGTGAATTTTTGAAAAATATTTGGAGAAACATAACGCCCAGATGCTTGCTCGAACCCACACCTGCCAGGCGCCATTGGTTTCTGGATTGTGGACAAGGCAAGTTAGTCCCGCCTTAGCCCACTTGGCCACAACGCTCGTCTAACATAGTCAACTGCTTCGTGGTTTGTGAAGGTTGCGACGGCGAAGCTATGGAAAACTACAAGAGTCTTCAGGTCCTGTTTCACTTTCTGTCGATGATCGACGCACCTCCGAAGTCGCCACAAATACAGGCCTCTACGATTGTTTTTTTGCATCCTTTCACTGAGCATGTACTTCCTGCACCGTTTTTATACTTATCCCACTCGTTTTCTGGCTCTAACAATCGTCGTTTTCGGTAGTTTGCCATATTTAAAAGTCACGCATCAAGCTTTGAGAAAAGCAAAACAAGCCAGACCGTAACTTGGTTTCATTCTAACCTCGTTTTAATTTATAATGGCGATACCCACGAGTTTTTATGAGAGGTGCCGGAAAGTTGTGAATACCTTGAGATAAACAACCTATCGAAGGGTTTGCAAGCGGGTCTTTCTGATTACGGACCTTGCCTTCGTCGCATCGTCTAATACCCTAGACCATGGAGCACTATCCTGGGCGAGCGGGGATTAGTGGAAGAAAGGACCCAGTGCTCGCTGGATGTATTTGATTAGCTGGCACTCACCCGTATCGGACATGAGAGTCGGGATTGCTACAGTCCGTACTATGGAATGCGTGCGTGCACAGATTAGGTAGACCTCGGTTTGTGCTCTCATCCCAAGGTCCGTGAAAATTTCCTGCAAAATGAAACGTTGCGAAAGAAATTGGTCTTACGGTTTTCGTTTCCTTAAAGTGATTATATTTTTTTGTTCGCTTTTTCCGTACGTTGGAGCGGTTTAGTTGAAATTACGTTTCTAGAAGCGGTAGGTCTATCTGCTTTCATCTTTCGGAATGTTTCCTGTCGTCGGTCTTCTCAAGAGTAATAGCTCAGTTTAAATTGCCTACTCTTCCCAAGGTTTGTTCTTTAAATCGGTGAAATTTAAGAGCAGGTGCCCTTTAGCTAGACAGAGAAACCAACGGAGTTTTCAACACTTTTTCTACAAAATCCTCTGGAATGTGACTGGTATAGGAGAGAAAAAAACAACTAGACATCAGAGGACATAAAACAAACGAAGACATTACAAATGTATTCGTCCAAGAGATTAAATTGGAAAACGTTGTTTCCGGTCATGCAGAACAAACATAATAAGACTACAACTAAAATAACTATCTTGTCCTGCGGGCAATAAAAGAAATACCTTTGAATATATTCCATAATAATGAACAGCATGGAGCAGGGTTGTTATCGCGTGTCGGTCGAAGTCCTCATCAACTGCACTGCTTTTACTCAAAAGGCAAGGTTTGGTAGTACTTTAAAAACGACACACACTCTCCAACACGCGCTTTAAAAACGCACACAAAACAACACAAACAACACACACAGCACAACACCACACCTACACACACACTTACACACACACACACACACATAAATAAACACAACAACAGAACAAAAACAATGTCTCCGCCTCTCGTCCAAGTTTGGCTCCTACTCTTGTCGAGACTTAGCGAAGCAATTGCAGTGTGTGGCCCAAACCACTACATTATTTCGCCACCCTTAAAAGTGGTATGTCCAGTCCACTTCCTGCGCCCCTCTGTCCCTGTAGGGGCGGTTCCTTTCTCCTATTGCTTTCCTTGTAGGAACAGCAAGTTCCGGCTACTATGGAGTGATGGACCGTTGTCTGGTCTTGCCCCTCCCTGGGGACAGGAAAACTCGCCGTTACCAGCCGACCGCTAGTCAATTGCCTCTGCTTTGAAGACTGGCCTCTTGGTATTAACTGATGGATCGAAGTGTACTGCCTAACCACTCACTTTCCCAAATCTCTGTAACCACAGAATAGTAAGATGCAGGCAAGAAAGACAGACGCGAAAGGACCATATGCACAAAATCTTCAAAGTCCGCGGGACAGATTCTTGTAAAATTCACAATGATTGTTCCTGCTCTTAAAAAAATAAGTTTACAACAACAACAACAAAATACCTGTTCCTAAAGTTTGGTCTTCTATAGATTAATAAATCTCGTTCAGCAATGAAGTTCTACCACTGTAAGAATCACCCTATATTTTGTTGCATGCCTATGCAGTAGCAATTTTCACTAGGGAGTTATTTTTCAAACAATATGCACAGTGCCCTTTGTGGCTCTGATTTCCCTTCTGTAAGGTAAAAGACTGGGGTATTGCGCTGACCATTAATGTCAGCCCGTCTAGTGACCTGCAGTATTAAATCGTCAATATCAGGCGATTCTGTTGATTTGTATAGTACCTAGTCTCGGGTGACTTTATACATCGCCGCTTTCTATTGCCCTGAATTGGAAGAAACATTTTGATCTTTACAATGGTACAATGTAACTGGTGGTCTCTAATTCTCAAATGCTGTAGTGTTGACAGTAGCATTTATTTTTTTTAATCGGGACTTAATTTTCAACCAATCTGTATATAGCTCTTTCATTTTGTCACAGAATAATAGAGGGAAAAAAACAAATACTGACCCATGCAGTCTTCCGCTCTCTCTGTCAGTGATTTCCAAATTAAAATGGGAGGTTTTAGTGGTCTGATGCTCAGTTATGTTCTAAACAATTGTCCTAGACAATTACCAGTTGTGCAGCGTTCTAAAGTATGGTTCCTAAGTTTCGTCCCAGACTTCGACTTGTTGTTAATGCCTATGCATTGCGGTACTGAAGATTAGACCAAGCTTTGGGCCTGTTGATTAGTGGGGGCTTGATGTGATCACTTGGTCTTAGCTCGGACGCTTGACCTTTTCAGATCCAGACGGTCAGTCTGTGGCCAAGAAGAATAGACATGACCATGTGACTGCCAGGCCAGATTGAATAGAAACCGATCAATGGAGATAAGCCCGTCTTAGAGAGATCGGGCTGAAAGACTGGAAGCGTCTCAGTGTCTAGTACTAAAATGCCTAACCCTGGTGTGCCTATTCCAGAGCTGTTCACTCCTCCGGTTTGACCGGATTTTCTCCGTTTTGACTGTAAAAATCCGCTTATCCGTTTTGAAAACAAAAACTCCGGTTTCAAACGCGAGCGATGAAAAAAAAAGTTGTTTTTTCGGTAGAAAGACGCTTTTTCTTCCATTTCGTAAGTTTTCCGTAATAAGACAAAAAATGGAATTTCCTGTACAAGTTTCGATTTCCGGCTCTCGCACTTTCTTTCGTGTGTGATCGAGCATTTGTGCATGTTTTCGAAGTGACTAGTCTGTTCGCGATGCCGAAAATAAAAAACGCAGAAGATGGTGGACAAACACCACCCAAAAAGAAGATGCTTTACACGCAGAAGTGGAATGCTTCTTATTCAGAACTGCATAAGTGCTTAACGAGCTCTGAAAGGTCTGAAAACTATGCTTACTGCAAAATTTGCAAACTTGACTTCAGCATTGCGGACGGCGGTAGAAATGCCATTGAAAGGCACGTGAACTGTGGTAGACACAAGCAGTTGCAACAAGAGCAGGCTAACCAACGCACAATAAGCTCTTTTATTGCTAAAGCAATAAATAAGTGAATGCTTTTTCAAATTTACTTTTTAATGTGTTTTTGTAGTAAATTTAACTGTCTTTTTGTTTTCTTTTTTTCTCAATCTCTCAAAAAATGTATTCCAGTACTGTACTCCTGACAGACAGATGAAACTCCTGACAGACAGTCTAGTCTGCTTACTCCTGACTGGCATTGGTAGGGGTGAACAGGTCTGCTATTCTCAAAGTGCCTATACGCTTTCTCTGGCGAGCAGTGTGGATCAGCCTGCTGAGAGGAAGAGAGAGAGAGAGAGAGAGTTTGAGTATTTTTCCATTTGTGTGCGTGTGTATATATATAATTCTTTTTCGTGTGTGTTCTATCTTTTGTCATTTTTTATCATCTACTCTAAGACAGAAGACGAAGAGACTTGTAAGGATGGACCCGCCTCCAGACTGTGTGAATTGCTGCCCGTATGTGGCTGGCAATTGCAACCCTAGCCTTCTCTGCAGTTCTAAACTTCCATCTGCCAGGCCACTGAATCCTTAACGTTAGTAGTTCTGCTAGCCTGGATACTCGCTCTTAAATGAAAATTTTACCGCTACTCGGAAATCTAATGGAAGTTCTAACAACTTCGCGCAGTTGTCTCGGGTGTCTTACTTGCCGGCCAAACAACTGAAGCATTGACTATGAAGCGAGAACACTGCAGAACGGTTGGAAGCTGGTTGACCGCTCAGAGAGCCGATACAATAACTTGACACTGAGGCGCGCCTCCTACTCCAATGTCTAGTATGTGCACGCACACATTCCATCGCACGGACGGGTGTTTGAGCGCCAGCTATATAAATACACCCAGCTCCATTCTCCTCCCAACCCCGGTCTCCCTAGGATTGTATTCAAAATTGTCTGGGGCGTCAGACGCTTCGGGAGGCTTGAGTTAGATCTAGTATCGGCCAATGCCTTGAGCAGATTTTCAGCTGGTGTTTTGTGGATTTCTCTTTTAAAGACGGGGGTAAGTTTCCAAAGACATATTGCATCGTTTAGCTACAGACCTTACCTGCCTCTGTTTTTCTCTGTCTCTGTCCCTCCCTCCCTCCCTCCTTCCCTCCCTCCTTCCCTCCCTCCTTCCCTCCCGCCTTCCGTTTCTCAATCCATGGAGAATATAAAGTTTCAAAAAGCGCCTTTCACTCTTTTTTTTTACAATTTAAAAAAAAAATCGGTTTTCGCGTGCCTCCTTCCCTTCGTTTTTTTTTCAAGTTTAACATGAAAAATACAAAGTTGTCCTGCGCCTCTTTTTCTATCACTCCTCCTCTTAAAAAAAAATGAAATAAAATAAAAAGATGAAGTTTCATTCGTTTATTCGGATACGTCAAGAGGGCAGATGACTGGAGTCGTTTTACCTCGGGTCTTGCCATGCCGCATTCACGTTTGTCGTTTTCTGATCGACCAACCCACTTCATTGTTCCACATTTTCAGGGCATATTTCTATCGACTTTCTGGTCCTGAGGTGCATTCTCGTGCAAGCAACGGTCTGGTTTAAATCCCCGTGAGCTGGTGGCCTGGCGGCGTAGTGGTTATACTAACGGACAGTAGTGTTTAATGAGAACAACTACCGTGTAAGGTCTCCAAGAGGGTCCTATACCCATCGTAAAGTGTTGTGCTGAGCAACTGTAATGAAATGTGGAAGATTTTCTGCAGCAGCACGCCAGCATTTTAAACCATCGAGGCAAGCCTGTCGTTGAGTGGGGGTGTGTTCTGATCTGTTGCGTGTTAAGTCCCTTAAGGTGTGGTCTGACGGAAAGTGAAACAGAAGCAAAACAGACAGTAAAACACGAAACATCGTAGTTTTGACTATGTTTATCGTGTGACTAGACCTAAAGCATAACAGCAGCAAAGCGCCGAAGTGAAGCAAAGCCAATGCTTTCAGTTTAGAGCGCGCTCTAAAATTTCGGTTTGTTTCGCTGAAGCATTTGATTGCCAGCCAATCAGAAGAGCCGACGTACGAAAACGAGGTTGTTATCATTTCAGCGATCATGGCGGCAGCAAAAGCTACTGGGCCATTAGCAAATCTGAAACACGACGATACGCTTTATTCTCCTCGATCTAATTCAAAGCCACGAGGCATTGTGGAATGTTAGAAGTCAAAATTACAGAAACCAAACCCTGAAAAAGGCCTCATGGACTTCTGGGAGGGTCAATCTGACGTAAAGGGAGGTAACTGATTTACACCTTAATGCGCATTGCTTCCAAGCAGACTGCTTATGCAAAACTTCTCATCGTGTGACCGCTTCACAAAGCAAAGCATTATAAACGCACTTGCTTCCAGCAGCAGATGCATTTCTTTGTTTACCGCTTTGCTTCTGTTTCACTTCACGTTAGACCGCACCTTAAGACATAATATGGGATATTTTGAAATATATTGTATACAGGGTGGTTGAAAAGTGATTCCCTATTGCACATTGTTGTATAACTTGTGTAAATCTGACCTGATAGTGATCTAAGAGAGGTTTCCGCGGAACGTGCGACTATGTCACGCCTTGTGACAGACATTTTGAAGTCCAATGAGTCTGATGACGTCCACAAATCCACAACTTGAACGGCGAAAATATATACACAGAAACAGTCAACGCTGCACCACTATTCCAAAACAAAGTATGGCGCCGCAAAACCGGAAGCGAGTAAAGCAACTTTCGTCTTCCGATACAAAACAACCAAAAAAAAAAATTTTTTTTAAGTGTCCGCAGATTGTTTTGCATTTCTTCTTCTTTTTTTTTTTTCGTTTTCGTTTTCGCGGATTTCCGCGATTTCGCGGAGAACTATCAGGTCTGTAAATAGCACTGCATTTGCGTGAAACGAAACGTGTTGGGATGCTTTAACTGGCAGAATTTAACTGCTGATCTTTGATTTCATCTCACAGTGACGAGGGCAGCTCATAATCTCCCGTCGCTTGACACCGCTTGAGCGAGCTCAACTGACAAAAGAAATAAGGAGACAAGTTGTTGTTGTTTGTAGATTATAGTCACACGACACTTTCGCATATAGGTGACTACTGGACCGATTTATACTGACACCAGCGGGACAGTTGTTGGTAAAGGGGAAAATAATATGATCACCCGTTGACCAATCCGGGATTCGAACCAGCGACCTTTCGGTTACTAGCAAGACGCTCTTACCAACTGAGCTACCCGGCCCCACGAGACAAGTGTCTAGTTGACGGGCCTTTATAGCCTGCTGTCGTCACTGGAGCATCAATGAAATACTACCACGGTTAGGATAATAATACATGTGATGCTGTTTCGTGCAAATGCAGTAGTAGTATTTAGGAAAGTTATAATCTTTTTTTTAAGAGTTATGTTTTAAGCACCCCATTTACCTGCCTACAGACAAATACATTCTTACCCTCACTTTTTACATTGTCTGCACTGGATGTAAAGTCCTGACCTCTTATGCACGGTATTGATGCAAATCTGTATATGGTTGTGTGTTTGTGTTTTTTTTTTTTAAATGCGTGTTGATCCTTTAGGCATCGACACGCCTCGGGACATGTTTCAAATAACTGTATGCCTCTTTTACACAAATTATGTCTTGAGTCTTTTAGGCATCGACACGCCTCGGGACATGTTTCAATTAACTGTATGCCTCTTTTACACAAATTATGTCTTCGCCCAAGCTTACATTGTCTGTAGCATATTAATAAGGTAAAATCTGCATTGTATCCCGATGCAAAGCTGTCAGTACTTGTGTGTTTCATGCATCTTGATTTCTTTAGACATCGGCATGTCTCGAGGAATATTCATCCGTACGTAACGTGGACAAATTAAGTCTCGCTGCAGTTTTACATTATCGGAACTACTGTGCGAATAAATTCTTCGTGGATTGAGCAGCCACAATCAATACGTTGATTCATTTGCAAGGAACAAAGAACTATAACTCCGTGTTCCCATTGACGATTTCCCATATTGAGTTATAGTTCCTTATTAAACAAAATCTGTCAGTGTCCAGTAACACTTGGGCGGACCTCAATCATTGAGAGAATAAAGTTACGTGGTTGGTGCAAGTGCGATGTTCACTTGTCCTCAATTTCCATTCTTCATTGCTAGCTGCTTCTAGTTTTTGACATTTTCCGCTTGTTTCGCCGCGATGTTAATTTTATATTGTACCCGATTCATTTCTATTAATAGGATACAACCTGGGTTGGGCAGTTAAAAAGGGGTGTACAGAAACTACGAAAAGAGCGAAAAGGGCGAAAAGGACAGCGAAAAGAGCGAAAAGGGGAACCAAAAGAGCAAAAACAAGCAAAAAGGACCCCAAAATAGCAAACAGAAGCCTAATTAAGCTCCACACGTATTAAAAGAAGTGGTTAAATGAAGAATTATTGATTAATTATGAAATATTTGCTCGATCGATTCGGGGATTTCCCTTTGTAATGGAGCCCATCGATCCAAGACCAGCGGAAAGAGGAATGTAAAGCGCGAAAAGGGGATTAAAAAAGCAAAAATGACACGTAATAAGCAAAATTGATTAAAAAGGCTTTCAATGAATATCAAAACATGGTTTTAATTGGTACATTGGATTGCATATCACTGATAAATCAGCTTGATGCGACAGATTTGGAGGCAAAGTATGTAAAGGGACATTACTCCGAGACAGAAAATACAAGCCAGTTTGACAAAACCGGGAATAAAATGAGCGAAAATGGAAATAAGAGAGCGAAAAGGAGCCTAAATATGCAAAAGAGATTCAAAAGGGTTCAATGTCTATCAAAAGATGCGTTTAATGGGTAAATTGGATTACGTATCACTGAAACATCAGCCCGGTAACGGTTCGATTCGGGAATTTCCGTTAAGAGTCCCCAAGACGAGGAAAAAAATGAAATAAAGCTGCGAAAAAGGAATTAAAAGAGCGAAAAGAAGCAAAAATAAGCAAAAGGGATTAAAAAGGGGTCTAATGCATATCAAAACATGGTTTTAATAGGTACGCTGGATTGCATATCACTGAAAAATCAGCTTGATGCGTCAGGTTTGGGCGGTGGCAATTGTCAAGGGACATTACTCTTAGACAGAAAGTACCACTCAATTAGACAACAAAAGAATACAAAGAGCGAAAATGGAAATAAGATAGCGAAAAGGAGCTTAAATATGCAAAAGAGATTCAAAAGGAGTTCAATGCCTATCAAAAGATGCGTTTAATGGGTAAATTGGATAACACATCACTGAAATATCAGCTTTGTGGTGGGTGGCGGGTAGAGGAGAGGGAGGGGGGCATTACAGGAACAACTCATTATAGATAGTATAACTGTAAATAATTCCAAGCAGGTATTTATTTCCAAAAGTTATATATAATAAAGTATATTATCACCCCCTCTGCTTCCTCCACACTACCACCGGTGGTATGTTTATCTCCTGAATACAAGAAGAATAACACATACAACACTTTGTAACGACAAAATGTTATCCCTCATGCAATTTGTATATTCTTGATTTTGCCAAACTTTCAGTTTTGAAAAACCTTCTTCAGGGCATTAACTGTGTGAAAGTTTATTTATAATACCCTATATTAATATTAATTATTGTCTATCTACCTTGTTGTATTCAGGTTATATAATTAATATTGTTATCGGGTATTTTAGAGAGAGAGAGAGAGAGAGAGAGACACGCAAACACACACACTCTGTGTGTTTCCCTCTCTCTCTCTCTCTCTCTCTCTCTCTCTCTCTCTCTCTCTGTGAGTGTGTGGGTGTGTGAACAGAACAGAACAGAACAGAAAATGTATTTCCATTTCAACCTGTAGGTTATATTACACAATCTTATAAATAAACATTAATAATATCGCAGTAGCTTGTTGGACGCCATCTACTATCTAGCATATAATAATGAATTAAATAGCAGAGTTTCTTACTTGGAAGCAATAATAAACAAAACTGCATAGTTTCTCAGTGTCTTCTGTATCAGCGTTACATAAAATATCGCTTGGTTTTTATAATTATGTATGTGTTGATTGTTTCTATTATTGGTTGTCTTTTATCGTTATACACCTGACATTCGTTTATAAAATGCAATTTAGTTTCAAGTAGGTTGCAGTGCTTGTGGTACATTATTATATTTGCCTCTTTCAATTTCTAGTTCATGTGCGCTTAATGTAGGTCTTGATAATGCCTGTCTGTGCTTGATATTATATATTTTTTTCCAATAGGTATATTCGCTCAGTGTCAAACCAGTCCATTCTCGAATGTTGTCCTCCCACCTCTTTTTCGGTCTCCCTCTTCTTCTACCTCCTTGCACTGTGCCTTGCAGGATGGTATTTGCAAGGCCTGATGATCTGGTGATGTGTCCATACCATCGGAGTTTCCGTTTCTCCACCACTGTGAGCAGGTCATCGTGTTGTCCAATGGCTTGTGTGATGGTCTGTCGGACTTCGTCGTTGGTGATGTGTTGGGTATAGGAAATGCCCAGAAGTCTTCTGTAGCACCTCATCTCCATGCTTGGTATTCTTCGTTGGAGATCTGCTGTGAGGGTCCATGCTTCGCAAGCATATAGAAAGATGGAGATGACAAGGGAGCGCAGCAGTCTTACTTTGGAATGTAGACTGATGGTCCTGTCTTTCCAAATGGCCTTCAACCTTGTCAGGGCAGCAGTTGTTTGTGCGATCCTGGAAAGGACTTCCTGTCGGGACCCATTGTCTGACACAATGGCTCCCAAATATTTGAAGCTTTGCACTGTGTTGAGGGATTGGCCTTGGACTTTGATGTCCGTGTTGATGCCATTGGTGTTGTTGGTCATCATTTTGGTCTTCTGTGCACATATTTCCATTCCATAGGCTCTGGAGGTGGTGTCAAGCCTCTGCACAAGCTGTTCAAATTCTTGTTCCTCTCCAGCCAATCCATCAATGTCATCCGCAAAACGAAGATTGGAGATTGCTCTACCCCCTTATGCTGACTGTGCCTTCGTGATCTGCAAGAGCATCTGACATGATGCGCTCTAGGAAGATGTTGAAGAGTGTTGGAGCGAGTAGGCATCCTTGACGCACACCGATTGTTGTTCTGAACCAGTTCCCGATGACGCTGTTATGGAGGACTGCACTGGTAGCCCTGTCATACAGGCTTTTGATGACTTCCATAATTTTAGGGCTGATGTTGTACACTTTCATTGTTGCCCATAGAGCTGCATGCCAGACTCGGTCAAACGCCTTTTGAAGTCTATGAACACATGATATAGATGTTGTTGGTGCTGTAGGTATTTCTCACAGATTATTCTGAGGTTAAAAATCTGTTCAGTGTGTTACGTTGAAACGCGCATGATGGTGCGTGTGAAATGCGCATGATATTATGTGAGAAGCGCGCGCGATAGATCCTGTTCGTTTTATTTGGCAAAGCAAGCAATAATAGAGTTTATTTACCTTTGATTTGAGTTTGCATTGTTGTTAGAGGAAGCTTTGTATAACGTTGATAATTTTCGTTGGTCGATATTATTGGAGAATTCTCTAGATCTGCGTGTTTACTGTCGATAGAAACTTGTAGAAGTTTGAGAACTTTCCGGGAAGGTGTATAGAGATGTATGACGTAAGACAGTGATGACGATCTTTAATTCTGATTGGTTGTAATGCGTCATTTCTAGAACGTCCTGAGGTCATCTCGAGTTGAGAAAAAAAAAATAATGGACACACTGTGTTGTGAAAAGAGAGAGTTGTTGATTGTGAGTTGGAAAGTAAAAAGTTGAGAGTGAAAAGGTGATTGTATGCAGTTGTTGATGTGTGCTAAATAAAAGTGGAAAACTTCATACGAAGACTTTGACTTGTTGCTGAGTGAGCAGGCTGATCAGTAAACACCAACATCGATTGGAGTGTAACACAGTGGTACTTCGCCCTGCCATGAATCCTGCTTGTTCTTCAGCTATGATTTGTTCAGCTTGGGGTTTCAACCTGTTGAGTATTATTTTCAGGAGGACCTTGCTGTGATGGCTGATGATGCTGATGGTGCGGTAATTTTCACACTCCTGAAGGTTACCTTTTTTGGGAAGAGTGATGACAAGCGACTGGGTCCATGGTGTAGGTCATTCCCCACTCTGCCAGATCTTGTTACAGATAATGGTGAGAGCATCAATCATCGCTTCTCCTCCTGCTTGTTCCAGTTCCCCTGGTATGTTGTCCACTCCCGCTGACTTCCCTTTCTTCAGCGATTGCACTGCTGCCTCAACTTCTTCCCGGAGAATTGGGAGGATTTCTTCTTCTCTGCTCTCGGGAAATGCTAGGACTGATGGGTCTCCATTTGGTGTATGGTTGTAAATGTCAGAGCAATACTCTGTCCATCTGTCCAAGACTTCTTGTTCTTCTGTAAGGCATATGCCAGACTTGCTTTGGATCGTAGAGACTTTGGGCTGTTTAACACTTGTCAGCCGCTTCACAGTCTGGTAAGCCTTCTTGTTGTTGTTCTTGTTCAGACTGTTCTATATTTCCTGGCATTGATCTTCTATCCAGTTCTCCTTTGCTGTGAGCATGCCTTTTCGGATCTCATTGTTGATTTTTCGGTAGACATCAGCTCCCTGTGAGGTGTTCTTTTTCTTTTTTAAAAATCTCTCATCGTTTATCACACAAATCAAAAAGTTCAGGTGTGATCCACGGCTTCTTCTTTGGTCTGTGCTTGCCAAGGATCTCAGTGGCGGCATCTGTTACAGCTGAGTTGAAGGTAGTGGTCATGGTGTTGACATTTACTTCGCCAGCCCCCAAAATGAGCAGTGGTGCAAATTTCCCTCCAATAGTTCTGCCACCTCCGGGTCTAGCAGTTTGTCCAGGTCGAACTTCAGCCTAGTGCACTTTGCTGTATTTACTCTCTTCAAATGGAGCCGGAAAGACATCATCACGAGATCGTGGTCACTTCCGATGTCTGCTCCTGGAAAAGTGCGTGTCCTGCCAATGTTGATGCTTGATCTGAAGCGTTTCTTGACCATGATGTAGTCGATCTGGTTGTGATGCTCCCCGCCGGGACTGTGGGGGTTCGGGCAAATAGAATAGACCCAACGTTTCCCGGCGTGTCGTAAGAGGCGACTAACAGGGGTGATGTTAGCACGGCATCACTGGGCGAAAGTCTTCTACACAGACGTCACCGGCCAGGGCGGAGGAACCTCACGTTACTACAGGTTCCACGACCACGTGCTCAGGGCCAGGGCGAGCCACACTGTATTCGTGGATTTCGGCTGTGGCCAACAGCCTGGAGAGGATTGGGCACCTCCAGGTCTTTTTTTGCCCAAAACGCAACACATGATGAGGCTATCCACTAATTCCATACCGGATTGGTCGTCGCCCGGAACAAGGACTGCGCCTTCCGTTGGCCACCAGGACGGAGGTGAAAAGTATGCTACTTATGGACAAATTAGCAAGATCCGCACGAGAAACAACATCGTCATAGGAACCTGGAATGTCAGGACCCTAACTGCGGAAGGAAAATTAGAAGAACTGGCCCACGAGCTGGACCACTATCGATGGAACGTTCTAGGTATCAGCGAACTGCGCTGGAAAGGCCTAGGTGAAACAACGACTGACAAAGGCCACAAGCTCTATTTCAGCGGTAGAGATGATAGGCACAAACACAGAGTTGGATTCTTGGTCCACAAGAACATTCTAGCCACTGTCATGGGTTGCCGCCCAGTCTCCAGTAGACTCATTACCATCCGCCTGAGAGCAACCCCTTTCAACATCACCATCATCCAGGCCTATGCCGCAACATCAGACTATGACGACAGCGAAGTGGAGGATTTTTATGAAAATCTACAGGCGGTCCTTGACCAAGTGCCGAAGAAGGACATAGTCATAGTGCAAGGCGACTGGAATGTCAAGGTTGGCCAAGATGCGCACCACAACTGGGGAGACACATGTGGACCCTACAGCAACAACGAGACAAATGACAGGGGTCTGAGACTCTTGGAGTTTGCCAGATACAACAATCTGGTACTAGCAAACACGCTTGGTCTTCACAAAAACTCCAGACGATGGACATGGCACAGTCCCGGCGGGGAGCATCACAACCAAATAGACTATACATGATGGTCAAGAAACGCTTCAGATCAAGCATCAACATTGGCTGGACACGCACTTTTCCAGGAGCAGACATCGGAAGTGACCACGATCTCGTGATGATGTCTTTCCGGCTCCATTTGAAGAGAGTAAATACAGCAAAGTGCACTAGACTGAAGTTCGACCTGGACAAACTGCAAGACCCGGAGGTGGCAGAACTATTTCAGGCCACAATTGGAGGGAAATTTGCAGCACTGCTCATCTTGGGGGCTGGTGAAGTAGATGTCAACACCATGACCACCATCTTCAACTCAGCTGTGATAGATGCCGCCACTGAGATCCTTGGCAAGCACAGACCAAAGAAGAAGCCGTGGATCACACCTGAACTTTTGGATCTGTGTGATAAACGAAGAGAGATAACAAAGAAAAAGAACACCTCACAGGGAGATGATGTCTACCGAAAAATCAACAATGACATCCGAAATGGCATGCTCACAGCAAAGGAGAACTGGATAGAAGATCAATGCCAGGAAATAGAGAACAGTCTGAACAAGAACAACAACAAGAAGGCCTACCAGACTGTGAAGCGGCTGACAAGTGTCAAACAGCCCAGTCTCCACGATCCAAAGCAAGTCTGGCATATGCCTTACAGAAGAACAAGAAGTCTTGGACAGATGGACAGAGTATTGCTCTGACCTTTACAACCATACACCAAATGGAGACCCATCAGTTCTAGCATGTCCTGAGAACAGAAAAGAAGAAGAAGTCCTCCCAATTTTGTGGGCAGCAGTGCAATTGCTAAAGAAAGGGAAGTCAGCGGGAGTGGAGAACATACCCGCGGAACTGCTACAAGCAGGAGGAGAAGCGATGATTGATGCCATCACCATTATCTGTAACAAGATCTGGCAGAGTGGGGAGTGGCCTATACCATGGACCCAGTCGCTTGTCACAACTCTTCCCAAAAAAAGGTAACCTCCAGGAATGTGAAAATTACCGCACCATCAGCCTCATCAGCCAACCCAGCAAGGTCCTCCTGAAAATAATACTCAACAGGTTAAAACCCCAAGCTGAACAAATCATAGCTGAAGAACAAGCAGGATTCAGATCAGGGCGAAATACCACTGAGCAGATTTTCAACCTCCGAATAATCTGTGAGAAATACCTACAGCACGAACAACATCTATATCATGTGTTCATAGACTTCAAGAAGGCGTTTGACCGAGTCTGGCATGTAGCTCTATGGGCAACAATGAAAGTGTAAAACATCTGCCCTAAAATTATTGATGTCATCAAAAGCCTGTATGACAAGGCTACCAGTGCAGTCCTCCACAACAGCGCCATCGGGTACTGGTTCAGAACAACAATCGGTGTGCGTCAAAGATGCCTACTCTCTCCAACACTCTTCAACATCTTCCTAGAGCGCATCATGTCAGATGCCCTTGCAGATCATGAAGGCACAGTCAGCAGGGGGTAGAGCAATCTCCAATCTTCGTTTTGCGGATGACATTGATGGATTGGCTGGAGAGGAACAAGAACTTGAACAGCTGGTACAGAGGCTTGACACCACCTCCAGTGCCTATGGAATGGAAATAAGTGCAGAGAAGACCAAAATGATGACCCGCAACACCAATGGCATCAACACGGACATCAAAGTCCAAGGCCAATCCCTCAACACAGTGCATAGCTTCAAATATTTAGGAGCCATTGTATCAGGCAATGGGTCCCGACAGGAAGTCCTCTCCAGGATCGCACAAACAACTGCTGCCCTGACAAGGTTGAAGCCCATATGGAAAGACAGGACCATCAGTCTACATTCCAAAGTAAGACTGCTGCGCTCCCTTGTAATCTTCATCTTCCTATATGCTTGCGAAGCATGGACCCTCACAGCAGATCTCCAACGAAGAATACAAAGCATGGAGATGAGGTGCTACAGAAGACTTCTGGGCATTTCCTATACCCAACACATCACCAACGACGAAGTCCGACAGACCATCACACAAGCCATTGGACAACACGATGACCTGCTCACAGTGGTGAAGAAACGGAAACTCCGTTGGTATGGCCACGTCACCAGATCATCAGGCCTTGCAAAGACTATTCTGCAAGGCACAGTGCAAGGAGGTAGAAGAAGAGGGAGACCGAAAAAGAGGTGGGAGGACAACATTCGAGAATGGACTGGTTTGACACTGAGCAAAGCCATGAGGGCTGCTGAGGACAGAGAAAGATGGAGTATGCTGGTTAAACAATCATCTGTGGTGCCCCTATGACCTCCGGGTTACGGGACAGGATAGGATAGGACAACGCATTTTTCATTAGAATAACAACTCAATGCGCTTACACACATCGTTCGTACGCATCATCACAACATTTGCACTACATCATGTACAGCATCATTCAGAAAGTATTATTACTGTTCATACGATTTACACAGAAAACCCCTTGCGGAACAAGTGCGTTTTTAAGCATCTCTTGAAGGAAACAAGGTCTGTACGATGTCTTAACCAGCAGGGGCGTCCTATGATATATTTATTTGGCAATGTAGTCATTTTATATGTATGTATTTTGTTGATATTTTATAATGATGTTTGTATTATATTTTATTTTTGTAACCCAGGGTTCGATAAATTAGGAGTATAGCCTCAGCGTCCCCTGCGTGGGATGCCTTTATTGTAAATGACTGGCTGGTGGAGTGCCTTCAGTGTTACCACTAAGGTTGTTTCAGCAGATATATGATATGGAGCAGGGGTGAGTCCTCTTTTAGTTTAGGCATTAGCCAAGTTGTGGTCTTGATTTTGTGGTCCTTATTCAGGTCTTTGCAGTCCGCTGGACCCTGTAAGCAATGAATAACTAATTAACCTCATTTAGCTCCAAATTTTGATATGAGAGTAAGGTTAAGAGAAGCATAAGGTTAGCAAAAGCTTTAATTGATTGTCCAGTAGCTCAATTTATTTAATAAGTTATTTTTCTTTGTTTTTTAAAGTATGATTTTTTTAATTTTTATTTTAATGTGGGGAGTGTATGTGTTATGCATCTTATCAATTTGATACAGAAGTAAAGAAGACGTTAATAAAACAAGCAACCAACACACACAAACACTTGCCACTATCATGCATACAGAAATAATACACTTTCTATTACACATTATAACATGATAAAATATTTCTTTGTACAAAATAAATCTGGACTAAAATGCACAATGGTAGCACACACATATGTTTTGCTTGCAGCGTCTGTTTTTTATGTAGTGTATATATACATACAATAAAACACTTAGAAGCCACTAAACATATATATATATATATATATATATATATATATATATATATATATATATATATATATATATATATATATATATATATATATATATATATATATATATTTATAATACCCGATAACAATATTAATTATATAACCTGAATACAACAAGGCAGATAGACAATAATTAATATTAATATAGGGTATTATAAATAAACTTTCACCCAGTTAATGCCCTGAAGAAGGTTTTTAATAAACTGAAAGTTTGGCAAAATCAAGAATATACAAATTGAGAGATAACATTTTGTCGTTACAAAGTGTTGTATTGTATGTGTTATTCTTCTTGTATTCAGGAGATAAACAAACCGCCGGTGGTAGTGTGGAGGAAGCAGAGAGGGTGATAATATACTTTATTATATATAACTTTTGGAAATAAATACCTGCTTGGAATTATTTACAGTTATACTATCTATAATGAGTTGTTCCTGTAATGCCCCCCTCCCTCTCCTCTACCCGCCACCCACCACAAAGCTGATATTTCAGTGATGTGTTATCCAATTTACCCATTAAACGCATCTTTTGATAGGCATTGAACTCCTTTTGAATCTCTTTAGCATATTTAGGCTCCTTTTCGCTCTTATTTCCATTTTCGCTCTTTGTATTCTTTTGTTGTCTAATTGAGTGGTACTTTCTGTTTCAGAGTAATGTCCCCTGACAATTGCCACCGCCCAAACCTGACGCATTAAGCTGATTTTTCAGTGATATGCAATCCAGCGTACCTATTAAAACCATGTTTTGATATGCATTAGACTCCTTTTTAATCCCCTTTGCTTATTTTGGCTTCTTTTCGCTCTTTTAATTCCCCTTTCGCTGCTTTATTTCATTTTTTTCCTCGTCTTGGCGACTCTTAACGGAAATTCCCGAATCGAACCGTTACCGGGCTGATGTTTCAGTGATACGTAATCCAATTTACCCATTAAACTCATCTTTTGATAGGCATTGAACTTCTTTTGAATCTCTTTTGCATATTTAGGCTCCTTTTCGCTCTCTTATTTCCATTTTCGCTCATTTTATGCCCGGTTTTGTCAAACTGGCTTGTATTTTCTGTCTCGGAGTAGTGTCCCTTCACATTCTTTGCCTCCAAATCGGACGCATCAAGCTGATTTATCAGTGATATGCAATCCAATGTACCAATTAAAACCATGTTTTGATATTCACTGAAAGCCTTTTTAATCCATTTTGCTTATTACGTGTCATTTTTGCTTTTTTAATCCCCTTTTCGCGCTTTACATTCCTCTTTCCGCTGGTCTTGGATCGATGGGCTCCATTACAAAGGGAAATCCCCGAATCGATCGAGCAAATTTTTCATAATTAATCAACAATTCTTCATTTAACCGCTTCTTTTAATACGTGTGGAGCTTAATTAGGCTTCTGTTTGCTATTTTGGGGTCCTTTTCGCTTGTTTTTGCTCTTTTGGTTCCCCTTTTCGCTCTTTTCGCTGTCCTTTTCGCCCTTTTCGCTCTTTTCGTATTTTCTGTACACCGGTTAAAAAGTACATCAACGCTGATTTATGTCCTAATTCCACCCTCTCTCTAAACCAAAATCCATCCCACCTACCCTTGCACGGTCACAACTTTCTATTTCAATCAGGATCAATTCCTGATTGCACACCCTCTCATTGCGCCACCCCAACCCTTCCATCCCTCCTCCCCACCCCTTTCCTCTCACTCCCGGTACAGACCTTGTCAAGTTTGTGACGACTGTTGTCAATAGCAATTGCATCTTCCACTCGTGTTCTGTAACTGACGGTTTCCACCCACTGTAAGGTGTTGTGCATTCTTGCTGCTTGTCCTCGGATCTGGTGAAAACAGCACTGCTATCACGTAGACCCCGGCCTCGTACAGTACATTGCAAGTCTAACGAAAAATAGGAATTTCGAACTTCCAGATTCTATGTTTGTTGTATTACACATGGGAATTTCCGAATTCCTATCTATATCTACGCTTTACACTGGATTCCCATACGTCTTGGGATGAATTGGAATTCCAGTCAACGTTGATGGGAATCTAGTGTACAGTTAAAGGAATTATCATTCATCGTGTATCCATACAGCAGCGGTGAAAATGTTTAAATGAATATGAAAGTTTAGCGTCTACACCACAGACCATTGGCGATATGTCAGACACCCCCGTTGGGGTGCCGGGGGTTTCAGTATAAATATTATCCCCACTTTCTGGAAATTTAGTGCTTTAAATTCCCACTGTCGCTGTCTTTCTCATTTGCTCTTTCTCAGTCCTGCTCTGTTCTATCAATCTGCTATACTATCTTCTTCTTCGCTAGACCAGTCACCTACCTTTTTTCTTGAAAACTCTTCCGGGACAAGACTCCTTGTTTGTGTATGAGGTCTGTTGGATCAGCTTGGGAATATTGGACGCTTTCTGCCAGGTGGTCACTAGGGCTTCCTATGATGTTATTATTTAGCAATGTAGGCATTTTATATGTATATGTTTTGTTGATAATTTATAATGATGTTTGTATTCTATTTTGTTTTTGTAAACGGGGGTTCGATAAATTAGAGTGCAGCCTCAGCGTCCCCTGCGTGGGATGTCTTTATTGTAAAGTGACTGGCTGGTGGAGGGCATTCAGTTTTCCTACTAGGGTTGTTTCGGCAGATCTTTTATGCGGATTGGGGGTTGTCCGGTCCTGATTTGGCTCGGAAGAGTCCGCTGGACCTAAAGCAACAATTATGTAATGTAATGTAATGCGATATGTCAGACAGGGGATAATAGCCATCCCAGGGAAGAAGGGAGCAATCAAGGACCTAAATCAGCACTGAACACCGGAGCAATTATACTGCTACGACGGACAGGGAAACATTGCCTCTGTTATCTCGCCCATCACATCCATCAAAAATGTTTAGCTAATTTCACAACAGTTCACATTTTCAGTTTAATACGACCTACACGATCCAGGTATTACGGTGTATTTGGGTTTCATTAGATTCATGTAAACCTTGTAGACAATCATCATTTTCACCAGATCCATGACATTGTGGTAACCGTTCGCCTCATCTATAGACTTCAAAGCCGACGGCTGCTTGTACTGGAGTGACCCACTCAAATCAATCACGCCTTACAGTCCCCATGAAAAGGTTGCGCCTGTGACAGACCCCGCTCATGACGCTGCATCAGCAAGTCTGTCACGTAATTTCTGTTTCAGTTTTAAAAAGAAATTAAGAAAGGGAGGGAAGAAGGGGAAAAGTTAGGAAGAAGAGAGGGGGAAGTGGGAGAGAGGGAGGGAGGGAGGCAGAGAAAGATAGAAGAAGGGAAGTGGAAGAAAGGAAAAAATGAAGGGAGAGAGATTGAGATAAGAGAGATTGTGAGATGGAGGGAGAAGAGTAGAGAATGAGGGAGGGAGATATAGAAAGATTAAACAATAAGAGAGGCCTCTGTGGGCTACAGAGAGAGTGTGTGTGTTTGTATGTGTGCCTGTGTGTGTGGTGTGTCACTGTGTTTGTGTGTGTATGCGCGAGAGAGACAGAGACAGACAGAGAGGAAGAAGAAGAAGAATTAATTCAAGGCAGTGAAATTGACTGTACTCTGCCAGTCGGCTGCCAAGCAGACTGAAATCAGATTTTAAGAAAAAAAATGAAAATGGACTTCGACGTGACTAGGCGCCCTATCATTTTATTATTGAATATTCCAAACCTCGAGTTTAGGGCTTTTAGGACAGTCCACACCATATGATAATGCAGACTAACAAAGCTAATTAATAACACCTTCTATGAACATGGCAACTATAAGCTACAGCCGAACTGTCGCTACTTGCTAATACCGGGCAGAATCACGAAATATTGTGGTTCTAAGTAACTACATTGTTGAAGTCGTCTGTAAAGTATGTGTAATACTCTAGCTATTGCTGGTACATCGAAAAGGTCTGGATGTTTCCTAATTAAGTTATTCGTTATTAAATTCGTCTGTACTGCCCATACAAGTTGCAATAGTGATTATTATAAATCATTATTGCAACTCGGTTCGCTTTCTCGAGAGAGTGAGAGAGAAAGAGAAAGAAAGAAAGAGAGAAGGCCTTGCACACACACACGCACACACACACACACACACACACACACACACACACATATATATATATATATATATATATATATATATATATATATATATATATATATATATATATATATATATATATATATATATATATATATATATATATATATATATATATATATTCCAAACCTATATAGGCGTTTATAGCAATCTTCCAGCTAATGATTTTAAAATCATAATTAACCTTTGTACATCCATGAGTTAACCTTTGCGCATTTATGAATTAACCTTCGGGACTACATTATCATGTAGGAAAACCTATGAGGCATGGGGTGTGCCAGGACAACTTAAGAGTCCATTCGGGCAGTTTTATTGCCAGCCTGTTTGTCTTGTGGAAATGCACATTGCAGGTTTGCTGTCAAGTGAGGACTCGTGTCGCGCGTGCGTGCTAACGACTGTCATTACCTCCCTTGCCAAACCGGAAGCTGCGCAGAAATAGAGGACCATTCTCTGGCCGTTACATCAGGGTGATAAATCGCTCGGAATATCCAGAACTTAGGGCCGGGTCTCATTGTTTTTTCAACTTCTTCAACTACCTAAGTTCAGTGTTAAAGAGAACAGTTTATGGGGGGCGGAGAAGGGTAGGGGGTAAGTGGAGAGAGAGAGAGAGAGAGAGAGAGAGAGAGAGTGGGAGAGAGCGAGAGAAGGGTGGGGAGGGGGAGAGAGCGAGAGAGATCGTTGTTGTTGTTTAAATGGTAGCACGCCGCTGTTCTTTTTGATAGGATGTCGGCCAGTATGATGCTCTTAGTAGTGTTCAGCCAGATAACAAGTCTTTGCTTCAGCAGAAATGTAAACAGATTATTTTGTCTTAGCTCTTTGTGATATGCCGGGATTCAAACCGAATATACGTAACTATCTGTATCTTGCTGAATGGTAAATGTGGAAAGTTGGACGCACAACGCCATGTAAGACCTAATACAGCCAAATATTATATTATATTATATTATATTATATTATATTATATTATATTATATTATATTATATTATATTATATTATATTATATTATATTATGACATGGCAAGGTAATAAGTGTTAAAACACAAGAGAAAAACATTACTATCCACATCCATACAAACAAAACCGGTGTCCAGACATTTAGTCAATACTAAAGGGAAAAATACCATACTGTATTTAAAACACAAAAGATAAACCTTACAATCCCCAATCCATAAAAACAAAACCCGTGTCTCGACAATTAGTCAATACTGATGGGAGAAATACATTACCTTAAAGTTTGAGCTCATAACTGATTGTTGTCGAGCTAGGAGGGCAATGTGATATATCACACCTTGCTTTGAGCTGAACACTGCTTTCATATAGTGCCGCGTAGCGTGGCATTTCTGTGTAAGCCATGACCCAACAGACGTAAAAACTTCCGTGCACACAGCTTCACCTATCTGGCCACTTCCCCCCTAGGGCACTATCGATGGCGGTTCGCCTGTACAAACCTTCGATCCCTGCCCTTCAGCCCACTTCTGTCATCTTTCTACTGGAGCCTCTTCACCGTACTGCCGCTTCACAAATAGGATAGAGCCCGCCATACAAGCGCCTGATCAAACAGCGCAGTCCCTGGGTTCCGGAGGCTCTTGGGGCTGTAAGAGGATAGGCTGCAGACTGTCGATGACACTTTACAAACAGGCTGACAGGTAGACAGAGAGACGCACGGTTGCACGCACATGCACATACGCACACATACATTCTCTCTCTCTCTCTCTCTCTCTCTCTCTCACTCTCTCTCTTACACACACACACCCTCACACACACACACACCCTCACACACACATCTTTCATTCACTCAGAAGCTCACACATAGCCCATCTGTCGAACATGTATACTGAGCTGAAAGATATATTTGTGAGTCTGGAAGGACATTTGCTAGTGCGATATAGTGTGACCGTTTATAGAATTGCACGCTTTTTATGAGCTAAGAATTTGTGGATGGTGGTTAAAGGCAGGATCTGTTTTATAGTAGAGTTATATTATGATAGACCAAAATCTGCAGATTGTTCCGACAGCCTTTAAAGACCTCCTTCGGATGAGAGTGCAAACCGCGTGATCTGGTCTCTGCACGCACGCATTCCATCACACGGACTTTAAAGATCCTAACGCTCGTGTCATAGAAAGGTGAATGCCAGCAAAATTTAAAAAAACATCCAGCAAATACTAGGTCCCTTCTTCCACATCCCGGGTCGCCCAGGATCGTGCTCAGTCGTCTGGACATCAGACGATGAGCTGCCTTAAGGTAGCAAGTGCGCGCCTTCCGGCGACTTTAGTTAGATCCTGAATCGGCACCGCGCCTTGAGCAGATGTTGGGCTAGGAAAAGCGCTATATAAGAAGGATTTAAGAAAGACAGAGTGAGCTGAATGTTCTGGTGGTGTTCTTGAAGACCAGATTTCGTTTGATAGTAAGGTATGATCGTTAATAGGATTACACACAGTTATTTATAGCCCAATGCAGGGCATGTTTAGCGGTATATAATGACAATTTATAGAAAGGAATGGAGGCGCCGTCATGCAGACATTGATAAAAAATACGTATTGTTCCGACCTGCTGTTTTGAGCCCAGGGTATTAGTAGATGTAGATTTTGAAAGCAGGATTCTGTTTTAGGGTATATCGTTTTCATTTCATTTTATTGAATTATGGCATTAAAAGAAATTACAAGGTAATGACAGATCAATAGAGCGCGTAGGGGGTTAGGTGACTGGCAAAGGCCTTGATATTCAGATGATGCTGTCGGAACAATCAGGTTTCGTTTCGACATTGTTTCTGGCAGCGAGTGTTCAGATTGCTTTCAGCCAATCTGCTTGGGCTAGTCTCCAGTGCTTCAGTTTTAAGTGCCGGTCGAAGTATACAATTTGGGAATTACACTTATCATTGTTGTTGGTGGTCTTCTTCTTCTTATAATAATAATAATAATAATAATAATAATAATAATAATAATAATAATAATAATAATAATAATAATAATAATAATTATCATCATCATCATCATCATCATCATCATCATCATCATCATCATCATCTTCATCATCATCATCATCATCATCATCATCATCTCCTATTATTGTAATACATGCAACGTGTTTCCTTTGTGGCACAAAAAGCATCTTAAACCGCACTTTGAACTGATAAATGCGCTTTAGACATACGAGTATTAACTTGCTTCAATGTGGCAAGCACATGACCTTTGATCTTAACTTAGTCTGTATTATGTACCTCTAGATCACGACGGCGTGTTATGCACATGAATGGACGCCTTTTGAGACTGTCGGTTGGACTGGTCTTAGTTTCCTGAAATAGAGCTGTATGTCAGGACTCACGTGGGAGATGTGCGATCTATCCAGTTTACACACATATTGCATTGTAGCTCGGGGTCCTCTGGGATCTAAGGCAATGTGTTGCTACTAGTATTGTACATGGATCAAATCCGCCAACACGCCTTACTTGTCTCTTAGCTTCAATCCTCTGGTCGTACCCTATAATTATTGTGCACAGTTTGCATGAATTGGCGACAGTTGGACGGAAGATAGTCCAGTCAAATTTGGACCCTTTATGTAGCGAGCGCTACGGAGATGGGATAATGCCATCTAATTGGAGCATTGGTGGACAATGTTTTGAAAGTGGTAGGAGGCTTGTTTTCGTTCTCGCTATTTTGAGGAGGATCGTTTGCCGCTTTGGATTAGAGAAAACAACAGTGACATCATCCTTCCATTTCATCCATTTCTTTTGCAAACAGGACATTCGTGGACATTCGTGTTTCTTGGAACACGTTTCGACTTTCACAAAATATTTATATATGGATACAGGTTTTGTTTTCTACGAGATTGGTTTTTGTTGCCACGACCGATTTTCAGTTTCATGGAATATCTTATATCAAATGATGATTAGGGTTTTTATGTGTTTTGTTGTTGTTGTGTTTTAATCCGCTGTGCAGTTATATACATTATAAGATGCTTCATTTAAGTTGTTTTTAATATTTAAAAAATCCGTTTGTATGTTTGTGTGTGTGGACCTACAGACTTTTCACTGTGATGTAGGCGGTAGTCAACTAAAAGATGATTATGATCTAGGGTTCATGCTTGTAAGCTTGATTTAGTATTAAATGACTGTTGTGACACTTAACAAATATTCAATCTCTATTCGTTAGCTTTGTCTGGCATTTTCATGTTAGTTTACTTTGAATGAGATACGTTTCAGAGCAAATAATATCTTGTTTTTCTCATATCGTCATCATCATCGTCGTCACATATTAAACTCACAAAACTAACATTTTTTTTGCCTTAAGTTTAATGTGTTCGGTGAGGCAACATGCCCCTCCGTGAATTAAAAACAATTGTAATGCTTAAATATGTGGTATTAAACCCCTTTAAGACAAAAACAATGGTGTTGCTTTGTTCCAGCTGTACCCAGAAATGCCCGAGCGTGTTCACCATGTACCGATACGGTTGGCGGTGTGTTTGTGACTGCGTGTCGGTCTCCAACGAGCGATTCCCACAATGTGACCAGATCAAGGACGGTCTCAGCCCTCTTTCTCAGGATGATCTTGTGTAAGTAAATATTGAGTTGACTAGTGGTATTGTAGCACTGATTTCCTTATTATTTAATTTAATGTGCTCGTTCTTATAAAGCGCGTTTCCAGCTCAAGACATGCTCAAGGCGTTGGCCGATACAGGACCTACACAAGGCCGCCCGATTTGATTATTTGATTATTTATCTATGTGTTTTGTTTCCAACCCAGTTTAATAACTTCTTTATCTCTTGATTAAAAAAAAAACCAACCATTTAAATCATCTTAAATTTGTCAGTAATCATAATGACTTCATACGTGTAGTGTATTTTGTCGATGTTACGAAGTGAATTAGTAAATATTTATATTTGTGAATACATCACGTGTTTATAGAGTAAGTACGCAAGCGACGGCTGTTGACATAGGCACGTGGCGTATGCATTCCCAATGGGTCGGTACTATATTTCCTAGTTCAGGACTATCTTGGTGAAGACTGTTTGGAGAACAGAAGGTTGTGACATACTCCGTCCCCTATATGCGAAAGTGTCCGGGAACGTCAATCTACACAAACAACCAACCAGAAAGTTGTTCTCGTATGCATCTGAGAGTGTCTGTGATTGGATGAAATAGGGCTAGGATATGGTGTATTAGTGGAATGAAAGATAGACTGTGAAAAAAGGGTGAATGCTTATTTTGTGTGACTTGGAAATAGTGTGTTACTGCTTTTTTTCACTGTGATTCTGGATTCTGTTCAGGACAGACACGGAAATTTGAATTTTTATGATTTACTTGTTTGGAATATAATATTGATAACTAACTTCGTAAATGCATAAAATATTTTTATAAATCGATAAATTTAATTTTCCGTCAGACCGGGAACGGGATTGCTGCATAGAAAGATAAAACCATAATATAGTTCAGCTATTTATTATTTTATTACTTTAGAACTTTATAGTTTTCTTGGATTCCGTTTTAATTATTATTCTATTACTTCTGTGAGAAAGAAGAGAACCATAAAATTAGCAAAACCTATATGGTGTTGTGCTTCAACTGTTATGTATTTTATGTCTTCAATATTTGAAGTTTATCTCTCTGTCTCAACTTCCGTAATTGTATAAGAATGGCCTTTTGATGAATGCGGGTAAACATGAAATTAAAAAGTAAAAAACCATTTGCAAACTAATCTAAAGTTGTATGAATCTTCTGAGTAAAAAGCTAATTATTTTATAACACGCACGGGAAGTTTATGACTGTCGATAGTTTAAAAAGACTCGCTTGGAGATACGACGTATTATCATCTCCTTTTGGATACCCTCCCTTTCTTTTTTTCTCTTTCCTTCTTTTTATTATGCACCCCCCCCCCCCCCTCTGCTCCCACTTTCTTTTAATGTATATTTAGTTTTCTATCTCATTTTCTTCTGCACTTGAGTTAAAAAGCAAGACATTTACAAATATAATTCTAAATTTTCATTTACTTTTTATTTTCCACGTGTCTTCTTTGCGTTTTCTGCTTTTATTTAATCGTTCTTATATAGCGCTTTTCCAGCTCAAGAGCTGCTCAAGGCGCTGGCCGATACAGGATCTAACTCAAGCCGCCCGAGACGCCCACCCGCAGCCTTTGGGCGCATGGTCTGACGCATTTTTCTTATATTGTGTACAAATGTATATTGGGTATATTGTGTAATTGTGTTTTTGTTTTTATAAACATGAAGAAAAAATATATAAAGATAAAAAACCAAACCGGTGTAAGTAACTCTAAGTAGAAGTAGGCCTAATAGTGTACTGTTAGCACCATTCCGGAAGTCTTTGGTGTCTATCCTTTGAAATGCGCTTTGTGCCCTGTTCTAGAACACTTCCTTTTAATAGCTGTAAGAGAGTTATTAATGAGAAGAGTTAAGCCATATTAATTATCCGGGGACGCCCGCATCGGGATGTATAGTAGTAGTGTAGAGTCCGCTCACAGCCCGAGGTGGGCGTTTGTAGGTCCCACCTTGCCATTAGCTACATATTTGTGCATGTTGGATCTCGTAGGACCCGCGCGATGAGCTGGTTGCCGCGTTATTTAAGTAGGCCTACATATCATTTATTTCTATTGTTCATGCTTTTTGTTGCAGGTGCATAAAATCGGGCGAGTGTGGGAAACCAGCGTGCACTGTGGGAGAATTCGACGTGAACACAGGATTTTGCCCCCTCGGCGACCACTTTACCGTCAACAGTGACCTTTTGCAGGCGCGTATACGCCAGCAGCACCAGTTACGTCACCATCGCCCGAAATCTGTTGTAGAGGGATCTGGGGACTACTAACCTTGTTGATTTTTTAACAGCTGCAGTGTCGCTCAGCAGTTTGATTGCATCTTGAGTTCTTTAATTTTAAATTTATTCGGTGTACAGCCTCGTAATTCATTTGAAACTAAAAGCCTAAAGATGTGTTGTGCTGTTTATATGTAAATATTAGCTATGGATATCACATCAGTCGTTATTGATAACTATATACATACGCATTTAACTTTATTAATTGGTTGTTGTTGGGGACTTAACGGAACTAGTCATCGTTACTGGAATCACCACCGACTCAGAACTCATCGTGGATACATGCCGTCCTCACTCCTCCTTGGTCTGTGACCCTTAGGAATCTTGCGATTTAAAACTTCAAGAGAAGCTAAACAAAAACATCACACCTACGCAAATAGCAGTTACAAGTGTTTTCTGGTTTGAATACTTTCCGCATAGGCCAGGGAAATATTCAGTAATATATCCTAATCACGTACCCACATTCATATTCATTCTTGTGGTAGTATTGTTATTAAACTATTGGCCTAACATCATTTCAGTTTTGTAAATCATTTTCTGACTTAGACTATTTCTTATTGAAATTATTTCTGACTTGGACCATTTTTGTAATTGAAACTTATGGGTAATTTAGGAAATACGTTATTGTTAGACTCTTTAACCTTCGCTACAAGTCGCTATCTTGCATCTTATTTACCCGTCGTGTGTAGAAAACTACGCATATCACGCAAAGAAGAGAATATTCCTATTGGTACCTCGTGTGAAGAAAACTACAATATTGAAAACGTAAACGAGGACTCCAAATAAATGTGCAGTCTCTCTCTCTCTGTTATCTGTCGGGTGTGTGTGTGTGTGTGTGTGTGTGTGAGAGAGAGAGAGAGAGAGAGAGAGAGAGAGAGAGAGGTTGCCTGGTAGACTACGCACATGTAGGCTATAGAGACATACAGTTCAACTCTGTCACTTTCATTAACTTCATAGGATTTCAAGGACATAGATTCTTTTACAGGACTTAGAAGATTCTGTCCATTTGCTGCTATCAAATTACTGATAGACTAACACAGAGAAAGAGAACTGAGAGACACTTTTAATAAAATCCCACATGCCTGTGAGTAGTAACCATCACACACAAATATAATTATGGAAGTGACGTTATAGCCCGTGGTAGTAAATACAACTGCACAGCCAGGACATGTGCCTAACAACGAGTTTTGCACCACAGACTGGTGTTGGGCCATAGGTCAGTTTTCAATAAATAAGAGACCGTGAGGCTGGTTGTCAGAGATCTAGCAAGCTTAGGCCTATTCCTCCACAGTCTCTGACGCTCGGATTAATAGCAGCAGCGTTTTCGTGCCAGCTGCGCTGATTACCTCTTTCAATATTTTTATCGTACATGTAGATCTCGTTCAATATAGGCCTGTCGGTTAAACATGTGCGACTAGTTTGAAAACAAACATATTATGTCTCTAGAGTTCATTAACATACGCACGCACGCGCGCGCACTCCCTCTTTTCCCTTCCCACACACACACATTATAATAAAGGGACTGCAACACGCTTTTTTAATTGTCTCCTCGTTTATGTTTTCACTACGGGCAGTTTTCTTTACGCGACGTACTAATGTGAATATTCTCTTCTTTATGTGATATGGATGGTTTTCTGCACAACGACGTGTAAATAAGGTTACAGAAATCTACACCTTAATAACTTTTTATTAACTTAAATTTTGTTCATTTAAAATGCACAGGAGTGTTCCTTGTATCATTCCTGGGGCATTGATGTAATTTGAGCGGGATATTCCAACAAACAAGAAATTTACAGGTAAAAATGTGACGCACTGTGAAGTTTTCTCCCCACAACGTAGCGAAGGTTAGTGTCAATTATTGCTGTCCAATACCTATGCATTATTATACATTAAAACACACGTAGTTAAAACACGTTTTGTCAATCCATTTTTGTTCATTTATTGCTTGTTTGTGTATATGTGCTGTATTATGCGAACACTCCCAGAGTGATAGTGATGTTATGATTGAGCTCAACAGTATCTCCGTTGTTATCTCCATTGACATCGTAACTGATGTCTCCATTGATGTCACGTCACCATTGAGGTTTTAATTGTCACCATAAATGATGCTGATATTGATGTCTCCATCAGTCTATAGATGTCTAATTGATGCCTCCATCGGTCCATGGTTGTCTTCATTGATGCCTCCGTCGGTCCATGGATGTCTTAATTGATGGTTCTATGGATATCTTGTCCTATGTCTCCAATGTTTCCATGGATGTCTTAATTGATATATGTCCCTTGTTACAGTTAAATTAGACTTAGCTTTGCGTTTAGTTGTATTATTTAAGATTATTTAAGTTGATCGCACGAGTTCCTATTACCGGTATTTTGTGCAATACATTTGGTGTACAGATCTGTTCTTTCAAACTTGTATAATTATTATATTCATACGAAACTGCATGCATTGTAATTATAATCCTTGTTTCGTTCAACGAAAAAGAAATGCATTCGTGACATTATCTGTTTTTTTCAATGTAATTGTTCGCTGTAAAGAAATTTGCGTCAAGTACTTTACTGTGTTATACCACAAGATAAATAGGCCTACTCAATGCCCAGAGCATGCCTTCATTGCGTGGAGTTGTGCGCTCAACAAGAGGACAGTAGACTGGTGTTGGCTTGTACTGGCACAAGTTATAAAGTATCGTGAAGAAAACGAAGAAGGGGAAGAGGGAAAGAAGAAGAAGAAGAAGAAGAAGAAGAAGAAGAAGAAGAAGAAGAAGAAGAAGAAGAAGAAGAAATAGTAGTTGGAGAAGTAGAGGAAGAAGAAAAAAAAGAAATAATAGTTGGGGATGAAGTAGTTCTAGAAGAAGAGGCAGAGGAAGAAGAAGTAGAAGAAATAGTAGTTGGAAAAGAAGAAGAAAGTTAATTTTCACATCAGAAAAATCCTGGAAACTAGAACTGGAAGCTTTGCATAACATTTTCAACTAGACGACTTCTCCCTATCTTAAGTAATAGGGATAAGTCGTTTTCTAATCCCAGCTACGCGCTGTATTAGTACTTCTATTTCTGTAATATGGCGTTGTGAGCCTGACAATTGAACACTGGGTTAGATTAGATTGAATGAATTGGATATCGAGTGAATAACATCCTGTCTTTTACTGAAGTTGGTTTCGTACAGTGACGTACTTAAATGCGTGTTATATATAGCGTTTAACGGAACATGCAATCTTGGCATTCTGTGCAATGTTTCCATGTATTATATCATTGAAGATATATTATATTATGCGCCCTGTAATGATATTGTCAACTGTGTACATGGAAGAGTTTTAGTTACAAATTTAGTTACTGCTAGCAAATATTAATTAACACGGGAGACAAAACGTTTTGTGTACAACACAGGTCAGTAGGTAAGTTGACTTGCTTAAAGAAACGAGACGAGCGTGAAATTTTAACATCTTTATAATAATAATAATAATAATAATAATAATAATAATAATAATAATAATAATAATAATAATAGGAGTAATAATAATAACGTGGATTTAAATAGTGCAATTTTGCGAGCTGTGCTGCGGCTCACTGCACTTTACAATTAAAAACATAAGAACATGTGAACATTAAGGCATAAACAATGATTCAAGAAAAAAACCACAAAGACAATAATACTATACTAAAAAGGCAATCCTGACATACCAGAGACATAAAACCGTTTAAATAGATACAAAGTAATACATTAACAATCAATGTGTAAACAAGTATAAGAATTATCAAGGTATAACATATTAAAGTACATACTACATACATACTACTATTTAAAGTACATACTACATACATACGTGGCTGAACACAAAAGTTTTGTCTCTCCTATTCATAGTTCATTAAATCTTTTTCGAATAATACACTCGTAATTGCCAGTGTACTGTTATTCTTTGTCCATTAATTCAATGTAAATCAATGTATTCATTGTTTGGGTGTAACATTTTTACATTTCTTATTATAATTCTTGTTTTGTGTTATTTTCATTAAAAAAATTATTATGAATTTTGTTATATTTTCATTTTTTGGGTAAGGTGGAGAAAAGTTACTCTTTATTAATGGTTGTTTCAATGGCGATAGTTTTGAAGAATTTTGTTAGTCGGTTGAGCGGATTGTACAGTTTGTAAGCTCGTGAAGACGGAAATTACAAATACAGATTAATTGAATATTTGACAATGTACAGTAGTCCAGCTTCGTACAACTGTTAATGTGTACATACCATATATCGATGTTGTGTTGTAGCAATACGTATTTGTGTATGTAAATTCGATAATAATTTGCATTGTATATGCAAGTTCGACGAGTGCTGACGCATAATTTTGTTAAGTTTGAAAGACGAAGCACAAAAATTAATATCATTTCCCCAAAAAAGGAGATTATCCGAAGAGACTTAAAAACACTTTGATATTATTATGCCTGTTCTCATGCTTTTTGACTTGGTTTCGGTCTGTTCGTACAATTATCAGAGACGATGGTGCTGACAAGTATTTGCTTGTTTCATGCAAACAGTTATTTATTTATTCATTGTATTACTGCACTACTGTAACTTAACGTTTTATGTTTTATATATTGGATTTTCCCCTTCTAACTGTAGCATTTATCACTTATATATCTCTTTTTATATAGCGCTTTTCCAGCTCCAAGAGATGCTCAAGGCGCTGGTCGATACAGGATCTAATTCAAACCACCCGAGGCGCCCACCTGCAACCTTTGGGCGCATAGTCTGACACCCAGACGACTGAGCACAATCCTGGGCGACCAGGGATGGGGAGAAGGGACCTAGTGCGTGCTGGGTGTATTTGTGTAGCCGGTGCTCACCCATCTAGGGCATGAGCGTCAGGATCTTTAAAGTCCATGCGATGGAATGCGTTCATACACAGACTAGACCTCGGTTTATACTCTCATCCGAAGAAGTTGGAGCGCAGTGTCTCAGGATAATTTATTTTTTAATGTAATTTTTAATTTTTTTTAACATTTTATTTATTCATTTGATCTATCCATTATTATTATTATTATTATTATTATTATTATTATTATTATTATTATTATTATTATTATTATTATTATTATTATTATTACTATTACTATTGTATCCCAGGTCGTCAACGGGGCATGAACCACATGGCTGTACATGCTGCAATGTGATCGCCCGACATTTGAGTACAATGCGTACACCACTGAGCCAACGGCGCTCACACAAGTTCTACTGGAAGTTCGTTATATGTTTAAAGGGACAGGGTATCAAGGATGTTTGTGTACTAATTATTGTTGTGTATGTTAATGAGGCTACTTAAAAATAAATTGCATGGTTGCCCCATTAAAAGATGATACTGGATAACGGTTACTCACACCTACCACTAACCTTTGAAATGTTGATAGGCTAACTCTTCCTTTGTTTTGTAAGCAAACGACTGGGCCTACTAGACACTTTCGCTGCAGCGCTACCTTTAGAATCCTTATCTCGAGGCACTTAAGAAAGCACACAAACCAATGAATTTATGAATGTAAGCTTATATCTTAACCGTATTTGTGAAAAAAAACAACAACTATATTTTGGACTTAATCCTTTTGTTGTTGTTGTTTTTTGCAATGGTGCAATATTTCCTGTGAGTTTGGAAAAAGGATATGTTACGCTAAAATATTGACTTTGGGTCTCTTTAAATGTTTTTCAAGAACCCTTTAAAGTAAGTGTTGGACGGGAAACACGTTTGTTTTGTTTTTGTTTGGTTATGTGGACTCGAAAACGAAGTCAAGTCAAGTCAAAATTGGTTTTGTTGCTTTAGAAAGAATATTAGACACATCGGCTAATGATGCTTGCCTTTATTGAGCACGCTACGCTATACATCAACCTAAACATTAATTAGCAGCAGCAGCATCAAACGCTGTTCTTAGGTCAGCAGGATGAGACGAAATGGAGCCTATTCAACCGTAACCAATATTCTATTATCCCTCTTTTTCTTTTCCTCCTCCTCCTCCTCAATCAACATCATCATCATCATCAACATCATCATCATCATCATTATCATCATCAGTCCCGCAGCCGGACGAGCCGTTGCGGAAACATGAAGAATGCTGACGCGGAGAGTTTTCGGAACTTCGGTATGTCTGCAGCTGTTTGTCAGAGCCGTCCTTATTTTTACCTAATCTGTCAAGCTTTAATGTTTTTTTTTTGTTTGTTTTTTTCGTCCCCTGCGTTATTATCATACAGAAAATGACAACATTTTGTTTTCCGATTCAGCAATAATAATAGCAATAATAATAATAATAATAATAATAATAATAATAATAATAATAATAATAATAATAATAATAATAAGAAGAAGAAGAAGAAGAAGAAGAAGAAGAAGAAGAAGAAGAGAAGATTTCTTTGAACATATTGCATGCTGAATCAGATTTATAATTTGTTGCAGTAATAAAACTAACAATAATGATTTTTGTTGTAGGCTTACTTCAGGTTGTCCGGGCCAACAAAGTAATTTTTGTTTATTCATTTTGCACTCAGTATTTTAAGTTATGACGCGTTAATAAGACTATCAATATTGATGTTTTATTATAATTCTTCTTGGACAGCGCTTTGCATGCTCAAGAGCTTCACAAGGATGTGGTCGAAAAAAGATGTAAACCAAGGCGCCAACTTGCAGCCTTACGCACATCCTCAAACGCTCCAGGCAACTGAGCACAATCTTGATCGATTGGGGGTGGGGGAGACGGGAACTAGCACTTGCCGGCTGTATTTTTGCAATTGGCACTCACCAGACTACGACAGAAGCGTTAGGATATTTAAAGTTCGTGCGATGGAATGTATGCGCGTACAGGCTATACCTCGGTTTATACTCTCGCTAGATAAGAAACTGGCCCACCGTCGTAGCTTAGTAGTAGAGCGTTCGCCCGGCACACCGATGACCCAGGTTCGAAATCCGTGGTGGGCACAATAAAATGGCGATTTTTGTACTGTCAGTATTGGAATGACTGCTCTTGTAATTCAGTGTTGATTTAAGTCCTTACCCGGCCTCGTCCCTTGCATGTTCATCCCCGTCTGACGTATTGCCAATGGTGAGTTTAGGGGTTAAACTTCAATGTCCACTCATTCAAACTGACGCCAATTTAAAATTATATATATATATTTTTTAAATTTAAATAATTGCTATTTAATGATAAAATGAATGAAGCTGGTAAGATTCAATTACTTCCCATTCTTTCACGCACGCAACGACGCTGGCGTTATTTAGGTAAATGCATCTCTGTATTTTGAACTGTTCTTTGCCGATAAAAATAATCCTAACTAACAAGTAATTACACCGATAATATGTAATATTGTTTTGATCTTGCCCTACTTTTAACATGCAAATTAATACCGAAAATATTTATATTTAATATCGTTTGCGCGTTGCACTTTTGAAAGGTATGCTTTGGTACACATAAGGAAGTAGTATTGCTCAGCGACTTTGCATTGTATGCGTTATATTATAAGACTCTATTATAACGCAAGTAAAGAAAATAAAATATAAATTCATTGACTGTACGCTTCGCACTTAAGACCCAAGACAGAATACATGTTTTAAACTTAGTAAACATATACAAGGGTTTTTATATTCTTTAAGTTATTGTGTCATGCAAGTAAATATTACTGTTCAATTACTTTGCATTGTATACTTGAAATTAAAAGTGGACGCTAGACATTATTTGTATTGAAACAATTGTTCCCAATGTCGCATTCTTTTCTTTACATTGTGCTTGGCACAATTAAGAAAATTAAAACTTTGGCAAAAGTCACGCATTCTATACTTTAAACTATTCTTTAAAGCAAGTTAGAAAACACAATTTATGCACTGAACTTTGAAATATGTCTTTGACGAAAGATTAAAAAAACTAAACGTATTCACTGACTTTGCCATTCTTGTTTTGAAATTATCTTTTGATGCTAGGAATTTTCTTAAGTGATTTTATTATTTTCAACGAAATGAAGAGGACAGTTCTACATAGAAAGACACTGAATCTCATTGTATGTATTTATTCATCGAATAAAGATACTAAAAAAGAAACAAAATTTGTTATTTGTTTGGTTGCTTTGTAAAGTTTTATTTATTTGTTATTAATGATTTATAAACTTTTAAATATTTATTTATTATTATTGTATGAAATCCCCCCCCTTTCCAACCCCTGTGGGGATATCAGGGGATTATTTATTATAAATAGTTCCCTCAATGTCTGGAAATTTCGTTCTTCAAATTTCCTATTTCCTATCACTCCTTGTAATTCTGCCTTAACTTTTCCTTTCTGTTATCTACACTTACAGTATTGACTCTTTCAATGTCAGTTACCTACCTTTTTTCTTGAAAACTCTCCCCAAAATCCTCATTTGCGTATGGTGTCTGTTGGGTCAGCTTGGGGATATTGGACGCTTTCTGCCAAATGGTCACTATGGCTTATATATGTGTGTGTGTGCGTGTGAGTCTGTGTGTGTGTTTTGATAATATTTTATAACGATGTTTACATTCTAATTTGTTTTGTAAACGGGGGTTCGATAACTTAGAGTATAGCCTCAGCGTCCCCTGCATGGGATGCCTTTATTGTAAAGTGACCGGCTGGTGGAGTGCCTTCTGTGTTACCATTAGGGTAAATGTAAACCCATGAGGGTTATTTCAGCTGATCTTTTATACGGATCAGGGGCGAGTTCTATTTCAACCAAGTTGTGGCCCTGATTCGGTTCTTTGCAGTCCGCTGGACCAGAAACAATGAATAATTAACTAACCCTCCCCCTCGTCCTGACTTCGTCTCTCTTGCTCTCTCACTCTCTCACTATCCCTCCCCTCTCACCCATCCCATCTCGCTTTAAATATTTATTTTGCATTTTTGAACAGATTATGCATCACTTTCTCCTCCGCTTTCTTCCTCTCCTCGTTCTCCTTCTTTTCCTCCGCCTCCTCCTTTATCTTCTTCTTCCTTCACCTGTTCTTTCTCCACCTCTAACGCACACACATTCTCTCTCTCTCTCACACACACAAACATACACACACACACACACACACACACACACACACACACATAAACTTTCTTTGCTCATGCGCGATTCATGTGACAGCACTCACACAGGCGCTTGTATCTCATGTTAAAATATTTAGTAGTAATACGTCCACTCCTTTTCTAACATTCTGACACTTCATCGTTCGTAGGCCTACCACACAAACACACGCTATTACCAAATAGAAAATTGAAATCCTGAAGAGCGCCAATGCCAAGATTTAGGGTGGTGCACGTGAAAATCGTGATTTTCAAAACAAGGTTATGAAAGATCTTGCTGCAATCATCTACAAAAAATAAATTCCAACTTCGTCGAGTCTGGCTGGATTGTGGTCACATGATAGTGGAAGTACGACAACCTACACCACGTGGCATTCCGACACATCGAATGATTGCGAAGCGTATACCCCAAGAACCGAATGTGTACTACGTTAAATTTGCAAGAGAAACAAAATCTAGCGATCTCCTTTGAAAATGCTTTCATCAAACCATTTTCTCTGAAAACGTATAAACCAAATATCGGTCAGTTTATCCCAAGACAACAACCATCATTCAAACCTAAAACACAACCCGATCTCCCGAAAATAATCTCGATGTTAGAACGACTCAACTGTCTCGGGCTGTCAATACGACTTTTACTTGCGACTATCCGGATTTATCATACTGGCTCTGACTTCGTTCACCCGCTTGTCACGTGACCACAACAACAACAATGGCTGCTCTCAGTCTAATTCATAGAGAAGTCCTTGGACGGAACGTGTTTTTCAAGGCGTTTTTAATGACGATGAACTACGGGAAAGATTAAGATTTTCGAGAAGAGAATTGTTCGAATTATGTGATGAATTTGGCGACCAGTTGGAGTTCGCTAACCCGAGAAAGGGAGCAATCCCACGTATAATGCAACTCTATTACCTTGCGCTTTTACGCGACTGGGAGTTTTCAACAAGTGTTAGAAGATTTGTTTGCAGTGAACAGAATGACGATCCACAGACTTATTTCAAGGGTGTCGTCTGTAATCTCATCATCTCTCAATCAATATTGTAAGGTACACACGCCACGACACGGGATCACACTCCTTGCACTGTGCCTCAACAAAACTTATGTTTTTAAAAGTTCACCATTACAAATTTTCCAACTGTGATTGGATGCATTGACTGTACTCACAAACAAAAATACTGGCACCAACAAAAAATGAGCCAGAGTACGTAAATCGAAAAGGATATCACAGCATAAATGTGCAGATAATTTGGGATGCAGAGTTTTTTTAATTGATTGATTGATTGTTGCTTTAGGTCCAGCGGACTCTTCCGAGCCAAATCAGGACCGGACAACCCCCGATCCACATAAAAGATCTGCTGAAACAACCCTAGTGGGAAAATTGAAATCCCTCCACCGGCCAGTCACTTTACAATAAAGACATCCCACGCAGGGGACGGCTGAGGCTTTACCCCAACTACTCGAACCCCCGGTTACAAAAACAAAATAGAATACAAACATCATTATAAATTATCAACAAAACACATACATATAAAATGCCTACATTGCTAAATAATAACATCATAGGAAGCCCTAGTGACCACCTGGCAGAAAGCGTCCAAGCTGATCCAACAGACCTCATACACAAACAAGGAGTCTTGTCCAGGAAGAGTTTTCAAGAAAAAAGGTAGGTCATTGATCTAGCGAAGAAGAGCAAATGAGGAAGACAGCGACAGTGGGAATTTAAAGCACTAAATTTCCAGAAAGTGGGGATACTATTTATACTGAAACCCCCGGCACTCCCAACGGGGGTACTGTTGCCGCAGTGAATCGGTCTTGCCTATAAAGGAAAGACAGGTTTTCAACTGGGGCTTTCACTTTTCCCTTTATAGGTTAGAACAATCTACAGTGGCAAGATTGCTCATGACCCCAAGGGGTGGATGCAGAGTTGACAGTAATGTGAATGCTGTGATCAAGTGGCCATGATCAGTTCACAAATCCAGAATTCTACGCCAGAGTGCTGTCTATGCTGCCTTTGAATAGGACTATCCACCCCTGACCGGATACTTTATAGATGACAGTGGCTACAAGTTAAAGTAAGCTTGTGTTGTTTACTATAATAATTATTAATGAACAAATATTATGACAATTAAATTAATGAATTACATGTACAAATATCTAAGTTTTGTATAATTAACTTCACCACCATCATCCTTCTCATAATAATAATAATCATCATCATCAGTAGCAGTAACCATTATCGTTAATTTTAATATTATTTAAACTATTAATCACCATCCTCATCAACAACAACAACCACTACAACATTGAACAACGAGACAAATGACAGAGGTCTAAGACTATTGGAGTTTGCAAGATACAACAATCTGGTACTGGCAAACACGCTTGGTCTCCACAAAAAAATCCAGACGATGGACATGGCACAGTCCCAGCGAGGAGGGTCACAACGAGATTGACTACATCAAGGTCAAGACACGATTCAGATCAAGCATCAACAATGACAGGACACGTACTTTCCCAGGAGCAGACATCGGAAGTGACCACGATCTCGTGATGATTGTCCTTCCGGCTCCACTTGAAGAGAGAAAGTTGAGGCAGGAGTGCAATCACTGAATAAGGGGAAGTCAGCGGGAGTGCACAACATACCAGCGGAATTGCTTCAAGCAGGAGGAGTAGCGATGATTGACGCCTTCACCATTATCTGTAACAAGATCTGGCAGAGTGGGGAGTGGCTTACACCATGGAACCAGTCGCTTGTCATCACTCTTCCCCAAAAGGGTAACCTTCAGTAGTGTGAAAATTACCGCACCATCAGCCTCATCAGCCATCCCAGCAAGGTCCTCCTGAAAATAATACCCAACAGGTTGAATTAGTTAGTTAGTTAGTTATTCATTGCTTACGAAGTCCAGCGGACTGCAAATAGCCGAATCAGGACCACAAAATCAAGACCACAACTTTGCTGAAAGAGGACTCACCCCTGATCAGTATAAAAGATCTGCCGAAACAACCCTAGTGGTAACACTGAAGGCACTCCACCAGGAGGTCACTTTACAATAAAGACATCCCACGCAGGGACCGCAGAGTCTATATTCTAATTTATCGAACCCCAGTTTACAAAAACAAAATAGAATACAAACATCATTATAAAATATGAAAAAAAACACAAACATATAAAATGCTTACATTGCCAAATAATAACATCCTAAGAAGACCCAGTGACCATTTGGCAAAAAGCGTCCAATATTCCCAAGCTGATCCAACAGACCTCCCACACAAATGAAAAGTTTTGTCCCGGATGAGGTTTCAAGAAAAAAAGGTGGGTGACTGGTTAGCGAAGAAGAAGATAATACAGTAGATTGATAGAACGGAGTAGGAATATTAAAAAGTAGGAACTCTGTAACAAAACAAAACTTCCGCCGGTTAGCATTGCAGCTGTGAAATAAACTGATAAAACTAGCTATATTGTTTGCTCGAGTGCGCGGACAAAGATTTGACAACGCACTTTTCGCAAAGAATAGGCATCAACAACCTAGATCTTAAGATAAAGCAAAATATGTTGGCTTGCAAGGCTGGCAAGTAACTAGGTGCTTAGGAAATTTGGAGAAACTTCGCTCAATGCAGGTTCTTGAGAAATGGCGTCCACCTAACCAACAGACCCACCGACAGACCGATATTTGGCTCATTCTGATTCCTCACGCCACCTTTTCTCCCCTCCCGCCCCGACTATTTCAAAGTATATCTACTTGCTCAATATATCTTAAATGCCTGAATCGAGTTTGTAGAGTTTTTGGTATATAGGTACTTGAACTCATGGGCCATCCTTCAGTAACAATCCTTTTGTCCTTCAGTCGGTCAGTAACTGAACAGAAATTCATCATTTGTTCTTTGTGGATATTTTAGCTGCTGCTAGAAATGTTAGAATCATTCATACTTGTACTTTCTTAAAGGTCACGGTCATTGTGCTTCACCATTTTCTAAACACGTTTTGCACTTTGTCTAAAAATTGGCTGGGCAGATTTAGATAATGTTTTGTATGCAGCTAGCTCAGATAGTGGCCTACCATACCAAGTTTTCCTTTTGCTCCATTAGGATAAAGCCACCAAGGAAATGAACTCTTTTGAAAATGCTTATTTTTCAGCTCTATGGGTGAATGTCTGGAAATACGTTTGAATTGTTTTCTATCTTCTTTTTTTTTTTTCGTTAAAGAAATTTCTAGTTGTTTCGTCTGGCTATATAATCTTAAATATTCATCTTATTAGCTTTATGTAATGCTGTTTTAGAAAATGTCAAGACAATCTTGAGATGTATGTTGTTGTTTTTTTTTGCTTTTCCCTGTCAGAACCAAACATGGACAACTCAAATATTAGCGGTCTTTTTGAGTAAAGAAAGTCCATTGTATCATTTAAAAAATGCAATAACAATGTGAATTTTAGTGTAAACCATTTGTGTGTGTGTGTGTGTGTGTGTGTGTGTGTGTGTGTGTGTGTGTGTGTGCGTGCGTGTGTTGGACTGGAGGGGTCGATAGGACCGGATCATGACAAACCCTCCATTCTGAAAATGGACGGAAGGCCCGGTGTAAAGAAAATTGCCTATTTACAATACGGGGAAGAAGTAGAGGGCATTTTGTAATCAGAACAAGTCAGGCCCATCATCTCGTCTTCTCACACGAATTGCAGAAGCATGTAGCGGCATCCAGGTCGATCAACTCTGTCCTTGACACCAAGGTCAAGCGAAGGGGGAATATTCACTTGTGGAAGGTGCGGCAGAGCGAGTGATCTATCTTTTGCTCTTCGGACCAATTAATCACACCCTGACACTGCGCGATGGCAGGGGAAGGAGATGGGTGTGGAAGTAGGAAGTTTGATTTATTTGGAACATTTGTTAGACTTTGTAAAACTGTTCTTAAAATGTCTTGTTACACTTTATGATCATGGAAACTGATAGATCAAAAACAATTTGTTATTTCAAACAGTCAGCCCGACAGGCCACACACATGTAATGTTAAGGTATGTGGTTTCAGCTGCATGCCTGAAGCGATTTATTCAAATGAGCGTTTGAAGCATCAAAAGAAATTTAGCCATGTACTATACGATGTTAAACAGTTTCCCCCTTTCATTATAGGTTATTATTCTTTTCAGTGTTTTATAACTCCACAATTAATATTGTGCGCATATTTATTGTAACTGGCTGCATGTGGAATTTAATGTGATGCGTCCAGCAATCCAGATCAAGTGAGATGGGCAAAAACGTCGAGAAATGAGTGTACACACAGATCGGATGCATAACATTGTGTTATCTAAACTACCAGAAGAAGCAGGACATCCTCACCCTTGGCCATGTCAGACGAAGAGACCTCACTGAAGAAGAAGAAGAGAGAGGAATCTCCTGGGACAAGTGCTCGAGAAGAACATGATAGGTCGAAGTGACAGTGAAGAAGAGGATTCAAGCAGCGTAAAAGTTCCATCTTGATGGACCAGTGTCACAGCCAATCTACTTTCATTGCTCCACAACAACATCCAATGGCCGGCGATTCCATTGCAATAGCCATAGTACCACTCTCAGCCCCGTCATCTCCGTCAGGAATACATAATTGGCGGTTTTCTGGCGACAGGGACGAATACATTGCGACACCAGTTGACCAGCATCATGAGAGAGGACCACGCTGAAAGTGACATCTTTGACGCGATCCGGTCGTCACTGAAGAGTCGAGCAGTCAGAGTTCTGTTTCGTCATGGGCCTGAGTTGCGCCGCAAGATGAGAGAGGGGTTGAGAGTTGCCGCTCACCACTGCCTCCAAGGGCGGGGATCGTTCGAACGTTTGTCACGTGATCCACGGACGAGCAAGACGGACACTGCTATAATCAGAAACATCGAAGTTGCTGTCAAAGCGACCTCCATGGCTTACAGAAGCAACTGTATTTTCTTCACATCGTTCACGGAGGAACTGTGAATAATGTATTTGTTACACGCACTGAACCAGAGGGTCCCTTTTAATTCAGAGGTGTAATTCAGAATGGCGTAGGATTTTGAGTGCTGAATAGATATTGAGCACATTCGTTTGTATTTGGTTACAGTGAATACTTAGGCATCGTATTACCATAATTATAATTTGAGCATTTCTCTAGATGAGTCTCTGTATAGGTGACGTACCCTTAACAACATACATTAAAAGTGTTTTCATTTTCAAATATACGGACAATGTTTATTGCTGACTTCGAACAGTGCAAAAGGGTGTCTTTATTGGCACATTCATCCCGTTCTCAAATAGCAAATGTTCGGAAAACTCTCTAAACCCAGATTTACGTGCAGTAGGTATAACTGTAAAATATTGGTCGCTTCATGATGTATGAGGAAGTCAGCTTTGAAAATTTTTGTAACATGTGCCGAGAACCAACGAAGAGGACTTAATATGTGTGTGTGTAGTGAGTGTGTGCGTGCGTGCGTGCGTGCGTGCGTGTGTGTGTGTTCGCGCGCCCGTTTGTGTGTTCTTGTGTGTGCAAATGTGCTTGCGCGCTTATGTTGTGAACAGAATGACGATCCACAGACTTATTTCAAGGGTGTCGTCTGTAATCTCATCATCTCTCAATCAATATTGTAAGGTACACACGCCACAACACGGGATCACCCTCCTTGCACTGTGCCTCAACAAAACTATGTTTTTAAAAGTTCACCATTACAAATTTTCCAACTGTGATTGGATGCATTGACTGTACACACATACAAAAATACTGGCACCAACAAAAAATGAGCCAGAGTACATGTACGTAAATCGAAGGCTATGATAAAAATAATTATCTATTTGCCTGCCTGCCTCTGTCTCGCTCTCTCGGTTTATATTTCTCTCTGTCTCTCTCTGTGTCTCTGTGTCTCTGTCTCTCTGTGTCTCTGTCTGTCTGTCTGTCTGTCTGTCTCTCTGTCTGTCTCTCTCTCTCTCTCTCTCTCTCTCTCTCTCTCTCTCTCTCTCTCTCTCTCTGTGCGGTGATACACTTGAACTACTGTACATTGATTGAATGGCGTGTATTAAAGGGTTGATTGGTCAAGTTTAGGTCAGGGTAAAATTTCACACCTGTTTCCAAAGCTATTTAAACTATGATGATGTGCCCAATTCCTAATTAGTTACTGTAAGTCCTAATAGTGTACTACTTGAAACCTGTGGAGTAAACCTGTTTTCCAAAAGCTTAAGAAATAAGTTTCTTTACACCGTTATTGTGTTATTTTAACATTCAGGTTAGTAACTGCTTTTCTCTATAGAAATGCCAGAAATAAAGCTGTGCAAGTGGTTGAAGTGTGTGTGTGTGTGTGTGTGTGTGTGTGTGTGTGTGTGTGTGTGTGTGTGTGTGTGTGTGGGCATGTAGAAACGACGTTCTGATGACACACACATGAAACTCCACATGGTTTCTTCTGACTTTTTTGGAAGGCCGTACTATTTTGACGTCAAAATAGTTCTCCGTTGAGTTAGAGCTGTTTTAGCATTAGGGTTAGGTTAAGGGTTAGGGTTAGGGTTAGGGATAGCTTCAAAATTTTGAAAATGTCAAAATAATGTCAAAGAAATGGAAAGTGTGTCAAAATAATCCCTGTTTTTTTCACAACAGTCATCAGAACGTCGTTTCTACAAAAATGTGTGTGTGTGTGTGTGTGTGTGGGTGTGTGTGGGTGTGTGTATAGGTGTGTGTGTGTGTGCGTGTGTATGTGTGTGTGTTAAATTCAATTAATCAATTTAAAGTCTTAACACTTTCTAATTGTGGTGTACACGAAAATATCGAAGATAGTAATTACTTCAGTGCTAGAAGTTATAATAAATACAAAAACAAAATTAAAAACCAGTTAAGATGGTACCAAAGTTTCGCCTATCCTATTCTATCTTATCCTGTAACTCGAAGGTCGTAAGTACACCACAGATGATCGTTTAACCAGCGTACTCCATCTTTCTCTGTCCTCAGCAACCCTCATGGCTTCGCTCAGTGTCAAACCAGTCCATTCTCGTATGCTGTCCTTCCACCTCTTTTTCTGCCTCCATCTTCTTCTGCCTTCTTGCACCGTGTCTTGCAGGATGGTCTTTGCAAGGCCTCATGCTCTGGTGACGTGGCCATACCATCGGATTTTTCGTTTCTTCACTACGGTGAGCATGTCATCGTTTTGTTCAATGGCTTGTGTGAGGGTCTGTCGGATTTCGTTGTTGGTGATGTGCTGGGTATAGGAAATGCCCAGAAGCCTTCTGTCGCACCTCATCTCCATGCTTTGTATTCTTCGTTGTAGATCTGCTGTTAGGGTCCATGTTTCGCAAGCGTATAGGAAGATGGAAATGACAAGGGAGTGCAGCAGCCTATGAAATGTAGACTGATGGGGAACTTTGGAGGCTAAACTAAACAACATAATTGTCACAACAGTCAAACTATTATATTAAAATAAAATGTGATCAAATGAATTCTAAACTAACAAAATAAAGTGTGTCAATATGGAAGTTTTGTCTGTTTACACTATTTACAAACGGCATGAAGATTGTGTAGTTGTACTATTTCTCCTGTACATCGTAAAATGTAGTCTGTTGTTATAGACCTGTTTTTCTATTACTTTAAAAAGTACAGTATGTATTGTGCGTTTAAATGACATAATTTTTTGGTGTACTAGTCTGCATTTATGATTGCTTCATAAAGGAAATGACTTGTTCTCAGGCTGTATGCAATATTTGTGAAATAGATTGTATACCATAGTTGTCTTGTAACTTATGACAAAGAGTTTTGTGGAAATAGACAATCTTTTAATTTTCTGCGTTTATCTCACTGTACCCTTTTTTACTTGTGATTTTGCAGAATATATTTGTTATAGGTGGCATTATTATAAAATGTATGTTCTATAGAGGTATGGTGAAATGCACGTTCTATAGATAGATGTATTATGAAAATGTATGTTCTATAGAAATAATGAAAATAATCAAAATGCGGCCTTTGCGTTGGACTGCTACTGTGGAATGTTGAGTGTTGAATGGATAAAAATGTTTTACTTAATTACACATCCAGGGGATTTATATCGTCGCTGTCAGACGAAAACCTCGTAAGTCCAAAAATGGCGGTTTGGAGATTCCTTCATAGTTGTGACCCTTGGTCTCTTGCCCATGTTCTGTGCTAAGCTCAAAATTGCGTCTCGAATAGAAAGTTAATACAAATCCATGAAACCAAACCTTGTATCTCTCTACTGGCGGACCAAACCTCGTATCTCGATATACCAGTTTTTTAATGTAAAAAGGCTGAATTCTTTTAAGGGACAAACCTCGTATGTTTAGATACGAGGTTTTTACCGAACGTTTTCGCGGTAGAAGTGACCATGACGCAACATACGCGGTTTTCTTTGTCGCAAGAGTTTGGACGAAAATTGGTAAGTACAGAGCACACATAACACTTTGAGTCGTTTGATTTCCTTCACAATTAGACAATGAATGTATGGAAAGGCATTGAATCATGTAGTCTTGAGTTTTCAGTGGTGAAAGACTGATCTCCCTCTCTCTCTCTCTCTCTCTCTCTCTCTCTCTCTCGCTCTGTGGTTGAAGAGAAAGGGACAGTTCTGGGGGCGAAAAGAATAGATCTAGTGTGGGGAGGGTGTACGTGGAGGTCACTGGATCTGGGGGACGGATGTTAGATCTAGTATGTAGGCTTAGATTGAGTAGATCTATGAGGCGCCTCCATATCGCTTGTTTGTGAGAGGGGCGTACAGCATACGTTCATTTATTTAAATCGGAATAAAACACTTGAGATTGTTTATGTTAATTAATTTCAGAATCTACGTCGATGTCTGATAACGGAAATCTGTCGTCTGGGACCCTCTGCGGAAAGTGCAACCTGCCACACTCCCTTTGCTCATCATCTGATGATCTTGCGGAGTGGATTTGTAAAGTCTGCAACGAACCTCCCAAAGACCCTGTGGGTTCGGGCACTAAATAGAATAGACCCAACGTTTCCCAAGGTGTCGCAAGAGGCGACTAACAGGGGTGATGTTAGCACAGCATCACTGGGCGAAAGTCTTTTACACAGAAGTCACCGTCCAGGGCGGAGTAACCTCACGTTACTACAGGTTTAACGACCACGTGCTCAGGGCCAAGGCGAGCCACTACACACTGTATTCATGGATTTTGGCTGTGGCCAACAGCCTGGAGAGGATTGGGCACCGCCAGGTCTTTTTTGACAAAGACACACTACATGATGAAACTATCCACTAATTCCATACCGGATCGGTCGTCGCCCGGCTCAACAAGGACCGCGCCTTCCGTTGGCCACCAGGACGGAGCTGATAAATATGCTACTGATGGACAATTTAGCAAGATCCGCACGAGAAACAACATCGTCATAGGAACCTGGAATGTCAGGACCCTAACTGCAGAAGGAAAATTAGAAGAACTGGCCCACAAGCTGGACCACAAGCTGGACCACTATCGATGGAACGTTTTAGGTATCGGCGAAGTGCGCTGGAAAGGCCTAGGTGAAACAACGACCGACAAAGGCACAAGCTTTATTTCAGCGGTAGAGATGACAGGCACGAACACGGCGTTGGATTCTTGGTCCACAAGAACATTCTAGCCACTGTCATGGGTTGCCGCCCAGTATCCAGTAGACTCAGTACCATCCGTCTGAGAGCAGCCCCTTTCAACATCACTATCATCCAGGCCTATGCCCCAACATCAGACTATGACGACAGCGAAGTGGAGGATTTCTATGAAAATCTACAGGCGGTCCTTGATCAAGTGCCGAAGAAGGACATAGTCATAGTGCAAGGCGACTGGAATGCCAAGGTTGGCCAAGATGCGCACCACAACTGGGGAGACACATGTGGACCCCACTGCAACAACGAGACAAATGACAGGGGTCTGAGACTCTTGGAGTTTGCCAGATACAACAATCTGATTCTGGAAAACACGCTTGGTCTCCACAAAAACTCCAGACGATGGAAATGGCACAGTCCCGGCGGGGAGCATCACAACCAGATCGACTACATCTTGGTCAAGAAACGCTTCAGATCAAGCATCAACATTGGCAGGACACGCACTTTTCCAGGAGCAGACATCGGAAGTGACCACGATCTCGTGATGATGTCTTTCCGGCTTCACTTGAAGAGAGTAAATACAGCAAAGTGCACTAGACTGAAGTTCGACCTGGACAAACCGCAAGACCCGGAGGTGGCAGAACTATTTCAGACCACAATTGGAGGGAAATTTGCACCACTGCTCATTTTGGGGGCTGGTGAAGTAGATGTCAACACCATGACCACCACCTTCAACTCAGCTGTGACAGATGCCGCCACTGAGATCCTTGGCAAGCACCGACCAAAGAAGAAGCCGTGGATCACACCTGAACTTTTGGATCTGTGTGATAAACGAAGAAGATAAAAAAGAAAAAGAACACCTCACAGGGAGCTCATGTCTACCGAAAAATCAACAATGACATCCGAAAAGGCATGCGCACAGCAAAGGAGAACTGGATAGAAGATCAATGCCAGGAAATAGAGAACAGTCTGAACAAGAACAACAGCAGGAAGGCCTAGTAGACTGAAGCGCCTGACAAGTGTTAAACGGCCCAAAGTCTCCACAATCCCAAGCAAGTCTGGCATATATGCCTTACAGAAGAACAAGAAGTCTTGGACAGATGGACAGAGTACAGCTCCGACCTTTACACCAAATGGATACCCATCAGTTCTAGCATGTCCCGAGAACAGAGAAGAAGAAGAAGAAGAAATCCTTCCAATTCTCCGGGAAGAAGTTGAGGCAGCAGTGCAATCGCTGAAGATGGGGAAGTCAGGGGGAGTGGACAACATACCCGCGGAACTGCTACAAGCAGGAGGAGAAGCGATGATTGATGCCTTCACCATTATCTGTAACAAGATCTGGCAGAGCGGGGAGTGGCCTACACCATAGACCCAGTCGCTTGTCATCATTCTTCCCAAAAAAGGTAACCTTCAGGAAAATTACCGCACCATCAGCCTCATCAGCCATCCCAGCAAGGTCCTCCTGAAAATAATACTCAACAGGTTGAAACCCCAAGCTGAACAAATCATAGCTGAAAAACAAGCAGGATTCAGGGCAAGGCGAAGTACCACTGAACAGATTTTCAACCTCAGAATAATTGATGGATTGGTTAGAGAGGAACAAGAACTTGAACAGATGGTACAGAGGCTTGAAACAACTTCCAGAGCCTATGGAATGGAAATAAGTGCAGAGAAGACCAAAATGATGACCAACAACACCAATGGCATCAACACGGACATCAAAGTCCAAGGCCAATCCCTCAACACAGTGCATAGCTTCAAATATTTAGGAGCCATTGTATCAGACAATGGGTCCCGACAGGAAGTCCTCTCCAGGATCGCACAAACAACTGCTGCCCTGACAAAGTTGAAGCCCATTTGGAAAGACAGGACCATCAGTCTACATTCGAAAGTAAGACTGCTGCGCTCCCTTGTCATGATGACTCATCTCCATCTTCCTATATGCTTGCGAAGCATGGACCCTCACAGCAGATCTCCAACGAAGAATACAAAACATGGAGATGAGGTGCTACAGACGACTTCTGGGCATTTCCTATACCCAACACATTACCAACGACGAAATCCGACAGACCATCACTATGCTCACAGTGGTGAAGAAACGGAAACTCCGATGGTATGGCCACGTCACCAGATCATCAGGCCTTGCAAAGACCATTCTGCAAGGCACAGTGCAAGGAGGTAGAAGAAGAGGTAGACCGAAAAAGAGGTGGGAGGAAAACATTCGAGAATGGACTGGTTTGACACTGAGCGAAGCCATCAGGGCTGCTAAGAACAGATAAAGATGGAGTATGCTGTTTAAACGATCATCTGTGGTGCCTCTACGACCTCCGAGTTATGGAACAGAATAGGATTTGATAGTAAATGCCGGAAGATACTGTATTTCTTTGTTTGACGTTTTGACAGTCTGTGACACCAATAAATATGGCTTTTCTGCGATCTTTGACAACGTTTTCCTCTGATTTTGTGTTGTACCAGGGTCTGTTGTTTTATTCAAAAACCTCGTAACTCAAACTTTTTTACAAAGTTGTAAGTCGAAAACCTCGTAACTCTTCATTTGCTTCCAGTTCTCAACGGAAAACACTTCTTCGACTTTTTATCCCATACTGCCAAATTTATAGACTTTTCATAGTTCCTTTGAAGTAAAAAAAAAAAGTCATTATTTTGGCGTTACCCGATTGGTTGAAACAGTTTTTCTCGATTTTCTCAAAACAGCAAAAAATGAGATACGAGGTTTTCGTCTGACAGCGACGATATAAAAAATAATAGCGGTATTGTTGAATAAATCCAGTCCAATTGTTTGATTTTCTCAATTGTAAATGGGTTTCTACTTGTTTTGATGGCGATGCTGTTTATGCGTATTGATTTAAGGAGCAATGGCTTTGAGGTTTTTGCTGTTTCTCATCATAGCGTACATAATTTACTTGCAAGCACAATGCAGTATTTTAAGCGAAGTGATTTTTAACATTAGTGCCATACTTTCAAACCATTAGCTTTGAATGGATCCCTGCAATATGGAGCAATCCAATCAAAACACAATTCTATAGCTATTGACGAGGTTGAACGCTAGAAAAAGGACAAGAAACAGCAGCAATTGGTCAGAGTAAGCTCGCGTGTGTGGACGCCACTTTTATATTTCACACTTTCCAGGCTACCTATAGATTATACTGTTCAGTCTGCTTCCATTAGGCCTACCTGATTTTACAGTGTCTTCAGACCGTTTCCATTAGATCTATGTGATTCACTGCAATGTCTTCAGATCGTTTTCATTAGATCTATCTGATTCACTACAGTGTCTTCAGACCGTTTTCATTAGATCTATCTGATTCACTACAGTGTTCAGACTTTCATTAGATATGTCTGATTCACTAGTTTCTTCAGACTGTTTTCATTAGATCCATCTGATTCAATACAGGGTGCTAAGGTTGTTCTCTTAAGATCTAAAACCATTTGTTAATAATCCGACATTGAAAACTGTTCAACTAATTCCTGGCGTAAGACCTGGGGAGACCAGACGACCTTCAACCAAACCACGTCATATTTTTGTTGTTTAAAAAACGAGTCTGTGAGCATTCAGCTCTCTTGACAACACTCTCACACATAGTCTGGTGTGACGTCAACTGTAGTCATGCAACGGATGATCATCGTCATTTGCCTATGCCTCGTCTGTGACGCTACAATGAGGAAGTCTACACCATGGCAATTGTCGCGTCGCTCTGCCGTCAACTCCTCCTTCCCCGTGACGTCAGAGAAATCCCAGCTGCAGTGCGTGGTGAGATGCCTGCATGACCACAAGTGTGACGAGTGCGCTTATGACGTCACTACGGGCAGGTGCTACCTACAGCCTGAAAGTGATCGTGGAATGGGTGGCAACGTCATTTTTGCTAGAGGTAACACGTCAAGTGACATCATCAGTGCTGCAGGCTTATCTATCTATCTATCTATCTATCTATCTATCTATCTATCTATCTATCTATCTATCTATCTATCTATCTATCTATCTATCTATCTATCTATCTATCTATCTATCTATCTATCTATCTATCTATCTATCTATCTATCTATCTATCTATCTATCTATCTATCTATCTATCTATCTATCTATCTATCTATCTATCTATCTATCTATCTATCTATCTATCTATCTATCTATCTATCTATCTATCTATCTATCTATCTATCTATCTATCTATCTATCTATCTATCTATCTATCTATCTATCTATCTATCTGCGTAAGTGTCTAATATTAGCCAGTTAATTTGGGATACAATGTGGGAATTTTTGGGGGGTTCTTTTTACTTGAAAGCCCTATTACTTTTTTTTTATTTTTTAAATATCAAAACATTAAGATTTGAAAAAATGTGCTCTGATCTCAATGGATGCCTACCTTCCTCAATACAAACTGTATCCGTTACTGTAATAAGCAAAACACTGACGTTAAAATGGAGGATTGTGGTCACCTTATTAACAGGGTTAATTTTTCAACAGGCGGTGTGGTTTGACAGTGGCGAATTATCTGGCAATGGAAATGAACATACGAAATGAGGTCCGGGTGGTAAACTAATAAAAGAACAAAGTTCAAAGAGATGGGGGCTGTGTGGTGGGGATCGCGATGAATGGCGACGTGTCTGGCAAAGTGGACACGCTATCACCACTCTTGTTACTACGTCATCAGTGGTTTAGTCACCTAGACCGTCGCTAAGGTAACTGACCACAGGCTACACCTTTGCTCTACTCTGTCTATCTAGCAATTCCTCTTTGTAAGCTGTAGTTCACAAAGGTCACTCCACACTAGTCCATGGTCAAAGATCAAATTTTAGAATCTCCGTTTTTCAGTTTGTGTTCAAGAAAACCAGACAACTTAAATCTGGAAGTTCTTTGATATCGTTGGAATCCAAGCGAGCCAAAATGTCGGTCTGTTCGTCGTTCGCCATATCTTCAGAACCACTGGACAGATTGTGTTATAACCTTTATAGTTACGTTAACAAGTGGCAGCTTCCCATGCCGTCATATTTTTTGCTCTTTCTACTTCAAAGGTCAAAGTTACTGAGGTCAATTCTTCCCAAAGGTCAAGGTTATTTTTAAGTCATTTATAATAGAAAAACGTTTGCGCTTTATTAAAACAAAAATAAAAAGGCTAAACTGATTGGAATATTATTTTTGCTTGTAGGTGTTTCAGATAAGGGCCATCATTTGACATTTTCATTTTGTTTCTCTAGGCTAAAGTCCACTCACAACATCGCTACAAAACTTAAACCCTTGAAAATGCTAATTTTCATCTGTGTGTGTACGTGTGTGCGGGTGTGTGTGTGAGTGTGTGTGTGTGGGCATGTAGAAACGACGTTACTGTGACACACACCTGAAACTCTACATGTTTGTGTTTTTTTTAACTTTTTTTTAGGATTAGGGATAGGTTCAAAAATTTGAAAATGTCAAAATAATGTCACGAAAATGAAAAGTGTGTCAAAATAATCCCTGTTTTTTTTTTCACAACAGTCATCAGAATGTCGTTTTTACAAAAATGTGTGTGTGTGTGTGTGTGTGTGTGTGTGTGTGTGTGTGTGAGGGTGTGTGTGTGTGTGTTTCAATATAATACAATCAGTCTATTTAAAGTCTTACAAATTTCTAATGGGTGTATACAAAATAATTGAAGATCGTTAATTAGTTCAGTAATAGAATTAATAATACATTTTAAAAAGTTAAAAACCACTTAAGATTTCCCCTAGCTGGCGTCATTAGGAGCAGTTGGGGGTTAATACTTTACAAAGCATCGACATTTCTTATTTTCCTATACTCAGCACATCACCAACGACGAAGTCCGACAGACCCTCGCACAAGCCATTGGACAAAACAATGACATGATTTCAGTGGTGAAGAAACGGAACTTCGATGGTATGACCACGTCACCAGAGCAACAGGCCATGCAAAGACCATCCTGCAAGGCACGATGCAAGGAGGCAGAAGAAGAAAGAGATTTAAAAAAAGAGGTGGGAGGACAACATTCGAGAATGGACTGGCTTGACACTGAGCGAAGCCATGAGGGTTGCTGCGAACAGAGAAAAATGGATTAAGCCCTACGCTGGTTAAACGATCATCTGTGGTGCCCCAATGACTTTAGAGTTACGGGAACATTACATTACATTACATGATTATTGTTTAAGGTCCAGCGGACTCTTCCGAGCCAAATCAGGACCAGGAGTTACGGGAAAGGATAGGATTTGTCATAAAGCAGGGACAGGCAAATAAGAGAGCGAATATGTGAATAAACTTGCAATGCCCGTAAGTAGTGCGTGCTCAACCCGTTTTGAATCGGACTCCTCTCAGTCTCGTCTCTCCCACTCTGTAGACAACAATATTAAGGATGCAGACTTCTATTAACAAAAAATACACACTCCACAAACATCACACACCAAATATGAAGGTTGTGTTCACTTAGATTGTTCATTACAACCGCACAAGAGAACGACGACGACAGTGAGTTTAACAAAATCGTCCCTTGAGGCTGTACATACTCCGTGTCAAATGGGCACGGCAGGGTTAGATTGTTTGAGTCTAATCTTTACAGCTGGCGTTCATGCCGTTAAGATCCCAACGAATACGAGGGTTGATTAGCTGCTCGTAACAGTTGTCCCCTCCCCTGCTCATTATTGTAGAGATAACCCAATTAACGGCCCTAGCATCTTGACCTTAACGTGTGCACATGAACTTTGTACGTGGTCACGTAAACACTGAGCGTGGTTACGTGAACGTTGTAGGGGCTTTAAGGTGGTAGTGGCAGAGTAAGAAGGGGACAAACTACTTTTGATTCTGAGACTTGAGGCTGGGAGACTTTTGATTCTGACGTTCAATATGGTTGTGATGCTCCCTGCTGGGACTGTGCCAGGTCAATCGTCTGGGTTATTTTTGTGCAGACCAAGCGTGATTGCGAGTATGAGATTGTTGTATCTGGCAAGCTCCAAGAGTCTCAAACCTCTGTCATTTTTCTCTTTGTTGCAATGGGGTCCACATTTGTCTCACAAGTTGTGGTACGCATCTTGGCCATTCCAGTCGCATTGCACTATGACTATATCCTTCCTCGGCACTTGGTCAAGAACAGCCTGTAGATGTTCATTGAGGTCCTCATCTTCGTTGTCGTCAGAGTGTGATGTTGGGGTAGGCACGGATGGTGGTAATGTTAAAAGAGGCTGCTCTCAGACGGACGGTAACGAGTCTGCTGGAGACTGGGCGGGAGCCCAAGAAAGAGGCCAGAATGTCTTTGTGGACCAAGAATCCAGAGCCGTGTTCGTACTTGTCATCTCTCCCGCTGAAATAAGGCTTATGATCTTTGCCGGTAGTTGTTTCCCATTGGCCTTTACAGTACAGTTCGCCGATGCCTAAAATGTTCCATCGGTAGTGGGGCGTTGGCCTGGATGATGGTGATGTATAAAGATGCTGTTCACATGTGGATGGCAATGAGTCTACTGGAAATTTGGGGGCAACACAAGACAGTTGCTAGAAGGCATTTGTGGACCAAGAATTTAACGCCGTGTTCGTGCCATATGTAGGTATGTGAATAATATAAACAATTACCAAATATTATCACGATGGAAAGAGCATGATAGAAAAGTTGGTAGTTCCAAAGCAAGGTAAGTGCGCGCTTACAAAGCAGAAATAGCAAGAAGGGAAACAGGTGTCCTCTGAATAACATGTGCATATAAGCGTAGGGTTGATACAGGTCGCCCCATTTTGAGTCTGTCACTCCCATTTTCGGTGGTTACTGACCTGGTACCCTACAAATCTGTTTCCCAACCTTCATTTCTATCGCACAACAACAACAACAACAACAACAACAACAACAACAAACACTGCAGATATCCGACTTTGATTTTGCGCTGCATTGCGGGCGCGTCTCTTGAGGGAAAAACTGCAATTCCCTTTTCAGTGAGCGTCTACCTAGTTCTGATTAAAACGGTGTACCACGTTTCAGCTCAGTTGGACCCGGAGATCAACAAACATACAGGCAAGCACACAGACACACTGAGACATTTAAGCAGGCAGACAGTCAGATATAATACAACCTATGCACTCTAAGGGGTGTCGGATAGCGCAGTGGTTGGAGCACTCGCTACTGTGTCGCAAGTTAAGCACCACCGTCCAATGCGGTTAGCACTTGGATGGGTGACCGCAAAACGTGAAGCGACAAATAACAACGTCCCCAGTTGACTCAACTGTGACTGAGTACCTACTCTCTTAAGGGTGGGGAAGGTAAAGCAGCGAGGGGGAAAGATGGGCATCACCCTTATTACGCTGGCCCAAGATAAGTGTGATCTCCAACATCACGCTCCCCTACGGCCACAAGGCTATGGGACTACCTTTACCTTTCTTATGCACTCTAACCTTTAAATAGGAGTGTACCAAGTTGATAATACAGATAATGTCTGCAAATTTTAAAAAACATTTTGATTACCTTGTCATCTAAAATGTGGCGTTTGCCTGCTAGTTTTGACTAAGTATTATACCAATGGCAAATGTAACCCCTATACATAGATCAAAATTTAGCTCGGCGACCTATGTTCAATTTTTGTTTGAATATCATTATGGTAATAATAATTATGCCTGCAAAGATTCAGGCAATTCAATCTAATATTTCGTGAATTATTGTCATTTTAATCTCAGATGGGAGTCACGTTTGCAATTTTTAAAAGTTTTAAAAGGGGTTACTGAAATTTTCAATCACAAAAAATGCTCTAAATTCACTTACAAAGCGTACTTCTACCTTGTTGGTGCTTGTCATTCTCAAGTCTTCATTTTCTTTCCATCTGCACAGCTGTTTACTATTAAACTACTTTTCTTTCAAGTTTGCCAACCTTCAGTTCAGAAATTATGCTCTAACTTGAAAAGTAGCTCCGCGTGATATACATTTGTTTGCATTGTATTCATTGTCAGGATGTTTGTTTTAAAATAAGCCTTATTTTAGGACATTCTATCTACTTTGATTTCAACGTACCCGATTACCTTAATACAAACAAAACAACAACAACAACAACAAACATCCTCCTTGACTTGCACCTCCTGAAAGAAGCGTTTTAACGAAAAAGGTGTTTAGAGAATCTTTAATTTCCTGTGTTTTATCTTTAATTTCCTGTTTTTATGTCGATAAATCCATTGACTAGTCATTTAGCAAAATACATTTGTTAAAGGTGGCATTATTATAAAATGTATGTTCTATAGATATATTATGAAATGTAAGTTCTATAGATGTACTATGAAATGTAAGTTCTATAGATATATATTATGAAATGCATGTTCTATAGACGTATTATGAAATGTAAGTTATATATACAGTGATGGAGAAAGTTTTTAAGCTAGGGGTATTTATACCCTCAACCAAAACATGTGGGGGTTTTCATACCCTCATTGCAAACATAAGGGGGTTTTTATACCCCCTTTCAGTTTTTTAGGGGGTACACCAACAACAACATACGTAATAAACACTTTGCGTGGAAACTCTTTTAATCAGTTTGAATTTCTTCAGCCGGGCCCGTTTGCAGCTTACCTTTTTTTTCTCTTACCGAGCACTCAAAGCCAAAGGATGACAAAAAAGTTTTTTTTCTTTTCCTTCATCTTGTTTTAATTTTTTTGAGCAATTAGTTTTGTCTGCTTTATTTTTCATTTTCTTCGGCTTCCCCTCAGATCGCTGCTTGTCGGCCATGTTTAATGTTGAGTTGTTTTCAGTCTTATATAGCCAATCAAAAGCGTCGAGATAAAACAGTGAATATTATTGTGCATATGATTGGCTGTTTCTCGGAAGCGACAGAATGAGTAGGAGGGGGAGAGAGAGTGGTAGGCGGTCGCGCAGGACGCACAGGCACACGATCCCAATCGAACGAAAGCTGTACGCACGACCGAAATAGTTGTACCTGATGATACCTCCCAGCAACTTAGCTTTACGTTTTTATACCCCTTTGGTACTGACTTTATGCGTGTTTATACCCTTTCATTACATTTTCGTTACGTGATTTCCCAACTCAGTACGTGAAACACGTACGATTGTACGTGATCTCCATCACTGATATAAATAATATAAATAATGAAAATAATCAAAAGGCGCCCTCATGGTGGGCTGCAATTGAATGAGTGTTGATAAAATGAAATATTTTGTTTTATTTAATTACAAAGTCAGGAAATGAAAAAAATAAAGTGCCATATTGTGAATTAAATGCAATTCAAATCATTGATTTGCTTAATTGAAAATTGGTTTCTACTGGCGCCATGTCGATACTTACTTATATCCATGGGTATTGATTTCGCCTGCTGTGGTTTTGAATTATTCACAATTTTTCACCATGTCATACTTGCAAGCACAATGCAGTGTTTTGGGCTGAGGATTTTGTAACCTTGGTGCCAAACTTTGAAGTACCTAGCGATGGACGAGTAAAACAATCCCTGCATTTAGGAGCATTGCAATCAAAAAGCACGGATGACGCTATGAAAAGGACAAGGGACAGCAGTCCCTTGGTCAGAGTAAGCGGGCGTATCTGGACGCCACTTTTACATTTCACACTTTCCAGGCTACCTATAGATTCCACTGTTCAGTCTGCTTTCATTACGTCTACCTGATTTATTACAGTGTATTCAGAAAGTTTTCATTAGATCCATCTGATTCACTGCCGATTATTCATACTGTATCCACTAAATCTACCGATTCATTACAGTGTATTTCATACCGTTTCCCTAAGATCTATCGGATTCATGGCAGTGTATTCAGACCGTTTCCTTAGATCCATCCGATTCCATACAGGGTGCGACAGCTGTTCTCTTAAGATCTAAATCCATCTTTTAACGATCGGATATTGAAAACTGTTCAACTAATTTCAGGTGTAAGACCTGGGGACATCAGGCGACCTTCAACCAAATCGCGTCACATTTGTGTTGTTTATAAAACGATTGTGTAAACATTCAGCTCTCTTTGTAACGCTCTCACACATAGTCTGTGTCTTGGGGTGTGACGTCAACTTTAGTCATGGAACGGATGATCATAGTCATTTGCCTATGCCTTGTCTGTGACGCCACAATGATGAAGTTTACGACATGGCAAGTGTCGCGTCATTCTGCTGTCAACTCCTCTTTCCCTGTGACGTCAGAGAAATCTCACCTTCGGTGCATGACGAGGTGCCTGCATGACCACAAGTATGACGCGTGTGCTTATGATGTCACTACAGGCAGGTGCTACTTACAGCCGACCAGTGTTGTTGGTGGAATGGGTGGCAACGTCATTATTGCTAGAGGTAACAAGCTGTAGTCAAGAAACATCACCAGTGCTATAGGCTTATCTATCTATCTAATCTAATCTATCTATTTGGTCGCATACCGATCAGACACATGTGCACGCGCAGGCACTCACATATAAACATACATTCATACAAGCGCTCCTGATCGGCCGGACGTCCTTCAGTCGCTGAGACGAGAGTGAAAGGACGTACAAACACGTACAACATGTAACAAATGACAGAGATATTTGGTCACGACTCCAATCACACTGCTAACAATGCTGCCAACTGTCTATTCAGCCCTGTCAATTTCCTCTAGAGAACTCAAAATCATAAGAAGTCCCAAGATCCTCAAAACTAAGTCTTTCCTCTTTGAAGCTCTAATTCGTCCTACTCTATCTTGCCCTCGGAAGGTTATAATCCTCGCACACATTTTGTTACAGACACGTGCAATCCGTGTATCTATCTATCTATCTATCTATCTATCTATCTATCTATCTATCTATCTATCTATCTATCTATCTATCTATCTATCTATCTATCTATCTATCTATTTATCTATTTATCTATTTATCTATTTATCTATCTATCTATCTATCTATCTATCTATCTATCTATCTATCAGCGTACGTGACTAATGTTAGCCAGTTAATTTGCGTTCTATGTGGGACTTTTTCATCTCTTTTACTTGAGAGCCCTCTTAATGTTCTTTTAAAAAAATTAATTAAGAAACAAAAAAAATTAAAAACCGATTATTTCATAAATTTGTTTTGATCTCAGTGTATGCCTACCTCCCTCAATATAAACCGTAGACGTCACTGTGGATTTGTGGTGACCTTATTATCATCCGAAGAAGTGAAGTTCGCGAGCGATTTATTAAAACATGATTATTTTTGCACCAAATTTGATAGTAGCGAATTCTCTGTCAAGGGATTTGGACATGGTTAGGGGGTGGGTGTTTGGGGGTGATGAACGGCGGCGTCAACCTAATGAATATACGCTTAGATGTAGTTCAAAAGGAGGGTACTACAAGTTGGGGTGTCGGATAGCGCAGTGGTTGGAGCACTCGCTACTGTGTCGCAAGTTAAGCACCGTCCAGTGCGGTTAGCACTTGGATGGGTGACCGCAAACCGTGAAGCGACAAATAACAACGCCCCCAGTTGACTCAACTGTGACTGAGTACCTACTCTCTTAAGGGTGGGAAGGTAAAGCAGCGCTGGCCCAAGATAAGTGTGATCTCCAACATCACGCTCCCCTACGGCCACAAGGTTATGGGACCACCTTTACCACCTTTACCTTACTATAAGTTAGTTATTCATTGTTTATAGGGTCCAGCGAGAGTAATATTTCTACTTCTTGCAGAAATGGTGACTTGTCTGGCACAGTGGACGCGCTATCTCCACTCCTGTTACTATGTCATCAGTGATTTAGTCACCTGGACCGTCGCTAAGGTAACTGACCACAGGCACACCACATCTTTGTTCTACTCTGTCTATCTATCAGTGTCTCTTTGTAAGCTGTAGTTCACAAAGACATGGGCACACCACTCCTTTGTTCTACTCTATCTATCAGTGTCTCTTTGTAAGCTTTATTCATAGAGACATGGGCACACCACACCTTTGTTCTACTCTAATCAAATAAAACGATGTGCTTGAAATCAGTGGAATGAAAAATACAAACAATACATAATTGAAAAACATTATTTGAATAATTCACCAATGTCAAAAATGTTAGATATATTTCAAAATATTTTTCATATTAACAGTTTATTTCACAGAATAAGGCTAAATGTTTGGCGAGCTCGTTTCATAAATCCTCAAGTACTTTGTAATCGTGGTGGCATTTGGAATGTAAATCACTTAATATTTGAGTGTCCAACAAAATTATAACCATTTTCAGCTTTGCTCATTAGATTAAATAAATTAAAGCTACCTATGTCAGTCTCAAATATTGTATATCCAGAAGAACATTCTGATTGGCCATTGAGCTTAATGCTTTTATATCTAATTAGAAGTCATGAATTAGGGAAATTCTTCTGAAAAATGTTCTACCTTCTAACAATTAGTCTGCAAATTTGTTTTTATTATTTGCACCTAATTTATTTCATTAAGTCTTATTAGTTTCAATAAATATTTTTTTTTTTGGGGGGGGGGGGTGGGGGGTGGGAGAAGGAGGAGGCCGAATATGGGGGTGGGGAAGTGGGGGGATTAGATATTAATTTCGTATACTTTTGACTGATTATTTTATCATTTTTCTTTTAATTTCTTTATGGGGAGCGGGGAAGGGTGAAGGGGTAGGGGCCTGGAGGCCCAACGTCAACTTTCTGTTAGACATAAAATGACATTTATCAGTACTTTGTTCTTCACAGGTAAAGTTGAAAGTTTGTGTTTGTTTTCTTACATTGATTTTGTGATTTTTTGTTTGTTTGTTTATTTCTTAATGTGAACGAATTGTTACAAGGGAATGTATGTTGTTAAAAGTGTTATATGTATATAAGTAGTATGATAAATTATATGGTTAGTTTACTTAATTAAATAATGAATTAATTAAGTTGGAAAACATCTATGATGTACGCATGGTAGATTGTGTAAATTGTTTATGTTCCCTCAGTACAACTTATGTTAATATGATGAATATAAATTGATACAACAACCCCTACTCTGTCTAGCAGTGTCTCTTTGTAAGCTGTAATTCACACACATAGTGTCATACAAGGTAACTGACTAAACTGAGACTGGACAAAAGGAAGACCAACTGAAGGGAGAACGGACAAAAGGTCGAATGAGTTAAACATTATGATGGACAACAAGGAGAATGGACGAAAGGCAGAGTAGACTGACAACGTTATTAGATTCAGTTGTGCGGATCTTCATAATATAAAACAATACAGTTAGTGATCAGTCATCGGCAGTTGGATCTTTTTAATTTATTTCTGAATAATCAAACGACCACCGAATCAGTGATTCGTCTTCAATGAGATGATCTATTAATTTAGTTTTGGTGATTACCCTTCAGACTTCAGGAATTAATTACTTTTTGTGTGTGTGAGTTTCTTTTCTTCAATCACCAATGATGGAGGTTATACAGACGCAATGGGAAGCGTCGACAAAGACAAAAAAATGTATTGGAGATGCGTGAACCGCAATTGCACAGGACGGACGAGTTCACAAAAACCAGCAGGCGGTTAAGGCACAACCATCCACCAATAGAATCCGCATTTGTGGTTGGTTTAGGATGAAGAAGAGTAAGGGTTGGGAGTGCATAGATTTTCCTGATTGCTTCGTGAGCGTCGGTGTGCGCGACCGTGTTTCCTCGGTGATTTTAAAGTCTTTCTCCTTTTTGTCCAGTCGCCCTAATGCCTTTCTCCCTTTTGTCCAGTCTCCCTTGTGTCTTTCTCCCTTTTGTTAAGTCTCATTTGTGTCTTTCTCCAGTCTCCCTTGTGTCTTCTCCCTTTTGTCCAGTCTCCCTTGTGTCTCCCTTTTGTCCAGTCTCCCTAATGCCTTTCTCCCTTTCGTCCAGTCTCCCTTGTGTCTTTCTCCCTTTTGTCCAGTCTCCCTTTTGTCTTTCTCACTTTTGTTCAGTCTCCCTTGTGTCTTTCTCCCTTTTGTTAAGTCTCACTTGTGTCTTTCTCCAGTCTCCCTTGTGTCTTCTCCCTTTTGTCCAGTCTCCCTTGTGTCTCCCTTTTGTCCAGTCTCCCTAATGCCTTTCTCCCTTTCGTCCAGTCTCCCTTGTGTCTTTCTCCGTTTTGTCCAGTCTCCCTTGTGTCTTTCTACCTTTTGTCCAGTCTCCTTTGTGTATGTCTCCCTTTTGTCCAGTCTCCCTTGTGCCTTTCTCCCTTTTGTCTAGTCTCCCTTGTGTCTTTCTCCCTTTTGTCCAGTCTCCCTTGTGTCCTCTTCCTTTTGTCCAGTCTCCTTTTTGTCCAGTCTCTTCTTTGTCCAGTCTTCTTTTTGTGCAGTCTCCTCTTTGTCCAGTCTTCTTTTTGTCCAGTCTCCTCTTTGTCCAGTCTCCTTTTTGTCCAGTCTCCTCTTTGTCCAGTCTCTCTTTAGTCATAGACCCGGTTATAGCATACATTTGTTCTACTCCATCTAGCAGCGTTTCTTTGTAAGCTGTAGTTCACATAGAAATCGTCACTCCACACTAGTCCACGGTTAAGTATCAAATTTTAGAATCTTCGTTTTTCAGTTCGTGTGCAAGATAACTAGACAGTTTATCTGGAAGTTCTTTGGCATTGTTGGAATCAAACCGACCCAAAATGTCGGTCTGTTCTTCGGTCGCCATACCTCATGAATTAACGAATAGATTTTTGTTAAAACTTTTATAGTTACATTCTCATTTTGTTTATTTCGGTTAAAGTCGAGTGACAACATCGCTACAAAAATTAACTCTTGGCAATGCTGATTTCAACTGCGTGTGTGCGTATATGTGTGTGTGTGTGTGTGCATGTGGGTGTGAGCATATTTGTGTGTGTGCATATTTGTGTGTGTGTGTGTGCATGTGTGTGTGCATGTGTGTGTGCATATTTGGTGTGTACATATTTGTGTGTGTGTGAATATGTGTGTGTGTGTGTGTCTGGAAATACGTTTGACTGATTTGCCTTTGTGTTGTTGTTTTTGTTTTGTTGTTTTGTTTGTTGTTTATGTAGAGTACTGCGTGTAACATGCGACGACGGGATGATGATGATGATGATGATGATGATGATGATGATGATGATGATGATGATGATGATGATGATGATGATGATGATGATGATGATGACGATGATGATGGTGATGCCAGGAAATAGAGAACAGTCTGAACAAGAACAACAGCAAGAAGGCCTACCAGACTATAAAGGGGCTCAAAAGTGTTAAACAGCCAAAGGTCTCCACGACCCAAAGCAAGTCTGGCATATGCCTTACAGAATAACAAGAAGTCTTGGACAGATTGACAGAGTATTGCTCTGACCTTTACAACCACACACCAAACGGAGACCCATCAGTTCTAGCATGTCCCGAGAACAGAGAAGAAGAAAAAATCCACCAAATTCTCCCAGAAGAAGTTAAGGCAGCAGTGCAATCGCTGAAGAAAGGAAAATCAGCGGGAGAGGACAACATACCCCGAGGAACTGCTTCAAGCAGGAGGAGAAGCGATGAGTAATGCTTTCACCATTATCTGTAACTAGATCTGGCAGAGTGGGGAGTGGCCTACACCATGGAACCAGTCGCTTGTCATCACTCTTCCCAAAAAAGGTAACCATCAGGAGTGTGAAAATTACCGCACCACCAGCCTCATCAGCCATCCCAGCAAGGTCCTCCTGAAAATAATACTCTGCAGGTCGAAACCTCAAGCTCAACAAATCATAGCTGAAGAACAAGCAAGATTCAGGGCAGGGCGAAGTACCACTGAACATAATTTCAACCTCACAATAATCTGCGAAAAATACCTACAGCATTTTGAAAGACGGGATCATCAGTCTACATTCTAAGGTAAGACTGTGGCGCTCCCTTTTTATCTTCATCTTCCTAAACGCTTGCAAAACATGGACCCTCAAAGCAGATCTACAACGAAGACTATAAAGCATGGAGATGAGGTGCTACAAAAGACTTCTGGGCATTTCCTATACCCAGCACACCACCAGTGACGAGGTCCGACAGACCAACACACACGCTATTGAACAACACGATGACCTGCTCACAGTGATGAAGAAACAAAAACTACAATGGTATGGCCACGTCACCAGATCATCAGACCTTGCAAAAATCATCCTGCAAGGCACAGTGCAAGGAGGTAGAAGAAGAGGGAGGTCGAAGAAAAGGTGGGAGGACAACATTCAAGAATGGACTGGCTAGACACTGAGCGAAACCATGAGGGTTGCTGTGGAAAGAGAAGGATGGAGTACGCTGGTTAAACGATCATCTGTGGTGCCCCAACAACTTCCGAGTTACGGGATAGGATAGATAAGATGATGATGATAATGATAATATGATGATGATAATGATAATATGATGATGATGATGATGATGATGATGATGATGATGATGATGATGATGATGATGATGATGATGATGATGATGAAATTCCAGCTGCCACTACTGCTGCTGCTGCTGCTGCTGCTGCTGATGATGATGATGATGATGAGTGTAGAGGATGCTACTAAAGGTCGACATGTGTGTTGTGTGTATCACAGGAGAACTGTACAACTCTGGGTGGAAACCTGGCAGAGATCAGAGACAGCGATGAGAACCATTTTATTGCCCGGACCTTGCTGAACGGTTGTAAGTTTTAATGAGTGGCTAGTAAACAGAAGTGATACGTGTATATATTTATATGTGAACAATTCATATTAGGGCTGCTGAGGTCCGTCGCTTTTGTCTTTATCTCAACATTTGCTGAACAGAGTTTGATCATCTCTGGATTACAAATAGTTTAAAGAGTGGCACAATGTTCCATCTTTGCAATTGGCTTCTTTAATGTATAACTGAGGCATCACAGCTCCACGATTAATTATTAACTCTTCACTAAACGCTAAGTTTTACGTTTTACGTTTCTACATACATTTATTTTGCGAGCAAGACAAAACGGGACACTACACATATTTATCTTATTTGCAAATGTGTGTTGTAGGTGTCTGGAAATACATTTGAATGGTTTGCCATCTTGTTTGTTTATCGGAGGAAGGAGGGTTGGGTGGTGATGGTGGAGGGAGGAGAGCGAGTGTGGAGTGAGGAGGGAAAGGGGAATGTGGAGGGGGGGGGGAGAAAAAAGGTCGATTGACATTTAGAAGGTATGAATCGTGTATTAAAATCATTTTATTTCCGTAACAGCCATGGGGTGGATTGGACTTCAAGACATGGACGTGGAGGGCGACTTCAGGTGGGTGGGGTCAGGAGCAAACCTTTCATATAACCACTGGGATCCCCGTGAGCCTAACAATGAGGAAGGTCAAGAAGACTGCGTCCACACCAACTATGAGGCCGCAGAGTTTTGGAATGATGCTAGTTGCACTAATATAAAACACATGGCTGTCTGTCAACGACCGTAAGTAACGCTCACAACGTTCGTCTCCATATAGCGACATGACAAGCGAAGCGGAGCACTCTATAGTGGTGCGGTGTCCTTGTTATTGCTCGGTCCGGTCCTGTTCTATCCTATCCTATCCCGTAACTCGAAGGTGGTTGGGGCACCACAGATCTTCGTTTAACCAGCGTACTCCATCTTTCTCTGTCCTCAGCAACTCTCACAGCTTCGCTCAGTATCAAGCCAGTCCATTCTCAAATGTTGTCCTCCCACCTCTTTTTCTGTCTCCCCTCTTCTTCTGCCCACTTGCACCGTTTCTTGCAGTGTGGTCTTTGCAAAACCTGATGTTCTGGTGACTTGGCCATACCATCGGAGTTTTCCGATTCTTCATCTCTATGAGCATGGGATCAAGTCGGGTCCGGTATTACAACACAACAACAACAACAGCAACAACAACAACAACAACACATACGACAACAACAACAACAACACATACGTACTACCTAACGGACCTTGCTTCGCTGTCGCTAGCTTTGAATTCTCGGCTATCGGACTTGTTATAAAAACAAACCACTGTGCCTGCTATACAGGTATCTCTGCAGTGATATTTTTTTGAAATCCACCTTGATGCTATTAATAGGCACATATATCCAAACGAATTAATTGATTGATGTCCTAAACCGTTCTTTTGAAAGAGGTTAGTTTTTGTTTCATTCGGTTTTTTTCAAATGATGCAACACTAACTGTGAATTTGGAAAGCATCTGGACCACTGAATTGTGCGAAAGCTAGTCCCTTTACAAGGCCCAGATTAGAAGGTTTTGTTTACTTTTGGCAACAATGGGCTTACCTTATCAACCCAAAAAGAAAACCCTTACGAGCAATTGTTTTCACAGGTTCAGTCATTACCGGTTCTGGTAGATGCTATATTTTTTTAGCTCCAGCATGCTGGTTGGCCAACCAGCAGCTGTTGCTATTAATACACACAAACACTAAGGAATTGATCAAATATCTGTACGTTCCACAGAGGTGCTTTTTGTTGTCATCTTTTTTTTTCCAGTGGCGCATCACTCGTGAATTTTAAAAGGGTCTGTCGAAGGGGCGTGAGCAAAATAGATTCCTTTCATGCTTAAAGAAGAAAGTGACGTCGATGGCAGCATAACCCTTATGTCTAGGAAAAGTGACGTAACCTTTATTCCTAGCAAAGTGACACAACCTGTATTTCTATCGACGTAAAATAAACCTTACATTCTAGGAAAGTGGCATAACGCTTAATCCAAAGATAGTGACATAACCCTTATTCTTAAGATAGTGACATTACTTTTATTTCTAGGAATTGGACATACCCTTTATTTCTAGGAAAGTGACACAACCTTTATGTCTATGAATGTCACATACCCTTTATGTCTAGGAATGTGATATCACCTTTATGTCTAGGAAAGTGACATAACCTTTATTTCTAGGAAAGTGACATAACCTTTATGTCTAGGACAGTGACATAACCTTTATGTCTAGGACAGTGACATAACCTTTATGTCTAGGACAATGACATTACCTTTATGTCTAGTGCAGTGAAATAACTTTAATGTCTAGGAAAGTGGCATAACCTTTATGTTTAGGAAAGCGACATAACCTTTATGTCTAGGACAGTGACATAACCTTTTTGTCTAGGACAGGGACATAACCTTTATGTCTAGGACAATGACGTAAGCTTTATTTTTATGAAAGTGACATAACCTTTATATCTAAGACAGTAACATAAGCTTTATTTCTAGGAAAGTGACATAACCTTTATGTCTAGGACAGTGACATAACCTTTATGTCTAGGAAAGTGACATAACCTTTATGTCTGGGACAGTGAAATAACTTTTATGTCCAGGACAGTGACATATCCTTTATGTATAGGAAAATAACGCAGCCTTTGCATCTAGGAACGTGACACAACCTTTATTTTTAGAAAAGTTACATAATCTTTATTTCTAGGGAAGTGAAATAACCTTTATTAGGAATACACTTTGTTTTCCGCGATATTGATTGATTGAGTGAATGATTGGTAGTTCGATTGATTTTTTGGTCGAACCCCGCGTGGTTCGAACTTACGTGACTGAGGTACGAGACTTCTCAGCACCCTCCGGGTCCTCCGGGTTCCTCCCTCTCTTCAATTATGGTATTGAATGCAGTCAATCTAACATTTTCCAAATTGAAAATTGATATTTATTCTGACTTCTGTAATAGCGATTTCTTCAGATCGCTGCACTTATAGTTCCATTGAAGAAAAAGCGCTTAACAGCATCCTCTATTATTGTTATTGTTATTATTATTATTATTATTATTATTATTATTATTATTATTATTATTATTATTATTATTATTATTATTATTACTATACATCAACACATCACCAACGACGACAGACCATCACACAAGCTATTGGACAACACGACGACCTGCTCACAGTGGTGAAGAAACGGAAACTCCGATGGTATGGCCACGTCACCAGATCATCAGGCCTTGCAAAGACTATTCTGCAAGGCACAGTGCAAGGAGGTAGAAGAAGAGGGAGACCGAAAAAGAGGTGGGAGGACAACATTCGAGAATGGACTGGTTTGACACTGAGCGAAGCCATCAGGGCTGCTGAGGACAGAGAAAGATGGAGTATGCTGGTTAAACGATCATCTGTGGTGCCCCTACGACCTTCGGGTTACGGGACAGGATAGGATAGGATAGGATATTACTATTATCATTATTATTATTATTATTATTATTATTATTATTATTATTATTATTAGTAGTAGTAGTAGTAGTAGTAGTAGTAGTAGTAGTAGTAGTAGTGTTATTATTATTATTATTATTATTATTATTATTATTATTATTATTATTATTATTATTATTATTATTATTATTGTTGTTGTTATTATTATTATTATTAATATTATTATTATTATTATTATTATTATTATTATTATTGGTTAGATTTTTTTTTCATTTTTAATGTTATTCATCTCCCATGCAGGGGAAATTGTGGTAACATTCTCAATGAAAGCTTTGCAGCCATGAGAGCTGGGTCACCCAGGACAGTGCAGGGCCGGACCTGGAAAAAGTCAAAGGAGGGTGGGGGTGGGGTGGGGGTGGGGTGGGGGTGGGGTGGGGGTTGGTTACAGATTCAGCGAATGCCCACTCCCCCCCCCCTTCCCGGGGAATTTCTCTGTTGCCCCATTGTAGAGCGCAGGTAGTTTTTCAGGTTGCGCAACTGACTTTTTGAACGCTCACACTCGGCAGTAGTGACAGGCAGGGTGCAAAGGTTCTTTAGCATGATGAACAGGTTGGGATAAAAATCCCTGTCACAATGTTTCAGTGCTTCTGTTGCCCTGGATGGGATGATAGCTGTCGAATTCTCAGCAGCACTGCGCCATTTGCAAACCCACCGTTGGTATTCTGCATCAAGGGTAGCGTTGTCTGGTAGGTCAGACTCCCACAACATTGCCAGTGTCTTCACCCCTTCTGGAACCTGCATGAAACTATCCTGGTTGTCTATTAAAGTGCTTGGCACCAGACAGAGACCATCAACTGCTAGGTCAGCATTTTTGAACCTCGAGTCCAATTCGGTTGACAGGTGTTCCAAGAAAGGAATGGCAATGCTAATCTTGAAATATTCTTCTGGAGTGGCCGCAGGTTGGTTGTCACGGAGAGCCTGTCGGGATGCTTGACGAGGAACAATAACATCAGTTGTCAAAGCATTTGCCATTTTGCTGACTTCACCAAACCAGGCAACGAATTATAGTTCATAATTATCAACTTAGCATCTTAATTAATATTTCTAAAAAGTCGTTTTTGGGGGATTAGGGCAGTATCAAGGTGAAGGTGCTGGAAGAGGCTTGCGGCCAGAACAGGAAAATATGGCTGCATTTACTCATTTAGGCTTAGGGGTTGGGTTACTTGGTCGTTTCAACGGGAAAACGCTTTGGACGTTTCAACGGATCCCTTGAAATGGATTTCCGTTGAATTGTCTATAAATAACTCTTTGTACCATGGACCAAAAGTGACTAAAAACTGCAATGTTTTAGAAACCAATTTAAAAAAAATAAAACTCTTTGCATTAAAAAAATTTCATTTTTTTTTTGTTTTTGTTTGGAGGGGGTGTTTCGGAACTCAGGTAACCCCCCCCCCTGGATCTGGATCTGGATCTGGCCCTGCAGTGGGTGTGCTTATCTGTCTAGTACTCATTGGCCTAGAGCATTGAGTATCAGGATCTTTCAACTAAAGTACTTGCGTGGATGGAATGTATGAGTGTCCAGACTAGACCTAGATTTAAACCCTCGTCTCATTGAACTGATATTTCCTTTTACAACTGTTGCAGACCTATCTCGGACTAAGGCGAAGTTAGCACTAACGCGGGAACGCCACCTGTATCTGTCAGTTCACACTGGCGCTTCAACCGAGTCGCGCTCTGTTGTGATGTAATATCTGACAAACGTTTACCACACTGATCATGCCCAGCTGCTCTAGAATCCACGTCTTATGCTGGCATGTTGCATTAACATTAACTGCTGGATGATCCAGGGGACGTAACCGTTTACGATTTTTTCAAGTGTTCTGGTTGGTGTTGCTGTGCATAATGTATTGTTCATGCATAATATATTAATTCAAGCGTAATATATCATTTAGTTCAGAGCATGCAAATATTAAAGTAAGCTTAATAAATATACGCAGGCTATTTTCAAACCCGTTCAATTTCTGTAAAATTGCAACAACAATGACAACAAACTTCACGTTTATCATGATCACTGGACCAATATATATCTATATATATAACGCTTACAAGCCACTTTTTATGGCTTACATCCTTCGCAAATGGGTTCATCGCTGTAGTACACACTACTAGAGAACAATAGATCTTTTACTCTCCAATAGCATTTGGGTTGCCCCAAATTGCTCTTGTGTGTCTGTGTGGGTGTGTGTGTGGGTGTGTGTGTGTGTGTGTATCCGAGCGTTTATTTATCAATGGTTGATTGAGCCCCGATGCTTGAATGTTGATGTTTAACTCAGATTGGTTTATTCACACATGTATGAGGAAAGAGGGGGTAGGGATCTAAATTACACTGAACCACCAGAGCATTCATACTGCTAACATCCACAGTAAACATTTAACATACTTTCTTTGCCCAACACGGGATTTGAACCTGGGTCATCGGTGTTCCAGTCGAACGCTCTAAAACTGAACTACGGCGAGGGTTCTGAAACGTAGGCTATTAAGCCTATTCAAGGGAACTTACTCCTCTTCCATTTCAATCTCAAACAGCATTCATTGCTGTTACACTGAAACCGGTTACCACAGACGGAAGTTATTGTTGCAGTAAAGCAAACTTCCGTCAAATAATCATTATAACGGCGATTTAAAAAAAATCAATTTTATAGAAGCTGAGAGGGTTTGAAAATACACTACGCATATTTTATAGCTTTGGATGTTTGAATTGCATGCATGAATCACTGTTGAATCGATTGAGTGGCCTTCTTTTGTGGAAAAAAATTCTCCAAGTTCATTTATATAGATTTGAAAAAGGCGATGATCCGCGATTTTCTCTGAGAGGAGTTTGAGACACTGATGTAACAGCACTAAGAAGGGCGAGTTCTATAAAGAGGACGCTATCGTGTCCAGCTAAGAGCGCCTCACTAAACAGGAAACCTACATGCCAGCTGATTGTCAGAGGATATATCAATTAATCAATCAAGGCTGTATGTGGGCATATACTTCAGCAGCCTCTGATTGGAGTCAGCATCGTTTATGGACTGTCTGTGCTTACTGCTTCTATAAGCTAGTAGCATTCCAACGCAGTCCGACAGCGTCGAATGGTCTAGATTACAAACAATGCCTATGTAAGTATTTGCATCTAAGAAGAGGGAGTTTTGGTATACGAGTAATTCAACTCATGGTTAATTATTCAGTAGCAGTTCCGGTTAGTCCGTACTTTGCTCTGAATTTCGCTTGTTTGTTTCATGGTCTCAAGGATAACAGGACCCATTGTTATTAATTGTGCTATGCAGATAACACAGTTATTAAAAAAAACAGGTAGGTGATAGTAAGAATGTACATATGAGTATTTCTTTTAAAATTGTCCCAAGATTAACAGGATCCATTTTTATTAATTGTGCTATGCAGATAAACAAATTTATTTAAAAAAAAACCAGGTAGGTGATCGTAAAACTGTACATATGAGTATTTCTTTCAAAATTGTCCCAAGAATAACAGGATCCATTTTTATTTATTGTGCTATGCAGATAACAAAGTTATTTAAAAAAAAACAGGTAGGTGATAGTAAAAATGTACATATGAGTATTTCTTTTAAAATTGTGTTAGGAATAACAGGATCCATTTGTATTAATTGTGCTATGCAGATAAACAAAGTTATTAAAAAAAACAGGTAGGTGATAGTAAGAATGTACATATGAATATTTCTTTTTAAATTGTCCTAAGAATAACAGGATCCATTTTTATTAATTGTGCTATGCAGATAAACAAAGTAATAATAAAACCAGGTAGATGATAGTAAGAATGTGCATATGACTATTTATTTTAAAATTGTCCCAAGAATAACACGATCCATTTGTATTAATTGTGCTATGCAGATAAACAAAGTAATAATAAAACCAGGTAGATGATAGTAAGAATGTGCATATGACTATTTATTTTAAAATTGTCCCAAGAATAACAGGATCCATTTTTATTAATTGTGCTATGCAGATAAACAAAGTAATAATAAAACCAGGTAGATGATAGTAAGAATGTGCATATGACTATTTATTTTAAAATTGTCCCAAGAAAAACAGGATCTATTTGTATTAATTGTGCTATGCAGATAAACAAAGTAATAATGAAACCAGGTAGATGATAGTAAGAATGTGCATATGACTATTTATTTTAAAATTGTCCCAAGAATAACAGGATCCATTTGTATTAAGCAGTAGAATTCCCTTCCCTCCCATATCCGCAACATACAATCAACACAAGCATTCAAAAAGGCCCTCAAAACCCACCTCTTCAAACTGCATTATTCAGATTGATTTGTATCCCGCTGCCATTCTCTCATCTTTTGTCTATGTCTGATCCGTAAGTGTATAAACGGCTGTAAATATTTATACTGTTTTTCTTCCTGGGCCTAACCGGACATATAAATAGCTGTGAATAGGTTTTTGCTATTCTATTTTCTGTCTTTTTTTTGTCATTTGTGTACATAGTTGTAAATAGTATATTTTTGTCTTTTTTGTAATTTATGTACATAGTTGTAAATAGTCTGTACCTTTACTGTCCCGTCTTTTGGTGTATTGTAGCAAAAGTGATGTTTCATCGAGTGCATGTATTTATATGTAATGACTATGTAAAGCGTGGTGAGTCTGGTCATAGGCTGGAGTACCCGCTATAAAAAAATCCGTTATTATTATTATTATTATTATTATTATTATTATTATTATTATTATTATTATTATTAATTGTGCTATGCAGATAAACAAAGTTATTAAACAACAAAAAACAACAACCAGAAGATGATAGTAAGAATGTATAATTGAGTATTTTGGTTTAAAAAATTGTCTAAAGAATAACAGGACCAATTTTTTTTAAAAATTGATTTTGCTATGCAGATTAACAAAGTTATTAAAAAAACAAACAGGAAGATGATAGTAAGAATGTATTTATGAGTATTTTTAAAAAATTTAAAATCAGGACATCTTTTTAAAATAACAATAATAGGAAGAAACTAAGAGAGAAAGCCTCTAGTACTCGCAAAAGTGAGTCATCAATCAATGTGAGAAAAAGAAAATTAGTCTGATCCCTCATACTACTACTACTACTACTACTACTACTACTACTACTACTACTACTACTACTACTACTGCTACTACTACTAATACTACTGATACTGATAATAATAATAATAATAATAATAATAATAATAATAATAATAATAATAATAATAATAATAATAATAAGTTCCTTAACCTAAATTGATTAGATTAATTTACATTAGATGAACAAAATATGAATGACGACATCTTTCAGGATAACAAATTGTCTTGTGTGTTCTGGTGTTGCTCGTTATTTGAATAAATTTGTGTGAGATGAATTCTGGATTTAATGTCATCTGTAGTTTTGAAAGATTGTGTGGGTGTTTGTGTGTGGGTATGGGTTTGTGTGTGGGTGTGTGTGTGGGTGTGTTTGGGTGTGTGTGTGTGTGTGTGTATGAGTGTGCGCGAGTGCGCAGGATCTATAGGAAGCAACCACAGTCGCTTGTATCAGGACACGCGAGCGCCTATGCCTGTGACGCGTCTCCCTTGCGCTCGCGTGTCCTGATACAAGCGCCTGTGGAAGCAACAAACTGGCGCCTTCGGTGGTTTGGAATTGATCCTGTTCAGGACTTGCGCTTTGAGCAATTCTTTGAACGGAGACAGCGCTGTACAAGAACTTTACAAAGTGTGTGGACGTGTTTGTGTTTATGTAGATCTAGGTGCCGTTGTCAGATTTTTTTTATATCACTAATCACCAGGTATTGATTCTTATCTTTAGGACGGTACAATGTATCGAAATAGGGTTTTATAACTGGACATGATTTATCAGTGGCGCAGTAGCACAGTGGTTTGGGTCGCGTTGATTTGAACTTGCTGTTTAATTGGAAGTGTTTGGAGCATAACACATTCGTTTGTCCCCAAACTCCCCCTGCTTCCTCCTTGACAACCATCTTTCCCTTCATGCAGGTCCACGTTGTTATCACTGAATAGTTTATTAAAATAGCATAACAGACGAAGTTTACTTTCCCTCCCTGCAGATACACGGTGTTATCACTGAATGGTGTATTAAAATAGTATAACGGACGAAGGAATACATACTAATGCGCGCATATAGGCTACAATACAAATACGAATATTTAAAGGGTCGTGGAAGCAAGGATGTTTATTTATTTTTGTGTGGCAATGAGTTTATGTGGGATTTCGCACAGTTGTCACATTACCAATAACAGATGATACAAAGGTATTCGTTGCTCAAATCGACCGCTGAGCTTAGAATTGCAGGCCTTTCTTTTTTTTTTTTAATTATTTTTATAAATGTAAGCTTAACTAAACAACTCTGCCTACTATTCCCACTGTCGTCCCGGAGTTGTTTTTAGAGTCAACCTTAATGAATGAATTAATGAAAATTTAGTAAGCGCACAAACATTTCCACACACAAAGCGTGATCACACCGTTTAATGCTATTAATAGTCACAAACAAAATCATCGTTAGCTTTATATTAAAAACTTACTTTCTAAAAAGGTTATTTTGGGGAGTTTTTGTCCCTCGGTGGTGCAACCCACCGAGTTTAAAAAGGATGTGTGACCCTGAGATGAGCTGATCTTCGTGCCTTCAAATGCTATACACTGTCAGAATGGTTATTCGTTCTAATATATCTCTGTTCCAACTCAAGAGCTGCTTTCAGCATAGGACTCAAGTGACCACTACGTAAGATATCGGATTGCCAGAATGTAACATAGACTGGATCAAAAGGTAATTCGTGTTCTGGAGAAAGCGTCTGAGCTTTGGATTATAAGAAAGACCGAAAGCGTCTCCAATCTTGTTGTTGGTCTACTAGCAGTAGCAAATTTCTAATATTGCTTATCTGTACCCCACCTTTTGACACACTTTTTGATGGACTGTTTCTCTCGCGAAGATGAGAGAAGGACCCGGTCAAAAAGAACGTTGTTTAGTTTTCAAAATAACTTTATGACAATCAATTCTTAACTATCCACCTTAACCACGTTATGCTCCTGGTTTCTTGTAACTTATACGGAAGAATTACCCGTCGCTTCTTCCCTCCCCCTTTCCATCCAATTCATGGGCAAATAAGCAGAAAATATCAGTAAATATCTTAAATATGCACACACACACACACACACACACACCTATTTTCCTATTTCCTTTTCTATCCCGTAACTCAAAAGTCGTTGGGGCACCACAGATGATAGTTTAACCAGCGCACTCCATCTTTCTCTGTCCTCAGCAACCCTCATGGCTTCGCTCAGTGTCAAGCCAGTCCATTCTCGAATGTTGTCCTCCCATCTCTTTTTCTGTCACCCTCTGCATCTGCCTCCTTGCACCGTGCCTTGCAGGGTGGTCTTTGCAAGGTATGATGCTCTGGTGGCGTGGCCATTCCGTCGGAATTTCCGTTTCTTCATCACTTTGAGTATGTCATCGTGTTGTCAAATGGCTTGTGTGATGGTCTGTCGGACTTCGTCATTGGTGATGTGCTGGGTATAGGAAATGCCCAGACGTCTTTTGTAGCACATCATCTCAATGCTTTGTATTCTTTGTTATAGGTTTCCTGTGAGTGTCCATGTTTTGCAAGCGTATAGGAAGATGGAGATGACAAGAGAGCAGCCTTATCATGGAGTGTAGACGGATGATTCAGTCTTTCCAAATGGGCTTCAACCTTGTCAGGGCAGTACTTGTTTGTGCGATTCTGGAGAGGACTTCCTGTCGGGACCAACTGTCTGATACAATAGCTACTAAGTACTTGAAGCTATGCATTGTGTTGTGGGAATGACCTTGGACTTTGATGTCCGTTTTGATGCCATTGGTGTTGTTGGTCATCATTTTGGTCTTTTCTGCACTTATTTCGATTCACCCTGGAGGTGGTGTCAAGCCTCTGTACCAGCTGTTCAAGCTCTTGTTCCTCTCCAGTCAACCCATCAATGTCATTCGCAAAATTAAGGTTGGAGAATGCTCTAGCCCCTATGCCTTCGTGATCTGCAAGGGCATCTGACATGATGCACTCCAGGAAGATGTTGAAGAGTGTTGGAAAGAGTAGGCATCGTTTACGCACGCCATTGATGTTCTGAACCAGTTCCAGATGGCGCTGTTGCTGAGGACTGCACTAGTAGCTTTGTCATATAGGCTTTCGATGACTTCAGTAATGTTAGGGCTGATGTTGTACACTCTTATGGTTGCCCACAGAGCTGCATGCCAGACTCGGTCAAACGCGTTTTTGAAGTCTACAAATACATTAAATAGATGTTGTTGGTGCTGTAGGTATTTCTGACAGATTATTATTCTGAGGTTGAAAGTCTGTTCAGTGGTACTTCGTTCTGCCCTGAATCATGTTTGTCCTTCAGTTGCGATTTGTTCAGCTTGAGTTTTCAACCCGTGGAATGTCATTTTGAGGAGGACCTTTCTGGGATGGCTGGTGAGGCTGATGTTGAGGTAATTTTCACACTCCTTGTCACGTGGGGTTTATGGGCTCTGCACAATGGAATTATGGACCCTCAGAGCGTCTCACTGAAAGCCAAAGTAGCCCTCAGTGATAGCTCCACATCTCTATACATAAGCGACGAACATTCTGCTACTTCCGGGTTCCACTGGAATCTCACTCTAAATTCCTATACATATATAAATATCAAACGTGGCTAACTATACACATACAGAATTAATAATATTATAAACATTCCGTGGTACAGCCACTGGTCTGCAAACATACATATAAGTTAAACAACAGTGGTTCCGTACGGGATACAACATGGCGGCGCAACCGGTCGTGTTTCGCCTCGTGCTCGGCTCTTCCACGTGGTCCCGCAAATTCGGATTAATAATTCACATTTATGCATAGCAAATTCCACAAACATAATTTCAACAATAATACAAATATATCACGATGAAACAGAAGGGTGTTCATTTACCTGTTTGACAAGTTCAGGCCCGTTGTGACTTAATAGAATTCTGAGAGTCTAAGTCCTGCTTCCTGGTCTATGAGTGAAGATAGTTCTCTGCTAGCTAAGGAGATGTTACTTCTTCCTCGTCTCACACACGACTGACCAAGCTGTGCTAGGTTTTGACACAGTCAAAACTGCTCTACCCACTGAGCCTGCTCTGATTGGTTAAAACGGTCCGATTCAAAACTCAAGTGCTGACTCACTGCGATGCGTGGGTCGGGCTCGCGGTGTGTGGTCTGCTGTGTAATATTCTAACTTCTCTACTGTTACCAATACTACACATGGCTAAATAGTCAATGAGCAGAGTTAAACTAGCCAATTCATGACACTCCTGAAGGTTACTATTTTTGGGAAAAGTGATGACAAGCGACTGGGTCCATGGTGTAGGCCACTCCCCGCTCTGCCAGATCTTGTTACAGATAATGGTGAGGTGGTCAATCATCGCTTCTTCTCCTGCTTGAAGCAATTCCGCGGGTATGTTGTTCACGTCAGCTGACTTCCCTTCTTCAGAGATTGCTCTGCTGCCTCAACGTCTTCTCGAAGAATTGGAGGATTTCGTCATCTTCTGCTCTGTTCTTGGGGTATGCTAGAACTGATGGGTCTCCGTTTGGTGTGTGATTGTAAAGGTCAGAACCTACACCATGGACCTAGTTGCTTGTCATCACTCTTCCCAAAAAGGGTAACCTTTAGGAGTGTGAAAATTACCGGAGGGAGAGGGAGAGGCAGGTGGGGTGGCGGCAATCGAGGGTGGACTGATTTGGCACTGAGTGAGGCCGTGGGGGTTGCTGGGAACAGAGAGGGATGGAGTACGCTGGTTAAACGATCATCTTTGGTACCCCAACCACCTTTGAGTTTCGGGATAGGATAGGATAGGAGTTCTCTGTCCAAATCTGCATTGTTCTAATAATAATCACAAACTTGTTTTTCCCTTTTTTTGTCTGTACAATGGGTTCATTGTGGTCTGTTGCTAGCGTAGTTGGGTTAAGATTTGTGTTAAGTGTATTGTAATGTGTTGCTAGCGTATTTGGGTTAAGATTTGTTCATGTGTATTTGTAATTTGTGTACTTCATATGTAGTTTTAGTACACGTGGTTATAATGTAATTTTATGTATTGTTTTTATTTGTTTTGAAACGTTTTCGTATTTGCTGCAATGTGCTGTTTGAATTCTCCATTGTGGGTATTAAAGATTTATTACGTTAATGTAACGTTTCGTGATTATTTATACACGCCTAAATCAGGTGATGTGAGATGACATAAAAGAAATTACTTAATTGTACATTTAAGGGAGAACAAATAGCAATGTTATGTGTTCTTTTTGACTGTGAAATAAAGGAAACCTGGCTGTATTTAAGTGTTCTTAAGGCTATCGAATAAAAAAATTTATTTGTATTAAAATGTTTATTGACTGAAGATAAAGGTAATGCTGCCGAGATTAAAGGTTATAATAATAATAATAATAATAATAATAATAATAATAATAATAATAATAATAATAATAATAATAATAATAGTAATCATCATCATCATTATCATCATCATCCGAGAAATTATAGCGCGCACATATCTCACCACAAGGCTACTCAATGCGCACAAAACCATTACTGAAGGGAGTGAGGAAACCGGAGTACCCGCAGAAACCCTCGGTATTTCAAACAGTTTCGTACCTAAGTCACGTAAGTTCAAACACGCAGGGTTCAAACCCGCGACCTACGGCATGGGAAACCAGCTCACTATCAACTGAGCTACAGGACACCCCTTGTTATCAGTATGGAAGTTTTGTATGTCCTTGTTCTAATCTAGCCACTCCTAACGCCTTAACGACGCGAGTATTTAAGATTATAGGAGTATTGGATCTTATTATTAAACCTGTTACTGCAAAACTTAATATATATTATTTACGGTCGGAATTCTACTTTAAGCATTCAGCAAAGTTATCTCAAAAGCATAGTTAGTTGAAAATATTGCTATTGTATCCGTCGTCAGTTTTAGAAGTCGTCGTTGGACTGAAAGCTGCTGACCAAGAAGAACAGAACAGGTTACAGGAAGGGGAAAACATTAAGTGTACGCTGACTTTTTCAACATGGCTTGCATTATACCAGCGCTCTTGGTACTTTGCGTCAGTCTGTTTGCCGCTGTTGTCTCTCCGGCTCCCGCATCACGTGACAAACGGTCAGATGATACATTGCCTTTGGAGGCTGTGATGACCAGCAACTCTCAGCACATTCAGCAACAAGCGGCGCAACTCACCGCACTGCAGCACAAATTATCACATCTTGAGCTTCAGCTTCAACAGATTCACGGTAAGCTTCCATCTTTCCTCGTTTGATCCTACTGTCGTCACTTTAGCTGAGTAGCAAGAAACCTTAATAACGTAATTAAAATGAAGAGCAGTTATCTTTTTAATATTTCAGTATTTTTCCGGACAGTTTTAAGTACATGGAAGACATTTGTTGGAGGGAGGGGAGATGGAGGGAAGTTAAGTCGATAACTAAGATTTGCCTAAACGTAGAATATAACATGTAACTTCATGACCGCTGTGTCATGTCGCCTGATTCTTTACTGAATTATTTTTAGCGGTGTGCGTGTGTTCGGGCAGGCGTGTTTGTTTGTGTGTGTGCGTGTGTTTTCGGGCGTGCGTGTGTGTCTGCGTGCGAGAGCTGAGAAGTAAGAAGTAAGCTTAAATCTTAAGGTAGAAAACGAAGCTGTGAACGAAATATGGCAAAGATGCTGACGCACTGTTTTGTGTTTATTTTCAGACAAAGCTTTCCAGCACATTGGTTTCCACGCCCGTTTGAGAAACGGTCACCATGTCACACTCAACCAAGGTGAAACCCTGAAGTTTGATCTGGTGCTCACCAACCAGGGCAACGGTTACGACATCACTACAGGTATTTTCACGGCGCCAATGAGCGGTCTGTACGCCTTCTTGATCTCTACAATGGGTAACGATGCAGATCACGACGGCGACGTGTATCTTAAAGTCAACAATAATGTAGTTGTCTTTGTCGATGACGGATCCAGCATCGGTACAGGCCATGGAGTATTCCACATGAACCAAGGCGACCGAGCCTGGGTCGAGGGCAACCATGGGTATACTTTTGCGTACAGCTTTGATACCACGTTCACTGGCTTCCTCGTCACACCTGACTTCTAATGTGATCCTCACTGTCCCGACTTCCTAAGAGATCCTTTTCGGCATGACTAATTCTCGCGCTAACGCCTGGACTTCTGATCCTGATTACCCCGACTCCTGATCTCAACTCTTAGGACAAACTATGATCTGACTCTCAAAACATATCTTAGATCTGATCTTCATTGCTGCGGGCTATTGATTGACTCACGAACTGTCACCTCCATGTACCTATGAGGCCGACAGTATACATGGCTATACGCCACTACATTGCTCAAAACTGGATTTCTGTCTTCACTGATGTAGGCTACCAGTTGTATCTCATTATCGAACGAATAAAGATTGCATAACAGATTATGTTCAAAGATTGTGTGAATGAATGAACGTTGAGGTTTACCGTCTATACCTCACCTTTGGCGATATCGAAGACGGGGTAACCATAATAATAATAATAATTACTGTATTTATAATGCGCTTATCTTATAATAATTATAACTCTAAGCGCGCACTCACAACTCACGCACGCATGTGCACGCTTTAGACAATGACACATGTAACAATTACGCAAAAAATACATTCACTCAAATATACTCATACCACAAACAGACCAGACACTATATGTAAGAGACAGCTGGCGATGGGGTGCGTAGTGAGGTCATAGTGTTAGAACTGCTTGAAAAGGTAAGTTTTGAGGGCAGACTGGAAGGAGGTGGGAGAGGGTTTCTGACGGAGAGAGAGTGGAAGAGTATTCCAGATGGATGGGCCGTAGACAGAGAAGGAGCGGGACCCGAACGTGCTGAGTTTGGAGCGAGGAATGCGGAGGCGGAGAGGGTCGGAGGCAGAGCGAAGAGAGCGAGAGGGAATGTATGGGTGAAGTAAGTCAGAGAGATAGAGAGGAGCGGAGTTGTTGAGGGACTTGTAGCAGAGAGACAAGGTCTTGTATTGAATGCGTTGGGAGATGGGAAGCCAGTGTAGGGCTTTGAGCAAGGGAGTGATGTGGTCAGATTTCTTCTTTCTGAGGACGAGGCGGGCAGTATTGTTTTGAACGCGTTGGAGAGGGAGAGTGGTGGAGCGGGGAAGGCCGGAAAGAAGGGAGTTGCAATAGTCGATGCGAGACAGGATGAGGGAGACAGCAAGTTTGGTGGCAGCTTCAGTGGTGAGGTATTTTCTGATCTGACTGATTCGACGGAGGTGGAAGTAGCAGGCCCGGGCGGTTGCAGAGACAAAGCTAGTCATTGAGAGAGAAGAGTCAAGGATAACGCCAAGGTTCTTGGCAGAGTCGGAGAGAGGGATAGAGGTACCGTCAAGCTGAAGATGGAGAGAGGAGGGGAGCTGAGGGAGTTTCTGGCGTGTGCCTACCAGCATGGCTTCCGTTTTGTCGTCGTTCAGTTTAAGTTTGTTTGCTGTCATCCAGTCCTTCACGTCTTCACAGCAGTCGGCCGTGCGAGTCAGGAGTGCCTGAATGTTGTCAGGTTTGTCTTTGTCTTGTAGTTGTGAGTCGTCAGCATAGAAGTGGTGGTTTATGTGATGAGACTGGATGATGTTGGTCAGAGGGGAGGTGTAGAGTGTAAAAAGGACCGGACCCAGGACAGATCCCTGAGGAACTCCGCAGGAGAGCCTAACTGGGTCAGAGGATATGCCATCGATGATAACGGACTGCCGTCTGTCGGAGAGGTAGGAAAGAAACCAGGAGTGAGCGGAGTCAGTGATGCCAAAGGAGTGTTGAAGGCGGTGGAGGAGGATAGAATGGTCAATAGTGTCGAAGGCGGCAGAGAGATCGAGTAGGGTAAGAAGGGAGATGTTGCCTGAGTCAGTTGAGAGAAGAAGATCGTTCAGAATATGTAAAAGGGCTGTTTCAGTGCTGTGGTGCTTGCGATAGGCAGACTGGAAGGGACTGAGGAGATTGTTGATGGTGAGGTGAGCGTTGAGCTGGTTGAGGACAACCTTTTCAAGTAGCTTAGACAGAAAAGAGAGATTGGAGACTGGGCGATAGTTTTTGAGGTCATTTGGGTCAAGGTTGTGTTTTTTGAGGAGAGGGCGAACGATGGCACACTTGAAGATATCAGGAACGGAGCCAGTTTCTAGAGAGGTGTTGATGATATCGGTGATGAAAGGCAGAAGTTTTGGGAGACCGTCCAAATACAGGGAAGCTGGGAGGGGGTCTAGTTCACAGGTTTTGAGAGACATAGTCTTTATGATTTTGAGAACTTCTGCCTGGGCAATAGGTAGGGACCTAAATCAACACTGAACCACCAGAGCAATCATACTGCTAGAACGGACAAATTTACCACTTTTTATTTAGCCCACCACTGGATTCGAACCTGTGTCATCGGTGTGCCAGGCGTACGCTCTACCACTTGAGCTACGGCGTTGGGTTAGATTGTTTTCCAGAGTTATCTGGAAATACTTTGAAACAGTGTGAACCACTTAACAGACTTTATTCAAACATCATAGAAACATTACCAGAGTTAGTGGTCAGCTTCCTGTGACATTGTGTATTTAACTCAAAGCAAAAATTCGCTTAAGTCAATTCCTTGCTAAACACCTTTTGCTCTATATCTTTAAAAATAACGACTCAACAGATTTTCATTTCTTTATTCAGGTAGTTGTACTTACACGTCTGGCCAATCTTTTCGGAGCATTCCATTTGTTGGCCAGAACCCTCGGTGTTTAACTCTTTTTTTCTTTTTTTTCTTTTTTTTTTGGGGGGGGAGGGGGAAGGGGGGGGGGGCTTATCTCAAAACTGACATGATCGTTTTGGATGACATTTTCTATGCAGATACCTTTAATACTTGTACTACTCAAAACTTTTGTCATACATATTTGCGCTTTCTCGAAGATGAAGGTCTATAAGGTCTATCATGTTTATAAACCCGCTTTGTGCTCTAACGCTCTGGAAAAATGTTGGTTTTTCTATTTGTGTGTGTGTGTGTGTGTCTGGAAATATTTGAAACGCTTTCCTTCTTGTTTAAATTTTTTTAATGCAAGTCAACGTTTAACTTGTGTCATGTAGTTCGGGAAATAAAACATGTATTACAAAAATTAGGTAACTGAATACAATTAGGGAAGGGCGTGTGCCAATAACATTAACACTATTGACAGAATGTTATTGTTCTGGATGTTAAAGTTGGAATGTTGGTAATGTTGCTGGTTTTTTTAACAACAGAAGTATGATTGTTTTGTTTATGATTGATTCCTGAAGAACAAGCAGGATTCAGGGCAGGGCGAAGTACCACTGAGCAGATCTTCAACCTCAGAATAATCTGTGAGAAATACCTACAGCACCAACAACATCTATATCATGTGCTCATAGACTTCAAGAAGGCGTTTGACCGAGTCTGGCATGCAGCTCTATGGGCAACAATGAAAGTGTACAACATCAGCCCTAAAATTATTGAAGTCATCAAAAGCCTGTATGACAAGGCTACCAGTGCAGTCTTCCACAACAGAGCCATCGGGAACTGGTTCAGAACAACAATCGGTGTGCGTCAAGGATGCCTACTCTCTCCAACACTCTTCAACATCTTCCTAGAGCGCATCATGTCAGATGCTCTTGCAGATCATGAAGGCACAGTCAGCATAGGGGGTAGAGCAATCTCCAATCTTCGTTTTGCGGATGACATTGATGGATTGGCTGGAGAGGAACAAGAACTTGAACAGCTGGTACAGAGGCTTGACACCACCTCCAGAGCCTATGGAATGGAAATAAGTGCAGAGAAGACCAAAATGATGACCAACAACACCAATGGCATCAACACGGACATCAAAGTCCAAGGCCGATCCCTCAACACAGTGCACAGCTTCAAATATTTAGGAGCATTGTATCAGACAATGGGTCCCGACAGGAAGTCCTTTCCAGGATCGCACAAACAAGTGCTGCCCATTTGGAAAGACAGGACCATCAGTCTACATTCCAAAGTAAGACTGCTGCGCTCCTTTGTCATCTCCATCTTCCTATATGCTTGCGAAGCATGGACCCTCACAGCAGATCTCCAACGAAGAATACAAAGCATGGAGATGAGGTGCTACAGAAGACTTCTGGGCATTTCCTATACCCAACACATCACCAACGACGAAGTCCGACAGACCATCACACAAGCCATTGGACAACACGATGACCTGCTCACAGTGGTGAAGAAACGGAAACTCCGATGGTATGGCCACGTCACCAGGTCATCAGGCCTTGCAAAGACTATTCTGCAAGGCACAGTGCAAGGAGGTAGAGGAAGAGGGAGACCGAAAAAGAGGTGGGAGGACAACATTCGAGAATGGACTGGTTTGACACTGAGCGAAGCCATCAGGGCTGCTGAGGACAGAGAAAGATGGAGTATGCTGGTTAAACGATCGTCTGTGGTGCCCCTACGGCCTCCGGGTTACGGGACAGGATAGGATAGGACAGGATAGGATAGGATAGGATAGTATGATTGTTATGCTTATATTTTTGTTTCCTCTGCTCCACAAAATGGGCGAGTAATGGGATTAAACCTTGAATCTTGAATCTTCAAATCTATGTAGACCTAGGTTTCGTTCTCTGAATTATATTATCATCCGATGAAGTACAAAGTTTCACAATCGAGTTATATAACCTGACATAATTTACTAGTAGCATGGTGGTTTGAACACTGGCTAGAAATGTTTTATGCTAAGTAGCGTTGAGAACGTTGAGCAGGCTTAGTTCTTGGATGGATGACCGTACTTGGAATGTACCACCTCAGAACTCAAACGAACGAAACAAGCTCACGACACACCCTAGTGAACCCAAATGCCTATCTTCCCAACGACAGAAAAATTACGGGAACACCTTTACCTGTGCCCTTTATCAAATACATATGTAGTTGGAGACGTGCATTGCTTCGATAATATCTTCCAAGGTTTAGGCTTATGAGAGCGGGGTTTAGACAAACACTGTTACTGATAAGGTTAATCCCCACTCCTGCCCAGAAACATTGGCGTACGAATTTTCTTTTACAGAGTCAGCACACATTTTAACCCCATTCTTTATTTTGTCAATCATTCTACAACGGTATATCGTAGGATCAACCTTCCTGTCTTCACACTCTGCTATTTTACAACTAAAAAGTGTATATCTCAAATTTCAAAATGTTTCGTCGCATTGTGGTTTTTCTGCTTCTTTGCGCTGTATGCGCGGCTGTCGCGGTTGTAGGTTCGCCGGTGTCGCGTGAGAAACGATCCGATGACGTTATAGATCTGACGCCAGTGGTTAGCGGTCTGACGCAGCAGATGACGCAGCTACAAGCCACGGTAACAGCACTGCAAAACTCTCTGACCCAGCAGCAGCAACTGATACAGCAACTAAAGTGTGAGTTGGTTAATTCTTCATTGCTGCGTATTTTATTTATTTATTTATTTATTTATATGTCATTTTTACTCATGTTTTATTAGTTACTTTTATTTATTTTTGCATGTACTTCTTTCTTTGTTATTGTTTTTTTTATTTTATTTGATGCTACAGACTCAAACCTAATAAATGTATGCTTCTTTCTTTCTTTTCTTGTTATTGTTGCTGCTAGTTTTATTTGTATATCATTTTGCAGCTTCTGTCTATCTATCTATCTATCTATCTATCTATCTATCTATCTATCTATCTATCTATCTATCTATCTATCTATCTATCTATCTATCTATCTATCTATCTATCTATCTATCTATCTATCTATCTATCTATCTATCTATCTATCTATCTATCTATCTATCTATCTATCTATCTATCTATCTATCTATCTATCTATCTATCTATCTATCTATCTATCTATCTATCTATCTATCTATCTATCTATCTATCTATCTATCTATCTATCTATCTATCTATCTATCTATCTATCTATCTATCTATCTATCTATCTATCTATCTATCTATCTATCTATCTATCTATCTATCTATCTATCTATCTATCTATCTATCTATCTATCTATCTATCTATCTATCTATCTATCTATCTATCTATCTATCTATCTATCTATCTATCTATCTATCTATCTATCCTATCCTATCCTATCCTATCCCGTACTCGGAGATCGTTGGGCCACCACAGATGATTCTTTAACCAGCGTACCCCATCATTCTCTGTCCTCAGCAACCCTGAGTTTTCTTCAGTTGTACTTTCACCTTCTAGAAGTAAGCTATTCTTTTGGCCTGTAGCATGTGTTATGTAAGAACAACACTTTATTTATTTATTTATTTATTTATTTATTTATTTATTTATTTATTTATTTCTCTATCTGTACATGTATTTATTTATATATTGCTTGTTTACGCATTTATTTATAGTTTTCTCAGACGCTGCCGATGGCATATTAATTAATTTAAGTATTTATTTCGTTCCTTCATTTATTTAGTCATTGTTTTATTTTAACCGTTTCACCATTCAACCATTTATGCATTCATTCACATTTTCTCACCAGCCCGGTCCTCTGTGCAAGCGTCTTTTCATGCTCGCCTGTCCAGCAACCACCACTACAGCAGCGACAACACCATTAAGTTCGACACCGTCCTGTCCAACGACGGCGGCGTCTACGACAAGGATTCCGGCATGTTTACGGCACCGGTCAGCGGGACCTACTTTTTCGCCGTCTCCGCTGCCGCCCCTGATATTTTACATCCTGCCAAGTGAGTGTGATGGCGATGAGGATGATGAGGTGAAGAGGATTATGAGTATTATGATGATCATATGTGAATGACTAATCAGGTACTTAAATACCGATAATTATCACTAGCTGCAGCCTACTCATGGCGTTGATTGTAATGGTGATGACTTACGATTGATGAATGAGAATGATGAAGCTAGAGATAATGATTGTGTATATAATGATGTTGGTAGTAGTGATATAATGATGTGGTATCGAACGAATACGTCCATGATACGATGATGATGATGATGATGGGGGAGGGGAGGGGAGGAAGTGGGGGTGTTGTTTGTTGATGATGATGATGGTGGTGATGATGATGATGATGATGATGGTGGTGATGATGATGATGATGATGACGACGACTACCTTCATGCTTTGATTACTATTTAGGTTATTGGTTTCGAATTTAGGTCTCCGTTAAACCAACAACTTGCCATACTTTTACGAGTTCCTATCAAGCTATTTACTGAGCTTATAACATTACAAACCATAATGAGTTTTTCTTAAGGCGCTAAGAACTTGAGCGAATAACTATCATCGTCATGTGCTGAACACTTTCAGAGTATATGTTTAATCATGATATCCGAGATGCTATCATTACACTCCACACCCATCTCTATAGCTGAGACAGCTACTGTATGCCTACACGTTTTGTCTCTATTTCAGGGTGTACCTTTCGATCAACCACCGTCCCTCAGTGTACATTGACGGGAATAAGAGCATGGCCACCGGACACGGGGTCTTCCACCTGACCCAGGGATCCCATGTGTTCGTAGCAGCCAGCACCAACAACGACATGCTCTTCGACAACGACTCCACCTTCTCTGGCTTTCTAGTCAAGCAGGACTCCTAGAGACACCTAGCGTTCGAGATTGATAGTATAGGAGAAACTTGTATAATACATGAGAGGTGTGATATTTCTTGTATAGTATAGAACTCATAAATTATTAGTGCTGGTAAGTGATTTATTTATTGCAAACTGCATGGATGTTCCTAGGATTTCCATTTGATATCTCTTTGTTTGGGGGAAAAAGACTTGCGAAGATTTAGAACCGTACAGTAAAGAATACAGCGCATGATGATCACTCGTGGGGGCGAAATTCGGTCCGACGTCTCAGCGAAAACGCGGCAACCGGTGCAAGGGTGTCGCCACCCAGGACAGAAATTGGGCGGTGGGATGAAGGGAAGGCCCTATAGTGCAAGCTGGTGGCGCTATTATCTTGGCACTCACCCGTCTAAGTTATGAGCATCAGGATATTTAAGAAGTGAATAATCTAAACCGGACTTGATAACGTTGTGGTGAACCTAATGGCCTGTCTTAATTGGAAGATTCTGGAAGTTAAAAAAATGTTTTTTTCGAGGTTCTCGCATCCCGAACCTAGGTTTCTGAACCTTTGTTTTTTGTCCAAAAGGTTCAGCAAACTAGGTTCGGGATCTAAGAACCTCGAAAAAAAAGTTTTGGTAACCTCCACGAACGTTCCAATTAAGACAGGCCATTAGGAAGCTTGACTAAAAAAAAGTCGAAAAGGAAAATATTTGTATTTTATTTAAAGCTGATTGTTTATTTTAGTATTAATTTTTTAAATGTTCTATTACTTAGATTTTTAAGTCAAATACATTATTGACAACATTTAGTGGTCAGTTGGAATTTGTTAAAATCCTGTGGAAGTAATCTCTTTTTTTCATCATCATCCTCATTATCTTCTTCTTCTTCATCATCATCATCTTCTTCTTCTTCTTCTTCTTCTTCTTCTTCTTCTTCTTCTTCTTCTTCTTCTTCTTCTTCTTCTTCTTCTTCTTCTTCTTCTTCTTCTCCTTCTCCTTCTCTCTCTCTCTCGCTCTCTCACTCACTGTCTCTCGTTCTTCTTCTTCTCTCTCTCTCTCTCTCTCTCTCTCTCTCTCTCTCTCTCTCTCTCTCTCTCTCGCTCTCTCACTTACTGTCTCTCGTTCTTATTCCTTGAGTATATTGATGTTCTTGTTAACGTGTCCGCGAGCGTGTGTGCACGCATGTGCGTGCGAATCTTTGCGTGTATTATGGAGATACAAAAGGTATTGATCGATTGACCGATTAATTGATTGTCTTCCTCATTAGTGACTATTCGTTCCTTAATCCTGCCCATGTGTTATAAGAAGACGACATTTTATGGACCCAGAATCATTAGTGGTGCACTAAATCCGTCAAACGCGACTTATTGTGTAGGCTTACTAACAATAATAAATTAATTAAAAAAATTAATAGATTCAAGACTCAAAGACTCAAATTTTAATTTATTCAATAGAAGAATACATTTTGCGTATTGAGATATAAAATGGCGTGGAATAAATACACTTGCAAACCAACCTCAAATAATTGTGGTTAAGCTTTCTTTCTTAACATTAAAAAAGTCAAAGTCAATACAAAATGATTAAACACATGCGCGCGCACCTCACCTACCCCTCCCCCACCCCCATCCCACCAACTCCGCCTCCCCCGCACACACGTATAATTCCATGGCTTTAATTTTCAAGTTCTCTCTCTGTCAGAAGCACACATTTACAATCACATATACGCACACACACACACACACACACACACACACACACACACACACACACACACATATATATACACACACACTCGCGGACACGCGCTCACACGTACAGTACGTAAAGAATGCTTGAGGTGAAAGGGCGGAGTGAATGAACATTGAGGTTTAACTTCTACACCCACCATTGGCGATATGGCAGACGGGGATAACCATCCCAGGGAAAGAGGGGTAGGGACCTGAATCCACACTGAACCACCAAAGCAATCATACTGCTAAAATGGACAGTAAAAATGGCCACAGTTTATATCGCCCACCACGGGATTCGAACCTGGGTCATCGGTGTGCCAGGCTAAAGGGCGGATGTTGTTTGTAGATTATAGTCACACGACACTTTCGCATATAGGTGACTACTGGACAGATTTATACTGACACCAGCGGACCAGTTGTTGGTAAAGGGGAAAATAATATGATCACACGTTGACCAATCCGGGATTCGAACCAGCGACCTTTCGGTTACTAGCAAGACGCTCTTACCAACAAAGGGCGGAGACTATAGAATGAGGCTAAATACTACAAGAGGAGGGAAGAGCTGATGGGAGGGGAAGGGGGTTAATTTGACAGTAGGGATGGATAATTATGTCTATAATTGGTGTGATTTCTTGTGATTAGGCTGAGAAGTAGGCTACTGATTCTCGTGCACGCGTTCTTTGTTGTCATTACGTGGCTGTGAGATGTTGCGGCTAGTGGAGCAATGAAGGGTGGATAGATAGGATTTTGTGTGTTTGTTATTGTGGAAGAGTTTCTTCATTCACTGTGTCCAACTATGTAGTAGGCTTATACCTGAATAGGAAGGCTGGAAACCTGCGACTAACTTGACGGTAAAGTATCTGCGTGCCGTGGTATATTGTTGTTGTTCCTGTTGTGTTGTGTGTAAGTAATTTGAATAAGTATTGGATGGGGTGGAGGGCGGGAGTAGGGAAGGAGAAAAATACCCAACCATTCTTAAAATGTATTGCAATCATGTATCCACGCAAAGTCATCTACAATTTACCATTTGAGTACTACTTAAAAAGTCGGTAAGAAAAATGATATTAATATAAATTTTTTTAAATACTATCAACAGTCAATAAATAATTATACAATGCCCAAACATTACATACTTGTTTGAGTCCAATAACATACCAGTGAACTACTGAAGCTTTATTATTGCACATACAAAAATAAAAATAACAGGCAAACACCAATACGAATGTAAAGTAAAAATGTGCATGTAATTCAGCCTGTTAATATAATAATAATAATAAAATTAATAATAATAATAATAATAATAATAATAATAATAATAATAATAATAATAATAATAATAATAATAATAATAATACCACAGAGGCATTACACGTTAGTCGGGATCCCCGATGGCGCAGCAGTAGATACCACACAGCCTTTTTTTTTAATAATATAAATATCCATTGCTGCGGCAACGTGTAGTACTAATGCCCCTGTATACATATTTAAACTAGTATTATTGCTTTAATGGCTGATGACGCCTTCTACCCACCCCTACTCTCGTCCCCCTCTTTTCATTCTGCGTAACCTACCTTGATCCCCATCCATCAACACGAAAAAAAAATTATTGTCTAAATAAATGAATAAATAAATATGTTTGTATGCGCTTGCCATATACCTGATCCGTACGAGACAAGAGGGCTGGCGGTCAAAGGCGATATAAAACACTACAGATTATAAGGTATTTCGATAAAAACCCTCTCCTGGTGTTATAAGCCAAACTGAGAACAATAAGTACATGAAGAAAAGAAATATCTGAACTCTCGACACTTCTCAAAGGAGGTCCTAGTGCATAGATAGTTATCTCGCCTAGGTTTATCTAATAAACATTCCTTAATATATAATTCTGTACTATACTGATGATTCGATTACCAGTGGAAGACAATAAAAATTTCAGTAGTCTAGTCATTAATACTAGTTCCCCTCATACCCTAATTCTAGAACCCCAGCATTTAAATGTCTTTATTATATGGTCCAAAGGTCAAATATTTTAGCGTCACATTATTCTCATTTCAACACTTTTTTGAACAACCTGAAAAGTTGAGACTAGGTGCCACTATATTTCATGCCGTCTTGAATTATTATGCAAGATTCCCTCTGCAGTCTAAAGCACAGCAACTCGTTAAACAAGTTCGCGGGGACGGACTGTATTTCAAACATGAACATGAAAATAAAGCTGAAAATGTCGTTTTTATGAACATATTAACTTAGGAAATGTTAACATCGGTGAGAACGACCTGTTTCTTGACGTACAGGAACATTCAACCCATGCCAAACGCTTCATTTATAAATCCTCGTCTGTAATATTTTAAACACGATATCTGCCCACCACGCCTGTTTCTGTCTGTCTGTCTGTCTGTCTCTCTCTCTCTCTCTTTGTTTCTCTATCTCTCTCTCTCTCTCCCTCCCCCCCCCCAAGTTTTGATTAATATCCTTATTTTTACGGTTCATGTTCCTCAAGTTAATGGAAAGGTTGTAAGAATTAACAGGCTTTGCCTAAAACCTTTATTCCAATAAAGTTTTCAACATCAACCTATCTGTCTCTGCCTCTGTCTCTCTCTCTGTTTCTCTCTATCTCTCTCTGTCTCTGTCTCTCTCTCTGTTTCTCTCTCTTCCCCCACCCCTCTTTTCCATCAACACACACGAACATCACACTTCAATTAAGACTAGTTGCTAAAGAAACCTTTGATCACTTCACCTTGCACATGATGTTCTGAAACTGAAAAGGTCGTGTTTACATGCTCTAAAGGGCCAACGATACACACAGTGTAATTGTACATGCTTGTGTGTGTGTGTGTGTGTGTGTGTGTGTGTGTGTGTGTGTGTGTGTGTGTCTGTAATAGAAGAGGAGGACGAAGAACAAATCAAGACAGAGTAGAAGAAAATAAAAAGAAGAAAGAACACAAAGAAAGACAAAGAATATGAAGGAAGATGTTAAATAAAAAAAAATTATGACAATAAAAACTGTTGGAAGAAGGCCTGAATGGATTGAATCAGAATGAAACAGAGTCACGAACATATCTTTCAGATTCTTGAAATTTCATCAGACATGATGCCGACAGAAGAGGATGGGTAGTGAGAATTTAATACACATTTCTCACGCATCGCATGATAACATTCCATCACAACTAACCAACACTTGACAGTCTGGGAAATTAAAGACGTCTCCTGACTTTTAAAATCATTAATGTCGAGGACCTTCTCTTTCATTCCATGCTGGAGATCTATATCACGCTCGCGATCTGTTTCCATTACGTGCTGGACTCCATAATGTCATGCAGGTTGCGAGCATTGCCGTTCAAGGCGGTCCATTTTGGGATATACTCGTACTTAGGCCTATTTTGATGTCGTGCTGAGATACACATCACGAGCGTTGTATGTTATTTATACGCAATAGCTCGAGAAGGATCAACGCAATTAATGTCGTCAAACGTTGCAGCCTTCTGACATTACATTATTCATTCATACATTACTTTCTTATCTTCATTTTGCACTGGGACCCGTATCACGCTTGTCCTGATACTCAGCTCTACACCCCCACCCCCATCCAGCGATAACGTTTTCCCCCTCCACCCTAACCCCCTCCATGGATAACTATCTCCGGACATTCATCCTTTGGACAAATTCCCCTTAGGACATCTACCCACCGGACAAGTATCCCCTGAAAACATATTTACTGAATTAAAAAAAGGTGTAGATTTTCGAGAGGCCGGGGGTGGAGGGGGGAGAGGGAGGGTAGCTGTCCTAGAACCTCTTGATGTTGTGCTGGAAACGATACAGATTATCGTGCACGTTATAATTATGTAACACACGAACGACGTCCCAGATCGGATCTTTTATCATGCAGGTGTTAACGCGAACGGTAACACACGAAGCAGGAATTGTGTCACTACATGCTGAAAATCCGTATCATGCATGCACATCTTCATGTCATATTTCTTGATCCATGACAAAATATCATACGCGTTTTCTGTACCCATGAGACGTAATAATTCAATTTGTATATAAGCTTATGTTAATATCGTCTCTTCATTGCACGGTTACCCGTCTCATATACAGATGTACTCAAGAACGACCTATTATTGGCGAGACCGTTTGAAAAACCGTACAGATCGCCACGACGAAGGCCGTTTCCGTCTTCCGTGGTTATAAGAGGAGGTCAAGGTAAAACGCTGACTCTTCCGGAACTTTAGGTATTTAATGCCTTAATCCGTATGTCTTTCTTCGTGAGAAGATTAGTCTCCTAAAGTATACATACTGATTAGCATTCAGGAAAGAGACAAACCTCGAGACAGCATTCAACCACGGACGTGTTTCTCATTTCCTGCTTATCACTTCAATGCTAGGACTTCACCAGATTTGCGGTCTACAGCTTTGATAAAATGGCGTCCTTTACGTCATTTTTGACTCACATGCGCAGCAGTGTGAGTCTACGTACACCTCAAAACATTTGTTCTCCAGATTTTTGCAAATCTGTGCGAGATGAGTCCTAAATTGTCCAGTAATGATATCGAAAAAAAAGTCCGCCCGTCCATCTGTCTGTCCGCCGTCTGTCTGTGCAAGAAACTTCAAGGTGGCTAAGTACTAGGAACCTATTTCAACTGTCACAACCAGTCTTGGTGAGATAATGTATAGCCATGAAACCTCATAAATGATCAGTGAATGAATAACTTCAAGGTCAAGATCACAGAGTCATCAAAGGTTAGTAAAAAAAATGTAAATTTTTTGAACAAAATTTCTTTTCTTTTCTAGATTAATATTGAACTTATTATTCTTTGATACATATCGACGAGACATATACTAAGCAAATTTGGTCACCCTCACTCCAAGGGCAACGACCTGTCCAAAGTCGGTTAGTATATGTACTTTGAAGTGACCTTGACCCTAAACTATGAGAGATATTAAGTCCAAACGTGTTGTAGTTAGAAATGATAGATTGATCTTTCATATATTTTCCGTTTTGCTTTGATCTTAAGGTCAAGATCTTTTAAGGCAAAAACATACCAAAAAAAATAGGCCATCGTACACTGGAATGGCGGTTTATTTAACCCGTAGTATGCAACATTGGGTTATTTGATGAGATATGTATGAGATATCACGTGAGGGTCAAGGCCATCCCAAGGTCAAGGTCACTGATGGTCATGGTCATTCTAAGGTCACCGTTTTTGGGGCATAATACAACTTTTGCTGAACTTTATTTGATAGTACATGATTGTATCTGGGGCCGGAGGTCAGAGTCACCTCAAGGTCAAGGGCGTAGAAAGACCAAAGTCGATATTATTTTGCATTTTAATGCAACTATTTGATTTTGTTTTTCTGGGCATTCATGTTCATGTTAAATATTGCAAGTTCCATTAGGAGTATGTGAGTCATATGGGCTTTGCCTTATATAGTTTATAAATTTCTTCAACTAAGGCATTTCTGCTGAATTGTTTTTCATTTCTACAGCTAAGACTTTATCGATTTCCTTCCAGCTCATTATTTCTCCAAGTAATTTCTGCTTCTAGTGTTCATTTCTACAACTAAAACAAGGTGGTGACTTCCCTTCCAGCTCTTTATTTCTCCAACTAAGTAATTTCTGCTTCTTTTGTTCATTCCTACAGCTAAGACATTAAGGTGGTGTTCATCTTCACTTCTTCCTTTTTCTCACACTCCCGTTCATTCTTCTTCTGCTTTGTATTTCGTCTACTTCTTCTCATTTCTACTCTTCGCTTATCTACCCCGTGTTTCGTATTTCTAATATTTCACGGTTCTGCTTCTTGACTCCGGCTACTTCTGCTTCTTGACTCCGGCTACTTCTGCTCTTGACTCCGTCTACTTCTGCTCTTGACTCTGGCTACTTCTGCTCTTGACTCCGGCTACTTCTGCTCTTGACTCCGGCTACTTCTGCTTCTTGACTCCGGTTACTTCTGCTTCTCATGTTACCCTTATCGCTTTTACTTCTTACTTCTTGCACTCACTTCCGCTCCATACTTTGATATTTCTGCTTCTGCTTCTTCTGCGCATATTGCTGGTTCTAGTTCGTGTGCTGGTTTCTGCCCCTGTTTATTTCTTCTACTCCTGCTGCCCATCTTATTACGAGAACGACACTTTCAAAAACTGGGGAATTAGGAAATCATTAGTTATGTTCAAGAAGTGGTGTGTTTGTGTGTGTGTGTGTGTGTGGGTGCGTTTGTGTTGACTCCGTTAGGCTGCCAATCGTATGGTTACACACTCACGTTATGCTGCCTCGCTCTTTATGCTGCCGACCGCATAATGCACAATTGCGATTTTTGAACTCCCTAACCTCTAAACTATGCATAAATTATAATCCGAGCTGTGATTGGTTTAGGCAGCATAACGCGGGAAATTCATTGATGGTCACACACGACCCTTAACACACGTGTGTGTGTCACGGCAGCATTTGTGCTGTAAAAAGTAGACGTGAAATCACACACCAAGGAGAGAGAGGGAACTAGTTTTTGAAAACAAGTGTGCACAAGTCGCCATCTTGAATTGAAAAGAGCCGCTGGTAAGTTGCTGTGCTTTAGTTGATTTTTCGTTTGTTAGATATTTACTTTGAGTGCTTATGTATTTGTGCCATTATTATGAGAAAACCATGGATGCTAGTGTCAGTGAAAATTCAACATTTTTTCTTCCATTTTTCTGTGGAGAGTCCATTGAAGCTAGTGCCACTTTCATGGCATGCTGCGTCTCCATCCCTCTTGTACTGACAGCACTGTTCTAGATCTAATTCTACTTTGTTTCCTTCCATTGTTGATTCAGAATCACGTTGGTTAATTCAAATTAATTATCAGTTCTGATGTTTGTTTTTTCTTTACATGAATGTTGGAAGGAAAAGTATTTATTCAGCATTCCAATACTAAAATATGAAGTTTTTGTTTTCTAGCAGAGTTGTTACTAACTGGACTAATCTAGCTATTTCACTTAATAATGCACCAAGCATAAATAACTTTAAACACCAGTTAGATATACTTCCACAGTTTAAAAATATATTTTATTGCTATGAGTATGATAATGAAATGTGTAGGAAAATCACATGCTCAATTTGCTCCTATACTACTAGTAGTGGTACAGTGAAAGTAAACAACTGAACAAAAACAGAATACACAACCATTCACATAGTGTTTGTGAAATTCAGGGTCCATTCACCAACCGACGACTAAAGGGAGAGGCATGCCATTTTGTATGAACAACATTGTCAGATGTAAATATGTAAATAAATAAATAAACAATAGTAGTTTATGGTTACTGACCACAATGTCCATATAGTGTTTGTAAGAAACTGTGTTAAGCTAACACTGCCACATTTGTCAGTCATTAATTTGACAGTCATTGAGTACTTATGGATTTTTTTCTTTTTTAGAATGTTCTGGAAATTCTGAGGTTTACAATTCGCCTGGAAAGCAATCAGAAAGTAAGTATATTTAAAATTTGAATCCAGAAAGTTCTTTATTAGTTAATATTTCTGACTTTTACATTTATTTATATTATTATGATAGTGTTACTTTGTACATAAGTGTCCATACTTGCATAAACTTGAAACTGATTAAGGTCACTGACCACAATCTCCGCATAGTGTTGGCAACTGCATTAAGCTAACACTGCCACATAGTGACAGTTAACTACTGTACAAAAACAGCATACACATGCCGAGATCTAAATGTTGGTGAATGTACCGGATGTGATCTTTAGCTGACTTAACGATGGAAAATTCTGCATTTAACAGATATCTAAAAATAAAATACGAAATTGAAAAATATAATTCAGCTTGAAGGTTAGAAATTAACAAATTACGGAAGCCTGGGTACCAAGGATAGTGTTTGTGGTTGACACTATGTTATATTTATTTTTATTTTCTCCAAAATTATCTACTAACTTCGCCATAATGTATCGGACATTTAATAAAGTTGATTTTCGGTGTTTTTTTTTTTGCCTTTCCCTTCCCCCCCCCTCTCTCTCTCTGTGTGTGTCTCTCTCTCTCTCTCTCTCTCTCTCTCTCTGTCTGTCTGTCTGTCTCTCTCTTTATTAACAAAGAGACCGTGCAGTTTATTAAGGTGGCTGTAATGAACTCGTACTGTCAGTTAAAAACAGGGGTTGTTAGACCGTATCAAGCATGTATTGATTGCACAGTACAGGACGGGAATACACCACCGACCACAATTTTTTTTTTTTAGAATTCTGCTTGCTTATGACAGTAAAGCATTTAATTTTATATCCGTAACATTGTCACATTGTTGCAGTAAATAAAAAGTTTCACCTGACTGCTAAATACTTGGAAAATGTTATATTGATATTCACATCTAAACTAGTAAATATAATTAATTATCCGACAGTTTCATTGGCTGCACCTAGAAAGTAGAAAACCTGTTGATTGTGCTTCGAAATATCTCCACATTATATCTTAAAAACTCTTGAAGCTATGGGTTTATCCCTAGTGGACACCCTCTTTCACCCCCACACATCCTCCCTATTTTCTTCCTCCCACCCCACACAATTTACTAATTACGGTTGGTTGTAAAATATTACCACAGTTGGGCTTTATATAGTAAACAAGTACAGGGGCGTCGCACGATCCAAAATATTGGGGGGGGGGGGGGGGGGGGGCAACCCTGTCGACGGGGAGGTGGGGGGGGGGGAGGGGCTGACAAGCGGGACGCACCCTGTAATATATCCTCGTACCTTCATCCAACTGAAAGACTGAGAGTAAAAACATTTAATTATTTATGTTCTTCTTTACTGAAAATACAAGATTCATTTCCAGAAACTACAAATACATGATTAGCGATATGTGATAATGATTAAAACCAGGAAACACGAACATTAATTACCTGCCGCAAGATCATCTAGGTTGAAATTGTGTCTTCTCTATAAATCACAACTCGTTTTGCATATTGCATACATATAATGACCAAACACTTCCACTACCAGTTTCAGAAAATCAGTCAATTGATCAATTTGTTTTACTATGGCGTATATTACTCGCAGTTTCTCTAAAGCAAAATACTGCCTGTCTGAGTGCCTTTTGTCTTTGTGATCACAGATGATCTTACTAGTGAGTCCATGAACAAAATCTCAGCTAGTTCAGTCCACAAACATCGGAGATCTATTCGCGGACACATAAACAAACAAAACAAACAAACAAACAAACCAAGTGAAACCTATAATGGGGTGTGGGGTGTGGGGGTGGTGGTGTAATAATCAAAGCAGTCAACCCCACGTTATCTGTCCCCAGAAAAGCGAACGGGTCCTTTTTTTCCCCTTTTGCGATCAAAGCACGTGCACGTGTAGGCCTATCAACAAACTAAATCTAAATTAAAAAAATATCGCGCACCTCAACTATTTATTGACACTTGCACATTCACCCTTGCCTTACTCATTTTACAGACTAAAGTAAATAATTGATATCAACAAACCTGGAAAACAGACGATTCCATTGTTTTGTTAATTTTGCTCTTTGCGTGATGAAATGACACTTCTTTCAAACAGCGAAAGCCAGCTCTGCTGCCCGGTGATTGCGTTAGCGCCACGACATATTTTGTTGTGAAACACAGGCACATGCTAATAGATTATTGTAATATTATTTCGTACGTTAGCCCTTTACACTACGGTTTAAAAATATGGTGATTTTTTTAATTATTGATTCTTCCTGCCTTCCTCTATCGATTGAAATCTTCTTCTTCTTTTCTTCTTTCTCTCTCTTTCTTTTTTTTTTTTTTGGCCAAATTATTGGGGGGGGGGGGGGGGGGCAGGTGTCCTCCCTGCCCCCCCCCCCCCCCCCCCCCCCCCGTGTGCGACGCCCCTGAAGTAACATTTGGGTTTTTCTGCAGAGCATCCAGCCAGGCGTCCATGGAGTAAAGAGGAAGTAGCAGCTTGTTATCGACAGTTGGGTCGCTACATTCACCTCCACACCTTACCTGGTAAAGCTGTTATAGAAGACTGCCTTCAAAAAGAACCTGTTCTCAGGCACATAACTTGGAAAAACATAAAAGATTTTGTAAGAAATCGGGCCACAGCAACAGCTAACGCAGCTAGATAAAACACTGTGTACAAACTCTGTGTATGAGGGACTCGATTCTTTTCAGTCACACCTGCACTGCTTCAGAAACTTCTAGATGCCAAACTCTGGACTTTTGAGACTGATGGTCCACTACTGCACCATTGCAGCTCTCCAAAAATAGTGTGATGTTGTGATTCCTCATGTTTTAAGTACACTAAACCTTTTCACTGGTAAAGACTTCATGCACTAAATGGCTGCGTGTATGCACTGTGTAGACAACCTTTGATGACAGCGTGGTTTTGTGGAACAATTTGTAATGTAATGTAGAACGTCGTTTGAAACCAATTACTGAAAATTCTGTGATCAAGGCAATTGCCTGTATATGAATGGCACCAAAAATGACCCATGTAGCATCACGTGGTATGTGTGAAAGATCCCTACTATTTTTTAGGTTTGTGAAACTGAGAACTATATTTTGAACTGCAGAACTGTGCCGGTAGAAACGGTCAAGCAGCCTAAATTGTGTTTGCAAGTTGAAATGTTCGAGCAAACACTTTCACTTTCCTTCGACTTGTTTGTCGACCTTGGCAAGAAAGGAAAATTCAGAAACTTTATTGGCTTTGGAGTGAAGAGAGGTGAGAGAGAATACCATGGACATGTACATTCCTCATTTATGTGGTGTTCAATCACACTGTGTAGCAGAGTTAGTAGGCCTGCGTCTCCACCACCTCTACCTGCCAACTGTAGATATTTCTACAGTCCTGATTCAGACTCATTATTTTTACCTTAGCTATTGAGAAGTATAAAGAATGTTAGAATATAACTAGTGGCAAAAAGCTCTGTGGGTTCGGGCAAATAGAATAGACCCAACGTTTCCCGGCGTGTCGTAAGAGGCGACTAACAGGGGTGATGTTAGCACGGCATCACTGGGCGAAAGTCTTCTACACAGAAGTCACCGGCCAGGGCGGAGGAACCTCACGTTACTACAGGTTCAACGACCACGTGCTCAGGGCCAAGGCGAGCCACACTGTATTCGTGGATTTCGGCTGTGGCCAACAGCCTGGAGAGGATTGGGCCCTGCCAGGTCTTTTTTGCCCAAGACACACTACATGATGACACAACCCACTAATTCCATACCGGATCGGTCGTCGCCCGGGCCGTCACCCGGCACAAGGACCGCGCCTTCCGTTGGCCACCAGGACGGAGGTGTTAAGTATGCTACTGATGGACAATATAGCAAGATCCGCACGAGAAACAACATCGTCATAGGAACCTGGAACGTCAGGACCCTAACTGCGGAAGGAAAATTAGAAGAACTGGCCCACGAGCTGGACCACTATCGATGGAACGTTCTAGGTATCAGCGAACTGCGCTGGAAAGGCCTAGGTGAAACAACGACTGACAAAGGCCACAAGCTCTATTTCAGCGGTAGAGATGACAGGCACGAACACGGCGTTGGATTCTTGGTCCACAAGAACATTCTAGCCACTGTCATGGGTTGCCGCCCAGTCTCCAGTAGACTCATTACCATCCGTCTGAGAGCAACCCCTTTCAACATTACCATCATCCAGGCCTATGCCCCAACATCAGACTATGAAGACAGCGAAGTGGAGGATTTTTATGAAAATATACAGGCGGTCCTTGACCAAGTGCCGAAGAAGGACATAGTCATAGTGCAAGGCGACTGGAATGCCAAGGTTGGCCAAGATGCGCACCGCAACTGGGGAGACACATGCGGACCCCACTGCAACAACGAGACAAATGACAGGGGTCTGAGGCTATTGGAGTTTGCCAGATACAACAATCTGGTACTGGCAAACACGCTTGGTCTCCACAAAAAATCCAGACGATGGACATGGCACAGTCCCGGCGGGGAACATCACAACCAGATCGACTACATCATGGTCAAGAAACGCTTCAGATCAAGCATCAACATTGGCAGGACACGCACTTTTCCAGGAGCAGACATTGGAAGTGACCACGATCTCGTGATGATGTCTTTCCGGCTCCATTTGAAGAGAGTAAATACAGCAAAGTGCACTAGGCTGAAGTTCGACCTGGACAAACTGCAAGACCCGGAGGTGGCAAAAATATTTCAGGCCACAATTGGAGGGAAATTTGCACCACTGCTTATTTTGGGGGCAGGCGAAGTAGATGTCAACACCATGACCAATACCTTCAACTCAGCTGTAACAGATGCCGCCACTGAGATCCTTGGCAAGCACCGACCAAAGAAGAAGCCGTGGATCACACCTGAACTTTTGGATCTGTGTGATAAACGAAGAGAGTTAAAAAAGAAAAAGAACACCTCACAGGGAGCTGATGTCTACCGAAAAATCAACAATGACATCCGAAAAGGCATGCGCACAGCAAAGGAGAACTGGATAGAAGATCAATGCCAGGAAATAGAGAACAATCTGAACAAGAACAACAGCAAGAAGGCCTACCAGACTGTGAAGCGGCTGACAAGTGTTAAACAGCCCAAAGTCTCCACTATCCAAAGCAAGTCTGGCATTTGCCTTACAGAAGAACAAGAAGTCTTGGACAGATGGACAGAGTACTGCTCTGACCTTTACAACCATACACCAAATGGAGACCCATCAGTTCTAGCATGTCCCGAGAGCAGAGAAGAAGAAGAAATCCTCCCAATTCTCCGGGAAGAAGTTGAGGCAGCAGTGCAATCGCTGAAGAAAGGGAAGTCAGCGGGAGTGGACAACATACCAGCGGAACTGCTACAAGCAGGAGGAGAAGCGATGACTGATGCTCTCACCACTATCTGTAACAAGATCTGGCAGAGTGGGGAATGGCCTACACCATGGACCCAGTCGCTTGTCATCACTCTTCCTAAAAAAGGCAACCTTCAGGAGTGTGAAAACTACCGCACCATCAGCCTCATCAGCCATCCCAGCAAGGTCCTCCTGAAAATAATACTCAACAGGTTGAAACCACAAGCTGAACAAATCATAGCTGAAGAACAAGCAGGATTCATGGCAGGGCGAAGTACCACTGAACAGATTTTCAACCTCAGAATAATCTGTGAGAAATACCTACAGCACCAACAACATCTATATCATGTGTTCATAGACTTCAAGAAGGCATTTGACCGAGTCTGGCATGCAGCTCTATGGGCAACCATGAAAGTGTACAACATCAGCCCTAAAATCATAGAAGTCATCAAAAGCCTGTATGACAAGGCTACCAGTGCAGTCCTCCATAACAGCGTCATCGGGAACTGGTTCAGAACAACAATCGGTGTGCGTCAAGGATGCCTACTCTCTCCAACACTCTTCAACATCTTCCTAGAGCGCATCATGTCAGATGCTCTTGCAGATCACGAAGGCACAGTCAGCATAGGGGGCAGAGCAATCTCCAATCTTCGTTTTGCGGATGATATTGATGGATTGGCTGGAGAGGAACAAGAACTTGAACAGCTTGTACAGAGGCTTGACACCACCTCCAGAGCTTATGGAATGGAAATAAGTGCAGAGAAGACCAAAATGATGACCAACAACACCAATGGCATCAACACGGACATCAAAGTACAAGGCCAATCCCTCAACACAGTGCACAGCTTCAAATATTTAGGAGCCATTGTGTCAGACAATGGGTCTCGACAGGAAGTCCTCTCCAGGATCGCACAAACAACTGCTGCCCTGACAAGGTTGAAGCCCATTTGGAAAGACAGAACCATCAGTCTACATTCCAAAGTAAGACTGCTGCGATCTCTGGTCATCTCCATCTTCCTATATGCTTGCGAAGCATGGACCCTCACAGCAGATCTCCAACGAAGAATACAAAGCATGGAGATGAGGTGCTACAGAAGACTTCTGTGCATTTCCTATACCCAACACATCACCAACGTTGAAGTCCGACAGACCATCACACAAGCCATTGGACAACACGATGACCTGCTCACAGTGGTGAAGAAACGGAAACTCCGATGGTATGGCCACGTCACCAGATCATCAGGCCTTGCAAAGACCATTCTGCAAGGCACAGTGCAAGGAGGTAGAAGAAGGGGGAGACCGAAAAAGGGGTGGGAGGACAACATTCGAGAATGGACTGGTTTGACACTGAGCGAAGCCATGAGGGCTGCTGAGGACAGAGAAAGATGGAGTATGCTGGTTAAGCGATCATCTGTGGTGCCCCTACGACCTTCGGGTTATGGGACAGGATAGGATAGGATAGGAAGGAAAAAACAGTTTGTACATGGAAAAGTATTCGTTTTTATTTACTTTTATCATGACCAGCCGGGGAGGTTGTGGAGACATAAGCCCACTAGCTCTGCTATGCATATAACTGGGTGATTGCTGGAGACATAGGCCCACTAGCTCTGATGCATGTAACTGGGTGATTGGTGGAGACATAGGCCCACAAGCTCTGATGCATGTAACTGGGTGATTGGTGGAGACATAGGCCTACTAGCTCTCATAAGCATGTAACTGGGTGATTGGTGTGCTTGCACGTAAGTGATGTGTGTGCTTGTGCGCATGCATTTTTTTTCTTGTTTTTTAATAAATATTATAATGTGAATATTTTTTATAATTGATTCAAATAGGATTTTTGGATAGTAAGCAATACCAATACCATGTAACGTGGACAAAAATGTTGGTCATTAGACAGAGACACTTGGATCCCAGCAAAGGTACAGAAAAATCAGTTGCACAACATTATTGATAATGATAGTTTTTCTGTACCTTTGCTGGGATTCAAGTGTCTCTGTCTAATGACCAACATTTTTGTCCACATTCCATGGTATTGGTAGGGGTTGTCCGGTCCTAATTTGGCTCGGAAGAGTCCGCTGGACCTAAAACAATAATCATGTAATGTAATGTAATGCTCTGTTCTATCAATCTGCTATACTATCGTCTTCTTCGCTAGATCAGTCTCCTACCTTTTTTCTTGAAAACTCTTCCGGGACAAGACTCCTTGTTTGGGGTGCCGGGGGTTTCAGTATAAATAGTATCCCCACTTTCTGGAAATTTAGTGCTTTAAATTCCCTTTGTCGCTGTCTTCCTCATTTACTCTTTCCCTTTCCTGCTCTGTCCTATCACTCTGCTATACTATCTTCTTCTTCGCTAGATCAATGACCTACCTTTTTTCTTGAAAACTCTTCCTGGACAAGACTTCTTGTTTGTGTATGAGGTCTGTTGGATCAGCTTGGGAGTGTTGGACGCTTTCTGCCGGGTTGTCACTAGGGCTTCCTATGATGTTAGTATTTAGCAATATAGGCATTTTATATGTATATGTTTTGTTGATAATTTATAATGATGTTTGTATTCTATTTTGTTTTTGTAACCGGGGGTTCGAGTAGTTGGGGTAAAGCCTCAGCCGTCCCCTGCGTGGGATGTCTTTATTGTAAAGTGACTGGCCGGTGGAGGGCATTCAATTTTCCCATTAGGGTTGTTTCAGCAGATCTTTTATGCGGATCGGGGATTGTCCGGTCCTGATTTGGCTCGGAGGAGTCCGCTGGACCTAAAGCAACAATCAATCAATCAATCAATTGTGTATGAGGTCTGTTGGATCAGCTTGGTAATATTGGACGCTTTCTGCCAGGTGGTCACTAGGGCTTCCTATGATGTTATTATTTAGCAATGTAGGCATGTTATATGTATGTTTTTTGTTGATAATTTATAATTATGTTTGTATTCTATTTTGTTTTTGTAAACGGGGGTTCGATAAGTTGGGGTGAAGCCTCAGCCGTCCCCTGCGTGGGATGTCTTTATTGTAAAGTGATTGGCTGGTGGGGGGGCATTCAATTTTCCCACTAGGGTTGTTTCAGCAGATCTTTTTTTTATGCGGATTGGGGGTTGTCCGGTCCTGATTTGGCTCAGAAGAGTCTGCTGGACCTAAAGCAACAATTATGTAATGTAATGTAAACGTTCAGTGTTCTTTCCTTCTGTAATTCTACAGTATTTCCGTCTCGTTGTACAGGACAGTACGTGACTGAAAGCATGAATCGTTGGGGACACAAATTGTGCTGGTACTGCTTTCTCTAGTCCGTGAATAAATTGTTGCTAAAAAATTCTGACAATCTAACTTGTTGAAATTGAATAGTGTGCTGAGTCATGTTTAGAGGGAGCAGTAACCAAACAAATGGAAATGGCGAAATGGACTATGCATGATCTTTATTGATGAGGTGTAATCAATATTTTGATGCGTCCACTGTCAGTTTTCATGAGATGTAAGAATCGTTAAAGATCAAAATTAAATGTATGTTTGTCTTAGGGTGAGTGCCAAATATGATTGGTAATAGAGATTTCGTGTGAGCTGGATGGGTCAAGGGCACATGTACAATGCCATGAACATAATTAAGACAGTTGGGTGCGCGTGAAAAAAATCGATTATATTTTGAAGTGTTTAGTTTAGGTAAGCATGCAGTGGGCAATTGGAAAGGATAACATTTCTTTTAATATTTCAGATGAGAGTATAAACTGAGATCAAGTTTGCATGCATGCATTCCATTGCACGGACTTAAAAGATCTTGACGCTCATGTTCTAGCTGGGCGAGTGCCAGCTACCTAAATACACTTTGCACTCAACTAGGTCCAATACCTCATCGCCCAGGATTGTGCTCAGTCGTTTGAGAGTCAGACTATATGTCCAGAGGTTGCAGGTTGAGCATCAGACTATGCGCCCAGAGGTTGCAGGTTGGCGCCTTGGGCCGCTTTGGCTAGATCCTGTATCGGCCAGCACTTTGAGCAGCTCTGTCCTATTGTCTGCAAATATGCATCCCGAACAGTGCCCTAAATACTTATAGTGAAATGGTTCAGTGTTTGAATGATCTTTCTATTTTATTTTAGAGCATCCTTTAGCAATCATAGTAGATACCGTGCACAGCTCTGTGTGACGGCAGCACTTTGAAATAATGGTTTGTATGTTGCCCTGTATACTAAGTAGTCTGCTACAGGTTTTCAGGAAATTGATAAGACATTGATGTACTTGTAATCATTCATTCAATTAAACCACCATTCGTTATTGACACAGCCCAAGCACCCATATTAATTTTATGTTACACGAAGTTATGCAAATTAATAGCCGAATCTCTTATGTCGATGTTCGTGCTTGGGCAGTGTAAATAAAAATATCGAAGCTCGAATATCAAATATCAAGGGATGAACTTGTGCGACTTTTAGGTACGAGGCTTTTCAGGTCACTGTTGGTTTTCTCTGGGTACTCTGGTTTCCTCGCTCCCTTCAATAAAAATATTGGATGCAGTCAATCTAAACATTTCAAAATTAAAATTAGATTCCCTTTCCATCTTCTAATAGTGACTTTGCATGTTTGGGTGAATGTGCGTTCAGTGCGTATGTAAAGATGTCTGCAAAATGTGCAATTTATTGATTTTTATGTTTTTTAATTAGTGTTGTTGTAGGTTTTTTCCCCACTTTTTTGTTTTTGTTTTTTGTTGTTAAATATGTGCTTTTTTAAATTAAAAAAACCACATTTTTTTGTTACATTTTCTTGTTAGTTGACTGATTATTTTTTTATTTTTGTGTGTGTTGGAAGTAACACCACCGTGGAGTGGCCGGGGGTTTCTGTATGAATAGCATCCTCACTTTCTGAAAATTTAGTGCTGTAGTTTAAATTCCCACTGTAGCAGTCTTTCTTCTTTGTTGTTTTCGTATTCATACTCTGTTCTATAGCTCTACTATCTTCTTCGCTAGACCAGTCATCTACCTTTTTTCTTGAAAACTCTCCCAAAACTCCTCGTTTGTGTATTGGGTCATCTTGGGGATATTGGACGCTCTCTGCCAAATGGACACTAGGGCTTTCTATGATATTATTTAGCAATGTAGGCATTTTATATGTATGTGTTTTGTTTTAATATTTTATCATATTTTTATTCCAATTTTGTAAACGGGGGTTCGATAAATTAAGAGTATAGCCTCAGCGTTCAGTTCAGTTCAGTGGGTAGATTACCGTCCCCGGACACAGTAGCGTATAGGGGACTGTCTTTATTGTAATGTGACTGGCCGGTGGAGGGCATTCAATTTTCCCACTAAGGTTGTTTCAGCAGATCTTTTATGCGGATCGGGGGTTGTCCGGTCCTGATTTGGCTCGGAAGAGTCCGCTGGACCTAAAGCAACTATCAATCAATCATTCTGTCCTATCACTCTGCTATACTATCTTCTTCTGCGCTAGATCAATGACCTACCTTTTTTCTTGAAAACTCTTCCTGGACAAGACTCCTTGTTTGTGTATGAGGTCTGTTGGATCAGCTTGGGAGTATTGGACGCTTTCTGCCGGGTGGTCACTGGGGCTTCCTATGATGTTATTATTTAGCACTGTAGGCATTTTATATGTATGTGTTTTGTTGATAATTTATAATGATGTTTGTATTCTATTTTGTTTTTGTAACCGGGGGTTCGAGTAGTTGGGGTAAAGCCTCAGCCGTCCCCTGCGTGGGATGTCTTTATTGTAAAGTGACTGGCCGGTGGAGGGCATTCAGTTTTCTCACTAGGGTTGTTTCAGCAGATCTTTTATGCGGATCGGGGGTTGTCCGGTCCTGATTTGGCTCGGTAGAGTCCGCTGGACCTAAAGCAACAATTAATCAATCAAGCAAGCAAAACCAGTGTGATTTTCTATCTTTGAGATGCCAGCTCACCCATTGCCACTGTCTGCAAACCACACATGTTTATGTCTTGTCCATAGTACTGCACGCTACCAGTTGTTTGAACATTAAAATATGTATTACAGTTTGAATACATTTATACTGAAGCCATTTGACCGATTTGTGTTTTCTTTTTCTCTATCTTTTTCTCATTCTGTTGCTCAGCTCAGTTACGATTCCATAAGTTTTTTTAAAGCACATTCTGCATCAAACTTCAAAGCAGTTTTCATAGTGAGTCAAGAAAAGTTTATTCATATTCTCAGCATCATAATACAAATGTCTTTAACATATTCTACTGCTAGTTAACTAAAATCCACTAAAGATTTACAATAAAGTCTTTTTGAAGATTTCAATTTAATGTATTTGAAATCAGTTTACAAATTATGTGATTTTAGAATGTAACATCTTTATAAGTATGATGGTACACCTGCAGACCGCCTGGTAATAATGCATAAGAGTTTACACAAATTAACTACACAATAATGGTACAGATGAGCTTACCAACAATGACTACATAATGATGGTACATAAGAGTTTACACACCATGACTACTTAATGATGGTACACAATGACCGCATAAAGTTAGTACAAATGAGCATACACAAAATGATCATATAATGATGGTACACATGAGTTTACACACAATGACCACATAATGTTGATACGGATGAGCTTACACACAATGACCACATAATGTTGATACAGATGAGCTTACACACAATGACCACATAATGTTAGTGCCAAAGAGGTCACACACAATGGCTGCACAATGATGGTAAGAAATCACACTTCCATGTTTGTTGCTTTAGAGAAATAATTTATATACCACAGCTCTTAGAATGCAAAAACGAAGCAAATTCCATAATTTGGAATAATTTGGAGTTCATAGAGCTGTTCGGTAGCCAGATATATACCGGCAGCGTAATGATGGAAAATTGTTAAAGACCGCTTAACGGGGTCAACTCCTGTATAGGTGTGTGTGTGTGTGTGTATGTGTGAGGATGTTTACACGGCGTTATTGGGACAAACTAGTGCAAGTTTGCATACGTTCTTTGGACAGACCTCCTTGTTGGGACGTCCATTTAATGATCCGTGAGGGTTAGGGTTAGGGTTAGGGTTAGGGCTAGGGTTAGGGTTAGGGCTAGTGTTAGGGTTAGGGTTAGGGTTAGGGTTAGAACACTTTAAAGTACTTAAAAACGGGGTCGTAGCACGACCCATTGTCCACAGAATGTATGTGGCGATAGAGGAAAGTCCAAATAACGGTGTCTGCGCAAGTATGTGTGTGTATGTGTGTGTGTGTGAATGTCTAAAATTAGTTTAATAATTTAATAGACGTTAAATAAATAACTGAATTGCTGCTGGCTTCAGCTCTTGTTTCTCTCTTTACTCCGGTCGGCTGCTGGTAAATGTTTCTTATGCTTCTTTCTTCTACTCTTCTTGCTGGTTTCTGCTCCTGTTTCTTTCTTCTACTCCTGCTGCTGGTTTCTACTCCTGTTTCTTTGTTTTACTGATCCTGCTGGTTTCTGTTCCAGCTGCTGTTTTCTTCCCGTTTCTTTTCTGTACGCCTGCTGCCAGTTTCTATTAATGCTGCTGATGTCTTCTGTTTATTTCTTTTACTTCTGCTGCTGGTTTCTACTCGTACTTCTCTGCTCTTTACTTCTACTCCTATATCTTATGGGTACTCATATTTCTTACTTCTGCTGTTACATCTTAGTTGTACTCCTACTTACTACTGCTCCTACTTCTAACTTCTGCTTTTCTCCAATATTCCTACTTTACTGCTGATTTGAATCCAAGACATGTCCTAGCTTTCAAAATCACCCCCAACCCCCACCTCCATCCCCACCCTCTCTCTCTCTTTCTCTCTCTCTCATGCCCTTCACCCAAGTCAATGGCATGGCGCGTGAATAGAGACAGATAGATAGATCTGCTAACTGCACGATTCGGTCACTTTGTATGGTCAGGCACGAGAGCAGCTTGCAGCTTTTGCTGGGCTTCGCTCAATCTCCCAATCATTGGTGTTTCTCTTAAATGTGTACTGGTGCACTTTAAAGTTTTACACTGAATATGTAGAATAGTTTAAAGTATATCTGAACACAAGATAAAAATGTGAAGGAAAAAAACCCATAAAACATAAAAATTCAAAGGATCAAAAAGGATAAAAGAAGAAGCAAGAAGAAAAACAATCTCAAATGTCTGTCAATATTTCAAGGGGATGTTAGTGTAATGGCTAGGGCAGCGATGGAATATGATTTTAAATAGAATATAGATTGCATTGTCAATCTAACAATCAATCTGGCGGCATTGGCATGAATGAAGGCTTGTCGGCGATCCTCTAGATTCCAGCGTCCAGACATTGTCCGCCCTCCAGGTTAATGTGGCGGGTTAAAAGTCATGCCCGCCTGGCTGCCTCCGTCTTTCGAACGTGATAATATTTTATAAGGAAGAACATGGGCGACCAAAATCACAATGAAAGATAAAAACCAGAATTTATTCATTGGAAGATGAGAAGAAAGAAGAACAAAAAAAATACATTCCCCTCCACCCCTCCTACCCCCCACCCCAATAAATTGTGCTCGCTTTAAAGGAACACTTCGAGAATAACGGATTTTTTTTTTTGGAAAGCCAATGCATGCACGTGCGTAGGCATAGGATAAAAACCACGATCATGCTGAGAGTGGTTCAACAACGTGCTTCGATTGAGCCTTTTGCTGTTGGTTTCTTCTCTTTGTCTTGTGATGGTGGTTTGGGATGCAAGTATTCTTTCTGAGTGGCGTCTTCTTACTAAAGAGGAAATAGATAAAGAAAAATGAATTCATTGCGTGTTCGAGATTAGAACGGTGAGTGAGACGCTTCCTTTGACTTCTGTAGTTGTTTATTTGATTTGTCTTGGGGACGGAGAATGGCGAAGGGGACGGGGGTCCACATAAGATTCCAATTTTTAGTCTGATGCGTCTCTCTCTCTCTCTCTCTCTCTCTCTCTCTCTCTCTCTCTCTCTCTCTCTCTCTCTCTCTCTCTCTCTCTCTCTCTCTCTCCTCTCCTCTCTCTCTCTCTCTCTCTCTCTCTCTCTCTCTCTCTCTCTCTCTCTCTCTCTCTCTCTCTCACGAAATTGGTGAGAGCCTCTGGATGTTCTTGATCTGCCTCGACCAGCAGTTTTGATGTTGTTCCGATTGGTCATTTAGTTTTTCTTTCATTTGTTTACTTTTTCTTCCCAGTATTGATTCGCCGTTGTGGGGTATCGACACTCGATTCTACAACCTTTGAAATGCGAGTCTCATATTTAATCTGGCCACGAAAATGTCTGACCCCTCTCTCTGTCTCTGTCTCTCTCTCTCGCCCTATCTCTCTATCTGTCTCTGTCTCTCTCTATGTCCCTCTCTCGCCCTATCTCTCTCTCGCTCTCTCTCCCCTCTCTCTCATACACATACACACACTTACACATAAATATGAAATAAATTGTTTTTATTACAGCGCACTTACCTGCTCAAACAGCTGCTCAAATCGCTGACACGATTTGAGGAAGTTAATCACAGAAAAAAGATTCGTTACAGAAAGTCGAAAAGAATCTCTTCGTCATCATCGAGATGCAAACTAATGTTCTTCTGCAGGTCAGTCGAGTGCACTTAACACTGTAACAATGCTAACTCTGTAACAGATACACACACACACACCCACACACCCACACACCCACACACACACCCACACACACACACACACACACACACACACACACCATCTCCCCTGTCCCCTACACCATTCCTGCAAACCTGGCACCTACAGCAATGTCTGTGACTCTGTCTCACACTTGGTTTCTGCAATAAAAGTTTACAAGACTTGAGCTAAGTTGTGGTATATTTAATAATTAACTCTCTGACGCCATCTTCCATCTGTCAAACTGTCCAACTTTGCAGCACAGTGCGTGTACGGTCGTTGACTTAACTTTTCCACATTTCGCATTTTTCATCCTTTTGTCACCTCCTTCCTTCCATCACCCTCACCATCCCCACCCCCACCCCTTCCTCTAACACTTCGTCCCATCTTCTTTATTCTTTCCGAACGTTTCTTGCACTTCTCTCTTTCTTGTCCGAAGCATGTCTATGTTCCTTTAGGTCTGTATTTCAGCGCTGTGAACAGGGCTTTTTGTGAGGATAACGTGTGTGCGCTTGATAGATTATCATTGATTCGTTCGTGTTTCCCTAGGTCTATCGTCCCTAGACCTGTTTTTTTTCTCCGGTTCTTATATGTTACCCCAAGCAAGTTCTTAATAGACCTAGGGGAGGGTTAGGGTAGGGATGGACATAGATCTGGAAGAACCATAAACCTGGGCAAAACCAGCCTGAGGAAACGCAGACCTAGGAGAAGATAGGCCTGGGGTAAACATAGCCCTGAAGAGGGAATATAGGCCGTGGATGACATGACATAGACCTAGCATTGAGGGAACAAATGGATTTGCGAGAACAGAATTGAGAGGGCGGAGTTCTAGGGCAACACAGGACTGATCACTTCTTGTCTTTCTTGCAACTTTCTCACCTTCTCTCCTTATTGTCTTCACTCCGCTGTTCGTTGTAAATGTATGTGGTACTCCTTTGCTTGCAACACACCTTATGCATCTCCTCCTCTGTGCGCTATGTTCACTCTCCCTTTGCCTCCACTGCTGGCGATAAAGTAAGCCTATAATCAAGTTCAGTTTAGTTCTTTTATTTATAGTCAAGTATTCATTTTCCACAATGATTTTAGACATTCACTCATAAAAGTAAGGTAAAGGTAGTCCCATAGCCTTGTGGCCGTAGGGGAGCGTGATGTTAAAGATCACACTTATCTTGGGCCAGCGTAATGAGGGTGATGCCCATCTCTCTCCCTCGCTGCTTTACCTTCGTCACTCTTAAGAGAGTAGGTACTCGGTCACAGTTGAGTCAACTGGGGGCGTTGTTATTTGTCGCTTCACGTTTTGCGATCACCCATCCAAGTGCTAACCGCACTGGGCGGTGCTTAACTTGCGACACAGTAGCGAGTGCTCCAACCATTGTGCTATCCGACACCCCAACTCACCCCAACATTCACTCATACTCATATTCAAACACACATGCGTGCGCACACACACATTCACACACCCTCACACACACACACTGTTCTTTGCCTTTAAAACATGTTTCTTAAGTCAGTACTTAAGATAATGCTGGCTATTTATTTTCTATTACTGCCTTATTGTACCATATATTATTGTTAATACCATCAGTGGTGTTTTAACAAAAAATAAAACATCGTTAGCTGTGCATAACTTCAACAACGATGTACATTAAAAGCTATAAATAATGTATGTATAGAAATTTTTGCTGGCACATACGAATACGAATATTTTATTATCTCCGCAGAGAAATTCCATCGTGATGCCAACATAATAGACTACATAGCAATGATTTAAAAATTGACAGAAAACGTAAAGGCATAGACAGCCTTGCTTTTACAACAATATATAGCAAAGCAAAGTCCACATTGCACTAATTCATATCACATCAAAATCATATACTATTGAAAGGCAAAAATTCAAAGTGACTACATATAAAACATTGTTAAACAAATAAATAAATTATTAAATCCTGAAACAGTTAAATAGGTACATACGTAAAATGTACATTCATCATACCCTCACTGATTCGTGTGCGCGCGCACACACACATACACCCGCATTGCTGCAGACACATAAGTATTATTCAAACAGTTCAAAAGGGATATTGATTTTGGAACTCGGTAGCGTCTGCATAATAATTAATACATGTACCTTTAACGTATTTTGGAATCCACGAGTCGAAAAGAATTTTGTATATAATTTCTGAAATATTCTTTGAACAGGACAGAACTATTTTACTTATTTACTAGTGGTTGAAAATGTCTTTCTACTAATTAAACGATTTGTTGCTAGATAGGCACTTATTTATTGATTTTATATTTGTAGCTGCTCTTTCGCAAGTGTGTCGGACTTGCTCATTCCAGTACAAACCAGAATAAGGCGGAAGTATCATCCAGCCGAATTCCGCGTGTTCATCACCCCGACATATAATATTAGCACTCCATATAATATCATCAGCTGCGTGCCAGGGTGAATAATTCACGCGTCTGCTCACGATTGGCACTGGGATTTTTTTTTTAAAAACCGCTCTAAACAAACAGGAAGTCACTGAGAACCATCCTTTTCACGGCGCATGCCCGCAGCAGTTCCGGGATAAATGTTGGCAAGGCACGTCAGTGGTGTATATTACCAGAGAGGAAAAAATAAAACAGGAGGATGTGTAAGAACTAGCTGCATGAAAGCGTATACATGCTATGATGTGTGATGACTTCCTGATCCTCTAACATGTCATTTTTTTGCGGGAGTGGAGTGATATATTTTGCAGGAAAGAAATAACAGAAACAAAGAGAAAATGTTATTTTTGCTTATATGAAGCGAAGACGTGTTGTAAATATAATTACTTTTGTAACCCTGCAACATATTTTATAGGTTGGAAGGAGGCAGTGGGTGGGGAGCAGAGGTGCGTGAGCATCTAGGATAATGTTTTAGGAGCATTAATAAGGACATGCTGGACGGATGTGGATAGACTGTGGTAATTGTTGCACCTACAGGCACATTGATGCGCTCTGTTTCGAAGCTATAATCAGGATTTTATGCTTGCTATAGTTATTGGTTGAGGCAAACTTGTATTCACGAGGCGAACAAAACATGGACATTAAAGGGATACACGATAAACAAAGCTTAAATAAGTTGTACCATTTTGACAAATTATGGGAGTAGGTGAGGCGATGCAAGGCGAGTGTCTGTGGAGAGACCATGATCGCTGACCAGATGTGCTGAGGCTCGAGAAACGGGGACCGAGTTCGTAAGGTGTTAGGCATTCAGCCTAAAAAACATATTGCTTTACTTTAATAGCGTGTATCGCCGCCTATACTCGGTAACTTTACACATGCTAAATAGACTAAAAGATCTTTGGCTTCAGCTCCGCTTCTAGCCACACACTCCTGTTCACATCTAGCACTAAGATCAAATGTTTTAATACACGAATTTCAGTGGGCACCACTTGTCTTCATACTTAGGTATTTTGTCACTCCCTCCTTCCCCATCCTAGTCAGCTAACCTAGGTAGTGGATGCATCCCCACTGTCACTGACCCGGAAGTTGTCAGTTTACTAATGATAATTGAAGACCGATTTTACCGTATTTGTGTGCGTGTGTGTGCGTGTGTTTGTGTGAGTGTGTGGGGGAATCTTTGATTTATTTTAAATGCAATGCCTAAATAATCAAATTGATTTAAAGCGGTTAACTTTTTTCAAAATGGTCTCCGAACATGTAGCATACAGCGTTGATGTCGAGAGAAAACTCCTGTATCGGAAGATGGGAAGGGTATTTTAGGGCCGAGAGTACCTGTTCAGCTGGAACTGACAAGGTGCTCCGTAGTGTAGATACCGAACACAACGCTCAACATTGATTCCAAGAGTAAACTCCCATATCCGAACAGCGTTGATGTCGAGAGTAAAATCCTGTACCCGAAGATAGGAAACCTTTTGCGCGATGTAGGCTGAGAGTACCTGGGCAACTGACACTGACAAAGCGCTCCGTAGTCTAGATACCGAACACAACACTCAGTGTTGATGTCAAGTGCAATATTGTGATCGAAGACGCGAAGCGCGTTTCAGGATCGATGGGAAGTGCCAGTTGGCAGAAAATAGGTCATAAACCGGTTTTCCGGTATGTTCCTATCATTGTAACGATGCCGACAATGTTAGTTAATGAATCAATTATTTACTAGATTGACAGCAACAGCAGCAACGTTTTTAGCCGAAGGAGAGGAAGGGAAAAGAGCTACAATGGAATGAGAGAAGCGAGTGTTAATGGGTTTGGGAGGGGGAGAGGGGTGGGATGTGGGTGAGTGTGTTTGTGCTCTATGTGTGTGAATATGCCTCTGAGTTTGTGTGCGTGTGTGTTTATGTGTGTGTGTACTATTGCTGCTGCTACTACTACTGCTGCTTCTGCTTCTTCTTCTTCTGCAGCTGATGATGATGATAATGATGATGATGTTGATGACGTCAATGCCTTTGACAACTGTTGCTGTGTAGTGGTGTTTTTACCCACCAGCATATCAAATGTTCCATCAATAGAGCATTAGCAATGCGGAAAGCCTATTTCCTTAGAAAATCCCACAAGCTCTTTGAACTTTTCTTCAGCTCTGTGCAGAGTGTCTGTGACATGCATGTGCTGCTACTGCTGCATTCATAGTATGTGCAGTAATACCGAGAAGAAAAAAAATTCAAATTTTTTGTCGTTCTGTTCCTAAGAAAACTTGCATTTTTTTTCCAACTCGCAGTTCTGCGATGTCCCACCAGACCTGTCAGACAAGATCCCAGAGTGTGAGCCTGAGTAGTTTTCAAAGCTGGGTGCATGATGCAGGCCAAAATCGAAACCCTTAAAAACCAACCTGTTGCCCACTGTCACGTCCACTGCCTCTACAGTGAGTACACATGTGTGTGCTTATCACACGAGAATTGATTGATTGATTGATTGATTGATTGTTGCTTTAGGTCCAGCGGACTCTTCCGAGCCAAATCAGGACCGGACAACCCCCGATCCGCATAAAAGATCTGCTGAAACAACCCTAGTGGGAAAACTGAATGCCCTCCACCAGACAGTCACTTTACAATAAAGACATCCCACGCAGGGGACGGCTGAGGCTTTACCCCAACTTATCGAACCCCCGTTTACAAAAACAAAATAGAATACAAACATCATTATAAATTATCAACAAAACACATATAAAATGCCTACATTGCTAAATAATAACATCATAGGAAGCCCTAGTGACCACCTGGCAGAAAGCGTCCAATATTCCCAAGCTGATCCAACAGACCTCATACACAAACAAGGAGTCTTGTCCCGGAAGAGTTTTAAAGAAAAAAGGTAGGAGACTGGTCTAGCGAAGAAGACGATAGTATAGCAGATTGATAGAAAAGAGCAGGAATGAGAAAGAGCAAATGAGAAAGACAGCGACAGTGGGAATTTAAAGCACTAAATTTCCAGAAAGTGGGGATACTATTTATACTGAAACCCCCGGCACCCCAACGGGGGTGTGCTGGTGAATATGCCAGTACCAGTACACTAAGACAAACACAAGAGTAAATTATAGCATTATTCAACAAGCCGACATAGGAAAAATACCCACATACTCTTCTGCATCTTCTCCGTTCTATCCATTATCAAGCTCGTTCACAAATTACCTCCCTTTCTTATCAATTGAAAGAAATGAACTTCCGCAAATTATTTCCAATTATTATAATAGACAACTTTTTAATTGTAATATTTATGAATTATTTCCATTTACAACCGTTAAAAACAACTAATCAAATTTTATTTATAAGTTATATATCTTTCCTTAATCATTGACTAAAAAAAATAAATTTCAGTTATATTTTACTTCTTTGACAACTCTAGCAAAGAATTCAAACTTGTCATGCTTAAATTACTTCTGTTCACAAACGTTGAAAAATAATGATCAAACATACATTTATTTATTTCTCTGCAATACGAAAGCATACTTTCTTCACTGATATTTTTTTTCTCATTCATAATACAAAATATAAACATGTTTATACAAATACGCTTGCACCCGAGCAAAATGGCCACCTAGGGATCGTTTGCAGGTACATAACGCTAACAGCGATAATCTTCGGTCCGGAAAAGAACAACACAACACACAACAAGACATGTCCGAGTGGTCACAGTTGTGCATGCAGCTCTCTTGTTTCCGTACAGGACATCGGCTCTAGGACAACTGGAACGGCTTCACAGGACCCCCACAGAAGGACGACACACTGCTTGAGATAGGCGGCAAATAGACTGTCACTACGCCCGCCCTCGAAACATCTGCTGGCACTTGAGTGCTTCGCTGTTAAAATTCCTCTATGTCACTGACCAATTCGGTTAAGCACAGCAGTTTTATTTACTTGCACCCTCTAATGGAGTGCGCACATCGCTCACTACAAAACACGCCTGTCCTCATACTCATACAGCGGCAATCTTAACCAATTTAGGGTGACGAAGCAACACTAACAAAACAATGCACTTGTCCTAATTACACTATTTGAAAACTTAGCAACCAACTTTAATTTATTCTCTCTCTCCTTCATATTCCGTCCTCTATAACAGGCTTAGAAACCTTATCGTCACAGGTTTAGAAACCGAGTCCTGACATACACATTTTTATATATCTTTGAAATAATTATTTTAGATTGTTAAGGTTGGTTAAAATTATTTTCTACTATCTCATTCTTGTGGAAATATGTTGCAGTTGGACCATTAAATTGAACTAAAAACCTTAAAAACCAAGACCTCGTGAGCTGGGTCACGCTCCACCGGTGATCTACACATAATCTCATTGTATCACGTGACCGAAATTCAACTCGTGGTTGCGTGCGCTAAGCTCTATAGGTCACGACTTGCTGCTTAACGGCCCTGAAGAAGATGGTTAGGTGCGTTGCATTCAGAGAAATCCAAGCAACTCGGCTGTCCTATTGTTTTCTTCACCGTTCTCGCAATACTCAAGCCCGTCTTGACCTTGTCACTTTTCAAAGAGGATTCATAACAGTTTTCCTTGCCCATGCCAACCAGCTTTTCCACGTTCTCGCCACATTTTTCCCACGTTTCCACAAACTGGACAGAGATGTCGTAAAATTGTGTACAAGCCTTCTTTGAGTCGCAATAGTGCTAAAGGACTTACGATGATGATGATGATGATGATGATGATGATGATGATGATGATGATGATGATGATGATGATGATGATGATGATAGTTGTTGCTGTTTTACCGCATTTAAATTTTCAAACGCACACACTGTGTTCACGAAGACGTTCTCAGCGTTTTAATGTCATTGTTTATAATATACCAAAATGACACATTGTTTATATTATTGCTAAAACTTTCGATATTACGTCCTTCATGTACATTAGTCCTTTTTCCCCCAAATCTCGCAGTTGGAGAGTCATAGGAAATGAAATGGAAAATGAGAGAATAAATATTTACGTAAACGCTCATACTACACAGAATTACTTTCAACGCAAAGGTCAAAATAAGAATTATGACTGCAAGCTTAAACAGTTTGAAATCTTTTTTTCGTTTGTAAAGCTCAAAACAGTATTTTATGACTGCAAGTTTAAGAAGCTTTTGAATCGTTTTCGTGGCAAATGTGACTGAATATTTGTAAAAACTTGTTAAAAACAAATTTCGTGGCAAATTTCAAAATAACGGTGATGACTGCAAATTTGTAAAAATAACAAAATAAGTAATAAAATAAATAAATAAATAAATAAATAAATAAACTCTTGTTCTTGGCAAAATTCAAAATAATGATGATGGCTGCATGCTTGTAAAAACCAACAACACAACAATACTTAATTTTTGTGTGTGACAAATTTCAAAATAAGGGTGACGGCTTCATACTTGCAGAAGCATTTGTTTTAAATTTCTTAGCAAATTTTAAAATAACACTTTTGACAGAATAACTATGCACTGCGTTGTTTGTTTGTTTGTTTTATTTTTCGTTGCAAAGCTCGAAAGAGGGCTACATTGGACCTGAGGGCTTATCATGCTTATGATGTTGATCTTTGCATTCGATCGACCGGACAGCGCAATTACCGAGTCTCGGTAATTAAGCCATTGTCGTCCACAATAAAGTCTAATATGCGATGGATCAATCCTGCTGCTTCTGCGTGCAAACCGCAGATGCGGGATGTTTTAAAAAAAACTTTTGAAGAAAGGATCCTGTAGCGAAAGCTTTAGAACTGGCCTATAAACCTCCAAAACTACACAAAGTGAGTTTGTCATTATCTACGATATAAAAGCTACAACCTGAATGGCTTTTTACCCTGGGTTTACTTGAAAAAAAAAAAGTAATAAATCGAAAATTCATAGATGTTAGTTGTTTTTATCTCTTCGATACTACAGAAGATGTGTCGCTGTTATAAAGCAGCAGGGATGTCGTTTGGGTCGGATCTTCGGCTTTTAGCCGAAATTTTTATAAAAAAGCCGATAAACTGTCCGTCATGTCGGCTCGCCGAGCCGAAGTTTTCACGGATGAATCGGCTCGGTTTGTCCATTTTTGCGATATTCCTGTGCTGTACGCTTGCAGTTTAGGTGAGGATTCGATAATTACAAAGGTTAAACCCAGTTAACAGTATTGTGGTTTGTCAAGGGACAGTCTAAACTTTTTATTGTTTTTGTGTGTCTAACATTTCAGAAAATAAAATTTCTTTTGAATGTTCTTATTCTACTCTGAAAATCATGTTTTATTACAAAGATAAGCATCCACAGAACATATTTAATATATGGAGGTGGACTTTAGCGTAGTGAACCTAGTAAAAAAAACTTATGAGACTGCTTTGGAAGAGAGAGCCGAAACTTTCTGTAAAAAGCCGAAAGTTTCACGGTTGTTTCGGCCAAATCGCCGAAGAAAAAATTTCCTAGCAACATCCCTGAAGCAGTTATTATTGAACAACAGGCTTTGTAACAAAGATTTCAACAATGTGTATGTCCGGACATGGGACTCTCCTTAGTGTTTCTTATTAATGTTAACTTTGTGTTATGATTTTTTTTTCACTCCTTTGTGCTGTTGCACCTAGCAGAAAAGTTTTTATTTGTTGGTGATGGGTGATGGCGGTGTTGGTCATGATGAGAATGATAACGACGGCCACGGCGACGACGACGATCGTGATGATGATGATGATGATGATGATGATGATGATGATGATGATGATGATGATGATGATGATGATGATGATGAACCAGTACGCAGTGACAACATCAATGATTGTGCACTTGCACACATGGAACAAAAAAAGATGACAAAACTATAGGTTGTGTGACGACCATGTTTTCTCCCTTGCCTGCAAGCAGCTGGGTGGGACGCAAATAGAAGGGAATGTCATGTTCTATGTTCTAGCCCTGGAGCTAAAACACGTGACCGCTAAGTTTGTCTTCAGATAAGGATGTCAAAGGATCCCAATATTACCCTGCAGACCAATCTACGATCGGTCACCCCGGTGCCAAGTACCATGGAGATTCTCCTCAAAGGCTGCTGAACTGGGTTGTGGTATTAGAGGCTGAAGGAGAATATTTTGGTCCCCCTTATCTTGCCGGCATGGTTATTTTATGCTTTGACTTCGTGAGATTTTGTTTTTATATTCAGAATTGTGTTCTTCCCCAGGCATGCTACCAACGTCGAGTTGTGCGCGTAGCAAGTCGAGATCATCATCCTCAACCTCCTCCTCATCGTCGTCGTCATCGTCAAATTAAAGGCGTGGTGATCAGCTGTCTAGAATGTAACAGTCATTTACTGATTCCGGCAGCTCAATGGGTACCATCTGAACGTAGGTCGACTTAACATTCATTTTTGTCAGCTTAACTTAAAACTTGCTAACGCTATAGTAGATGTATCATAACATTTAATTTTATTAGTACTTTATAACTATTACTAGTATTAGTACTATGTAGTTTTACATCAATATGTTAATTAAATAGTGTATCCGCTTGAATGAATCAGCTTATGTGGAGTTTAAGTTCGTTGTTGCTTGCTTAAACTAGCACGCAACGTACCTTACAACAGGTAATATAACTATTAGTCTTGCTTTCCAAGTGTCAACATATGGCGAGTTCTCGTTCGCTATCATCAGATAAAATGAAGGAAAATCAAATAAAACAATATTTTAACAGGGTATTCCGTTATGAGATTTAGTCTTGCTACGACAGTGTTGATTTAGGTCCCACCCCTTCTTCCCTGGGATGATTAACGCAGTCTGCCATATCGCCAATGACGTCTGTGTAGACGGTTAAAGTTCAACCTCAAGCCATTCGCTACCACAGTTTCAACAGTATCTCTCGCCAGCTTGTCGGCTTTTGTCGTTTTACGTTTGTTTTTGTCAGCTGAAATTAAAACCCAATATATCTTAAACAGTAACTCAATTTGCTTGACTAATCGGATTACGAAGCAATGGTGAATTATTTTTTTTTCACTTTTGACTGATTAACTGATGTTCAATTTTTCATCTCTGTTCGCTTAAGCAGAAAATCTCTTGTGAGTAATTGTGAGGACGCCTTGGCTCAATAATTATAATTATGTTGACGGCAATTTGTATGGACACATTTTGATCAAGTTGGAACTAATTTCCTGTTCGTGTATTAGAAAGGGTCGCTTTCATTTTCATCGTGCAATTTAACATCATCGTCATCATATCATCATCATCATCATCATCATCATCATCATCATCATCATCATCATCATCATCATCATCATCATCATCATCGTCGTCGTCGTTATTACTGTCACCCTGATCTTGTTTTGTTTATTGTTTTCAACCTCATCATCTCAATCATCACCATCACCTTGACTATCACCAGTTTCATCATAAACTGTCGAATTATTTAATAATATTATCAAATTATTATGTACAGGGCCATGACATCAAGGTTTTTTCTGTACATTTGTATGACAATGCGTTCACTATGGAAACTGCTTTGGTGTCGCCTCAAACATATGATATAATGGTAGGTTACTCGTCGCTCAAACCGACCGCTACAATTGAACTGTTCACCGCTAAGGTTGAAAATGTTGGGCGTGACTTCTGCTTCGTTTTGCAAGCAAACAACTGTTCCCACCCTACACACTTTTACAGCTGTGCTATTTTTAGAATTAATACAAAGAGGTTAGGAAGTTGGATTTGTTTTGGGGGGTGGGGTGGGGTGGGGTGAGGGGGTTGATTTGGGAGGGTTTGGTTGGGAAAACACTGATTACAAATTTGAAGAAGGAATACGTGACGCTAAAATGAGTGATCTTGGAGCCCTTTAATAATGCTAACAACAACAACAACAACAACAATAACAACCCTGCCATTGTCCAAATACTACCTAGTGCCCACACACAGCGTAGCTGAAACCTGTCGAGAACCTCTCACTAGTAAGGCACACGTGAACTTGAGCCTGGGCGAGTCTCAGCGACGCAGAGTCCCAAGTGGCCTTTACGAACAGCTATATTAACATACCCCCCGGCTAATCAAGTCCTAGGACAACAGCCTGGACAAACCCTCTACTTTGCTTTATTGCATTTTCTCAAGTATTATGAGCTTTTCCTTAAGAGTAGTACCCCTCCTATCACTACCACCCCCTCGCACCACCCCCCCCCCAAAAAAAAAAAAATGAAAGAAAGAAACTAAACCTGGGTAGCTAGCTATATATTATGATTTAAGAGCCCGAAACGCAGCAACGGCGTTATTGACGTGTTAAATAATGCTTTCAGATCCCAGCAAAATGAATTAGTGATGCATTCTCGTTAATCTTAATGACTGTCGTGAGTTTTTGCCGTTACATAAAATTACGACTTAAGTATTTTCCTATGAAACAGCTTTATCAGTGTCACAATCTAAATAATGTTTTTCCGCCCGGATCAACATTGATACCTAGAGCGTGGTTTATGTTCTCAATAAATACATTGTGGATTTTCATAGCAACAATACTTATAAAATACTTTCTAAGGGCTGTTCTTCATTGGAAGGTTCTTGAAGGTTCACGAAGTTTTGTTACCCCGAGTTTCTCCATTCCCGAACTTAAAGTTTTGAACCTTTTGGACAAAAAAGTTCGGGAACCTAGGTTCGAGATCTGAGAACATCGAAAAGAAGTTTCGTGATCTTCCACGAACCTTCTAACTAAGAAAGTCCTTTACCAATATGCTATTACCATCACCAGCAACAATAACATAATGATGTTGCAATTCAGCGTCTCGGACGGCTTAATAGTTTCTGGAGCAACTTTTTAAACTGGTAATTGCGCAAACTAAGAACCCTTAATTATTCTTTACTTGTATCCAGTCCCTGTAAAATCCTTATTCTAAAACCTCTTAAGACTTTCGCGATTGTGTACACAAAAGAGATAAACAAATATTGCCGTGCTTATTATCGCGTATTAAATGTTGCTAATGTTATAGAAGTTGTTGCATTCTGCACGTTTTACTTTTTCATTTTCCTTCAAATGCGTTCGTTCTGTCAATTACCAAGCGCATTGTTTTTACCAGCGAGAGGCGACGACTCCATATTGTAGCATCATTAACAATAAGAGGTTTCCCCGTGGGAGTGGCGGGGGCTTCTGTATAAATAGTATCCCCACTTTTTTGGAATGTAGTGCTTTAAATGTCCATCGTCACTGTCTTGCTCCTTTGTTTTTTCTCATTCCTGTTCTGTTCTATCAATTTACTATACTATCTTCTTCTTCGCTAGAGCAGTCACCTACTTTTTTTTCTTGAAAACTCTTTGAAAACTCCTCATTTATGTATGAGGTCTGTTGGGTCAGCTTAGAAATATTGGACGAATTCTGCCAAATGGTCACAAGGGCTTCATATGATATTTTTATTTAGCAATATAGGCATATATATATATACCCCCTTGCTTATGGGAACCCCCACTATAATTCCATGTAATTTCATCACTTGTAGACGGACCGCTAACGCTAACCCTAACCCGTTTAGATAGATAGATAGATAGATAGATAGATAGATAGATAGATAGATAGATAGATAGATAGATAGATAGATAGATAGATAGATAGATAGATAGATAGATAGATAGATAGATAGATAGATAGATAGATAGATAGATAGATAGATAGATAGATAGATAGATAGATAGATAGATAGATAGATAGATAGATAGATAGATAGATAGATAGATAGATAGATAGATAGATAGATAGATAGATAGATAGATAGATAGATAGATAGATAGATAGATAGATAGATAGATAGATAGATAGATAGATAGATATTTTTTTTAAATATCATATCGAACATCCGTTTACAAAAACAAATTAGAATATAAACATCATTATAAAATATCCGAAAAATTAGAGTATAGCCTCAACTTCCCCTGCGTGGGATGCCTTTATTTTTAAAGTGGTGGAGTGCCTTCAGTGTTGCCACTAGGGTTATTTCAGCAGATCTTTTTTACGGATCAGGAGTGAATCCTCCTTCAACCAAGTTGTGGTCCTGATTTTGTGGTCCTGATTCGGCTCGTTGCAGTCCGCTGGACCCAGTAAACAATGAATAACTAACTAACTAATTAACAATAAGAGGCGACATTAACACCGTCGCGTGTAAACTGAACATTAACCATCGTGTGTAAACTAACTTTCGTTTGCATCATCAGCTATAATGGCCGATAGTAAGGATTGTGTCTACAATATACATGTTGTTGAGGAGCCTCGTGCGCTTGTTCTTAAAACGTATGCTGGAGATTCACATTGAGAAGGTTCTACAGAAGGGTGTGTGGGGAAGATAGATGGAGACGAGGAGTGGAGGTGGGGGAGGGAATGGGGGTAGAGGAATGTGAACAGCTTCCCTTATCTATTTTCGTCATGAAAATTACAAAAGCCGTAAACAAACTTTAGAGCCATTCAAATGTGTTTCCAGATATTCGCACACGGCTTGAAATCATTGTTTGTTTATTTTATTTAACGTCTATTCACCGAATAGACTAAGAAATAGAAGGAAGGTAGGGAAGAAGAAAATTTGCTACTTGGATGGGGAAAGGAGATAACATTTAAACAGAATTTTACAGTAAAATAACATGAAATAAAACACAATAAAAATTAATTAATCAAACTAATATAAAAGTTTTGAAAAGAACATAAATATAACATATGATAACAATATAAAATATGAAACTTGTGATAAAGAAAGTCAATAGTGCATATATTAAATACTTTGAATTAACTTTCAGTTTTCATAAAAAAATTCCTACAGGACTATAAATTATAGATTTTGCGATTGTTATCTAATATTCACTCTGTGTGTTTTTACTTTAAACGTTATGAATGTTCTGTGAAATATAGTGCTATTACACTGCAGTCATGAATGATATGATTTATAGTTGGATTTTCATTGCAAATGCAAACAATATCCTTGCAATATTTTGTCCTCCAAGAATTTAAAGCAAGGCGATGTGCTAAAGAGGTTATTATTCGAGAATATTGTGAATTTTCACTATATATTGTTTTTAAAGGAACACTATTTTTAGAGTTTTTGTTTGGACTATGCAGTATATTTCTTTTGAAAATCTGAAAATCGGCATGTTCAAAAGTGCAGATTTTCGTGACGATGTTGTGAGTAGTCGTTATTCCATTCCAAAGAAGCAAAATATAGGCATGGAACATTGGGCCTCTATCTGAACTGTCTGCAAGCAAAACCACTTATATAATTCGGTTCACTTATATAATTCGGTTACAAAGTTTGGTCAAAATGCGTTCAGTGGTTGTTGAGACATGGCGTGCAACAGACCTACGGACGGACGAACAGACCAACCGATATTTGGCTGGTTCTGGTTCCCGACTGTTTCAAAGTATTTCCAGATTTTAGCTGGAATTACAAAAATTACAGGCACATTTACCGACGCGATATAGATGCCACGACGCTAAACTCGCTCGAGACGTGTTTACGCGTTTGGCTTGGCTGATCACGATGGATGTAGGTGATTTTCTTCTACCACAGAGGTCTGTGGACTGCTGGGGGCAAACGTTTGCCTGCCTATAGACAATGTAAAGGTTGGAAGGCGAACTATCCTCATAATTTTTTTTAATTCTGTGCCAGTAGTATGCCCTTACTGAATGTCATCCTTGGGATGAGAGTGGAAACCGAGGTCTAGTCTGTGCACACATGCATTCCATGGCACGGACTTTAACGATCCTGAACCCCCGTTGGGGTGCCGGGGGTTTCAGTATAAATAGTATCCCCACTTTCTGGAAATTTAGTGCTTTAAATTCCCACTGTCGCTGTCTTTGTCATTTGCTCTTTCTCATTCCTGCTCTTTTCTATCAATCTGCTATACTATCGTCTTCTTCGCTAGACCAGTCTCCTACCTTTTTTCTTGAAAACTCTTCCGGGACAAGACTCCTTGTTTGTGTATGAGGTCTGTTGGATCAGCTTGGGAGTGTTGGACGCTTTCTGCCGGGTGGTCACTAGGGCTTCCTATGATGTTATTATTTAGCACTGTAGGCATTTTATATGTATGTGTTTTGTTGATAATTTATAATGATGTTTGTATTCTATTTTGTTTTTGTAACCGGGGGTTCGAGTAGTTGGGGTAAAGCCTCAGCCGTCCCCTGCGTGGGATGTCTTTATTGTAAAGTGACTGGCCGGTGGAGGGCATTCAATTTTCCCACTAGGGTTGTTTCAGCAGATCTTTTATGCGGATCGGGGGTTGTCCGGTCCTGATTTGGCTCGGAAGAGTCCGCTGGACCTAAAGCAACAATCAATCAATCAATCAATCACGGCCAGAGCACGGTCATTGGACGCATGTACCGCGTTGGAATCACGGGAAATAGCGTGTGTTAGCGGCTTATCACTGACAAATGGATTTTTCCACGTACATAGCACTACCTAACGACGTCTCGAACAAGTTCGAAATACGTCCCGATCACTGCCTAATCACTTCTGTATCACTTCTGATTTGCGGCATATAAATACCGTAATTTTCTGAGACCTCGGCACTTGCAGTGTAGATGTCAAGGAGTGAACATGAACCCTCAACACCATGATGTCCTCATCTTCATGCTCCAGCACCAACAGAACCAACTGATACAGGCACAGCATATCCTTGCTGTGAGAAGAAGAAGAAGGTGGAGGGTGGTACGGAACATCTGGGTGCGTGACTGGATTGGGGGAGCATGGACCTGGACTGTGACTTGGGCCTGGGAGTCTCTTGGGGAGCCTTTGTCGACTTCTTCTTGGCAGAGGAACCCTTCTTTCCAGGCATACTGCAAATGACTGGAGGTGTTTTGTACAAGATCTGGATCGGTATAACTTGCCGCCTTTTTCCCCCTCGTTTTTGTGCAATTTGTTTTTAAGCTTACACGTGGCTGGACGTGGTTAGCCGTGCTTAGGCAGTGCTTCAGCAGTGGGACAGCCGCCGACGGCCATACCCCGTCCAAAGCACGGCCAAACCAAAATTGACCGAAAATTACCACGTACGACCACGTCCACCAGATTTTCCGAACTTTTTGTACGTGATTAAGACGTGGAGTGCTGTGTGACCGAGGCATAAGGCAGCAAGTGCGGGCTTTGGGAAGCTTGAGTTAGATCCTGTATCGGCCAGCGCCTTGGGCAACTCTTGAGCTGGAAAAGAGCTCTATAAGAAAAATAAAATAAATACAGCTCCAGACAGGCTTACTACCAGGGGTATGACCGGAAATATATGAAGACGCTTTGATATTATTTCATTGCCGCGCACAATGCTAACAAACAAAACCTTCGGAGCCAACTCCCTGTCGTCCAGCGTGCATTTTGTGGGTTGCTTCGCGCTGCGCATCGTAGTAAAGTACAATAAACCACTTTGTTCAAACTGCCATGAAGCTTGTGGCAGCAAATATTTGTGGGTTTTTAAATTATTGAAAGAAAAGAGCTGCAGCTACTTCTCGGACCTAAACAACTGCCCTTGCCTCAACTCATCTTAGATAGTCTGGTTGTTCTGTTCCTTTTGGTTTGGAATCTGGTATTATAATAGCTAGAGGTAAAGGGGATAGACTAAGAATAAGATATCGCTTCACTAATTCCGTGTAATCGCTGCAGCAGCCGCCGCGCTCAAGCTTTCGTGGCAGTCTTCTCTGACAGGTAGCTTGCGAAAGGCAAGAATAGATTCACGGTTTAGCCACGGCTCCAGCGTACGTACTCCAGACATGGCGATAACGATAACGATGAAAGGATTAAACGTTCATTGTGGCACTGAGTTGTCAGACCACAGGGGCATCACACAAGTTGGGCGCGGCACGCCTATATAGCGGATACTCGATAACACAGTTGTGGATAGCACTTCCAGTTGCTCTATTTATAATAATGTGCGTTTTCTACTGGTCCCCCCTCCCCCACCCCCCCATGGGGGTGCCGGGGATTTCTGTATAAATAGTATCCCCATTTTCTAGAAAATTTGTGCTTGAAATTCCCACTGTCGCTGTCTTTCTCATTTGTTCTTTCTCACTCTTACTCTGTTCTATCAATCCCCTATACTATCATCTTCTTCGCTAGACCAGTCATCTACCTTTTTCCTTGAAAACTCTTCCGGGACAAAACTCCTCATTTGTGTATGAGGTCTGTTTTATCATCTTGAGAATATATGGGATGCTTTCTGCCAAATGGTCACGAGGGCTTCCTATGAGCTTATTATTTAGCAACGTAGACGTTTTATATGTGTATGTTTTGTTGATATTTTATAATGATGTTTGTATTCTATTATGTTTTTGTAAACGGGGGTTTGATAAATTAGAGTATAGTCTCAGCGTCCTCTGCATGGGATGCCTTTATTGTAAAGTGACCGGCTGGTGGATTGCCTTCAGTGTTTTCACTGGGTTTTTTTTCAGCAGATCTTTTATGCGGATCAGGGGTGAGTCTTCTTTCAGCCAAGTTGTGTGTGAACTTGATTTTGTGGTCCTGATTCGGCTCTTTGCAGTCCGCTGGACCCTGTAAGCAATGAATAACTAACTATCTACCGGATCCTCGATGTCACAGCGGTAGATATCACATCCCTTTGTTCTATTTATGTAATGTAAACGGAATAGTGCGGTTCTGCAGGAATCCAAACACATACAGGCAAGTTAGGTAAAGATTTCCCGTAACGTTTCGGTGGTTAAGGTTGGGGAGGCAAACTTAGGTATTTAGTTTATAGCCGCTGACCTTTTGCGGGGAAAAGAAGTTTTGTTTTAAGCGAAGAGTCAGTTGCCAAAAATAAATAATGCCGTTTTGCTTTGCGTTCGAGGCCACAAAAAGACTGGAGTCTTGCTGTGCAGCTGTAAAGTCTTGGATGTTACAAAATAGTTTTAAAATAATTGACGACAAAACGGAGGCGTTGCTGTTGGGCTCCGAATGAATGAACATTGAGGTTAAGCGTCTAGTCTACACCCACCATTGGCGATATGGCGGACGGGTATAGCCATCCCAGGGAACCAGGATAGGGACCTAAAACAACACTAAACCACCATCAATCATACTGCTAAAATGGACAGTGAAAATTTGCCAATTTTATTTCGCCCAAAACGGGATTCGAACATGGGTCATCGGTGTGCCAGGCGAACGCACACAGCCCACAGACCACATTACACCCGTACTTGGCTCTCTGCGCTGGCTGCCTGTTAAAAAGTATTGACCATAAGATCATGTCAATTGCTTTCGCATGTGTGCACGAGACAGGACACCTGTCTGAGTTGGTTCCTATGAAATGAGCCATCTCATCAGCTTCGCTCTTCTTCCCAGTCCTGTTTTCGCCTACCATCCTCTGAGAAGACAAACAAAAAGAGATCTGGTGCCCGAACCCTACAGAATGCAGTCCCCAAGTTAGGGAGTAAAATGCTGCCTGATACCGTGAAAAGGGCTGACTGTGTCGAGTCGTTCAGGAGAAGACTGAAGACTCACTTGTTATAGAAACTAGAAAACCAAGCACATCTCTCTACCCTCTCTCTCTCTCTCTCTCTCTCTCTCTCTCTCTCTCTCTCTCTCTCTCTCTCTCTCTCTCTCTCTCTCTCTCTCTCTCATTTCGGCTGTCCACCTCTAACCCCCCACTCGTACACAGGACTTTATCTTTCCTGTCCCTTTTGTTATTCTTTATTTCTCTTTATCGCGCATTGAGCATTCGAAAAGGGATGGTGACACGCGCATTATTTATGGACATCATCATCATCATCATCATTATCCTCGTTCGTCCTAATAGGTAACTAATTCATTTTTCCTGAGTATCGTTCACATGTTATCCTTCTTTAATAACGTAGCAGACTGAACACAGTCTTGGGGCAGACTGAATGAACCGTCTTGTGTTGCCTCATCACGTTAATTAACTATATTATTATTTATGTAACCGTTCTCATATAGCGCTTTTCCAGTCTAAGAGCTGCTCAAGGCGTTGGCCGAGGGCGCCCCCTTGCTCCTTGAGCGCATAATAAAACAAACTGTGAGTGGCAAGCATCTGTGTCCTATAATGGCTAACAGCACCTGCAGCATTATAATGAGGGGGGGGGAGTATTTTCCAGAATGCTGTGCTGGGAAATTTGGCAAATGTGTATCCTCGAGTGTTTGAAAGCATCTGCAAAGTCTGCAATGTGATGTACCTGAAATTCTGGACTCTTTTTTTTTTTTTTTTTTTTTTTTGGGGGGGGGGGGGGGGGGGGGTTGCTGGTAGCTTTATTCATTTGTTAAAATGGTTACATTGTTAACGTCAAAATATGTATTCCTTGTTGGTATGATGGTGGTGATGGTCGTGGAGGTAGTGGTGTAACATTACTATGGAAACCCTGGAAGCCAGCAAAATGTAAATAAAATATAGTACAACTTTGCATTTATGTATTTGTGCAAATGCGAATATATATATTGTTATATGTTATATGTTGTCGTTTTAAAAGTGTTTTATGTTATATATAATTTTTTTATTTTTTTAAATTTATTAATTTTTTTAAAGGAAAAAAAGATTATTTCAAAGATTAAATGAAAACTAAACAAAACTATATAACATTTCTACTTTCCCGTTTAACAGGATTAAAAACACAGTACGTATCTGTGTCAAGAAATAAAATGGTAAAATTAAAACAATATTAAAATTTAAAAGTGAGTAAAATAGTCTTTGTCACGAGAGGCTGTTTAGACCCTGCACTACGGCTTCAAGCCTCCAACGTTCAGTCTGCTTTGCCCTATGTAAGTTAAGTCGCGGACTAGCAGACGACCGAAGTTAGGTTGTTCTACACATGAGTAGGCTACAGTTTCACTAAGGTAAGCCGTGACATCATCCAGCTGACCAATCACACGCAACCCCCACTAGGTGGCGTTACTATTCTCGTAGTCTCGCACGATAGCAGACCCCGGCGGGAGGACAGTTAGTCTTGGTCTGAACAGCTCGGTAAAAGGACGCACGTTGTAAAATCTTTCTCAGAAAGACTAAAGCAGGTGACGGGTAAAAATCATTATTTGCAGTATAGCCAGAGCCTAACATTGTCAAGAAGGTAAATGATCAATCGTTTGTTTCATCGCAATTTATTGATATTATAGCTGCATTATGTTTGTGAAGTTTTGCCATGTTTTAGAATTGTGATTGTTAGTAAAATTTTGCTGACCACGTGGCGGACACGCGACCTGTTTCGGCACCACGAGGTAGCCTCCACTGTCCAACTATTGTTTCTCCTATGTGTATTATTGCAGACCAGTGGCTGTACCGGAGAATGTGTATATTGTTAATTACTTCTCCAGGTGTTTAGTTTAGCCATGATTAGGTATATGTATAGGTATTATGTTGGAGATTCCAGTGGACCACGGACTTAGAAGAATTGGTCGTCCCTTATTTGTTTAAGTGGATGCGATCTAAACTGAGGGCTGTTTCTGCCATCAGTGAGGCGCTTTGCACAACCTTTGTATACAAGGCGTTGAAGAAATTCGTCTCATATTTTGCAGACAAGCAGGCATCTTGGTCCACGGCAGGGAAGAAATCCTACAGAGAGGCAACCCTGACATGTGGCCTGCAACCTTGAGCAGCGAGAGCATTGGGCACCACTAGCTCAATAGTCAACTACCAAGAAGCAGATACAACAACACCGCACATCGCTGAGAAAGCTAAGTCCTCCGAAACCGTGCACAAACACTGATCTACGATAGTCTACTCGTCCAGAAAAACGAATAGGACAGAAAGAACTCATAGCCCAATGATGAGACAGTAACAAATATCGAGAGCAGTAGCTGCATAGACCCATCAAGAAGCGAACTACTCGAAGTGAACTTTGGACATTTAAGTTAGTGTAGAGATTAGAAGATTTTGTATAGAGTAGAGGAAATAAATGTGTGATATTTACTGTTAACAAGTGGCTGGACTACCTATGTTTCATAACCGTGCGAGAGCTAGTGTGTCAGTGAATCTTTTACCATTTTCTCCCTATCTCTATAACCCTATCCGCACACAGACCGAGCTAAACATATAATTATATTAAGATTAGTCATAGGGTGATTACACTAGCCGATCTCCGCAGGCGATAGATGAGTGGGTAATAGCATTCCATTGTGCAGAACCCAGCAACAATAGACCCACCGTCACATTTGTAATTAAATTTATCAGAAAGGGAAAGAAGGAAATCAAAACAACCAGAATTTTACTACTCTGGCATGTGAAATGATTAAAAACGTGTATAAACATTTTCTATGAGGAAACAGAACAAAGGAAAATTTCCAAGAAACCAAAACAGACCCACTTATACAACTCTTGCGTGAGAAGGGGATTGAATTTAAAAAAAATGTTCTTCGTGCTAGCAAGCTGCAAGGAAAATGCGAGATAGCAATACAAGTCAAAACAAAACAAGAAAAACAGGCTTTCTAATGAGAGGGAGGCTTGTGTGCGATCAATGGAAGACCGAAGTTTGTGGAATCGAACGCCTCTCGCAGCTCGCTTTGACAGACTGTTATCTTGGTCTTTGGCTAAACGTTAACAAGCACTTTACATGGGCACAGACTGTTTGAGACTCCACAGCGCCTGAAGAGTTTGCTGTCCTTTTATTGTCAATGGAAATTGCTTTAAAGGGCTTTGATCTTCTATATGCATGAAAATGAAATCCAAGCATGTACGAGACCCCATGTTGGCTAAGAAGTTGGTTTTCCTTTCCGTGCCAATAAGATTTATTATAAGGGCTTTGGACGTTTGTATCAAACTATAAGACCGCTCAAGATGGGGCGCTTGGCGTTCGTTGTTTCTTGGCAGATGGAGCTTGGTTTTGGAGACTGTGATTTTCTGGAGGAGTGAAACCAACCTCCCTGAGACTCCTCGCAGCTTGGAGATCTTTAAGGGCTGTTTTTGTTTACTTTTATTCTCATATGGAATAACTTAAGGTGTTTCGATCTTCTGTATGCATGACAGTCTGAGAGCAGCAGGTCTAATTTCCATTTCACTTACAATGAAAATGTATTATTAGAACTCGGATCATCTGTATGAACATCTAACACCGTACACGTTTTTTTTAGAGCTTGGAGTTACCTTTTCTTTGGCAATAAGGTTTGTTTTGAAGTGATTTGATTTTTTTCCCTTTATGCAAGAAACCAATACTGTCTGAAACTCCAACAAACTAAAACTTGACTTTCCCTTCGTTAGCTATTGAAATTAGGTTTGAATGCCCTTGGTAGTCTGTCTGTGTGAACTAAGACCACCCAGATTCGGCTTCCGGTTTGGCTTTCATTTTTTTCTCTGTAGAATATGGAGTATTTTTGAAAGACTTTAATCTTTATGCATAAAATCCAGGCTCACCGAGACCCGAAGGATTCGTGGTTTTTCCGCTTCTTTGGTAACAGAACTGAGTTTGATGTTTTTGATCATCTGCATAGAAGCTCTTAAGACCACTCAGCTCTGGGCTTTGGGTTCCCTTTTCTTGGGCAAGGAGAATCGCGTTTGAAGATTATGGATCATTATGTATGTAGCCATGCAGCGCTTATGCATAAAGACCTTCTGGGACACCCCCCAAAGAGCTGGAGGACTTGAAATACATTTTTATACCGCTTTTAAAATTGGCAGTTGGAATTAATTTGAAGATCTTGAATCATCGGAATACCACAGGTGGTGCCGCGCACACTTGTCTGGTACCCCCACCGTGCTCCGAGGAGTTAAGCTGGCAGGCGTGTTTCTTAGCAATAGGAATTGTTTCTAAGAATTGTTAATGTCCGATAATCTTAAACAGAATCTGAGTCAAGAAGTACCTACTCTAAATGATTCTAAAGGGTTTCCATAATCTGTTAATCTGAAATCTTTTTTTTAATATGTTGTTGTTACGTTGGAGACGCGTGCGATAGTAGGCTTACGTGTGAAACACGCACGGTAGTAGGCTTGCGTGTGTGATGCGAGCGATAGATCAGATCGTTTTATTTTGCTAAGCATGCAGTAACAGAGTGCATTTATCTTTGATTTGATTTTGCGTTGTTATTAGAAGAAGCTTTGTATAACGTTGGTAAGTTTAGTTGGTCGATATTGTTTGAGAATTTTCCAGAGTTGGTTGTTTACTATCGATCGAAGCGTATGGATAATTCTAGTGGTAACTATAGAAGCTTCCATTCCAAATAAGGTTGTATGACGTGAGACAGTGATGATGAAATTACTTTTGATTGGTTGTGGTGTTCCATGCAGGGGTTTTCTCGCCTGTTCTGGAGTATGTAGAGACTATATAAGTGCCGCACTGTTTCAAAATAAGAGAGAGTTGAAAGTAGAGAGAGTTGTTGTATTAGAGTTAAGAAAGTTGTAAAAAGTGGAAAGTTTATAGTTCAGAATTGTAGAGTGGAAAAAGCGATAGAGCGATTGAATGCAGTTGTTGATGTGTGCTGAATAAAAGTGAAAAACTTTATACGATGACTCCAGCCTTGTTGATGATTGAACGGGTTGCGTGGATAAACGAATCTGAGTTACACCTATCAGGATTTCAAGCATCGGGGCTGAATCAACTGATAGAAAAACAACATCAAGTGTAACAGTTGTCCCTTTATTGTCCCAAATAGTCCCGATGCGGACATATTTGTCAGAGCCCGGGTAAAAGGTAGCGTGTTCTCGTAACCTTTTGGTCGTTGGGAGAAAAACCTTTGGGACTTCTCTTTTCTCAAGGCCAGCTCATTGAGGGCGCTGATTATCTCCTCTTCCTCGCGGCTTTACACTTCTCGGCTCTGAACAGATCCAAGTACCCATTCTCAGCCATGTGGGCTGGGGCGTGTCGTGCGCTTGTTTCAGTCTGTGTGGTTTGGTGGTCGTTGGTTGGTTAGACCTTACCCAGCGTTAAACTTTAGTCTTTTTTTTTTTAAAGCAACACCAATAAGGCCTTTGGTTATCTGTATTGGGTGTGGCCTCGTGGCGCAGTGGATAGGTCGCCGGTTTCATATGCCGAAGGTCGCGGGTTCGATTCCCGCAAGGGGCGGACGTATGTGACTTAGGTACGAGACTGTTGAGGTCACCGAGGGTTTTCTCCGGGCACTCCGGTTTCCTCCCTCCCTTCAATAATGGTACAGGACGCAGTCAATATAAAAATTTCCAAATTAAAAAATCGATTTTCTTTTCGTCTTCTAATAGCGATCTTCCTGCCTTTACACCATCTGTTTGAGTGATGGATGTGTGTTTGGTGTGTGTAAGGGTGGATGAGACAGGTGAGCGTGTATGTTGGTATAGATCGCCGCGCTTTGAGCCTGAATGATTTGAGGAAAGGCGCGTATAGCATCCTGTCTTCTTCTTCTTCTTCTTCTTCTTCTTCTTCTTCTTCTTCTTCTTCTTCTTCTTCTTCTTCTTATTATTATTATTATTATTATTATTATTATTATTATTATTTAACCAGCGTTTAGGAGAAGAAAGACGGAGAACAGCTCCTGGCAGTCTTAGCGCCATAGTAATCGAGAAGCTGGTTAGAAGACCCTCAGGTAAATGATGAAACAAGGAAGAAGAAGAAGAAGAAGAAGAAGAAGAAGAAGAAGAAGCAAAGCGGAATAAGGGGGAGAAGAAGATGGGGAATGAAGAAGTACACAAAGAAATAACACCAGAGCAACGACGACAACAACAACAACAGTGACTACGGCGGCAAGGATAGAAAATAGCTGAAGCGGTTTATTACAGTCACCGGTACTCGTCATTGGTGGCAGATCGATGCGTGACGTCACGAAACGACGTCATTACAGAAAAGACAACTAATTGCTCAGTTTGCCTCGGTTTGATGATTGTTCCTCCCGCGTGCTTAGTATCCTGATAGTGACCTTAGCTGACCAATTAATAACTCTCTCTCTCTCTCTCTCTCTCTCTCTCTCTCTCTCTCTCTCTCTCTCTCTCTCTCTCTCTCTCTCTCTCTCTCTCTCTCTCTCTCTCTCACTCTCTCTCTTTCTCTCCCCTCCCCTGCACTCTCGATCTTTCTGCATCGATCTCGTTCTGTTCTCTCTCTCTCTCTCTCTCTCTCTCTCTCTCTCTCTCTCTCTCTCTCTCTCTCTCTCTCTTTCTCTCTCTCTCTCTCTCTCTCTCTCTCTCTCTCTCTCTCTCTCTCTCTCTCTCTCTCTTCCTCCTCTTCCACCCCCCACCCAATCTAGGACTTCCTGCATCGATCTCTTTCTCTTTTCAGCTCTTTGTTTCTCGGTCCGCCTTTCTCTATTTTTTTTCTCTCCCCCCCCCTCCCCTCCCCCCTCCCCTCCTCCTCTCGTACTTTCTGCATCCATCTATCTTTCTTTGTCCAGTTTCTATTTCTTGCTCTGTATATCTGTCTATCTCTCTCATTTACGCCCACTCCCCTCCCCCTCGCTTCCCCTCTTCTTCTTCCCATTTCCTCTCCCATCCCATCCCCCCCGCAAGTGGAATCAGAACGACGTTTGGGGTTAAAGTTCACCTGTACAGCTTTATTTCATGTGTGCAGTTAAGGTGGTCATTAAGCGGATTGTTTTTGACGCAGTAAGTAAACCTTGATGAAAGCAGAGCAGTGTGTAGGTAGGCTCATTACGTCGTGTCGCGTTGCGTAGCAAAACGCCATAATAATCGTCGTTATGAATCAATGCCATTACGGTTGGTCACATACTGAATATCAAGAATCGGTTGAATGTATAGTTCTCACGTAGGTATTATTTTGTTGACAGTTTTTGAATCAACTTCATGTAATGACTCTTTACAATGTATTGAAATCCCAACCTACACTTATTCCACTTTTACCCTCAGTCACTTATTCGATACCCACCCACCCCCCACCCCACCCACCCCCCAAAAAAGTAAATAAATAAATAAAAATAAAAATTCGTGTGAGAGGTTTAAATCTACAAACATCCCAAATTTTAAAGTGAGTCTGAAGTCATTTTTAAAAGTTGTACGCTAGACAGTATGATAGTAGTATTGAAGAGTGTATTAATTTACCTCGCTAGGACGCGACATTTATAGACTTGTGGCGAATATTAAAAACAGGAAATATGTGAATCTATAAGCCAATGTAATAGTCATCTCTTAGCGTGAATTACATATCTTATTGTTCTTTTAATTCTCGCAGTGTTGGTTTATGGTTCAGTCTCACTTTAACATGCCGTGTGGGTAATTACAGGGAATCGGAGACAGCGTTGTGGCTGCATGTCACTTAGTGACTGTACATGTACTGATCAGTACATAGTTAAAGGCGACCACATTTGCTTAAAAAACAAAAAAGAAAGGTACTGAGAATGCTAAAAAAAAAAAAAAAAATCAGCGCCCCGAGCCTGTTTGTTCTCTCTGCTTAGAGCTGTGCGCTGTGCAAGCGGCCATCGAATTAGATTAGAAGGTTCTTTATTCTGAGACTGGGCTAGTCCTGCTAACCTCCCCACTGTGGGCCTATTCTGCATGTCGGACATAAGGGACGCAGAATGCTGGCACCAAGCCCAGCACAAGTGCTCCATCATCAGGCGCCTTTGTTTGTTTGTTTGCTTTTTTACAGCTAAGCCTTTCTTGACAAGATAATTTGTTACGTGGTCAAAAATGAAAGGGCCAGATTTCTCAACCCTCTAGCCTACACACAATCACCGTTCAGCTTGTAGAGCGATTAAAAAAAAAAAATTTTTTTGGTTTTTTGTTTTGTTACAATTTTACAAAAATCTACAGCGTTTTTATTATTTTTTTAAATGACGGATCTCGTTAGGTTGACGTCAAAAGAGCGTTCCGTTCAACGATCGTGATAATTATGTGCCTCGAGGATTAACGGGCACGCGTGTCTCGCTGCCTGCAAATACGTATTTTTTTTTTCTTTTCTTTTCTTTTTATTCACCAAGCACGCTTCAACAGTGTTTGAATGTTCTGATTGCTGAGACTTCTCGCCACACCTCACTTTCTAAACCTCTTCTTTGACACGGTAACTTCTGATTTGACATTGTCAGTTGCTGTAATAAAACTTTTTTTTCACGTGTTTTGAATGAAGCAGTAAAATGTATAGTGGTTGTTGTGATTTTGATCGATGGCAGGTGGTTTAGTTAAATGCTCCATCGATGGTATGGTATAGAACTGTGTTCTCGACATTTGATATTTTTGATCGGGGAGGGGAGAGGGGGAGGGGTAATGAAACTATTTTGATGCAGTTAAGCTTGGTTTTGTGTGTGTCTCCGAGTTTCGATCCAACTTCACGTGTGTCGGGAAAGGGAAATTGCTGTCAAGGAAAATATTGCTTTTTGATAAATGAACTGAGTTGGCCAAAAAAAGGCGTTATTAAGGGATTAAGGAAGAAAATATGTTGGGTATAGTTAGACGGGAAATCAAAGTAGCCACGCAATAGAACAGACTGCTTATATAGAAAGCTTGAGGCAAGGTGGCGCCTAGGGCAGCTTGAGTTACATCCTTTATCGACCATGCGCCCTGAGCAACTCTTGAGCTAGAACAGCGCTATATAATAATATGAAAGAGAAAATAAATTTTAAAAAATCGATCCAGTTACGTTTCAACCTGTATTGCGCACAGCTCCATATCGCAGGCATTCTTTGTGCGGAAGAAATGTGCCGGTCACAGCCGTGGAAGAGGCAGGTCTTGAGTTCACGGCCGGAAGAACGCACGTTTACTTGTGAATTATATGCTATTGTAATGGCATATCGTTGAAACATCTCTGGATTTATTTAACATATTAATTTCTGTGTCCTGCAGTGGTTGTCGCATCCAAGAATGGTCACCTCATCGAAGTACTAAACCCTCTCGCCGTTGCTTTTTTAAAACATTTTCAGCGTATTCCCAACACTTCTATGCTCACTTCCGTTAAAGTATTTTTCTCCAACATGACCGCTATAGAGCACACAATACTGATTTTATTGCTGTCTTGAGGAGGATCATTTAAAGCGTGACGGGAGGATTAGACTGTTCCTGACCTGTTCATTACTGGCTATCTTAACGTATGCGTATAAGGTCGTTTTTCCCCCCAAGACTTTTACACTAGATAGTAGGCTCATAGAGGAGTTTATTAATCAATATTTAGATGAAAGCTCTCAAATAAGCGTGTACGCAGCATAAAAAAAAGACATTCGGTCCCTCGATAACGTCACCTCGCGAATCTACCAAGAGTTTCCTTCTATACAGTCATTAAACCTCACCCGGAACATACACCTGGATTAACATATACCTGAAAAGCCTTGGGGGAACATATAGAACTACATTTGAAGGAATATAGCCTGGGGGAACTACGGGCCCTTAGGTTGACACCATACAAAGTGCCTGAGGCAAATACCAAACATTTAATAGCAGTCTCAGATACCCTCTTATGTCTTCTGATGCTGAATTTGTGGTATGCTCAGCAGGTTCAGATACTCCGTGTGAGATAGACCTGTCTAGTATTAATGAGATGTGTATAGCTCAGCAATCTCTACTACCCTGCAAAGGTCATAAGGCTAGCAGCGGGTCATAGAGTGCTTCCCCTTTCTATTAGCTTGATTGGAGTTGTAAAGCCGACGATTGGATTAGGGAAACGAATGATGTTCCCGCCAGTCAAAGCGGTAAAGGGACAGACAGGAATGTAGTATGAAATTCCCATCACAGCCACAGTTTAACACGGAAATTCGATCGAAGGAAAGGTTGAAGGGGAATGGCATGAAAAACTGCCCCTGTTAAATATCCTCATGCATACTTTTAAGTACGTCAAATTCAATCATAGAGAGCACATTTCATCTACGCCATACTTTCGGGATTAGAATCTGACTCCTATCCTATTCTATCCTATCCTATCCTATCCTATCCCATAACTCGGAAGTCGTTAGGCCACCACAGATGATCGTTTAACCAGCGTACTCCATCTTTCTCTGTATCAGCAACCCTCGTGGCTTTGCTCAGTGTCAAGCAGTCCAGTCCGAATCTGACTCAAGATTGTCCAAATGCTGACATTTGGATTCCTATCCTATCCTATCCCATAACCCGAAGGTCGTAGGGGCACCACAGATGATCGTTTAACCAGCATACTCCATCTTTCTCTGTCCTCAGCAGCCCTCATGGCTTCGCTCAGTGTCAAACCAGTCCATTCTCGAATGTTGTCCTCCCACCTCTTTTTCGGTCTCCCCCTTCTTCTACCTCCTTGCACTGTGCCTTGCAGAATGGTCTTTGCAAGACCTGATGATCTGGTGACGTGCCCATACCATCGGAGTTTCCGTTTCTTCACCACTGTGAGCAGGTCATCGTGTTGTCCAATGGCTTGTGTGATGGTCTGTCGGACTTCGTCGTTGGTGATGTGTTGGGTATAGGAAATGCCCAGAAGTCTTCTGTAGCAACTCATCTCCATGCTTTGTATTCTTCGTTGGAGATCTGCTGTGAGGGTCCATGCTTCGCAAGCATATAGGAAGATGGAGATGACCAGAGAGCGCAGCAGTCTTACTTTGGAATGTAGACTGATGGTTCTGTCTTTCCAAATGGGCTTCAACCTTGTCAGGGCAGCAGTTGTTTGTGCGATCCTGGAGAGGACTTCCTGTCGAGACCCATTGTCTGACACAATGGCTCCTAAATATTTGAAGCTGTGCACTGTGTTGAGGGATTGGCCTTGTACTTTGATGTCCGTGTTGATGCCATTGGTGTTGTTGGTCATCATTTTGGTCTTCTCTGCACTTATTTCCATTCCATAAGCTCTGGAGGTGGTGTCAAGCCTCTGTACAAGCTGTTCAAGTTCTTGTTCCTCTCCAGCCAATCCATCAATATCATCCGCAAAACGAAGATTGGAGAGTGCTCTGCCCCCTATGCTGACTGTGCCTTCGTGATCTGCAAGAGCATCTGACATGATGCGCTCTAGGAAGATGTTGAAGAGTGTTGGAGAGAGTAGGCATCCTTGACGCACACCGATTGTTGTTCTGAACCAGTTCCCGATGACGCTGTTATGGAGGACTGCACTGGTAGCCTTGTCATACAGGCTTTTGATGACTTCTATAATTTTCGGGCTGATGTTGTACACTTTCATGGTTGCCCATAGAGCTGCATGCCAGACTCGGTCAAATGCCTTATTGAAGTCTATGAACACATGATATAGATGTTGTTGGTGCTGTAGGTATTTCTCACAGATTATTCTGAGGTTGAAAATCTGTTCAGTGGTACTTCGCCCTGCCATGAATCCTGCTTGTTCTTCAGCTATGATTTGTTCAGCTTGTGGTTTCAACCTGTTGAGTATTATTTTCAGGAGGACCTTGCTGGGATGGCTGATGAGGCTGATGGTGCGGTAATTTTCACACTCCTGAAGGTTACCTTTTTTGGGAAGAGTGATAACAAGCGACTGGGTCCATGGTGTAGGCCATTCCCCACTCTGCCAGATCTTGTTACAGATAATGGTGAGAGCATCAGTCATCGCTTCTCCTCCTGCTTGTAGCAGTTCCGCTGGTATGTTGTCCACTCCCGCTGACTTCCCTTTCTTCAGCGATTGCACTGCTGCCTCAACTTCTTCCCGGAGAATTGGGAGGATTTCTTCTTCTTCTCTGCTCTCGGGACATGCTAGAACTGATGGGTCTCCATTTGGTGTATGGTTGTAAAGGTCAGAGCAGTACTCTGTCCATCTGTCCAAGACTTCTTGTTCTTCTGTAAGGCAAATGCCAGACTTGCTTTGGATAGTGGAGACTTTGGGCTGTTTAACACTTGTCAGCCGCTTCACAGTCTGGTAGGCCTTCTTGCTGTTGTTCTTGTTCAGATTGTTCTCTATTTCCTGGCATTGATCTTCTATCCAGTTCTCCTTTGCTGTGCGCATGCCTTTTCGGATGTCATTGTTGATTTTTCGGTAGACATCAGCTCCCTGTGAGGTGTTCTTTTTCTTTTTTTAACTCTCTTCGTTTATCACACAGATCTAAAAGTTCAGGTGTGATCCACGGCTTCTTCTTTGGTCGGTGCTTGCCAAGGATCTCAGTGGCGGCATCTGTTACAGCTGAGTTGAAGGTATTGGTCATGGTGTTGACATCTACTTCGCCTGCCCCCAAAATAAGCAGTGGTGCAAATTTCCCTCCAATTGTGGCCTGAAATATTTTTGCCACCTCCGGGTCTTGCAGTTTGTCCAGGTCGAACTTCAGCCTAGTGCACTTTGCTGTATTTACTCTCTTCAAATGGAGCCGGAAAGACATCATCACGAGATCGTGGTCACTTCCAATGTCTGCTCCTGGAAAAGTGCGTGTCCTGCCAATGTTGATGCTTGATCTGAAGCGTTTCTTGACCATGATGTAGTCGATCTGGTTGTGATGTTCCCCGCCGGGACTGTGCCATGTCCATCGTCTGGATTTTTTGTGGAGACCAAGCGTGTTTGCCAGTACCAGATTGTTGTATCTGGCAAACTCCAATAGCCTCAGATCCCTGTCATTTGTCTCGTTGTTGCAGTGGGGTCCGCATGTGTCTCCCCAGTTGTGGTGCGCATCTTGGCCAACCTTGGCATTCCAGTCGCCTTGCACTATGACTATGTCCTTCTTCGGCACTTGGTCAAGGACCGCCTGTATATTTTCATAAAAATCCTCCACTTCGCTGTCTTCATAGTCTGATGTTGGGGCATAGGCCTGGATGATGGTAATGTTGAAAGGGGTTGCTCTCAGACGGATGGTAATGAGTCTACTGGAGACTGGGCGGCAACCCATGACAGTGGCTAGAATGTTCTTGTGGACCAAGAATCCAACGCCGTGTTCGTGCCTGTCATCTCTACCGCTGAAATAGAGCTTGTGGCCTTTGTCAGTCATTGTTTCACCTAGGCCTTTCCAGCGCAGTTCGCTGATACCTAGAACGTTCCATCGATAGTGGTCCAGCTCGTGGGCCAGTTCTTCTAATTTTCCTTCCGCAGTTAGGGTCCTGACATTCCAGGTTCCTATGACGATGTTGTTTCTCATGCGGATCTTGCTAATTTGTCCATCAGTAGCATACTTTTCACCTCCGTCCTGGTGGCCAACGGAAGGCGCGGTCCTTGTTCCGGGCGACGACCGATCCGGCATGGAATTAGTGGATAGCCTCATCATGTGTTGTGTCTTGGGCAAAAAAGACCTGGCAGGGCCCAATCCTCTCCAGGCTGTTGGGCACAGCCGAAATCCACGAATACAGTGTGGCTCGCCTTGGCCCTGAGCACGTGGTCGTTGAACCTGTAGTAACGTGAGGTTCCTCCGCCCTGGCCGGTGACTTCTGTGTAGAAGACTTTCGCCCAGTGATGCCGTGCTAACATCACCCCTGTTAGTCGCCTCTTACGACACGCCAGGAAACGTTGGGTCTATTCTATTTGCCCGAACCCACAGGGCTCACATTTGGATTAGGAAGAGAATAATGGCCCAATCAGTCAACTGCTGTTTCGAAGGGAACGAGGGTAGCTTGAAAGTCGCCCTGTTGTAAAATTCATCCATCATCGAGATTTTTTAATTTTATCTCCAGACCAAATTTACCACTATTAAAAAAAATGCTTATCTGTTGGCTATGTGAACAACATTAACATATTCCTGTTAAAAAGAATTGTCGGCTGCCACCTCATTTTCTAGTCATTGACTGTCCACCACAGTGTACCTCTATCGATATGTCTTCAAGAGCGATTCTCGGGATTTGTTGAAAAACTTTCACATTTGCAATACTTTTTTGGGGCATGCGTTCAATCATTTATTCTAGCGAACACACATTCAAAGTTAGATTTTGAAAACAGGGGGAAGATAAGGATGGGCTGCCGAGGTGGATGCGGTGGGGGGGGGGGAGGGGGGACAACAAACAAGAAATCGCAAACCATTTCAAAGAACGTCCCCCCCAAAAAATAATAATATAAAATAAAAGGTACAGGAAGTATTCTCGCTGCGAACAATTTTCACGAGCGGACGTTATGTTATGTAGCATAGGGTCTGCACCTTTGAGATGTAGGCCGCTCAAGAGACTTCTCATTACGGCATTTCCTTTTCTTTAGATGCGCGTCATGCCTGCACATCGCCTTTCTTCGCAATGTGGTTAGTCTTCACATTATGAAGGCTTTCCCTGGTCACCGCATACAGTAGCCTATTGGGCAAAGTGGAGCCGCCGTATAATATATAGGTACGAGCGAACGAACATTGAGGTTTAACGTCTACACCCACCATTGGCGATATGGCAGACGGGGATAACCGTCCCATGGAGGGAGGGGTAGGGACCTGAATCAACACTGAACCACCAGAGCAATCATACTGCTAAAATGGACAGTGAAAGTGGCCACATTTTATATCGCCCACCATAGTGGGGCCGGGTAGCTCAGTTGGTAAGAGCGTCTTGCTAGTAACCGAAAGGTCGCTGGTTCGAATCCCGGATTGGTCAACGTGTGATCATATTATTTTCCCCTTTACCAACAACTGGCCCGCTGGTGTCAGTATAAATCGGTCCAGTAGTCACCTATATGCGAAAGTGTCGTGTGACTATAATCTACAAACAACAATCGCCCACCACGGGATTCGAACCTGGGTCATCGGTGTGCCAGGCGAACCCTCTACCACTTGAGCTACGGCGGTGGGGTATATAGGACTAAGGTATATAGGAATGAGATGGCTGATGCACGCGGTAATGAAGCAGCGCACATCCCTAATCAACAAATTATTGAGTGAATGAAATAAACAAAAACGAAAACGAAAGAGAATTAAACGCTCCGCTGAAAACTGACAGTATTTCTGGGGTCCGGGAATAGCTCAATTAGTAGGTACAGCGACGAGTCCGTGCCTCACAAGTCGTTGCATTGACAATTATTCAAATTCTAATGTAAAAAAAAATGAGGACATCAAATCTGAACAAGGATTGGCGTGGTAAGGGGTGAGGTTTAGCAAAAAGGTTGCATGCAATGAGGCGAGCAAGATAGCGCACGAATTTGAAAATAATTATTCTTATATAGCTCCATCAACCGCTCAAAGAGCAGCTCAATTTGCTGTCCTAAATCGGGATCTAACTGAAGACACCAATTTGCAGGATCAATTTAGCGCAGTTTCAAACGTACCGTCATAAAAAAACAGCACCACTGTCTCTAACAAGCATAAACACCCTAATGGGAATCTCCAGGTCGTTCATTTTCTTCTTAACGATATTGTTGTTGTTGTTCAAGTTTTTGATGCTCGTCATTAAAGCTGCATCGTTAAACCAAACAAGGGTGACATTATTCATATTGGAGATTCTAGACCCGCTCATTGCGAGCTCACGATAACATTTATGACACGATGCAGCGTAGAACAAATAAAACCTTTTTGTTCTCTTGACTGTCTCAGTCAGAGGCAGACATCGTAATAGCAACAAAGAACATAATATAACAAGAACTGCTTATCAAGCGTTATTATTATTATTATTATTATTATTATTATTATTATTATTATTATTATTATTATTATTATTATTATTATTATTGTTGATCGATCTTGTATAGCGCTTTCCAAGCTCAAGGCGGTGGTCGATTTGGGATCTAAATACTTACGGATATAACGATAACGAAGAATTGTGGCAAAGTACTTATAACGAGGAGAACAATAATTAGTAAGAAAAACGGTACAGCTCAGCAAATGGCGGCTTTTTAGTATTATTTTTGTCTGCTAGGTCGTGCTGTAATATACATCGACAATAATTACTAGAAAAATAATGCAACCTTGAAGAAGTTGTAACTGTTGCTGACAATGTTATTCGATGCAGGTATTGACATTACTGCTTCTTCTTCTTCTTCTTCTTCTTCTTCTTCTTCTTCTTCTTCTTCTTCTTCTTCTTCTTGTGATAATAATGACGATAATGATGATGTGACGACGGCGACGGTTACCAGAATGATGTTGAAGTTCATGCCGCTAGATCAGACCATTATCTTCTGCTGATGGTGATACTAATAAAAAACGAACTTCATTTTCCTCGTCTCTTCCCTCTTCATTCTATAATTCAATACCATGCAATACCATACCATACCATACAATACAATACAATACAATACAATACAATACAATACAATACAATACAATACAATACAATACAATACATAAATGGACACAAACGACTCTAAACAATACAATACGTTGTTATACAATTGAACTATATCGCGTGAGCTTGGTGTTTCTTAAATTGATAACATATTGTTCTTTCGTCTCGTTGTCGGATTGTTATTTCTCCTTCTTTCCTCTATCCATATTCCTTCTTTTCCTTCTCTTCTCCCTCTATTTCTTTTATCATCACCTCTGTTCTTCGCGTCCTCCTTCTCCTCCCCTCTCATCTTTTCACACCTTCCCATCCCCGCCCATCCTCACCCTTTTCCGTGTACTTGCTACTCTTCCTCGCAAACAAAATAATTGTCGTCGACGGTGAAGTGTGTTACAAACATTTATTGCGATGCCGTGTCTTTTTGCTCAGCTCGGGAGTCCGCCGCGACAGACAATTTGGGGCTTAGTATTGATTTAACACACTTTTGCATTTCAATGCCTGTACTTCAAAACGACCCATCGCTGGGCGTTATTGTAAGAATATTTAGCTAGAAACTACCTCCCAACAATTAGCCTCTATTTTCATATTTCAATAAATTTATAAGCCTGCCTCTTTCAAAGATTAGGAGAATACGTCGAATTCAGAAGAAATTCGGATTCAGAAGAAAATCGGATTCAGAAGAAATTTGAATCATTTCAATTCTTTGTCTGAATACAACCCTTTGTGGTTGGTTAAACTTGAATAGCTGTCTCAGTAAGCAGCATTGTCAGGTTACGTAGGTAAGTTCCAGCCAGTATTAAGCGAAAAGAACCATTAGAAATCTTTTGTACTCGTTTAACATTCCTGTTCTCATTTCATGTCTATGCACGTCTCCGGGTGAGAGTATAAACCGAGGTCTCGTCTGTGCACACACGCACGGATTTGAAAGATTCTAACGCTCGTCTAGGTAGGACATAGCGCCCAAAGCCGGTTACACTAACATGCCCAGCAAGCAGTAAGTCCCCTTTTTCCCCACACCCGATCGCCCAGCCTTAGTCGTCTGGGCGTCAGGCGATGCACCTTAAAGGGTAGCAATTGAGCACGTCTGGGGGCTTGAGTTAGATCCTGAGCAGATCATGAGATTAATTTAATAAATAAGCAACCCTTTGTTGTGTACTAATGTAACATTCTTGTTACCAGCTGCCTTCACAACCTAACTTACATTGCCTCGTTAAAATTTGTTTGTAGATTATAGTCACACGACACTTTCGCATATAGGTGACTACTGGACCGATTTATACTGACACCAGCGGGCCAGTTGTTGGTAAAGGGGAAAATAATATGATCACACGTTGACCAATCCGGGATTCGAACCAGCGACCTTTCGGTTACTAGCAAGACGCTCTTACCAACTGAGCTACCCGGCCCCTCTCGTTAAAAGCGCAAAACTGCTCCACTTATCGACAGAGACCATACACTATTTTATGCGTTCTTTATGTAGTCTGTTTAGATTTGTATCGGTATGTGAAGAAGGAAAATGAACTATTCTAAGGAAGGTAGCGTGTACTTGTTACTGTTTGTTGCTATCGGCCTTAATATTCTACTTTTCAGTGCCCAATATCTTGATACATCTTAAGTCCTAAGTAAGAACTTGTTAGCTCATATTTTGGTTTAAAACGCCAAAAACAACAACAACAACAACAACAACAACAACAGAAAATAATTTATATAATTTTTACTGTGAAAAAATCTTGTTAGCAATTGTTTTAAACTTCGCCGCCGCGTTTGAGTAAGCCTATACCCTAGTCAGAAACCTTTTGAGCTCATTATTGTCAGAAAATACGAAATCCTACAGTTATGGATTTGGAAAGTGGACATCTTGTTAACAACCATCGTCCGTATCCTAGAATAAACAAATAAGCTTTAAAATTGTCTTAAGCAACTGAACTGATCTGTGTCCTAGTAGTCACAAACAAGAGAACTCTTTGAAATCATTATATAAAGAAGAAGAAAAAGAGAAGAAGGAGAAGAAGAAGAAGAAGAAGAAGAAGAAGAAGAAGAAGAAGAAGAAGAAGAAGAAGAAGACCACATCATTAGTGTATGGATTATAAATATGAAAGTCTAGCTAGGAGCTACCTTGATAATTATGCATTGACGTGTTAGCTATTATTTGTTATTAACCTTTCTCCTAGATATAAAACTAATCTTTCTGTACTTGTTGGGTAAGAGGGTAATAACTATTTTATGGAATAGAACTTTAACATCTTGTTAGCAGCTGTCTAAGTAACCTAAATTGCCGCTGTCAGATTAATCGTTAAAAACGAGAAACTGTCGAACTCCCTGTTAATAAATAGTGCGAAAATAAAACAGCTTCAAACTATTTCAAGTTTGGAAATCTGATTACTCCTGACACACATAAACACAACCCAAACTTAACTTGGGGTGAAAAAGACTTTCTGTTGAACATCGGCCTTAAGAAATTTTTAGGTACATTTTTAAATTTGTATGGTGAATTCTCAGATTTTATTATCTTATTATTATCCAATATGCTCTTTATATTTTAAAATTAATACTTTTTATTATGAATGTGAAGTGTATTGCATATGATGTTGTTCCCTTGTATGCTTTTGCGAGTACGGTTGGTGTGAATGCTTGCAAACTTTGTTTTTATTGTTCATATGTCTGTTCTGATCGGTGTACTATCTTATGTAATTATATCAAATGTTAAGAGCGGTGAGCCCAGCCCTGAGCTGGGGTACCGCGCTATACAAGCCTACTTTATTATTATAATTTTTAAGTAAAAGTCTCCTCTCTGAAAATCCTTATCGGGAAGAGAGGGGACTATAAACTGATACATACATACATAATTTTTCTTCTTCTTCTTCTTCTTCTTCTTCTTCTTCTTCTTCTTCTTCTTCTTCTTCTTATTATTATTATTATTATTATTATTATTATTATTATTATTATTATTATTATTATTATTATTATTATTATTATTATTATTATTATTAAGAACAGACATTTGAAAACTATTGAACAATTGACAGAAGTGTATTTCTTGTGTATTCTCTTGGCAATAAAAATGTGTGTATCCGTAACTATTGCAGTCTGCTTTTTAAGTTAAAAACCTCATTTGTTTTCTTCTTCCTGGTCGCAAGAAGCTTGTATATTAACGATGTCGGCCACAGGCTTCATAACCTGCAAATTTGTAGTGCCAGGTTTCACGGAAATCTTGTTCGGGGTGTACC